>CM061531.1:128969660-129388928 GCA_030545055.2 Neoaliturus tenellus | reverse complement strand
GACCTTGACCAAAAAGTTTTTTGCTCCGGACGAGAAGTGACCCCCCCCCGAACTTTTTTTTCGGAAAAATTTTTGAACTTGACCAAAAAGTTTTTTGCTCCGGACGAGAAGTGACCCCCCCCCTCCCCCACCCCTCCCCACCCCCTCCCCCACCCCCTCCCCCACCCCCTCCCCACCCCTCCCCACCCCCTCCCCCAGCCCCTCCCCCACCCCCTCCCCCACCCCCTCCCCCACCCCCTCCCCCAACCCCTCCCCCCCCCGAACTTTTTTTTCGGAAAAATTTTTGACCTTGACCAAAAAGTTTTTTGCTCCGGACGAGAAGTGACCCCCCCCCCCGACCCCCCCCCACCCCCACCCCTGATATCCTGGGCGTGGCAGCCCCGGTGGGGATATAAGGGGGGCCCGGCCAGAGCCGGCTCGCAGTCCGCTCCCGCGCGTTGAACGTGAACGATCGGGACGGACCGCCATAGGCATCACTAAATACTGAATGGCGCCTTCAGTGTTTAGCGAAGTCTACTCTAACTTTAAGACTTGTATTAGTTGTAAGATATTGCGCTCGCGTTTGGGTATTGCGAATTGTTTTATATAAGAGTGTTTCACTTGTACCCTATGTCTCCTGTGTGTCTTTTATCCTTTGTGTCTTGTTTGTCATATGTGTTTAATGTGTATGTGCTTGTTCCAGCATTGACTACGTTGAGCTCAATTGTGTGTTGTAAGTGTGTTATATTTTTCTAAAGTGTATACGCTTGTTTTAGCATTTCCCCCTTGAGCTTTTGCAATGCTCAAAGTAAATTGTAAAGACAGGGAACGGGAGTAGGCCCCCGTGTAAAGTTACTTTTGTATAATTGTTAGGCTCCTCTCATGCATGCTTCAATGCGGCTGAGAAATAGGAGTTGGTCCGTTTGTACGCCTATATGGGGGTAATGAGCCGATGGCCTCTGCACTCGGACCGAGGACGTAAGCCACTAGGGTGTCCTCAGTTAGTTTCCCTTCTGGAAACTCAAAATTATGTAAATGAAACTTTGTTAGCTATTTGTGTTTTTTTTGTCCCCAAGGCCCCCGAACATTCGTGGTTCGCCATGGATGTACGGGGGCCGAAATATCTTAATGTTCGTATGGCCTTGACCTAGTAAGAACTTATATAAATTTACTGCATTGCTGAACCTAAATATTAAAGATAGGGAACGGGAGTAGGCCCCGTGTAAAACCACTTTTTATAATTGTTAGGCTCCACTCATGCATGCTTCAATGCGGCTGAGAAATTGGAGTTGGTCCGTTTGTACGCTTATACGGGGGTAATGAGCCGATGGCCTCTGCACTCGGACCGGGGACATAAGCCACTAGGGCTGTCCTCAACCTCTTTCAAAATTATGTAAATGAGTTTTTGTTAGCTATTGGAAAAGTTATTTGTTAGCAATGCAGTAAATGCTTAAGTCTTGCGTGGTGAAGGTTATACGACATTGGATGTTGCCCAGTTGTCATAGTTGGGTCTCTTCGGAGGCTACAGCGATGCCAACCCAAGTGCCCCACACCCCCATAGGGGGGTGTGGGGCTTAATTTTTTTAAAGTTTTTTCGTGACCTTGACCTATGTATAAAAGTTTTCAAATCTTTAACAGTCATGTTTTTTAACACAGTAAATATATTAAAGTACTTTGTAAACATTAATGGGTAGGCATTACTAACACAAGTTTGGAGTTGTCCATAGTTGTGTCTTTTCGGAGACTACAGCCGATGGTAACATAAAAATGCCATGGGGCTTAATTTTTTTAAAGTCCCCCCCCACCCCCTCCCCCACCCCCTCCCCCACCCCCTCCCCCTCCCCTTTAAATTTTTTTTGAAAAATTTTTGACCTTGACCAAAAAGTTTTTGCTTCGGACGAGAAGTGCGGCAATGGACTAGCATGCTGCTTAGTGGTTTATCCCCCGCTCAAAGGGTATCTTTACGCAACCTTGACCCACATAAATGCATAGTTTGTGGAAATATAAAAAGGCAAACCAATTGGATGGATACACCACTTCTATAACATGGCTCCATTGCAGTGCTCTATCCCCCGCTGAAAAATAATAATTTCAAATGACCTTGTTTCACATAAACTTGCTGAAACAGACATCTTTGAAAAAACTTGTACAAAGTAGTGGATTTAGATCAAACATCATTGGTTTATCAAGCCTGTTGAAGAATATATTGAAAATGGGTGTTTAAAAGCCAAATCTACTACATGATTGATAAACCGGATGTATATGACGTCACCTTACCCCACCCTTCAACCTCGGGTATAAAGGGACCCAGTTGAGCGCGCTGCTCATTATTGCGTGGACATTCACCGAGTGCACACTCAAAGCCAAACTGTAAAAAATGGCCCTTTGCGATATTTGTGGTGAGTTTTTCCAAGACGAAGATATCTTTGTTTTACATCGAGAATTGCATCATGAAGAGGACAGAAAAGAAGAGATTGTAGCAAGTGAAGAAGACTTGGATGCGATTGATCGGTTTTTGGAAAACCACCATAATCAGATGGACGAATTGGATAGCTATCTACAGTTACACCGAGAATTGCATCATGAAGAGGACAGAAAAGAAGAGATTGTAGTAAGTGAAGAAGACTTGGATGCGATTGATCGGTTTTTGGAAAAACCTCAGAAGCAGGACTGGGCTAGCTATTTACAGTTAATGCAAAGAAGAAGACCAAGTGTTATTCAATTTGCCGGAGCTGGACCATCTACAGCTGGAGGATTTATTCAAGCAGAGAAAATGGAAGAAGAAGATACGGAAGAAGAAGTGGAAGATGTAAGACAACTGCGTACCCAAGAAGAGGATATGGAAGATATAAGACAACTGCGCACTACAGCCTTGCCAGGACCAGTTGTAATTCATTTCAAAATTAATAACGTGCAATTAGAATTGGAAAATTTTATAAGTCAAGCTAAAAAGCTAGTTGTAAAAACATTGACGGAAGAATTGGCAAGATTGAACTTTATTAAATTTGGATTGGTGTTGGAGGCTATGTTTACTAATACCAATGGTGAAAATTCACCGAGAGCATTCATTGCTAAAAACCGAACCCTTAAAACCACATCTGATATCAACGAAATTTTAGAAGAATGTTTGGTTGAACTGCTAGTGAAACTTCAAGAACATGAAGGAAGAGGATCCGGCTGGACGCTATCATCAATTGAAGGTATGGATGTGAGGGTTCACAAGCATGGATATGGTATGAGAGGAAGCAGCTTTATCCCTCTACCAAAGGTGATCCGAGATACAAGATCATGTATCAATGTGAAAAATGAGGATAATGAATGTTTCCGGTATGCAATGTTAGCAAAATATGTGGAACCTATGGCCTGTAGACCTAGCATAGCATACGAAGCTGTTCAACACCGCTATAACTTCCAAGGTATGTCGTATCCTGTTAGTCTTAATGATGTTGCTAAATTTGAAAGAAAAAACCCAGGAGTTTCAGTTAATGTGTTTGGTTTAGACGAATCAAATAACGTATACCCGTTACGAGTTACAAAGACTGAACGTCAAAATCATACAGATTTGCTGCTATTGACCAAAGGTGAAATATCACATTATGTTTACATCAAGAACTTTGAAACTTTGGTTGGACGACAAGTGACTAAAAAGAAAATTAGAGTAACAGTGTGTAAGAGATGCTTTTGTTTCACAAATAAAGACTTGAGACGTGGAGGATCGGAGTGGTTGTCGGAACACCAGCGGCTTTGTAATGACAACTATGAAGTGAAGATTAGTCTGCCACCACCATCTAGAGCATTTGTCCAGTTCAATAAAACAGTTCACCAATACCGGATTCCACTAGTTATCTACGCTGACTTTGAATCCACGTTAGTGCCGCAGGAACTTTCGGATGGTGAAGTAACTAGAAGAACCAAATATCAATTGCATCAACCTAACAGTTTTTGCTTATTGGTGAAATCTACTTTACCTGAAGAACAATTGCAAGACTACGGCTTAACATCCACTCCGATACTCTACCGTGGGGAAGGAGCTGCTAAGTATTTTGTAGACCAGTTGTATAACATTGCTGAAAAGGCGGAACGCTTATACGGTAATGTTTTACCCATGAAACCTTTGAACCAAAATCAACAAGAAGAATACATTTCGGCAACAAGATGTTATCTATGCAAGAAGAGCTTCAGTGAAGAAAATCAAAAAGTAAGAGATCATGATCACCTCACAGGGTTATACAGAGGACCTGCTTGTAATTCATGCAATATAAATTACAAACTGCCTCAATTTATTCCTGTCGTGTTACACAATCTTAGCGGCTATGACTCCCACTTCATTATCCCAGAGTTAGGACGAGATGATGGAAAAATCGAAGTATTAGCTGAAACATTGGAGAAGTACATCAGTTTTTCAAAAACAGTTGGTAAAATTAAACTTCGCTTCGTAGACTCTTATAGATTTATGTCATCTAGTTTGAGCAAATTGTCTGAGAACCTAAGAAGAGAAGATCTAAAAGAAACCAGCAAAATTGTACCTGAAGATAAATTGGACTTAGTATTACGAAAAGGAGTTTTCCCCTATGATTATATAACTTCCACAGAAAAGTTTGAAGAAACCAGTCTACCACCGATTGAAGCCTTCAATAGCAAATTAAATGAAAGTGAAATCTCCGTTGAAGACTACAATCATGCGTGTAATGTTTGGAACCAACTAAACATTCAAACTTTAGGGGAATATTCTGATTTTTATATAAAATTGGATGTAACTCTGCTGTGCGATGTGATGGAAGAATTTCGGAACACCTGTTTCTCAGCATACGGATTGGATCCTTTACACTCGTATACATCCCCTGGATTAGCATGGCAAGCTATGCTCAAGTCAACTAACTGCCGATTGGAGCTTCTCACAGACATCGATATGGTCCTCATGATCGAATCAGGTGTACGAGGTGGTTTGACTCAAGCTGTGACAAGACATGTTAAGGCCAACAACAAGTATATCCCCAACTTCGACGAGCAACAACCATCACTCTACCTTGGATATTTTGATGCGAACAACCTCTATGGTTGGGCGATGTCAAATCCACTTCCCTACGCAGACTTCAAGTGGATTGACCCGACCACCATCGGTGACATATCACGGATTCCAAAAGATGGCCAAACAGGCTATATTTTGGACTGTGATTTGAATATCCAGAACACCTTCACGACCATCATTACGACCTGCCTCTCCTAGCCAAGACTGAAGTTTCACCGACAGGAAGATGGCCCAAGCTGATGATGACCTTGGAGAATAAGAGTCGATATGTGGCACACTACTGGGTAGTTCAACAAGCACTTGAATTGGGCCTACGTATAGTGAAAATTCACAGAGCAATTGAATTCACCCAGTCTTGTTGGTTGAAACCATATATCGATTCCAACACTACAAGAAGAGCTGCAGCGACAACAGCATTTGAAAAGGACTTCTACAAATTAATGAACAACGCCATCTTTGGGAAGACCTTGGAGAACAAGAGAAAACACAAAATTGTAAAATTAGTAAGTGATCCTAGGAAATTGGAAAAATTAGTGCAAAAACCAAATTTCGGAACATCAATGATTATAAACGAAAATCTAGTTGCTGTCAGTATGAATAAAACCACAATAGTGATGGATCGTCCGTTATACATTGGAATGTCGATTTTGGATATAAGTAAAACTCTGATGTATGATTTCCATTACAACAAAATGGTTAAACACTATGGAAGAGACAACATTGGAGTTGCATACATGGATACCGACGCGTTTATCTACTGGATAAAGACTTTGGACATGTATGAAGATCTAAGGAGTTTCCCATACAAAGACGACTTTGACTTCTCTGACTATCCGAAGAACCATCCGAATTACAATGAAAAGAATAAAAAAGTAATTGGAAAATTTAAAGATGAAGCAAATGGAATACCTTTGGAGGAAATAGTTGCGCTGATGTCCAAATTATATTCCTTCAAGATGTATATGGAAAACGACATACCGACAGTGAAGAAAGCTAAAGGAGTCAAAACATCGTACTTGAAGAAACGTGTGACATTTGACCATTACAAGACCTGCTTGTTTGAAGATTCTACAATGTCTGCAACGTTCAACACTATCAGAAGCTTTAAACATGAGGTCTACAGTGTCACTGAAGTTAAAAGAGCACTATCAGCTCAAGATGATAAAAGGCATATTATGCCGGATAAGATTCATACTCTTCCTTTCGGCCACTACTCTCTAAACCCTATCAACTAGTAACCTATTCTTCGTCCTTCTACAACTTCGACCTTATTCCTTTCTCCTTCCGTAAAAAAATGGGGAACACGGCAAGTCCAACGCCTTGTTCCCCATTTTTTTACACAAGTTTGGATGACCTTTACCTATATAAATGATGTGAATATTTAAGACAACATTCATTGTGATTATACATGTGATACATGAAACATTCAAACCTGCAATATGAAGAACTCGAAGCAAGAAATTGTCAACGAGCTTCATAAACCTGCAAGAAGAAAGTTTCCACGAAGAAATACAGTGATAAAAGGAATAAATGATTTATATCAAGCGGATTTAATCGAAATGATTCCTTATAGTAAACAAAATAGAGGATTTAAATACATATTGACTATTATTAATTGTTTTTCAAAAATGGCAGATGCTTTACCACTAAAAGATAAAAGTGGCAAAAGTGTTACAAAAGCAATGGAAACAGCTATACAAAGAGACAAACATACTATAAAACATTTACAAACTGATGATGGAAAAGAATATTTTAATAAGGAATTTGCAAATTTAATGAAAAAAACACAACATTAACCATTACTCAACCAATTCAGAGGTAAAAGCATCAATAATTGAAAGATTCAACAGAACTTTAAAAGGTGCGATGTATAAGATGTTTTCTAACAGAGGATCGCACGTATGGATTGATATGTTACCAAAACTTATAAGCGATTACAATAACAAGTTTCATAGAACTATCGGTATGAAACCAAGCCAGGTGACTAATAAAAATGAAAAACTTGTATTAAAACGTATAAAAATGAATACTAAACCAAGAGTTGAAAAACTAAAGCCTAAAAGGTTTAATGTTGGTGATAAAGTGCGAATAAGCAAATACAAAGGTGTATTCAGTAAAAGATATCTTCCAAACTGGACAAATGAGGTATTTACTGTATTTAAGGTGCAACCTACAATACCAGAAACTTACATTTTAAAAGATAATAAAGGACAATTGCTGGAAGGAGGGTTTTATGGACATGAAATGTTAAAATCAACAGTAGGTGATGTATATTTAGTTGAAAAGGTGTTGCAACGAAAAAAGGATAAGGTTAAAGTACGATGGTTAGGATTTAATAAGACGGAAGATTCTTGGATACCTAAAAAGGATCTAATATAATGATAGAGCATCATTTTGGGTTGAACCATTACAAAGGATGGAGATAATACCGCAAAAAGACAATTTTACTATTAATAATATAGATGAACTCACAGTGGATGGTTCTCAATTCAATACTGGAAAACACGGTGTTTTGTTACCAAACACGGTGCGTTGTCTGGTTACCGGTCCTTCCAATTGTGGAAAAACAAATGTAGTATTCAATTTGATTACAAATCCTAAAGGATTACGTTTTAATAATTTATATGTATTTTCAAAGTCACTACAACAACCAAAATATCAGTTATTGGAACAAATACTCAATAATGTGCCTGAAGTTAAATATTTTAAATTCAACGCGAGCGAGAGTGTCATGCAACCGCAAGAGGCTAAACCATTCTCAGTATTCATATTTGACGATGTATCTTGTGAAAATCAAAATACAATAAGAAATTACTTCGCCATGGGTCGACATAACAACATAGATAGCATTTATATTGGTCAAACTTACAGCAAAATACCGAAACAGCTCATTAGAGACAATGCAAACATGTTAATTGTATTTAAACAGGATGAAACCAACCTAAAACACATATATTATGACCATGTAAGTGCGGATATGCCATTTGAACGATTTAAAGAGTTGTGTGGAAAGGCTTGGGCTGAAAAGTATGGGTTTTTAACAATTATGAAGGAACAACCGCTAAACAATGGTCGATACAGGATAGGATTTGATAAATTTATACTAATACACTGATCATGATGTAAAACATTCATTGTTGTACAACACGTCTTGCTACAAACATGGTTAACCAAGAAAAGTTAATAAAGGAAATAAAATCACTTAGTGATTCTATTCGAGATAAAAACAGAGCATTAAAATTAGGTATTAGCGAAAGGGAGAAATTTCTTGAATCTACTTTAAGACCTATTACTGAACCCTTGAAACAATTAAACAAAAAATTTGCTAAACCCGTTTTGGAAGGAGATGCAATTGCACCTATTACAAAGTTTGAAAGAGAAAATGTAAAATCAGAAGATTTTAGTGATGAAGACCTGGAATCCTCTACATATAGTGGTTTTACCGGTGGAGAACCTGAAAGAGAGCTAGAATCACCAGACTATAGTGGTATAAGAGAATTATATGAAGTAAAAGCTAAAAGAGGACATGAAGATGTATTAACTGCTAGTGAAGAGGAAAAAGAAGAAGAAGCAAGGGAAGGTCCGTCAAACATAAGCTTGTTGGGTGAAAACATTCATAACAAAGGACCTTTAGGAAGGAAATACATGATAAAAATGTTAGCTGGAATAAATCCTAATAAAAACTACCATAGTTATGGAGTAAGATTAACAGAAGAAGGTTTAATGGTTGGTAATAGCCCGGTAAACATTGATGAAGATGATAATATTATTGTTGGTAATCAAAGATATAAGGGCACAAGAGGATTATTTGAATTATTATTTGAAAAAAGCCTTTAGAATTGTTAGTTAAAGAAGAAGACATGGAAGCATATAAACAGATTTTGGAACACACCAATGCATACAGGAGGAAGTATTTAGCTGACCAACCAGTTTTTAGATCTAGGTCTTTAAAATATAGAGAATTTGTATCCAAGTTAATACCAACAACGAGAAGACAACCAATGCCGATAATGCCAAGAAAACCTGTAAAACGAAGGTTTGTGTCATCCACTTTGGATATAAGTGCTCCAGAACCAAGAAAAAGAAACAAATCTGTTACAGGTACAGGTTTAATGAAGAAACTATATAACACAAATGTGATTTATTACAATAATATCAATAAATTGGTGGATAGAATGAAACTAATACATGAAGCTAAAGAAGCGGGTCATACTGGATTGGAAAACGAATGGGTGGCTTTAGTGGATGAACTCCGGAACCGTGGGGTAATCTCATAAAAAATGCGTTACTCCCTAGATTACTATTCAGTTGCACCATGAGTGTCGACAAGTTCGGACGTTACTCCTCGGATGGGTTATATTACGCAAATAATTTAAAAAGAGGTGCTGGTTTACCACAAACACCTGATGGGGATTATGATATAACTAATAAAAGGTTAAAAAACATAAAAGATCCCACAGATGAAAACGATGCAATAAATTTAAAAGTATTAAAAGAAAAGATATCACCAACATTAAGACTACAGAAAAACACATATGACGCAGGTAATCATAGAATTGTCAATGTTGGTAAGCCAAATCAAAACGCTGATGCAATAAACAAAGGTTATTTATCATCAGAATTAAAAAATACGTTAAAATTCAATGGAAAAACGTATACTGCTGAAAATAAACGTATATCCAACGTAGATGACCCTAAAGATGCAAAAGACAGCGTAAATAGACGCTATTTACATTCATTAATACCTGAAAAGACAAAAGATGGTTTTTCTTTTTATAAATTTGTTATTAACGATATAGGTTATCCGAAAAATGAAAATGATGCTGTAAATTTAAAATATATAAAAGATCATTGTATTACACGTGATGTAGGAGTTATTGATTGTCTAGGTAATTGTTTAGCGAATGTTAAAGATGGTTCGGCACCATCAGATGGTGCAACAGTGGGTCAAATGAAGGAAACTTTAAAGCAAGAAACATCTGGATTTGTAAAACAGGATCAAGTAGTATCACGGTCGGGTGATGTGTTTGTACAAGGAAATGAAAAGTTTATTTTACTTGAACAAAAAAATAATGTTTGGGATTGCAAAGACATGAAATTATCAAATGTGCAATTAGCTACAGATGCTCATGATGTTCCGATTTTATCACAAGTTTTACATACTAATCCAAACAATTATCATAGAAGTTGGTTGGGTACAAATAGAAGAATAATTAACATATTTCCAGGTATCGATGATTACGATTGTGTTGTAGTAAAACAATCTTTAATATTAGACAAACCAGGAGGTAGTACTTTCAATGCGAAAAATAAGAAAATAGGTAATTTGGCACAAGGAACAGATCCAAAGGATGCTGCAACTGTAGGACAAACATTACAATATGATAGTGCAAATCAAGAGTTTATTTATAATACCAAAAGATTTAAATTAATGGATGTAAATGATTATCAAAATATATTAATTGCAGATCCAAATTCATTTAGCGGATTTAGAAAATTGTCTGGTGAGGAATTTATTCATAAAAATCATGTATTTAGAAATGAAGCAGACAGATCATTAATTAGTGCAGATTTAAAATATTTTAAATGTCCCGGGAATGATGCAAATGTAACTGATGAAGACTAAGAATTTGTATAAAAACTGATATGGGTTAGAAATCGGGACTAATATTATAAAAATGGGTTACACTCTAGAATGTTATTCAGTTGCACCATGAGTGTTGACAAGTTCGGACGGTATTCATCGGATGGATTATATTACTTTAATACTTTAAAAAGAGGTGTTGGATTACCACAAACACCTGATGGAGATTATGATATTAGTAATAAACGGTTAAAAAACATTAATGATCCCACAGATGAAAATGATGCAATAAATTTAAAAGTATTAAAAAAAGAGATAGTACCAACACTGAAATTAGATAAAAACACATATAACGCGGGTAATCATAGAATTTCCAACGTTGGTAAGCCAAATCAAAACGCTGATGCAATAAACAGAGGTTATTTATCATCGGAATTAAAGAATACGTTAAAATTTAATGGAAAAACGTATAATGCTGAAAATCGGCGTATATCCAACGTAGCAGACCCTGTGGATGAAAAAGACAGCATAAATAGACGCTATTTACATTCTATAATACCTGAAAAGACAAAAGATGGTTTTTCTTTTTATAAATTTGTTATTAACGATATAGGTTATCCAAAAAATGAAAATGATGCTGTAAATTTAAAATACATCAAAGATCATTGTATTACACGTGATGTAGGAGTTATTGACTGTCTTGGTAATTGTTTAGCGAATGTAAAAGATGGTTTTGCACCATCAGATGGTGCAACGGTGGGTCAAATGAAGGAAACTTTAAAACAAGAAACCTCCGGTTTTGTGAAACAAAACCAAGTAGTAACACGTCAAGGAGATGTATTTGTACAAGGAAATAAAAAGTTTACTTTACTTGAAGAAAACAATTATGTTTGGGATGGTAAAGGAAAGTTATTGACAAATTTAGGTATTGGTGAAAAGCCTGGTAATGCTGTTACTTATGAACAGATAATACAATTAGAGCCAACTGGAAAAAAATGGTGGAATTGTGATAACAAACGATTAACAAATGTTGCAGACCCTGATTATGCCGATAACGCTGTAACTGTTAATTTTCTTGTTAAAGTAATAGGTAATTTATTATTTGATATGCATAATTATATTGTAGCAGGACAACATAAACCTATTGACGAAAAAATGAGAAATACATGGATTAAACAAGAAATTCTTTATAAATATTTTTTTAATCATAACACACAAAAGTTTAGATCATCAGATTGGGGTACTTTTGATATTTAATTAAATAACACCATATATTACATCATTTATGTGCAACCTGTCATAGAGGTAACACATGGGTTACGCTTTTCGAATATAAAAGACAATCATGGCGTTTCATTACACCAGTCCATATCGAGACACTATACGGAAAGGAGGCGGTATCACGTCCACAGCGGTTTCTCTGTTAAGTAAAGCTTTAAATCGTATTCCAGTAGGATCTATCGTAAACAGAGCAATAGACGCTTTACCATACGAATTTCACATACCGGGAGGTTATCAGTATTGCGGACCAGGAACTAAATTGCAAAAACGACTGGAAAGAGGTGATCCAGGCATAAATAAGTTTGATCAGGCTTGTAAAGAACACGATATCGCATATTCCACATTTACCGATTCAAAAAATAGGTCAATCGCTGATAAAAAGCTAGCAAATATAGCTTGGCAACGAGTAAAGTCTAGTGACGCTAGTATTGCGGAAAAAGCAGCAGCTTTAGCGGTAACAGCAGGTATGAAGGCTAAAACAGCGGTAGGAGGTGGAAAAAGGAGGGGTAGGAATAAAAAAGGATCAACCATGAAGAAACATGGTGGTAATATTAGACTAAAAAGACGTTCTACGAAGAAAAATAATAAAAAACCAACAATATGGTCAATGGTAAAAAACGGGGCAGGTCTATACCTAAGACCGTATCGTGCATATTAAATAAAAGAAATCAATTAGTTATACCACATAAAGCGTTGACTAATGTTGAATTATTCAGATATATTTCCTGTTTAAAAATACCATTTTTTCGCGGAGTATTCATGAAGGACAGTTTACCAAAGAAAATATGGAAAAATGAGACTGGAATCGTAAATTTGGATAATACTGAAGGGTCCGGCACCCATTGGGTGTGTTATAAGAAACTGAATAGCAATGTATATTATTTTGATAGTTTTGGAAATTTGCCACCACCTAAAGAACTTGAACATTACTTTAAATCTGCTAAAAACATATATTACAACTATAAAAGAGAACAACCTGATAATACTTCAATATGCGGCCATTTATGTTTGGAATTCCTAGCTAAAAGTATCAGTCACTATTGAGATGTCTTCCTATACGGTATCATTAACAGGAAAATCGTCCACTTTACGAAGTATCCTTTTTCCAGCGTTACGCTTGCAAAAAGGAAGATTTTGGGAGGCAGCACTGTTAGATTTTACAACTTACAACTCTATTCCCAATGTTACGGAAGGTAAAAATAACTTATTGCATTATTATAAAGGAAAAGATGCCAGTGGTAAGTTTACAGACTTAGAAGAGTGCAGTTTACCCACAGGTTCTTATGAAATTGATCATATTAATGAATTTTTGCAAAATAAAATGGGAAAAGACAATATATCGCTAAAAGGTAATAACAATACAATGAAAGCTGAGCTTACTTCAAAATATTATATAGATTTCACTAAGCCAAACTCAATTGGTGATTTATTAGGATTTCCCAAAGATGGAGCAATTTTAGAACCAAATAAAACACATTCCGGTAAACAAACTGTAACAATATTAAAAGTCAATAGTATAGACATAACTTACCGCCTGGATTTAAAATTGTTGAAAAGCCACAAAACCTAGTATATCTACCGTTGAACACCACTTTCATTTCAGACATCGTGTTGAACGTATTGGATCAAGACGGTAACTTGATAGATTTCCGAGAAGAGCCTATTACGGTTAGACTACATTTAAAATCGACACTTTAATACAAAACCATGGGTTTAACATTTAAAAGCGAACAACCTACGGGAAACCGCATTAGTAGCTCTTCAGCTGTGGAGGAGTTAACATGCGAGAACATTAGTTTCTTAGAGAGAATTGGATTAAAATTAACCGATTATGGATATACTGGATATAGCTCAGGGTCCAACATTCGACGAAACCCTATGGGAAAAAGAATATCACACCCACAACCCTTACACTTCATCAAAATTAAACAATAACGATGAAATTCGTATTCCCATACAAAATCAAGACATTTACACACTACCATGTGAAAGTTACTTGTATATTGAAGGAAAGGTTACTAAAAAGGACGGTACTACTACTGGTACAACAGTTCCATTTATAAATAATCCCATGGCTTTCCTGTTTGATGAAATTAGATATGAAATATCAGGTGTAACAGTTGATTCCACTAAAAAAGTAGGTATTGCAACAACTTTAAAGGGATTAACATCTATATCACCTAATGAAACCAATTTAATACAACCTGCAGGATGGGTTTTACCTGCAAAAGACACAATTACTCCAGATACAAATGGAAATTTTGATTTTCATATTCCGTTACGTTTGTTGCTTGGTTTTGCTGAAGATTATAGGAAAATAATATTAAACGTTAAACAAGAATTAGTTTTGTTGAGATCTTCAAACGATAAAGACATTATTAAAGCTCCAGACGGTACAACAGATGCAACTTTAGAATGGAAATTAACATTAGACAAAATTGTATGGAGAGTTCCGCATGTTAAATTAGCTGACGAGCATAGAATGCTACTATTAAGAAAGTTAAAGGCTGATCATGATATTGTAATTCCTTTTAGAAGTTGGGAATTTCATGAACATCCCAGCTTGCCAACTACGGATCGTCACACTTGGACTGTTAAAACATCTAATTATGTGGAACGAGCCAGGTATATTATATTTGGTTTACAAACAGGCAGAAGAGACACCATCACCAAACATGCAGGCCAATTTGATCATTGTAACTTAAAAAATATTAAAGTTTATTTAAATTCACAATTTTTTCCATACGATAATTTAAACGTGTCATTCGCTAATAAAAAGTACAGCATATTGTACGATATGTATGCAAGATTCCAAAGTTCATATTACGGTAAAACAAATGCACCTTTACTATCACCAGAAAAATACTTAGATGGTTACCCTATAGTTGTAATCGATTGTTCTAAACAAAATGAATCGGTAAAATCATCAAGTGTGGATATAAAAATAGAAATGGAATTCAACGCGGCTATACCGGCTAATACAACTGCATACTGTTTAATTCTACATGATAAAATCGTAACATACACACCTTTAACTGGAATTGTTAAAAATGTATTGTAAAAAACCGGTTTTGTTACATTCCGATGCATTCCGCGAGTATAAAAGCAGAGCGTTCAGGTTGCTCCTCATCAGTTTGTTGCCTGTTGTTGTATGGGTAGCATCTCATTCAATATGGCTTCTCCTAGTGGTACACCAGAAAATGTAGTAGATATTGAGAAGGAGATATCCGACTTTTTAGATCTTCAAGGTCAACCGGAAGGAGATGAACACAACGCTTGCGGACAACTCCATGCTAGTAATAATGTTGAGGAAAAAGGTAAAAGAAGAAAGAATGCACAGAAGAAGAAAAGGGATATTGAAGATAATATTTCTCCTAACATATTGAGTGAGGTATTCTTGCGAATATTTTATCCAATTTCATCAAGTTTGGACAAAAGTGTTTTAATCGGTGTTATGAAATCGACGGATTATTCACCTACTGTAATTTTAACTCATGGACCCAAAATGATTTTGTTTACGGACACTGCTTGGGAATCGTTTATGAAACACTTGCATCTGCTAGAATGCTATTTAAGTAGTAACATGTTTGGAAGAAAGACAAGAGTAGGCCTTTTGGATTCAAATGTGGAAATCGATATTGTTAAACATCGTGGTGATCATCAGTTGCGGTTTAGAGACACAACAAGACATGATAACAAGATTCAACTTAATCGAGAAGAGTTTTTTATTCTAACTTGTGCAACTGAACCAATAACAAGATACTTGAGACAACTGGTGTTTTCAAGTTCAATTTATTAAAGATTATCTGGAAGACACTTTGGACAAACAACCGGACGCACCTATATTGTACGGGCCTGTGGATACTTCTATATTCAATAGGGTTCCTCATGAAGTACAAATGTGGAGACAATTGGAAAAGTACGCTCAACTACATAAGAAATCAGTAAAACAGGAAGAAAAGGAAGATGGAGGAGAAGAATCAAGTGTTAGTGATGAAAACGAAAACAAGGAAAATATAAAGATGGAAACTTAAATGACAATGGTTAGTTTCTAAAACAATAACCAACATTTTGTGGGGTTAGGCCTATTGGGGACGGTGCCCACGTTAAATATACACCAACGCGCCAACAACTGTACGGCCTGGTATAAAAGCAGTACCTACCGTGGTGTGGAAATCAGTTGATCTTTGGACTTCGTCATGAGCAGACGAGTGGCCTTCGCAATGGACAAGGAAGAAGAACAAGTAAAGTCCAAACCTGGTATAATTGAGTTCCAAGCGTTTCGGGGTAATGACGATAGATTTATCATAAAAGAACTTGTGTTTTTCGACATCAATACAAGTGTTCCATATACATTTTTGTTCAAACCACCATGTTCTTATTCATCATTAACTAGCAAAGCCGCTACTACCAACAGGTGGATTTCAAAATATTTCCATCATATCGATTGGTATGATGGTTTTGCAAGTTACACAGACTTGTATCACATCATGCATCAGTTTTCAAACAGGTTTACCAATATTTATACAAAAGGACTGGAAAAGAAGAGATGGATCGAAGAATTTACTAATGTTCCAGTTAATGATGTGGACTTGGATAAAAACTACAAGTATACGATGGAAAATGTTTGTATTTGTACTAAAAGTCCAGAACATGAAAAAGATAGACATTGCGCTTTAAAAAACGCCTATAAACTCGCATCTTACCTTCAAAGTGGGGAAGTGGGGAGTGGTGGGGGTGACGGGGGTTATATAAGTGAGGAGCAGACCGGGACCTGGCATGAGTATTACTCGAGATTCCGAGACGACAACATCTCCCAGCAAGAAGACGAAGAAGACAATCTTTAACTCAACCATGGCATCTCACCAGTTCATGCAAACTTTAGTTGAGCAGTTCAATGCTCACTCCAAATCTACCATACTACCTGTCAAGAAGTGTTCCGAACTTAAAGATGAGAAGCACTACATTATCCACGCCATGAAGAAGATGGAGACTACAGTTGGAGAGGCCATCTGCTGCAGTCTTAGCGAGGCACCGTTCACTCCGGGGGATGAGCCCAAGTTCCAAGTCTACCTGCCGAAACGATTCGTCCATCTCCTCCAGAACGAGGATCTGCGCTCCATCCAACCCGGCTGTCTCTACCTGGTTTCCCACGGTTGCACGGGTAGCAATTCCACCGAGTTGACCATCCACATCGCCGACAAGCAGCAGTGTTAGATTTAAGTTTTACTGTTGTACATATGTTATTGTAATGTTTTATAAATAAATAAACCATAAAAGAAAAAAAAATACAAAAGGCAAAAAAATGCAACATATCAATATGTGAAGTTTGTCACATATTGATATGTTGCATTTTTTTTAAACTTCGCGGGTGACCTTGACCTTTGACCTTTACTTTCACAGTTACCCCCACCACCAAGCTAAAGGTCAAACCTGCTTCGACGCAAACACCCCCACCACTTTTTCATAGTACCCCCAAGCGCTGTGCCTTAGCTTCATTTCAACTCCGACGGTCAACCGTACAACATCAAGATGTCTCTCAATGTAAGTTGTGCTAGTTACGAGGAGGTAACCATTAAGACTCAGCAGGAGTTGAACGACTTGTACAAGGAGTTGCAGCTGATGGTGGCGCGAGGCTACCGTATAAATGTGCAAGTCTACGCTTGCAATATACGCAATCTCCGACACCCAAAAGAAGAGTCTGAACATTACTCTTCTCCAGCGGTTTCATCACCGGCGTCCATGAAGACTGAAGCAAGCCAGACTTTGGATTATTTCAGCTGACTAGTAGTTGTCTTCCTTCTTCTTACCATTGTAGAATATGTTTATTTCTTTATTATATTAAAGATGTAAAAGAGAAAAAACACCTATCTTGTTACTGACATATATGCTCAGTAAGAAGATAGGATTTTTTAAAACACAATTTGAATGACCTTGAAACTTCCCCCACCACTTGACTGTCAATATACATGACACATCACAATTCCGGGAAAATAACGTCCTGCTCCCCCACTCCGTCCGGCTGTCTCACAGTCGAGTTTTGGCCAGATAGCGCTATGGAGTCCAAGAAGGAGGTTGTCAACAAAACCGATGATCAACAATTGTGGGACTCCTCTATTACAGAAGAAGAATTACATTCAGCCGTCGAAGCTGTTGAGGAAAAGGAAAAAAACCTCAGGCGGCTCTGGTTGGCTCAGATGGATATTCGCGGATCTGTGCCGCGTGATGATTTTGAACTTCAATGTCAGATGGCGATTACCCAGCAACTAGAAGAAGCCGAAAAGGAGCTAAGGAGTGGAGGTACTATCCAGGCGGAGGTGAAAACTGAGAAACATGAAGAATATAACGAATATGATGATTAAACGTACTGTTGATCCCAATTCTTTTAGTTTTAAGTGGTTATGTTATAAATAAATAGAAAAAGTTTCCTTTTTTTAAAAAACTCCATTTGGATGACCTTGAAATTTCCCCCACCACTCTGTTATACCAGCATTGCTCGCTGCAACAAGCATCATTCCTCCTCCAACAACCATGGCGGACACACCTGCTTGCGATGACATGTCTTCCACCGAAGATGTACCCACTACAAGTTGGAAATTGACAATCGACGACGTGCATTATTTAGAAACCATCTGCGATTGGATGAGGTCTATTCTCCTCGACAACCCGGGAATAAAGCTCAAGGTCACTTTAGATTATGATTGGTCTGAAGTTATAATGCAGCAAGACGATCAAGAATCAGATCACAGTGGAGGTCAACAATCACCGGAGTATTTGTCACATTTACCGTTGTCAACCATATATCCTACAAATGAGGTGGAAAGGGAAGAAGAGGAGCATGGGGTTTAGAGTTTCTTATTTTTTAAAACCCAATTTGGATGACCTTGAGATTTCCCCCACCACTTTCCATATACCTAGAGTGCGCAGAGCCAGACAGTCAGTCGCTTGGTGTCCGTCGTAGGGTGCACATCGCTGTTTCTACTCCAATTCCTGACAATTTGGGGTAGTTCAAGGTCGCCACACTTCTACTCTGGAACGACATCAACTTGTAGTATTTCTGTGTTTGGACTCAAGGTCATCACACTTTAACTCTGGGATGGTTTCAACTTATAGTATTTCAGTGTTTTGACTCAAGATCATCACACTTTAACTCTGGGACGGGATCGACTTGTAGTATTTCTGTGTTTTGACTCAAGGTCACCACACTTTAACTCTGAGACGGGATCGACTTGTAGTATTTCTGTGTTTTTGACTCAATGTCACCACACTTTAACTCTGGGACGGGATCGACTTGTAGTATTTCTGTGTTTTCACTCAAGGTCATCACACTTTAACATGTAACTTTAAGGTAGCACCAAAACGGTGCTACCCGGCTTGACATTTTTCAAGTTTCCCAAGGTCATCACAGTTCCCCCACCACTTCCCATATACCTAGAGTGCGCGGGGCCGGACAGTCAGTCGCTCGGTGTCTGTCGTAGGGTACGCATCGCGGTTGCAGTAATGGTCGAATGGGGGCTTCTGGGTCAGTTCAAGGTCACCCGAGCGGTGTCACATGACGGTTTAGGCAGAGTCACGTTGCAAACTTCAAGTTTCCTCAGCACTTTTGCTGTTTCTCATCGCTAATTCGCTCCAAGTCGTCAAGGTCATGGTAGCTGTGACTGAAACTCGGAGCGTAGTGCGAGAAACAGTAAAAGTGCCTAAAAAATTTTAGGTTTCAGCGTGACCTTGACCTTTGTGACATCGATGACGTCATCTTGGTGACGTAAGGGGTGATAACGTCATCAGCACGTCATTTTTGTGACGTCATGGGTGTGACGTCATAGAAATGACGTCATTGGTGATGACGTCATCGATGATGCAATCGATGACGTCATCGATGAGGTCATTGACCTCGATGACGTCATCGATGACGTCATCCCTCAGGTGACCTTGAACTGTTCCAAAAGCCCCCATTCCCCACTACTTGAATTATTAAATAAAAATAATTTACTCAGAAATATAATGCCGTTAAATATATTATATTTCCTTGTAAAGATTATTAATTATATAAGATAGCCACAAAGTTCTTTGATGTTGAAACAATGATTCTTTGGTTGGAAATTCGCTGAGTACGCAGGTCTGCTGCGACGGGGGTATTTTTAATTAGTATAACGTAATTTTATTACATTGTCTTCTGGACTTTTCAAGGTGTATTGTGATTTGTTTCATTCAGTAAATTAAGTAACAGTTCAAAATATTATATAGGCCTAACCTTATAAAAAATAAGGCCTAAGTACAAGTCTTCAATATGTAAAGCTGAGAAGCACCATCAAATCATAAAGAAAAATATTACATGAACCCCCAACATATATTCACAACTGAAACCAAACGTATCTAATTGCATATAGTTAGTAGGGGATCAATTTAGAGAGTAAAGAAACACACATTAGTCAACTATTTTTGAATCAAACCAAGCAATGTATTTTATAATCACTTTTTTTTTAAATTATGATCAGCACAAATAGTTTGTTTTAAAATACTTTTTCCATGACAATAAAATTGTCATGCTGTCAAATAACGTCTAATCCTATATTTTTAAAGTTACGTTTTAATTTCCTACTTTGCTTTTTTTCTAAAATCCGTTTCTAAATCCATAATTACTGTGTATTTACTAACAAATATTATAAGAACAACAAATCACTTTTTTTAATCATTTAGATTTATTTACAGCAACAGGTGTACAATATAGTTTTCATAAACATTTTAACTCTCTATGTAAGTTTTCTCTTATTTAAGCAGAAGTTTGCTTGATTAGTTTGCCCGTATTAATTCTTAAAATTAAAAGTTTTCAATATTGATTCCACCTGATAGTTTTCGGTAACTTTGTTACTGCCTAAGATGAACTGATTCTTGTGCGTTGGGCCTTCTTAAATACGGTGGGCATCGCTGCTGGTTGGTGGCCATCTCCCCGTTTTAAGGGGAGCCCCACACTACAGGCTGGCCACCTGTGTGCCTAATTGCATTTTTCCTACCTCTCCCTGAAAAAAAGATTACAGATAATACTTTAGATACTTTAGATACTTTATTTGAAACACCGACGCACTCTGTGGTGCGTATTTTAAGGTGAGTATGACTGAAGGGGTGAGTGTGATGATTGTGATGGATCAGATGAGGTGTAGCTTTGTTACTGACAAATATCAGCTGTTTTATTTGTCAGGATCATTAATTAATAGCCCAATGACCAAAGGCAGCTACTAGCTGTGTACGCATTCTTCGTACGAGGTGTGTGTACAGTTTATTAAACGATTTATATAAATGCTTTCACAAATTCAATTTAACAGCCTTAGTTGGTTTATTCCTACGTATCTAGATATCAAGTTTTATGTTTAATAGCTCCCAGGTACGTTTGTTAAAATATTTTTGTATCAATTGTTCATTTGGGTTGGAAGTTATTTCTATTAATGTTTTTGTTGCAGTTTGATAAAACATTTATATTCGTATATTGATTTACTTTATAGTTCTATGATTATAAAGTACCATTACTCATACACGATTTACGTAGTAAAAATGTATCTATATTAATAAAATTAATATAGATACATTAATATAGAGTTTTGTCTGTATTTTGCTTAGAATTTTGACATGTTTTTGTTATTTTTACCTTTTATGCATCGCAGAAACAAAAATCTGTGTCATCTAAATTTCTTTCCCTCTGTCACTGTGTCTGTGTCTGTCATGGGTAATATTTTGCCCTCTATTCACGGGACAACGACTTTACCTGAAGGTCTAAATTTGTTTCCAGTCATAGACTAAAATGGTGTATAGGTTCATATTAATTTTAATTGCCTTAGCGACCTTAGGGCTTTGCCGTATAGTACGTCAAAGTAGCCAAGTTGTGCTAAAATACTAATCTTAAATCTCTTTTCACACGACGAGGGCTTTAATAATTGATATGAAAATTTTTACTACTGTTAAATAATGCAATTAGAACAGTTTTATCTGCTCTAAAGCAACGTTTGTCTGAAAGGCTCTGCCTCATAGTAAAAGAAATATTCAACATGAATCTTATGGGAATATTTAGTTCTACACAAAATTTACTTTTTTTAAATCTACTATTTATCTATGCTTTTTAATCAGCTGGATTAGACAGTTTGTCATTTTCACCACAGATGGCAACACTTAAAATGTTAAATACAGACTCATTCATATCTAACCCTTTAAATTTTCGCTAGCCCTAATACAGTGAGTAAAATAAACTAGTTCTTGGTTCTAAATATGAATATTAAGATAATTTATGCATATTATTACAGAACGAGTTCTGTTCCTTAAATCATAACATATTTCTCATCATCATTGCAAAGTAATTTTAGTTCCCAATTTAGCTTTCTTTGCACGTTCTGACAAAAAGAGGTGCACGGATTTCATAAAACACGATATCATACAAATATAATTTCATTGCTAAACAACTTGTCTTCGTCATAAATTGACATATATATCACAAAACACACATTTAAAAAATATTTTACACTTTTGGTCGGCCGACAAAAATCATTTCCAAACTAGATACAGGTACCGTTGCCGTGCGCGCAATCAACGGTTTGATTACCCGTACAAATTCACTATCAGAACCAATCCCGGTCCAAATTAGTATGGAGTTTCGATTCTCTACTACTAAAGAGGCTTATAGACGGGGAAAGTAGAGAAGGCAAGTTGCTGGCTGCAAGTACTTGCCTTTTGCACTTACTGCAAACTTACCTTGTCTAAGAGGTATTTCCTCTTTAACTTAAGAAAACAGACGGCAAGTGACGTAAGTACTTGCAACCAACTTCCTTCTCTTCTTTCCCCGTCTATAAGGTTTTTAAGGTTCACAGATCTTTGATGTTCCCGTTACTACCTACTTGCCAGGATCAACAATATTCATGTTTGATAAAACAATATATATGTTAAATATAAGTTTTCCGAAAACTTAGATCTAAAGGTGTAATTTAAAACTGTTTCAAAACTGTACCTGTTTAAATGTTTCGCAATGCAGGGTAAGTGTAAATCTTAGTACAATTGTAGCTAGTCTTAAGCCTATCATATATCTTGTAAATAAACATGACTCACAGTTTAGCTTTGTCCTTGCTTGTTGCACGAAGAACAACATGTGGGTGTGAAGAGTGGATCTTCTCACTAGCTTAGACAGCAAATTTATTTATTTTTTTTAGCAAATTTCATTTTATTGAGTTGGTTAATACATAGTTTCTGATTTTATTATTGATATAAATTCCCAAATATTTTTATGACTCAACCTTTTTATTAGAGATCCAAGAATAGTTCACACTCTGATGGTTTCCACTAGAAAAAATTAAAAGGTCTTGTAAATTATAATCTGATATCTCACACAAGGAAATAGTCAAACTTAGTTTTTTTAAGCATTAAAATGGAATATTTTGGTCAAGGCATATTTTTCTCACCATAAGATAATGTCAAGTTTTATTCTCATCTTCAAGCCTTGTCTTCGCCTTGATAAAGATCAAACAATCAAAGGTTATACAAATATAAAAAAAATCCGTCAACGTAATCCTAGTGTACAGGGCAGTATTAAGTCCTTCGATGCTGGTGGTGAGGGGACGATGGAGGCCATTGCCGTGACTGCAGCCGTTACCTCGTCGCGTCGACCAAGGGTGGCTCAGCTGGTCCAGATGTGGAGGCTTTGGGTCCGGAGACGCTGGTGGTGAGGGGACGTTTGGAGGCCATTGCCGTGGCTGCAGCGGTTACCTCGTCGCGTCGACCAAGGGTGGCTCAGCTGGTCCAGATGCGGAGGCTGTGGGTCCGGAGACGCTGGTGGTGAGGGGACGTTGGAGGCCATTAACATGACTGCAGCGGTTACCTCGTTGCGTCGACCAAGGGTGGCTCAGCTGGTCCAGATGTGGAGGCTGTGGGTCCGGAGGCGCTGGTGGTGAGGGGACGTTGGAGGCCATTAACATGACTGCAGCCGTTACCTCGTTGCGTCGACCAAGGGTGGCTCAGCTGGTCCAGATGCGGAGGCTGTGGGTCCGGAGACGCTGGTGGTGAGGGGACGTTGGAGGCCATTGCCGTGGCTGCAGCCGTTACCTCGTCGCGTCGACCAAGGGTGGCTCAGCTGGTCCAGATGTGGAGGCTGTGGGTCCGGAGGCGCTGGTGGTGAGGGGACGTTGGAGGCCATTAACATGACTGCAGCCGTTACCTCGTTGCGTCGACCAAGGGTGGCTCAGCTGGTCCAGATGTGGAGGCTGTGGGTCCGGAGACGCTGGTGGTGAGGGGACGTTTGAGGCCATTGCCGTGGCTGCAGCGGTTACCTCGTCGCGTCGACCAAGGGTGGCTCTGCTGGTCCAGATGTGGAGGCTGTGGGTCCGGAGGCGCTGGATTTGAGGGGACGTTGGAGGCCATTAACATGACTGCAGCCGTTACCTCGTTGCGTCGACCAAGGGTGGCTCAGCTGGTCCAGATGCGGAGGCTGTGGGTCTGGAGACGCTGGTGGTGAGGGGACGTTGGAGGCCATTGCCGTGGCTGCAGCCGTTACCTCGTCGCGTCGACCAAGGGTGGCTCAGCTGGTCCAGATGTGGAGGCTGTGGGTCCGGAGGCGCTGGTGGTGAGGGGACGTTGGAGGCCATTAACATGACTGCAGCCGTTACCTCGTTGCGTCGACCAAGGGTGGCTCAGCTGGTCCAGATGTGGAGGCTGTTGGTCCGGAGACGCTGGTGGTGAGGGGACGTTGGAGGCCATTGCCGTGGCTGCAGCGGTTACCTCGTCGCGTCGACCAAGGGTGGCTCAGCTGGTCCAGATGTGGAGGCTGTGGGTCCGGAGGCGCTGGTGGTGAGGGGACGTTGGAGGCCATTAACATGACTGCAGCCGTTACCTCGTTGCGTCAACCAAGGGTGGCTCAGCTGGTCCAGATGTGGAGGCTGTGGGTCTGGAGACGCTGGTGGTTGAGGGACGACGGAGGTCATTAACATGACTGCAGCCGTTACCTCGTTGCGTCGACCAAGGGTGGCTCAGCTGGTCCAGATGCGGAGGCTGTGGGTCTGGAGACGCTGGTGGTGAGGGGACGTTGGAGGCCATTAAAATGACTGCAGCCGTTACCTCGTTGCGTCAACCAAGGGTGGCTCAGCTGGTCCAGATGTGGAGGCTGTGGGTCTGGAGACGCTGGTGGTCGAGGGACGACGGAGGCCATTAACATGACTGCAGCCCTTACCTCGTTGCGTCAACCAAGGGTGGCTCAGCTGGTCCAGATGTGGAGGCTGTGGGTCCGGAGGCGCTGGTGGTGAGGGGACGTTGGAGGCCATTAACATGACTGCAGCCGTTACCTCGTTGCGTCGACCAAGGGTGGCTCAGCTGGTCCAGATGTGGAGGCTGTGGGTCCGGAGACGCTGGTGGTGAGGGGACGTTGGAGGCCATTGCCGTGGCTGCAGCCGTTACCTCGTCGCGTCGACCAAGGGTGGCTCAGCTGGTCCAGATGTGGAGGCTGTGGGTCCGGAGGCGCTGGTGGTGAGGGGACGTTGGAGGCCATTAACATGACTGCAGCCGTTACCTCGTTGCGTCGACCAAGGGTGGCTCAGCTGGTCCAGATGCGGAGGCTGTGGGTCTAGAGACGCTGGTGGTGAGGGGACGTTGGAGGCCATTAACATGACTGCAGCCGTTACCTCGTTGCGTCGACCAAGGGTGGCTCAGCTGGTCCAGATGTGGAGGCTGTGGGTCCGGAGACGCTGGTGGTGAGGGGACGTTGGAGGCCATTGCCGTGGCTGCAGCGGTTACCTCGTCGCGTCGACCAAGGGTGGCTCAGCTGGTCCAGATGCGGAGGCTGTGGGTCTGGAGACGCTGGTGGTGAGGGAACGTTGGAGGCCATTAAAATGACTGCAGCCGTTACCTCGTTGCGTCAACCAAGGTTGGCTCAGCTGGTCCAGATGTGGAGGCTGTGGGTCTGGAGACGCTTGTGGTCGAGGGACGACGGAGGCCATTAACATGACTGCAGCCGTTACCTCGTTGCGTCAACCAAGGGTGGCTCAGCTGGTCCAGATGTGGAGGCTGTGGGTCTGGAGGCGCTGGTGGTGAGGGGACGTTGGAGGCCATTAACATGACTGCAGCCGTTACCTCGTTGCGTCGACCAAGGGTGGCTCAGCTGGTCCAGATGTGGAGGCTGTGGGTCCGGAGACGCTGGTGGTGAGGGGACGTTGGAGGCCATTGCCGTGGCTGCAGCCGTTACCTCGTCGCGTCGACCAAGGGTGGCTCAGCTGGTCCAGATGTGGAGGCTGTGGGTCCGGAGGCGCTGGTGGTGAGGGGACGTTGGAGGCCATTAACATGACTGCAGCCGTTACCTCGTTGCGTCGACCAAGGGTGGCTCAGCTGGTCCAGATGCGGAGGCTGTGGGTCTGGAGACGCTGGTGGTGAGGGGACGTTGGAGGCCATTGCCGTGGCTGCAGCGGTTACCTCGTCGCGTCGACCAAGGGTGGCTCAGCTGGTCCAGATGTGGAGGCTGTGGGTCCGGAGGCGCTGGTGGTGAGGGGACGTTGGAGGCCATTAACATGACTGCAGCCGTTACCTCGTTGCGTCGACCAAGGGTGGCTCAGCTGGTCCAGATGTGGAGGCTGTGGGTCTGGAGACGCTGGTGGTCGAGGGACGACGGAGGTCATTAACATGACTGCAGCCGTTACCTCGTTGCGTCGACCAAGGGTGGCTCAGCTGGTCCAGATGCGGAGGCTGTGGGTCTGGAGACGCTGGTGGTGAGGGGACGTTGGAGGCCATTAAAATGACTGCAGCCGTTACCTCGTTGCGTCAACCAAGGGTGGCTCAGCTGGTCCAGATGTGGAGGCTGTGGGTCTGGAGACGCTGGTGGTCGAGGGACGACGGAGGCCATTAACATGACTGCAGCCGTTACCTCGTTGCGTCAACCAAGGGTGGCTCAGCTGGTCCAGATGTGGAGGCTGTGGGTCCGGAGGCGCTGGTGGTGAGGGGACGTTGGAGGCCATTAACATGACTGCAGCCGTTACCTCGTTGCGTCAACCAAATGTGGCTCAGCTGGTCCAGATGTGGAGGCTGTGGGTCCGGAGGCGCTGGTGGTCGAGGGACGACGGAGGCCATTATCATGACTGCAGCCGTTACCTCGTTGCGTCGACCAAGGGTGGCTCAGCTGGTCCAGATGCGGAGGCTGTGGGTCTGGAGACGCTGGTGGTGAGAGGACGATGGAGGCCATTGATGTGATATTAAAAAAAATCATTAAACATTTATGTGGAAACGTTGATATTTAAATTTTTTTGATAAGTGGGATTAAAACTTTATCCTGCAGTTTATTTACCAAAATATTTTTGTTTTAAAATGCATCATTCTTCGTCATCAATTTTGGCGGAGGTGTCGTCTGAGCCGGAATTTTCCTGGAAAAAATTGAAGTTTTTTTTAAATTATACTCAAAAAATGTTCAGATTTTCACTAAACAATTTCACGATCGAAAATAGTTTTAACCAATTGTTAACATTTACGTTATTGTTTTATCTCATCGATATAAGCAGTAGGTCACTTTTAGAGAGACTTAAAATTTCTATTCCAACCCTGAGTAATCAAAAAGAGTTTGTTGGGACATCTCAATTACAAGAATAACAAGCAGATTCGCTTCACTTTTAGTCAGACAACTTCCCTATCTGGCTTAGCTAGAATTGTTTAGCTGGGGTTGTTCCTAGGATTGTCACACAGAATTAAGCTTAAACTCAAGCCTGGTCATTTAACATTGTACTCAGTGTAAAAAGATACTTACATGTTTACTGTCAAGAGTGTTGGGCGGGGTGGGGGGGACGTCACAGTCGTTCTCATTCATCGTCTCTCATTCATCGTCATCATCCTCTTCTTGGGGAGGAGACGGAGGCTGCGCAGGATGACCTTCATCTCCGAAAAGCAGCCTCCTCGCGACGATCCTACTACCCCGCCAGTGAAGAGGATCTTCCCCGCATGATCTCTGAAAACCAAGTATTGATTAAAATTTAACAGTTATACATGTTTCCAAAATATCTTTTTCTTGTATAACACGATTGTAAGCTACATTATGTATGCAATCATTAACACAAATAATATAGACGAGGCGACCCGTGCGCAAATTGCGCATTTTATGATTCTGTATGAGAAACTCCCCTAACTTACATGTATGTTTGTTGTGAAGTTTTATTTTTGTTTACTATCTGACTTTAAAGTTCATCTGAAGCAAGGAAGCTAGAAATAGAAGGTAAGGGTCACGTAAACAAAAACCATGATGTATCCGGTGCAAGGCTTGACAGCTGATTTAGTTTCTGTTTACTAATTGCAGAGAACTGTCAAAACCTATGTAATGTTTTGATGCTGAAACGCATAATGTTTTTATTTTAACGGTAAGGTTAAGTTATAAAACCTATTAAGTTAATGCCAAAAGTGTGTGTGAAATTAATTTGAAACTTACACTATTCTTTGAAATAGTTTATTACTGCCTTGTATTTTATTTTTGATGAAAATAAAATTTTCTTCTCGTTTGTAACCGTTGTTAAAATTATCATAGAAATTCATTTTATTAAAAATATGTGGTTGTGTTTTTTTAATCATTTACATCTAATCCACACACTGAAAAAACCATGTTTGAATATCTGTTGATTCCTAAAAAAACTGTGATCCTCGTGAGGTTCTTGAATAAGTTTTACTTTCGTGCATGGGTAAATATTCAACACACTCAGGTACATCCAGCATTACGATAGCTTGATGTAAACTTGCTGTAGGCAATCACAATAAAGAAACTGTATTTAGTTTCAATAATGTTCTTGTTTGCATCATACTCAAACACTACTGTATTTTTAAAGTCACTCACGATCATAGTCCTGCTAAAATGAAAGTATTTTATTACGACAAAAAAGTCTTTAAAAAAATGTCTTCAGCTGAAATCAGTGAAAATTAATTAACTCTCTCTTATAAAGTTTATTTCCTAAGATGACACCTAAAAATAACTAATAGGAATTTATTGAAGGTAACTAATTAATTGAAGTTTATTTACGTTTATTAAAAATGTAAATAAATGGTGATGTCATAGGTGCAAAAGAACACCTGGTGCATAGAGGGCGTTGTATGTCTTGACCCCTACCTTCTTTTTACTTATTTTAGATTCCTTGATCTGAAGGTAAGTTTAATCAGCTGTTAAATTACAATTCACATTGAAGATTTTGTAATAAAAATTGGTCAACATTTTAAAGCGCCCTCAAGAAATAAATCAAAGGGGAAGGGGGCGAAACCCGAAACGATATGTCCTTTTTAATTACGATTCGCCCACGCGCTATATCCTAAGCTTTAAAATGACACCTCAATCTTATAAATCGGTTCAATAGTTCGAGAGGAAAAGGGATGTAACAGACGAAACCCTTATAAAAATAAGAAGATATATTTAAATTGTTTTGTTAACCTAAAATGTTTGTAAAATTTAAATTTCCTTTTCGTTAGTAATAATAAATGTTTTATTTTACAGAAAATACGAATTTAAGTTGCATAAGTTAGTTAATTAGTCATATAAAGAGACGGTTTTTAAGTAGTCATTGCAATACCAATAGTTACATAAGGAAAACAAATAAAACTTTCATAAAATATACAGTCTATTCTCAAGTCATTTATTGTCCCGTCAAAGATCTCCCTCCCTTGAGAATCATTGTGATAGGGGATCTGAATGAAAGGTTTGGTGGGGAACAAAGCTTAGAGTATCAGATACTGGATGGAATTAATTATTATATGGTTAATGATAGAAAATCCAAAGATAAGGTTAAAAATGCTAAAGGGGTCAAGATTTTAGATTTACTCAATGAAGCCGGCTTAGTTTTACTAAATGGTAGGTCAAAAAGTGATAATGAGGGAGATTATACATTTATAAGCCATGTAGGTTGTTCAGTGATCGATGTTGCGGTTGTTTCAATTAGCTGTTGTAAATTTGTGCAAGACTTTAAAATAAAATCTTTTCAAGGGTCCGATCATATGCCAATCGCAGTGTATTTTAGTTTAAATAAAACGATAGTATCAAAAGGTGGCGTAGGCAGAGATAATGAGCATTGCGTATTACAACTATTGCCTAAACCTAAATGGGCGGAGAGTGACAAAGCAGGATTTAGTGGCAAAAACTAGATTAAAACTAATATGATTTTACAGAACATGATTGTCGGTAGCAATCCTAACGCTAAATGCAAAATTTACAAGGCCAGCAAGGAACATCCCAAGTACCTTTTGAGTGAAAAGTTTTCCTTTGAATCGAACGTAGACCAAATTGCATCAAAGTAAAAGGGAGCTATGAGAACTATGGTAGAGAAAGAGGAGAGGGTAGCACAAACTCGCATATTTGTTTGTCCTGACCTGCAAGTACCTGCACGGTACCTGCCACGCTGTGAACTTTCAATTTATAGTTTGGTCATGTTAATGTTTTTTGTTGGTTTTTGTTCGTCCGATTCGTGGTAAGTGTGTATCTGTGGATGTGGATGTGTGTTTGTAATCTCAATGCCTATATATCTTCAGTGTGAAAGTTTCACATCTCGGCTTGATAATGACACCTTGAGCGATGAAACCGGTCGCCGTTCCAGCTACAATATCCGGTCGGATTGCTGACAATATTGCGATTCTGTAACCTGTATCCTGTTGTAATAAAATAAATAATCCCATCATATTTTTTAAGGGATTTATCATGTTTAAGACTTATTATTTAACTTCAAAAACTAAATTATTATATGCGTATCATTGGTTGCACTCTGGAGTTTCCCTTTCAAGTACTGTAAGGTGTAACCAACACATCGTCATGCCATTAAATTAAATACATCTTACATCTAAAAACCACATGATTATCGGGAGGCACACTAGTTTTTGTTTGTGAATTTAAATAATAACCCTGTTGCAGTAGACCTGCCTAATCGCAGCAAATTTCCAACAAACTGATGAAATCATTTTTCAAAAGTTTAAAGTTAAGGATGACTTCACAATAACTGGGTTAAAAAAAACTGTAATCCTCCAAACTAAGATCTATTTTATTTATGGGATACATTATGACCTTAACTTAACCTGAATTAAACTGTAACCATCAACTATTTTAAATTTTAGATCCCCCATGTGACGGCTCGTGCCGCCAACACTCCATATAGTAGCGATTTTCGAGTCACTGGCCACAGCGCCGGTATCTGACAGCCTCTTTCTAGAACCTTCTCGAATCACTCTGCGAAGTGAAAGATATTGCGAAAACACGGTCTCTCTCGTCCTTGTCTACCTTGAAACTTCATAGATTCGGCATCACGGCTCCGGAAATATGGATAAGTATTGGTTAATATTCTAGAGGGGACCGTCGGGTCCCAGGACGTAGGTGGGGGATGATAATTATTAATTAATCTCAAGTAAATTTATTATTAAACCAAGCAAATAAGGTTATAACTTGTTCTGTAGAGGGTAGTCTGGAACCGTAACCTTCATGTCCTTTCAGGACATGGCCATTAGCTATAGGATGGGTTTAGATTTCTAGATACAGATTATTATTAGTTAATTCACCTTGCAATTAATTTAGTATACGTAGATTAAAATTATCTCATTAAAATGGCTCGTTCTGGTCTGTGTTTGGCTGCGATCCGTCTCTGGGTAGTACCCTCAGTGTGTTCCTTCTGATACGTTTCCTGGGTTCAGTCAATGGGTCATGTAGTTCCCACGTATATCATTCCACGGCATAAACCTCAATCCTCAACCATTCCCATAGTCACCTTTGGTTAATCACCCAATACCTAGAGATGACTAGTCAGCCGGTTCATGTTGTTGCTCGAGCCCAGTAGTCCATCAATTCAGTTTGCCAATAGCCACTCACTAGTTCAATACCACCATAGGTCCACTGTCGGAAAGCTCCCAACTCCAACTTAGGGCAGCTCTCATCTGAAGTGGTCACCAGACCTTGGGAGAAAATTTTCATTGACCACATAGGTCCTTTACCCCGCTCTACCAAGGGTAACAAATACATCCTCACCATAGTTGACTCCTTTTCAAAGCTTTGTATTTTTATACCCACCAGAAACACTCAAGCCCACACAACATCTTCTATTGAATAATGTTTTTTTCTATTTTCGGTCCACGAAAGTACTAAGTTTCTGATAACGTCTCCGGCTTCCGTTCCAGAATTATTCAACAGCTGTGTCTGGATTTCGGCATTCAACACATTTTCACTAGCCCATATTACCCAAACCCCTCCCATGCTGAGAGAGTAAATAAACAAATTAAGGTGGCCATCCGTATTTTCCATAGTAAGCACCAACAGTTTTGGGATCAGCACCTTCACTGGTTTCAAATCGCTCTCAATTCCGCAGCCCACGAGAGTACCCTCAATTCACCATCCCGCCTTTTCCTCGGTAGAACTCTCCACCATCCTTTAGAGCTCCATTGGAATCTTGATACCCTGGTCGACCAGAATGGCCCATCACCCTCCCTTCAGGAGGAGTGGGAACAAGCCATCGAGAGTCTCCGAAAGGCCCGTGCCAAAAGGGAAAGGATATAATAGGGATAGGACCCCGCCACCTTCAAGCCCGGAGATTGGGTAATGTATAAATTGCACCCCCTGAGCAAGAAAATTGACAATGTCAATCAAAAGTTGTTGCCTCTTTGGTCCAAGCCTTGTGTAATAGAGACCTTCGTCTCGCCTGTGACTGTCGGATTGCTCGACCCCACCAATGGAAAATTCATACGACAGGCCCACGTTTCTCAGTTGAAGAGGTTTTTCAACCCTTCCAAGTAAAAAGTAGGATTCACCAATACTTTTCTTACCCAGACCGACGATCGTCTGCCAAGCCAGCCAGAACCTAGTGATAGTAGTTGTAAGCTTTTCTACTTTCTTCTTCTTCTCTTTCTAGCCCCTCCCAGTTGACGGCGGTGAGTATAAGGCATTGCCTTCCTTTGCGATGGGTATGCCTACACCTTACCCCCAGCTGTGGAGTGGGTTTTTCCCCTCTCCTCTTTTCTGCCAGCGGCATAGGCGGATTTTTCCCCGAGGCTGTTTTAATATTTAAATTAATTTCTTTTGCTTATAAATTATCTTCGCCCTTGGATTGAACCTTTTTTTATTTATTTTTTTTCTCAATCCCAGAGCGAGGGGCCTCGGATGACTTCCGTTCTTGTAGATTGATTGTAGTTGTGTACAGGCTACAATCCTTTGAATGCCAACTGGTACCTAGTCAACTCTGCTTTACTTTCCTATCTTCACCTTTCTTCTGTTCTCTCGACGGCCGTCACTTAGGGAAAATCTAGTCACTAGCAGTAGGGCTTAATTAGGTAGACCTTCGTAGATTTAGTTAGTCTTAGTAGGTATTATGTGGTAAGAAAAGGGATAATTAAATAAAGAAATAAAGGTATATACTTAGGGTACCAATTATTGGGAAAATTTCTTTGTTATCAAATAATGGGATTTTTAGAATAATTAAGTTTGTGTTTAGAATGTTGAAGTTGGGGGAATGTATGTTTAGGCGAAGGGGAAACACCGCGTCGCCGTGAATTGTATCCGTTTGTTTTGCTTGTATTCGGCATTCGTGTTTGCCTCTTTGCGTTTCCGCTTTCAAGGAAATTTTCGTTATCCTAGAACCCATTCTATCCTCAAACCGCAAAATCATCAAATGTCTCATGGAACCAAACGAAAACCACCCACACTGGAGATCCTGCCCAACTCAATATGGTGCTACGCGCAGCATTTCGACAGTTATCGGCCCCGGTTGGCTCTTGCTTGCGATTCCCAGATTTAAATGGCATTGACATTCCCGAACATTTCCTCATTGGATTTTTTTTCCTACTCCACAATCACCACCTGACCCGACTGAGTCAGGATTGCCGCACCCTAGGGTGCGGCAATCCCAACTTCAGGGTTTTACTTGAACCGTATACCGCGATTTTGTAATCTGCACAATCATCCATAGACCAAAAATAAAAAAAAAGTAAAAAAAATAAAAAAAGCATATAGAAGCAATATTTTAACCAAAGAAATGTACGAAAAGCCTAAGCTAAGATGGTGATGGACCCGACCCCAGCAACTTAAGGACTAGTGTTGTCGATCACACCTTCCACACATACAGACACCGTTGTGAAGAGGCACTGAGGACATGGGACTTCAAGTGTCGTGTGGATGCCTGATCTCCGGCCCCTGGGACTCGCCACATCATCGACCACGCATCGTCATCAGCCTTCTCAACCTTCTGAGTCTGGAAGTCCTCAGCGCGGTAGCGGCCGACCACCTGCCAGGCACGCCCATAACCACCGGGCCCTTTCTGCCACCTGCCTGCCTGCACTTGCTGCGTGTGGTCCTGAGTCCTCCACTGCCCGGACCGGCATCCAACATCAACATCTGCATCCCCTACAATGGGACACCTTGTCATCAACACTTCTGGCCGGCAAGAAGGTGCAACAGCGGATAGAGCACCCCAGTAGGAGCATCAACCATGTATGGATAAATGGATAAGCTCATCAAAAACAAGAACGAGGATGTGCGTGCAGATTATCGCCATTTCCATTCACTCGCCTTTGCAGATTACCGGCATTTCAATCCACTCGCCTTTGTAGATTATCAGCAATCCTGGAAGCCTCTTCCAACACCGGTCCCTACCTCTTTTAAGGGGGGGAGGAGTCCGGGCAATGTCAATGTCCAATTCAGCAACATTCAAAGGAGTTCGTCTCCATCTTTTCTGTTCGAACGAGTTGGCACCACAGGGATCCCAGCGTGGATTACCACCCATCACCTAACGCGGGTTCCCGAGGGTCTCCACCAAGCTCATTCAAGGGCTCCGCCCCCCCTTCGACCCCGTGATCCACCGCCCGGTGATGAGGTGGCGCGTCCCATCTTTTTTCACATCAAAACCAAGGCAAAGATTCTAGGGAATCACACCTCCCGCACCTCCACCATTCCTGCCTTTACCCCACAAGTCGCGATGCAAATTCTTTCCGAGAAGGGAGTTTGGCTGTGACGGCTCGTGCCGCCAGCACTCCATATAGTAGCGATTTCGAGTCACTGGCCACGTATCGAACGTAGACCAAATTGCATCAAAGTAAAAGGGAGCTATGAGAACTATGGTAGAGAAAGAGGGGAGGGTAGCACAAACTCGCATATTTGTTTGTCCTGACCTGCAAGTACCTGCACGGTACCTGCCACACTGTGAACTTTCAATTTAAAGTTTGGTCATGTTAATGTGTTTTGTTGGTTTTTGTTCGTCCGATTCGTGGTAAGTGTGTATCTGTGGATGTGGATGTGTGTTTGTAATCTCAATGCCTATATATCTTCAGTGTGAAAGTTTCACATCTCGGCTTGATAATGACACCTTGAGCGATGAAACCGGTCACCGTTCCAGCTACAATATCCGGTCGGGTTGCTGACAATATTGTGATTCTGTAACCTGTATCCTGTTGTAATAAAATAAATAATCCCATCATATTTTTTAAGGGATTTATCATGTTTAAGACTTATTATTTAACTTCAAAAACTAAATTATTATATGCGTATCATTGGTTGCACTCTGGAGTTTCCCTTTCAAGTACTGTAAGGTGTAACCAACACATCGTCATGGCATTAAATTAAATACATCTTACATCTAAAAACCACATGATTATCGGGAGGCACACTAGTTTTTGTTTTGTAAATTTAAATAATACCCCTGTTGCAGTAGACCTGCCTAATCGCAGCAAATTTCCAACAAACTGATGAAATCATTTTTCAAAAGTTTAAAGTTAAGGATGACTTCACAATAACTGGGTTAAAAAAACTGTAATCCTCCAAACTAAGATCTATTTTATTTATGGGATACATTATGACCTTAACTTAACCTGAATTAAACTGTAACCATCAACTATTTTAAATTTTAGATCCCCCATGTGACGGCTCGTGCCGCCAACACTCCATATAGTAGCGATTTTCGAGTCACTGGCCACAGCGCCGGTATCCGACAGCCTCTTTCTAGAACCTTCTCGAATCACTCTGCAAAGTGAAAGATATTGCGAAAACACGGTCTCTCTCGTCCTTGTCTACCTTGAAACTTCATAGATTCGGCATCACGGCTTCGGAAATATGGATAAGTATTAGTTAATATTCTGGAGGGGACCGTCGGGTCCCAGGACGTAGGTGGGGGATGATAATTATTTATTAATCTCAAGTAAATTTATTATTAAACCAAGCAATTAAGGTTATAACTTGTTCTGTAGAGGGTAGTCTGGAACCGTAACCTTCATGTCCTTTCAGGACATGGCCATTAGCTATAGGATGGGTTTAATAATAATAATAATAATAATAATAATAAATTTTATTCCGCTGACAAATTTACATTGTATGGGAATTTACAAAAGTCTTTCTATGTGTTTCACAATTTAAAACTCACAATTCCAGATTTTTCAACAAGATAATTCATTGTTAATTCATTTCATACTCAAAACTTGTTTAGTCTTTCAATTATTTTTAATTGTTTTTTTTTTTTTCTTCTTTCTTTCTTCCTTCTACTTCTTCTTCTTTCTTCCTTCTTCTTTCTTCTTTCTAGATTTAGATTTAGAATTTACATCTTAGTTTAGATTTCTAAATACAGATTATTATTAGTTAATTCACCTTGCAATTAATTTAGTATACGTAGATTAAAATTATCTCATCAAATTGGCTTGTTCTGGTCTGTGTTTGGCTGCGATCCGTCTCTGGGTAGCACCCTCAGTGTGTTCCTTCAACCATTCCCATAGTCACCTTTGGTTAATCACCCAATACCTAGAGATGACCAGTCAGCCGGTTCATGTTGTTGCTCGAGCCCAGTAGTCCATCAATTCAGTTTGCCAATAGCCACTCACTAGTTCAATACCACCATAGGTCCACTGTCGCCATGTCCCAACACTCATTATCCATAGTTTACCGTCATATTCCCATCTCACCCACCATGGCTGAAGCTTTGTTTATTAAAAGTACAATACAATCCGAACACCAGCCCAAATTTGCTACTCTAGTAGCGGGTATAATATGCATTTCAAAATGTGGAAGTTTACTTAACAAAATCTAAATCTAACATTAAAATGAACGTTTCAAGCAAACATACACTATCATAGCCACTAATTAATTGCATAAAACCATCATCAGTCAGTCTTTTCTTTAAGCCACAAACATTATAGGATAATATCTTTAAATTAAACTTATTATCAGTAACCTGTCCTTGATGCTCTGCAGTCACCCGCCGCATACCATCTGGGAGATTGGCGATACCTCCTCAACGGCCATCATTCCCCACCGCGCTGTTGTTAGCTGCTAACCTGGCGTAGGTGTCATACTGCGAAGCAGCTGTCACTGACGTCCCTCCTGCCGCTGTCGCACCTGCAGTTGTCGCACCTGCAGTTGTCGCACCTTCCGTTCTTGACCCCGGTCGGGCCTTCCCTGGGCCTCGCTGCTTGAGCCCCACCAGAAACTCTGTGAAGTCCTGCTGTAGGAGATCTTTCAGCTTTGCACCTCCGTCCTGTAATCCTGCTCTGAGCGTTCCTTCATCCCACGTGAATTTCACACCTTCAATAGTGAGATGATCGTAAAAAAGCATCATTCTCTTTTTACCGCAGACACGCTCGATTTCTGTCCTTAAAGCCATGAGGTGTGAACGCTTATCTCTGACTTCCCGTGGATAGTCTCGTTGCACTGAATACCCAGTACCCCTTAACTGTTTCATTCGAGACATTATGTAATCGATATCAGCATCAACAGGGAAGTGTGCAATCACGACCTTTTTGTCCCTGTCTAGGTTATGAGCCCTATTCACCCACATGTCATTAGTCATCCCAAAAACTTCCTTGCAAAATTTGACCACATAGTATTTGTAATCGCGGACGTTTTCTGGTAGTTTGAGGCCACGAAATATTAAATTATTCCGTCGCGACCCTCCCTCCAGGTCAACCAGCTTGTTCATAACAGTTTTTTGTGTAGTTTTTAACTCATCAATCTGATTCCTTAGGTCAGTGTTTTCACTCTCTAACACCTGAACTCTGTTGCATACATTTATCAGGTCGTCTTTGGTTGCTAAGTTAATCAATTTCTGGTCAAGAATGCTGCCTAATAAACTAGCTAACTGACCGTGGGTCATATCTCATACCTTCTCATCGTCCATTTCGACTTGCAACTCACTAACTTCGGAGGGCTCTGGAGGAGTATTTTCTCTAAAACGTTTAGGATGTCTTGATGACACAGTTGAAAAGTACTTGTCAATAGTTTTTCTATCCCTCATAAGCACAGTGAACAAGCTCAAACGGCTAAAAAATACTTTAAACACATTGGCGACCGGCCGATTCACGCACGATCGCGACCACGTGGAGAAGCACGACCACTCGAACGACCGATAAATAACTAATGGCCGAGTTAGTCCTCAATATCTTATCTGCGAGTGGATCACTAGTGTAACTAATGTCCTTTGATCACAATTAGCTCCTATCTGACAACGAAATATTAACGATATAATTCAAATAATACGGAGCCGATCTTCCACGAGTGTTTACTTATTGCAGTCAGTGCTGCCAACTTGATTCTTCTTTATTTTTATCACTAATAAGTTACCTAAAACATTAAATGTTTCATAATTACTATCATAAAATACTTTAACTTAACAAATTGTGTTTCAAATACAGATTAATTTAAGAGTAATATCTATCCAAATCAAATTACTACTTACAAAATTAAATTATAGTGCTTATTTTCCAAAATGAACTTACGAAATCGCTCCCGTGTTACTAGAGGTAAGTTGACGTTTGATTCCAACAAAGAAATGTATTTTGACAAGCCAAATAACCAAACAAACACAGAGAGAGTAAACTTTCTTGTAAAATAAATTTATGAAATTTTTTACCTGTTGTTTTATTCTCCTTATTGTGCACCATAAGCTCGGTGTTTTGCTAGTGAGATTGATGCAGCAAATAATTGGTTTGATTGAATTCTATCCAAGTTGCCTTTTAATTAGTATGTTCAAAATGATTTTTTAAAGAAAAAAATACATTTAGGTATAAACTAATTATGATAACAACCGGGGTTTGAACTGTTCCCCATAAAAACTTAAAAAATGGCACTCAGTAAAAAGAAAATAAAAATAAATTAATTAATAAATGAGAGTGGGAAACAGTACAAGAGAAGAGAGCGAATAATAAGAACTTCTGTTTTTCTGGTTCTCAAATCAACTAATGGCCTATTTCCATGTTTCTAAAAATATGAATGTTGGTGTTCTGGAAAGGTCGGGTTTGGTGAACACATTTTAAGGTATAAAATATATAAAAGTTAACTTTGTTGTTTTGAATATAGCGGGCTGTGACAGCCCATTTTTATTTCAATACAGATTTGGAACATCAAATCTATGATTAGTCATTCGGACACTCAGTGGCGTGATGGTTTGTCGGCTATGAATTTAGTTCAGTAAAAATACTGAATATTCTTACTCGAATATCATATAACTTTTTGCAGTCTATTTTTCGTTTATAGCAAAATTCTTTTCGTAGTGCTTGTAAAAAAGCACTATTTTGCATGTACCACATCTAAGACGATAGACAGGGTAGCATCGGGTGAATTTAGTCTGTTTGTCATTGGTATATCATTTTTATACTTAATTTTAGGAACATATTTTGCAGTGTTTGGGTGTTTTGTATTGCTTTATTGCAGATTTTTAATATACAAAAAAGATTAAGGCCAGGTATATTGTCATGAACTTGTATGTTGGTAAACCAGTATTAGCGTATTATGGCAAGGAAATTTTATAGGAGTTAAGAGGGTATGACATTATTTGAACTACAATAAAAAATTAAACACAAAAAAAATTGGAGACACGAAAATTATTTCCTACTTAATAATAAAATAACCACGTGTATGTGAAAAATCTTTTAAAATAACATTTGTCCCGATTACGAAACCAACCTCCGATTGCGCAAGATGGCGTTTCAAAAATAAAAGATCGATGAATGGTTAATAATTTTACTTGTTTGGTATTGTACTTACTCAATATTTATTCTAGTAAGGAGATTTAAAACAAAATCAGAGCAGACCCCTACTACTTTGCATTTTTTTATAAAACGTATAAAGCATTACATCTACCTAACAAATTAATAGATACCTAATTCATTTTGCAGGATTTGATAATTAAAAAAAATACATAATACTTTAAGATATTTTAGTACCTTTAACCAGTCGTTCCGCAATTGACTATATCATTAAATTATGTTATAGGTAAACTTTGTCTTATATATTAACTAAGGAACAAAATCAATGAAATCGCCAATTCAGTAAAGAAAAGACATTAAGTCTCTAGACACGTGTCCAAAATCAGATAAAGGCAGTATATCTTCGCAATAAAAAGTTTCTTTCTCTTAATGAAACATTGGTAAAAGAAAGTACAGCAGTTTTTCTTGAATTATATTTAAAAACACTGGACAAACTGAAATTAACAATTATTTTTGTAAGTGCTAACTACCATTTTATTGTAACTTATTTCATAAATAATCATATATCACGGATCATTGATCAAACTCTATTAGTAAGACGTGATAAGGCGTAGAATTTTAAATTAAAAGCCTTAAATTTCAAGCTGATCATTTATTATTCGAGAAACTTACACAAGATCGTGTTAATTATTAGCCTATCTGATGAGATATTCAAATTAGTAATCAATTTACACGGAGGTATTATTGAATTACTTGAAAGTATCTTTTGAAAAGAGTTATAATATTTTATACGAATAAAATTCGTTATGTTAAATAACCCATACACAAAATATATCTTAGTTTGAATAAAGAAACTTACTTAAGTTTTTAACCCATGTATTCTAAAGTATTTACATATTGAATATATTAATTTTGAACTTTTGAAAAATTATTTCATTAGTTTCTTGAAAATTCCCCGAGTTCGTAGGTCTGCTGCAAGGGGGGTATTGTTAAATTCACAAAAAATTAGTGTGCCTCCCGAGAATCAACGATTCCCCCCACTCCATCCCTATATATAATTAAATAATTAATACAAATTATTTAATTAATAATCAGATAAATTAAATCAATATAACTTATATTGATTGAATATAAGTTATATTCTAAAGGCTATTCTTAAGTTGAATAGCCTTGTAAGTGTGGCTGTCATTCTTACAGCCACACAGTTTAACAGTGTGTGGCTGTTAAATTTAAGATCTATTTAATTTAATGTTTATTTATTTATTTATTTATTTATTCATTTATTTCCAACGGATCAACCATTTTATACAGAGTATTACAATGCCATGTACATGTAATATAATGTTTAGCAGTCATTAGCAGATGCAGACAGACAAAAAAAATTAAATAACATTACAATAATGAATTAATAAATAATAACATGAACAAATAATTTAAGAACGTGCAATAATAATACGTGCAACAACAATAATACCGTGCAATTACTTACATTGGCAAGCAATTGAAAAAAATACTCGCGAAAGGCACAAATTCATTGGTAAATATTAACAATTATTATATAGAACATGCATTATTAATGTTATGACGATGATAATGCAATGTTATGACGATGAGTGGGTTACACCTTACAGTACTAGAAAGGGGAGCTGTAAATCAAACCAGAGTGCAACCAGTGATACGCATACAATAATTTAGGTTAGGGCAAATGCGTGGTTTGATTTAGGTTTTTAAGTCAAATAATAAGATAAACATGATAATATGATCAGCCTGCCGGTGGCATCATTATCAGAAGAGCCTTTTATATTACATGGGTCTCGTGTTTTAAATTTGATTTAGTTTAAGGTTTTCAACATGTAGATACAAGTATATTAGTATACACGATCGTATGAACAAAAAATTATTTTGAGGATTGAATTTCAGCACCATGACAAATTTGAGTAGATTATTTTTAACTAATATAACGTAATTTTATTATATTGTATTCTGAACATTTCAAGGTGTATTGTGATACGTTTTCAAGGTGTTTGTTTCATACAGTGAATTAAGTAACAGCTCAAAATATTATATAAGCCTAACGTTTAAAGTACAAGTCTTCAATATGTAAAGCTGAGAAGCACTATCAAATCATGAGGAACAATAGTACATGAACCACCAACATATATTCACAAACTGAAGCCAAGCAACTATTAACAAGTTTTCTTCCTTTATATGCGATGGTATTTAATTTCATACAGTTAATAGGGGATTAATTTAGAGAGTAAAGAAACACATATCCGTCAACTATTTCTGAATCAAACTAAGCAATGTATTTTATAATCGATCTTTTTTAAATTATGATATGCACAAATAGTTTGTTTCAAAATACTTTTCCATCACAATTAAATTTCGCCCCTTGTCAAATACTGTCTAATCCTATATTTTTAAAGTTACGTTTTAATTGCCTACGTTTCTTAAAACATTTCTTAAAAATCCGTCTCTAAATCCATAATTACTGTTTATTTACTCACAAATACTTTATCTAACAACAAAACACTTTTTTTATAATTTAGATTTATTTACAGCAACAGGTGTATAATATCATTTTCACAAACATTTAAACTCTCTATGTAAGTCTTCTCTTATTTAAGCAGAAGTTTGCTTGATTGGTTTGCCCGTATCAATTCTTAAAATTTAAAGTTTTCAATATTGATTCCACCTCATAGTTTTCGGTAACTTTGTTACTGTCAAAGATGAGCTGATTCTTGTGCGTTGGGCCTTCTTAAATACGGTGGGCATCGCTGCTAGTTGGTGACCATATCCCCTTTTTTAGGGGAGCCCCACACTACAGGCTGGCCACCTGTGTGCCTAATTGTTAGTTACCTGTAGTTACCTACCTCTCCCTAAAAAAAGGATTACAGATAATACTAGCTGTGTACCCGTTCTTCGCACGGGGTGCGTGTACAGTTTATTAAACGAATTATATAAATGTTTTCACGAATTCAATATATCAGCCTCAGTTGGTTTATTCCTACGTATCTAGATATCAAGTTTTATGCTTACTAGCTCCTTAGGTACGTTTGTCAAAATCTTGTTGTATCAATTGCTCATTTGGGTTAGAAATTATTTCTATTAATGTTTTTGTTGCAGTTTGATTAAACATTTATATTTGTATTGTGATTTACTTTATAGTTTTATAAAGTAAATCACCTGAGTCAGTATAAGTAAAAATCTAAACAATAAAATAAAAATTAGATCTCTTTATAGAGCTGAATCCAGGGCGCTAAGCCATTGCAGCTCAGCTTCACTTGAGCTATGCAGACCGGTCAATCCTTCGGGGAAGGCACTCAGTGGGTACTCTTCGACTAGGTGTTCCATAGTTTGATACTCTGCTCCGCAGTCGCATGACTGGTCTTGTGTCATTCCCCATTTGTACTTCCAATAATTACATCTTCCCACTCCAGTGCGGAAACGATTGAGTATAGTCCACTGCTTCCGAGAAAGATTCATACCACCTACCGCTACGGTAGGGTCGGCTATCAAGAAGTGGTTTCGACCTTGAAAAGCGTCCCAGGAGGAAGTCCAGTCGGTATGGATGGAAAAGTGTGTGTCCGTCAACTGGGAGGCTGTTCGTAGAGGTGGTTTTCGGGACCTCAATCGGCCATATTCTGGGGTAGGTAATCATGGATGGGCAGCTGTGGAGCAGATAAGATTTTAGTGTATTCCCTAATGAGTGCATCCCTTCGTCTTATTTCAGGAGGAGCGATATTACACAGCACCGGGAGCCAGGGTACAGGGGTTACCATGAGTGTACCACTAATGGCTCTCATGGTCCTGTTTAGCTTGACGTAGATCTCTCTAACGTGCACACTATTTAACCACACGGGAGCACAGTACTCAGCAGTTGAATATACCAATGACAGAGCAGTTGTTCGCAGAACTTGTGCGTTAGCTCCCCATGTGGAGCCCGCAAGGTGATGGACAATGTTAGTCCTGGTTCTCACCTTAACTGCCGTTTTTTGTAAGTGGCTTTTAAACGTGAGAGACCGATCTAAAGTGACTCCCAGATACTGTGGGTGGTCATTATGTTTCAGCTCAACACCGTTGAATACGATTTTAAGTTTTTGTTTGGCCAGTCTATTATTCAAGTGGAAGCAAGCAGCCTCAGTTTTTGTTGGGTTTGGATTTAGCTTCCAGGCTTCAAAATATTCACCGGGGGTCGTGAGGTCATTTGTTAGTGTTTCCTCAGCTTGTCGAAAATGCTGGTGTTGATATGCCAATGCAATATCGTCTGCATATATAAACTTTAAGGACCGAGTTACAGGAATGTCGGCAGTATACACATTAAAGAGCAGTGGCGCGAGCACTGACCCTTGTGGCAGGCTATCCTTTAGTTGCCTAAACGTACTTTCTCTGCGTCCCAATTATACTTTAATCATCCTATTGGAGAGCATTGAGTTGAGGAGACGCAACAAGAAAGGGCAAGGAATAATGTCGTAAAATTTAACTAGGAGGCCTTTTCTCCAGACAGTGTCATATGCTGCAGTAAGATCTAAAAAATCCACAGAGGTTTTCAGTCTTCGCTCAAACCCATCCTCAATGGAAGAAGTCACGAGCCAAAACCTGGTCACAACAGTTGCGACCAAGCCTAAATCCAGCTTGTTCGATAGGGATGCTGGCATTGAGAATAGGGAGGATTCTGTTATAAATCAACCTCTCTAGCAGCTTATAACAAACACTTAAAAGAGCTATAGGTCGATAACTTTCAGGCAGTTTTGGATCTTTTCCGGGCTTCGGGATAGCCATGATTTTGGATTTTCTAAATATCCCAGGAATGTCGCCGGTTTTCAGAGTGGTGTTAAAAACTTCAAGAAGCCACTGTCTGGCCTTGTTACCCGAGTGTTTTATAAATTCCGGGAAGATGTCATCCAAGCCTGCTGCTTTGCCAATTGGCATCGCATCAATCGCCATTTCCAGCTCGTCGTAATTGAAGGGTCTAGAGACTTCCAAGGGTGCTTGCCGACTCTCCTTTATCTCATTAAGTTTGAAATGAATTTTTCTGTCTGCAGACGTACGCACAGGTTTGGAAAGTACGGAGAGGCGTTTTGCAATTTCACGAGGGCTAGGCTGTGAGGCATCGTGTTTTTCACTTGATTTACCTGCGGAGAGTTTCCTGAGCAGAGACCAAGCTTTCCGACTACTTTTTGTGAAGTTCAGGTTCTCGACAGTTTTCACCCACTTCTCTCTCCTGGAGAGAGTTAAGGAGTTGGTCAACTACATCTCTGCCAGCAGTGTCTGTAAACTCACTGTAAAGATCTTCGCACTCTCTGCTCCATCCTGGTATGTATTCTTTTCTAAAACCTCTTGGGATTGTCGCCTTAGCGGAAGACAGGACAAGGCGTGTGAACCGATCATAGTTTTTTATTTTAGAGGGGATGAACCTGATGCCGCTATCAAGCCTTGATGAGAAGGCCTCCCACTCAGCTTTATTAAAGTTCCATCTAGGCCGAGGAAAAGATCTCACTAGTGGAATTTCCATTCCTACTGATATTATTACAGGACTGTGCTGAGAGTGGGGGAATGCACCTAGGACCATCCTGGAAGTATTCACGGGTGTTGCTGATGGTTCACGGGAGCAAAAGCACAAGTCTGGAGAGTACCTACTTCGCCATCGGGCTGAATGGAAGGTGTGTGGGTCCTTGGCATTATATACCAAGAAAAGGTTGTTATTTTCAGCCCAGCTTGAAAGACGAGTGCCGTTGTCATCATCGGATGAGTATCCCCACTGGGTATGATGACTGTTGAAGTCACCTACATATACTACAGGATGTTCAAAATTTGGGAGAGCTGTGTCTGACCACTGGGTGTTCGGTGGTTTGTAGACATTTACAATAGTAGTCGCAGACACCTTAACAGCAACAACAATGTGAGACTGATACGTCGTCTATGTCCTGTCTAACGTACGTCGCCACTCCGTAGACCCTGTGACCTATTTCTTCCACAAGCTTATATCCTGGGATGTTGCCCCTCGCACTGTTTTCTAAGTCTTCTGCATGTGTTTCTTGCAGTGCGAGGACATCGACCTCATTTTCCAGCAGCACCTTGCTAAGGCAGTCACTTTTAGATTTGCTCAGACCCTCTACGTAAAACGACAAACATTTAAAACACAGCCTAAATTTCTAAATTGGCCCTGGAAAGGGCCGTTTGGATTTTGTCTGGCAGCTGGCATAGCTGAAAGATCACTGTGTGACAGTTCAGCTGCCAAAGTTGTTGTTCGTTTAGCACCACCCGGGGAGTACGTGCAACTTTAATGGAATGCTGCGGACGGGAACAACATCCCCCCCAGTTTTTATGAGTTTGATGATTATAATGTACATTACTCATACACGATTTACATAGTAAAAATGTATCTATATTAATAAAATTAGAGTTTTGTCTGTACTTTGCTTAGAATCTTGAAATTTTTTGTTATTTCTACTTTTTATGCATCGCAGAAACCAAAATAGGTGTCATCTAAATTTCTTTCCCTCTGTCTGTCACTATGTCTGTAACGCTCATGGGTCTTATTTTGTCCTCTTTTCACGGGACATCGACATTACCTGAAGGTCTAAATTTGTTTCTTGTCATGGACTAGAATGGTGTGAAGGTTCATAGCAATTTTAATTGCCATAGCGACCTTAGGGCTTTGCCCTATAGTACGTCAAAGTAGCCAAGTTGTGCTAAAGTACTAATCTTTAATCTCTTTTCACTCGACAAGGGCTTTAGTAAATTATATGAACATTTTTACTACTGTTAAATAATGTAATTCGAACAGTTTTATCTCCTCTAAAGCAACGTTTGTCTAAAAGGCTCTGCCTCATAGTAAAAGAAATATTCAATATTAATCTTATGGGAATATTTAATTCTACCTTTTTTATCTATGCTTTTTAATCAGCTGGATTAGACAGTTTGTCATTTTCACCACAGATGGCAACACTTAAAATGTTAAATACAGACTCATTCATATCTGAAACTTTAAATTTTCGCTAGCCCAAATACAGTGAGTAAAATAAACTAGTTCTTGGTTCTAAATATGAATATTAAGATAATTTATGCATATTATTACAGAACGAGTTTTGTTCCTTAAATCATAACATATTTCTCATCATCATTGCAAACTAATTTTAGTTCCCAATTTAGCTTTCATTGCACGTTCTGACAAAAAGAGGCGCATGAATTTTATAACACAAGATGTAGTTAAAACCAACGAGTTTTATATATTGTTTATCTTTCAAGTAGTTCGAGTCGAGTATAGACATGACAATACTAATGTGAAAAAACTAAATGAGTAGGGTTCTTATGAAGTAGGGAGAAAGCCGATCACTAAACACTGATAGTACCACCGTAATTATCACTCAAGCATCATGCTGATTGGTTGAATGGAATCAGATGGTTAAAACAGTTTTTAAGAAGTTTGTTATTGTTTTATTTTGTGTAAACAAACAAATATGCTTATGTTGATGTTTATAAGGTAAAAAGAGCGATTCCCGTGGCAATAAGGAGAAGTAATCTAATAAATAGTAGGCTAATTAACCTTATCGTCATCAATCTTGTATTATTCTCAAACGATTACTATAGTGTCGAGGTTTACTACCTCATTCTCAAATTTTGAATTATAAAAATATCATTTCATTGCTGAACAACGTGTCTTTGTCATAAATTGATATACATATCACAAAACACACACTTAAAAAACATTTTAAACATTTGGTCGGCCGACAAAACAATTATTTCCAGACTAGGTACAGGTACCGTTGCCGTGCGTGGACTCAACGGTTTGATTACCCGTACAAATTCACTATCATAATCAATCCCGGTCCAAATTAGTATGGAGTTTTGTTTCTATACTACTAAAGTGGCTTATAGACGGGGAAAGTAGAGAAGGCAAATTGCTGGCTGCAAGTACTTGCCTTTTGCACTTACTGCAAACTTACCTTGACTATAGAGGTATTTCCTCTTTAATTTAGGAAAACAGACGGCAAGTGACGTAAGTACTTGCAACCAACTTCCTTCTCTTCTTTCCCCGTCTATAAGGTACTTCAGGTGCAGAGGTCTTTGATGTTCCCTTTACTACCTACTGGCCAGGATCAACAATATTCATGTTGGATCCAACAATATACACGTTAAATATAAGTTTACTGAAAACTTATATGTAACGGTGTTTCTCATTTAAACAGATTTAAAATTTCTAAAAGTAAAAAGCAGTAAAATAACTAGGAAAATAATTTAAATAACCAATATAAAATTTCATTTGAAAAAGCTTATCCATTAAAGACAACTTATTTCAATCCTATAGTAAAAAAATGTCTAATTTGTTTCAAAACTGTACATGTTTAAATGTTTTCGCAATGCAGGGTTAAGTTTAAATCTTAGTACAATTGTAGCTAATCTTAAGCCTAACATATATCTTGTATATAAACATGACTCACAGTTTAGCTTTGTCCTTGCTTGTTGCACGAAGAACATCATGTGGGTGTAAAGAGTGGATCTTCTCACTAGCTTAGACAGCAAATTTATTTATTTATTTTTTTAGCAAATTTCATTTTATTCCTCCAATAGTAATTAACTCTTAAATAGCCTATATTCCGATAAAATCTTTGTCGGTCTTGCAGTGGCAAAAATTCGGTGTGCATTGTGTTTAGCAGCATGTAACAGTAAGCACCTTTCACATAGTTGGTAAAAGCAAACTTAGTTCTCAAAAAACCAGCGTGATCCTCATATATATATATGATATATATATGAATGTATATATATATATATATATATATATATATATATGTATATATGTATATATATATGTAAATATATATATATATATACTTATATATATATATACATTCCTTACATAATGTATTTAAAAAAATCATTAAACATTTATGTCGAAATGTTGATATTTAAATTTCTTTGATAAGTGGGATTAAAATTTTATCCTGCAGTGTAATTACCCAATATTTTTTTGTTTTAAAATGCTTCATTTATTCATCATCAATTTCGGCGGGGGTGTCGTCTGGGCCGGAATTTCCCTGGAAAATTTAAGTTTTTTAACTATACTCAAGAAATATTCAGAGTTTCATTAAACAATTTCACGATCTAAAATAGTTTTAACCCATTGTTAACATTTACGTTATTGTTTTATCTCATTGGTATAAGCAGTAGGTCAATTTTATAGGGACTTTAAACTTCTATTCCAACCCAGGATAGTATAAAGAATTTTGATGGGACATCTCAATTACAAGAATAACAAGAAGATTTGCTTCACTTTTAGGCACACAAATCCCCTATTAGGCTTAGCTAGAATTGTTTCGATAGGGCTGTTTCTAGGATTGTCACACGGAGTTCAGCTTGAACTCAGGCCTGAAGTCATTTAACTTTATACTCAATCTAAAAAGATACTTACATGCTCGTGTTTGGCGTGTTGGGTGGGGTGGGAGGGGACGTCGCTGTTGCTTTCCGAAATACTTTCAAAGCTATCTTTGTAGCTATCATCTTGTAGTAGGGGAGACGGAGGTTGCTGACCTTGGTCTGCGAACAGCAGCCTCCTCGCGATGTACACAGATACCCTGTAATTAACACATGAAGACCACCACCACCACCCCGACCGTGAACAATATCTTCCCCGCGTGCTCTCTGAAAACCAAGTATTGATTAAAATTTAACAGTTATACAAGCCTCCAAAATATTCTTTTCTTGTATAACACGATTGTGGAATACGTTATTTATGCAATCATTAACACAAATAATATGGACGAAGTGGCCCGTGCGCATTTTATGATTCTGTATGAGAGAAACTCACCTAAAATACATGTATGTTGGTTATGAAGTTTTTATTTTTGTTTACTATCTGGCTTAAAAATTCACCTGAAGGTAAGATTAATCAGCTGTTAAATTACAATTCACATTAAAGATTTTATAATAAAAGTTGGTCAACATTTTAAAGCAACATCTAGAAATAAATCAAACGCGAAGGGGGCGAAGCCCTAAACGATATAACCTTTTTAATTACAATTCGCCCACGCTCTATATCTTAAGCTTTAAAATGCTACCTCAATCTTAAAAATCGGCTCAAAATGTCGAGAGAAAAAGGGATATAGAAATAAGAAGATAGATTTAAATTGTTTTTTTTTTTTTTAACTTAAAATGTTTTTGAAATTTAAATTTCCTTTTTGTTAATAATAATAAATGTTTTATTTTACAGAAAATATGTATTTAAGATGCATAAGTTAGTTTATTAGTCATATAAAGAGACGTTATTTAAGTAGTCATTGCAATACCAATTGCTACATATGGAAAACAAATAAAATTGTCAAAAATATACAGTCTGTTTTCAAGTCTGGTATCGTTTCGTCAAAGATCTCCCTCTCTTTTAGTTCTAGTTATTACATTCAGTAAGAATATATCAAGTTTATTTTGGTTGATGATAGTATTCAGATTTATTTATTTAGTTAGTGTTAAGCGATGATTTGACATTCTGGTGACTCCGACGTAATTGAACACGCAACCTTCTGATCTGAATATCATCTGAAAGCTCTGAAAAACAAAAAGTTTATGTAAAATAAAGGTACATTTTCAAGTCACGCTTCCTTATTTCTTAAATTTTCTTAATTTTCTTTTTTTCTTTTTTATTTGTTTAAAAAATCTGTTTATAAAAGTATAGCCATATAACAATTAAGCACAGAAAAAACACTATCTGTCCGAGTGATGAACAACGTTTTTCATCATACTAAAAAATATTAAATGAATAAATCATTTTAAAGTAAATTAATTAAAATTCCATTTTATGTTTACGTTTATTAGTTGACTTCCATCTTAATCTAAATACTCCATATAAACATCTGATATACAGGGTGTCCAGCTTCAACTGTCCGAAACTTTTCCATGTTGTTCAGCAAGCCAAAAGAAACAAAAAAAATCATATAAACTATGTCGTAAAATGCGTCGTTAACCCGCTAGCCGTCATTTTGTTTTTTACACTTAGTAATTTTTATTTCCGCAACGGATAAATGGATTGGGTTCATAATTGGCATGGACCCTAACTAATACAAAGTTTATTAAAAGAAAAGAAATTATTTTTTTCCAATGTGTATTTTCAAAATGGCGGCCATTTGAAATTTTCAAACTCAAATATATCAAAAACGGTAATTTTTTGAAAAATTTTAAAGAACAAAAAAGTAAAAACAAAAATTAAATTATTTGAATAATGATACAATCTTTGTAAGGATCTGACAACAAATAATTGAGTTATTGAGATTTTTCTATTGAAATAACATTAATTTGCATTAATTATAATGCAAAATCTATGTTTCTTTTGCATAAAAATCTCAATAACTCTGTTGTTTGTTGTCAGATAATTAAAAATTTGTTATCATTCGTTAAATAATTTAATTTTTCAACTTTTTTGTCTTATGTAAAATTTTTCTTAAGTTTACCGTTTTTGAGATATTTGAGTTTCAGATTTTAATATTTCAGATATAAAATATTCAGATTTTTATTAACATCTCTTTTGTAAGTAAAGGGTTGAGAGAGTGTCATAGTTTTTCCATTCTTGTTTTACCAAAGCATTTCAAATGAGAGATCACTCAATACTGATCCCCAAATATGGATCAAGTATTTGGGGGATATTTAAATTTTTCCGTATTGGAAATATTGGCAGATAAAGTTTGCCCTATGTTATTCTTATAGGACTAAAAATGAACTTTAATTGCTTCTAGCTCCCTAACCATTAGGTTTAGAGAAAAATGACAAAGAATAAAAAGTCTTAAAATGACATGGGAATTTAAAAAACACTATAAAATGTACGGTGTTCCATAAGAAATTTTAAAGCTGGCTATCATATTGGGAAAATTGCGGGAGTTTTTGAAAAGTGAAATACATACATGAAAGCAAAATAAAAAAGTAAAGCGGGTCCCACATAAGAATTATACTGTCCCATTTAAAAATACATAATTTTAATGACTATATATTTTTTGGTCTCTAGTCACCTCAAAACGAAAAAGCAACATGGTTCCGGGTTTAAGTCTTACCATGAGACCTTCGGTAACAGCTTATTCCCTATGGGAAATTCGCTAAAATAAAAAAAAAACACTGTACGATAGTTTAGTTTCTTTAACTAATCGTTACACCATTAACTTTATCATCAAATTATGTTTTACTTAAAATCCCTCTTTTATATTAACTAAGGAAAAAAGTCAGAGAAATCACCAATTCAGTAAAGAAAAGACATTAAGTCTCTAGACACGTGTCCAAAATCAGATAAGGCAGTATATCTTCGCAGTAAAAAGTTTCTTTCTCTTAATGAAACATTGCTAAAAGAAAGTACAACCACTTTTCTTGGATTATTTTTAAACATTAGACTTACTGAAATTAATTTTTTTTTTTATGCTATCTATCATTTTATTGTAACTAACTTCATAAATAATCAAATTTCATATATTGATCAAACTCTATTAATCAAAAGGTTTAAATTACCTGGATTGTCGCCAAGTGATCCTGTGAAATGGTTGTAACTACCATTGGTTTCGAACCTCTATAGGGTTCATTTTCAAGTTAATAAAAACATCAAGCGCCAATATCTTGTTCACAAAGACATGGAACAATCGTCATAGTTCGGTAAAAAAGCACAAAACACAACACACACGACACGAAGACATGAATTTTAAAAAACTGGCCAGTAGAAAAAACGAGCAAGCGAGTCGTCGCCGGCGGATGGTGAGTCATGACTCACCATCCGCCGGCGACGACTCGCTTGCTCGTTTTTTCTACTGGCCAGTTTTTTAAAATTCATGTCTTCGTGTCGTGTGTGTTGTGTTTTGTGCTTTTTTACCGAACTATGACGATTGTTCCATGTCTTTGTGAACAAGATATTGGCGCTTGATGTTTTTATTAACTTGAAAATGAACCCTATAGAGGTTCGAAACCAATGGTAGTTACAACCATTTCACAGGATCACTTGGCGACAATCCAGGTAATTTAAACCTTTTGATTTATATTAGGTGATCCAGAGGCTATTCCACAATGAAACTCTATTAGTAAGGCTGGGTTGCATACAACTTAAAATTAAAAGCCTGATATTTCAAACTCACCTTTTCTTATTCGAGAAAGTTAGATAAGATCGTGTTAATTATTAGCCTATCTGATGAGATATTCAAATTAGTCATTAATTTAGATGTAGGTATTTTAATTACTTGAAAGTATCTTTCGATCGGGAATTGTACTAATTTATACAAAAATTAATTGTTTCACTATACAGGGTGTCCAGCTTCCACCTTTACAAACTTTTCCAGGTTATTAAGCATGCCAAAACAAACAGAAAAATCATATAAACATATGTCCGGAAATGCTTCGTTAAGCCGCTAGCCGCCATTTTGTTTTTTACACTTAAGAATTTTTATTTCCGTAACGGGTTGTTGTATGGAGTTCATATTTGGCATGTACCTTAATCACACCAATGCTCATTTTTAGAAAAAATATTATTTTTTTCCGATGAATATTTTCAAAATGGCGGCCATTTTAAATTTTTAAACTCAAATATCTTAAAAACCGTAAATTTTATAAAAAATTTACTAGACACAAAAAAGTTGACAAATTAAATTATCTAAATATTGATACCAAGTTTGTAAGGATCCAACAACAAATAACGGAGTTATTGAGATTTTTCTCTTAAAATAACCTAAATTAGCATTAATCATAGTGCAAAATCAGTGTTTTTCTACAGGAAAACCACCATAACTCCGTTATTTGTTGCCGAATCCTTACAAACTTGGTATCACTGTTTAGATAATTTAATTTGTCAACTTTTTTGTGCCCAGTAAAATTTTTATAAAATTTACGGTTTTTTAGATATTTGAGTTTAAAAACTTAAAATGGCCGCCATTTTGAAAATATACATTGGAAAAAAATAATATTTTTTCTAAAAATGAGCATTGGTGTGATTAAGGTGCATGCCAAATATGAACTCCATACAACAACCCGTTACGGAAATAAAAATTCTTAAGTGTAAAAAACATAATGGCGGCTAGCGGCTTAACGAAGCATTTCCGGACATATGTTTATATGATTTTTCTGTTTGTTTTGGCATGCTTAATAACCTGGATAATTTTGTAAAGGTGGAAGCTGGACACCCTGTATAATCAAATCCATAAATAAAATAGATCTTAGTTTGGAGGATTACAGTTTTTTTAACCCAGTTATTTTGAAGTCATCATTAACTTTAAAATTTTGAAAAATGATTTCATCAGTTTGTTGGAAATTTGCTGCGATTAGGCAGGTCTACTGCAACAGGGGTATTATTTAAATTCACAAACAAAAATTAGTGTGCCTCCCGATAATCATGTGGTTTTTAGATGTAAGATGTATTTAATTTAATGCCATGACGATGTGTTGGTTACACCTTACAGTACTTGAAAGTGAAACTCCAGAGTGCAACCAACGATACACATACAATAATTTAGTTTTTAAAGTTAAATAATGTCTTAAACATAACAATCCCTTAAAAAATATGATGGGATTATTTATTTTATTACAACAGGATACAGGTTACAGAATCACAATATTGTCAGCAATCCGACCGTATATTGTAGCTGAAACTGCGACCGGTTTCATCGTTCAAGTTGTCATTATCAAGCCGAGCTGTGTAACTTTCACACTGAAGATATATAGGCATTGAGATTACAAACACACATCCACATCCACAGACACACACTTACCACGAATCGGACGAACAAAAACCAACAAAACACATTAACATGACCAAACGATAAATTTAAATTTCAAGGCCTGCAGTTACCGTGCAGGTACTTGCAGGTCCGGACTTACAAAGATGCGAGTATGTGCAACCCCCCCCCCCTCTTCCTCTGGCATAGTTCTCATTAGCTCCCTTTCACCTTGATGCAATTTGGTCTACGTTCAATTAAAAGGAAGACTTTTCGCTCAAAATGTGGTTGGGATGTTTCTTGCTGGCCTTGTAGATTTTACATGTAGCGTTAGGATTGCTACCGACATTCAGGTTCTGTAAAATTATACTAATTTTAAAAGCAATACAGGTGCAACGCACAAAAATGTAGTAAGGAAATTACGTTACTTCTACAGTCTCACCATGGCAACTTAATGTGTGGGAAAATCAATTTATTTTAATGCAACGAACTCAAAAGGACTTCCTGTAGTAGTTTTTACGTAGGCCTACTGGTTCTTGTCATATATGTCTTCCAAAAAAATGAGTAAAAAAACTAAACAAGATCTGTCAAGATTTAAGAGCTCCTTAAGCTAAACATATATATTTTATAAAACAGACATTCATTTCAAAAATATATAATTTTATTTTTGCTATGCACCAATTTTTAGAGCGTAAAATAAAATGCAGAAATTTATATTGCGTTATGAATTTAAATCAAGAGTTTTAATCACAGTAAAAACGAGATATGAAAAGAGTGAGACTGTTTGGCTCAGTTAGTGTTATTATGGTTATTTGTTTGATAAATTCCATAGTATAAACATTCCCCGGTGGCATTATAATCAGAGGGGCTATCATATGAAATATACTACATTGGTGTTGGGTTTTAAACTTCATGTATATTAATATTTATACTCGAATGAAAATCAAATTATCTAGAGGATTTAATTTTGGCACCAAGAGTAATATGAGTCAAATTTGATTATTTACTAATATCACGTAATTTTTGTTACATTGTATTTTATAGTTTTCCATGTGTATTTTGATTTGTTTCATAGAGTGAATTAGATAGGCGTAACAGCTCAAGATATTACATAGGCGTACCTTTAAAGTAAGCTTCTATATTTAGTACTGAATAGCACTATCAAATCATTTAAAAGTGAATAGTACAGGAACCACCAACGTATTTTACAAACTGTAATCAAACAACTATAAACAAGTTTTCTTCGTTTATATGCGATGATATATAATTTCATATAGTTAGAAGGGGACTAATTTACAGAATAAAGAAACACATATTCGTCAACTATTTATGTACCAAACTAAGCAATGTATTATATAATAAAATTTTTGCAATAACATGATCTGCACAATAAGTTTGTTTCAAAATACTTTTTTCCAGAAGTTAATCATTCTTTGATTGATAGCTTTGTCCGTATTAATTCTTAAAATTAAAAGTTGTCAATATTGATTCCACCTAATAGTTTTCAGTAACTTTGTTACTGTCTAAGATGAGCTGATTCTTGTGCATGGAGCCTTCGTAAATACGGTGGGAATCGCTGCTAGTTGGTGGTCATCTCCCCGTTTTTAGAAGAGCCCAACACTACAGGCTGGCCACCTGTGTGCCTAGTTGCATTTTTCCTATCTCTCCCTTAAAAAAAGATTACAGATAAAATACATTTTTATAGTGTAAAAATTAATAACTAATTTATTTAAATCTCGAATACTTTTTAGTTTGAAATATATTGTGTACACCATTAATGCTTGAAAATAAACAAATGTAAAATAGACAAAAAAGAATTATTTCTAATTGATCACCGTTTTTCTTACGAAGAGACTGCAACAAATAATTGGTTTGATTGAGTTTCGCCCCAGTCACCGTTTCTGTTAACCAGGTCCCCAGGCTACGACAGTTAAACTTTGAAATGTATAGTTCTCATGTCGTATTCAGGTTATACAACTTGTTTTTGCATTTTCCTGTCTGAATCATTCATATAATAGATAGATGTAATCTTGTTTTCTCTCGTTACAAAAACTCAAACAAATTTTACAAGTATAAATTTTACTAATTAAAGGTTATTTATTTAATTTCTTGATAATCATTGTTTCTACGTGTTGTTAATCACAAATTAAAAATAATACACATTGTACAATAATACACATTGGACGTATAATGTGTATTATTTTTAATTTGTTAGTTATTTGTACTCAAAACATAAATGGTGATGTAATAATATGTTGAAAAAAACTCATGGTAGTAAGAAGGCTTTACATGTATTGACCCTTCTTTTCTTTATTTATTCTAGATCACTTGATTAGAATCCTTGACTAATAAACGATAAAAATACAAATATTATGATATACATACTATTGTTGATGCACAACGTTGTCTTCTTGTGCATCAGATAATGTTCAACAGATATGGGAAAAGTAGGTACGTCATTGTACGAACCTTGATGAAACTGCCTCTACATTTTATATATGGTTAAATAAACCACCAAAAGCTTTCAATGGAGTTCCTTTTTGTGCACAATGTTGTTACAGAATACAGCTATTTGTGGTTACTCTCTATAAAAATTTCGTTTCCTTAAACATTGTTAGAAAATTATCTTTCATAATCATATATGTTGACATTTTATATTTTTTTAAATCTCAAAGTTAGTAAAAAAATTCATTTTAGTACAAAATTAATTATTAGTTGGTAAGATGATTGTAGTTCCTTATTATATTTTTTAATATTCATTGTTTTTAATACTTAATTTTAAGTACAAAAGGACAGATTAAAAATAATTATAAAAAAATCATTCCTTATTAAGTGTACAATGCAGATTAATATTTTACAATGAATGTCTGTCCTACATAATATATTACTATAAATATGGGGTTGCAAACTTAATAAATGTATGGATTTTTTTATATTCTTAAAATGGCAAGGGGGTAGGCATTCACGACTTTCGTTTAAATATTTAGTAATTAAATATAATAATGATTAAATAATTGAATAATGACTAGCCTGTGTGTTTAGTAATGCAACATAATTAAAGACGTAAGGGAATAGTTCTTTGAACAAAGGCTTTATGTAATGTATTAGTATGCGGTAATCAATTAATGAATATATTTTGTCATTAAACAAGATTATAATCATTGAAATAAAAGAAATTTTAACCAAAACATTACGATCACTTGAAATTTTAAGTATTTTTTTATTTTATATTGTGACTTGTTGTCAATGCTATAATTTATAGTCTTATGAAAATAAAGATATTTTATTGATTGGTTGATTGATTGACAGTACTTAGTAATCAAATACATTTTTATATGTGTTTTGATTAAGCTCATTATACAAACAATGAAATGCAATTATTTCACTATAAATAAGTCTAAAAATATTTTAAAAGTCGTTCCATCTTTCTTATTGATATCGAGCTTTTCATCATACCAGTATCATCATTAGATTGTGACATTGAGCTTTAAAGTATTCAATGCATTTTTGATGAAAATATACCTGCTGATCCCTAGAACATAATAACAACTTTCCAAACAACTTCGATGAGTAAATTGTAGAATTAAAACATCAGCAACAACTTCCAATTAGCAAGTCTGATAATTAGTTTCACTTCCACGGAAGATCATAGTTTACCGTTGACGATACGTTTGCTAATAATCATTGTAGCTGGGGAAAACAAATAATAATAGTTTTATTCTTTATCTATAAAAATAAATGAAAAAAATATAAATTAGGCCTATTGTTTGAAACATAATTTAAAAAGTTAAGGTAAAATCTATTTTTATTTAAATGGTTTAAGTGAACACCAATACAAATTCTATGTTACATTTTTCGTTTTTGATTCTATAACGGTTAGTCACTTTTTCACGCATAGTACTATGAGGCTGATCCATTGGCTTTTTTATGTAACATCTCTTTTTTAGCTTATAACACCCCAGGATATAACAATCAAACTACATCATACTTTTACATAAAATAGAAAATACTAGGGGGCCTGTGCAGCGCAATGCGCTGCATTTATTAGGGTACCTGGTGATCAAACTTTGCTCCATGGTAATACTTAAAAAAATGTCACTATAGTGCAAATCAGATAGAACATTATTGGTGTTTCATCGATCGATCTTCATTACCAATTCTCCAACTTCCCAATGTCATAGTGTTGAGATGGGGTGCTCGTCCTTTAAGGTCTAATGAGCTAAGATTGCGTAGTTGTTCTACGCCGATATGTCTTAGGGCCTTTGTTTAAACCCTCCAATAAAATTTAGAATAGATTCACAGATGTTAGATCCACATAGTTCATCAAACATAAAACGCAAATGACAACAGAATAAAAATCAACATTTCATTATCCCCGGTCCTGTATGAGTTATGCAGCACTCACTGCTGCTATTTTTCTGGTACTACTGTATGAGGTAGTCATGACATAGTGAATGAGTCCACATTACTCTTTATGCCTAAATCCTCTTTAACTTAAATTTCCATGACATTACAAAATTTAAATACAGAAATCACAAATATTAAGAGAATGTACATCATTGTTGGTGTGGTCCAATTTGTTTTTTGTGTCATTTTTATTTTGGTTAAAATTTCTCTTTATAAAAACCTTTTTTTGTAATAAGCTTGTTTTCTATAGTAGTGGAGGTAAAAAACTTTAAAATGTTGTCGTTTACACAGGTTTTTTGATATGTGTAGCTTTCTGCGTAAAACATGTTTATACTATAATAGTAAATAAAAAGGTCATTACACTTACAACCAACAATCCCTTTTCCTTATAGTAGTTTACAGCAGTTTAAAAACCCATGCACACAAATTTTGTGTTCTATTTTAATATTTGTTACCGTACCTTTCATTATTGTTTCTATACCAGTCGGACAACCAATAAGACCCATGCCAAAATTTTCAATTTCCAAAATTGTTTTCGTAAACAAAAATTATTTTTTTCAGGGTTAAGTTACAAAACTTTTTTTTGTGCCCAAATACGCGTAAATAAAACTTTCAAGCAAAATCTACCTGCTACATTTTGAGAAAAGGTTAAAACCTCAGATTAAGCCGCGTCCGCACTGGCCGAACATTCGTGGCGAACTTGTTCGGCGAACACAAAAATCAACAAACATTCTTAACGAACAATTAACCGGCCATATGATTTACATACTAAACCGTTAGCAACAAACAAACAAAAGTTCGGAAGAACTTTGTTCGGCGAACATGTTCGGCCAATGCGGACGCGGCTTTAGACACTCCTTGTATAAAAGAATGAAATTGTGTTGATATTTCAGTACCAGTTCAATTTGCTTCTATTCAGCTTTTAACATATGTGTTTGTTTGATAACTATCAACAGCTGTTTTATTTAGCAATTCAATATAAATTGTTCCCCATGTTAATCTTATGGACGAAAAATGAGCTTTGAGGGCTTCCAGTGAGCTTCAGAATTAAAATATCAAAAATCTAAAACCTTATTGCAAAACTACGAACTGAGACCATTCTTTTGACACCTCAAACTTTAAAATTGGTCCAGAAATAAGGGAGGAGAAGCGTTAACAAAAAAAGGGCATCACGTATTATATATATAGATACCAGATATTACAATGCATAAACTTTTAAAACTGTTGGCTTTTTCCTTTGGCACTAGCAAAGAGGAATACTTAATATTATATTTTAATCTATGGAAAAATAATAAATGCAAATAATCATAAATACTTAAAAATTTATAGAAGAAAGGAACTTTATACGTACCAATTACATATATAGTTGGTTATCCGTTTATTTATTAAGAAGCATATAAAATACCGTTTCCATTTCCATCCACTCCTACGTTGTTTTTAATCGTCAAAACCTGTATATATTTAGATATTGTAGGTATAACGTGACATTCAATAACCGCAACTGAGCTCGGTGGCGGTTTTGTTCAATCACAATCAACTCTGGTAAACCCGCACAACCAAACCACATCAGACGGGTTTTCGTTGTCAACTAGAAACGTGGTGTGTTTATAGAAGAGAAATTAATGTCCTAAATTCCTTTTTACTTCGTAACACATTTACTTCAACCAAATTTTACAGTTCGATAATGAGCGGCCGGCCGAAACCGTCTATACGTGTTTGTGCCTGTATAAATTGTTTGATGTTGCGCTTTTGTAGATTATATTTTAATTTTGACGACCTTCATCAATGAAGTTAGTGATTGTTTGACAACTTAAATGTTTAAACCCGGGTCACCAGGAAGGGATTTGACTTTAATCGTGGTGGTTATAAAGGTTTGTTATCTGTCATTTTCTACCAAATCTCGTATTAGAAAACGTTCAAACCACAAATATTAATTTAGGGCACCGTTTAACTAATTATATTTATATAGCATTTAACACTAATATGATGTGTGATTTTAGGTAATCCTGCAGAGTAATCAATCTAAGGTAATATGTAAAATTTGAAGTTTTCTTGTTGAAGGTTTAAAAAGTTTTAATATATTGCTTTCACACCGAATTGACTCTTTTTAGTTTAGTGACGCATCGTATATCCTCATCGTCCTTTTCCCTTTAAAACCATTTATTTAGGTATTTGGTTATTTTTTGTAGCAAACTTTTACACCAACATAGCCACCATAGAACAAATTTAACATGTAAATTAGTAATAAGAAGCGACTCTGAAATACTAATAAATTAAAATAATTACATATATATTTGCACATGTAAAAACTATAAAAATTGAGTTTCAGAATTAATCCTAGAAACAGGATGACAATAAACATACTGTCTTCGAAGTGAGAGTTCGCTCTTCTGTATTTGTCATGACAGTAATAAAATCTCCATATATAATTGTGTACGTTAAAAATTTGGGAAAATTGCAAGCGTTTACCCCTTCACGTAATGAGGAGGAGTCTGCAAGTTCATTGCCAATTTTCAATGATACAATAGGTCATTATATATTGAGGCCTACGATTCCTTTTGGAAAACTTTTTTTTATATAGATGTAGGTTTTAACAATAGACAAAATAGTGTAGTCGTAATGGATGTCGATGGTACATGATTGCAAAGAATGCTTTGGAAGTGAATACTCTGTCCAAACGATGAACATTCTAGATAAAAAAAACATATCTAAAAACGGATAATATTCTATAATATTATAATATTAATAATATAATATTTATAATATTCTATAATCTAGAATATTATAAAAAAAATGAAATATTCTCTAAACGTTTGAAGTGATGCTAATCCGATATAGGGTCAATAGTATTTTCATTTTATAATGGAGATTTCACCTCACTGGTCTGCTACAACAAAACCAAGTAACAGAGAATCTCAATAATTACATGGCTTACTATTTTTTAATTTGGCACGGTCGTTCTTGATAACCCAAAAAATCTTTTACTACACCATAGTGAAGTAGAGGCATTATGGGGCTTTCAGGACAAACGCAAATTCAGCGGTTTTTAATCAGTGGTTACGTATTTGTGACGTGTGATGACGTATGTGTGACGTCATACGGTGACGAGGTGGAGTGTGTGACGTCACGGGTGTGACGTGGTGGTGTGACGTCACTGATTCGTAATCGGACGCCAATGCCACGTTATTCTGAATGAAAACCAATGTTTAGCGTTGACCCCGTGTAGCTAAATTTGACGGCGACTTCAAACATGTCCAAACATGTTCAAGGTCACTCAAACGAAGTTTTAAAAAATATTTTTAATTATAACTTACAAATATTGAACAAAAGGTTGAAATTAATTGGACTCGTTAGAAACTCCATATTCACTCTCGGCTGTTATCTTCAAATGCAGCGGAGGATCACGACTCACGAGACGAAACAGTAATCCATGGAAGCTTTCCAAATCAGCCAAGTTTGACAGAACCAGTTGGATTTTTTGTGAAGGATGGGTGGAATCAGACTGACCTAAAGTTTCATTGACAAATTCGAGTGTTATATATAAGTCTTGCGGATCATCACCACTTAACAGACGATAAAGTTGTTGATAGCATATTACTGCATCCAAAATGTCGAATTCAGAGGCGTCAAGTTGGAACTTCATGTTTCTATGGAGTATGTTGTTGTAGAGGTTGAGTGGATTTAGCTAGTAAAATACCATGAACCATTAACGTACCCTACCTACGTACTGCACAGAATACGGTGGGAAGAGAGTTATCAAATAAAACAAGTTCAAACATGTTCAAGGTCATTCAAAAGAAGTTTTAAAAAAACATTTTTAAGTATTAGACACTTTAGTAGTTAGAAATCATTTAATGTTTTTCCAGTTTAACATAACATCACGGAGATACATCATCCCCGGACTTCGAGGACTCTTGCTCTGTCTTCACAGGTAGCTGATCACTCGAAACATATGGTGAAGATGATGCTATCGGAGATCCTGGCGGTGACTGTGATGAATTTGGTTCTTCAACCGTTATATCGTCAAACTCAATTGTAATGTTTAAACGGAGAGGTGGATCACCACTCATCAGACGAAACAGTGTTTCATGAAACATTCCCAAATCCACTTCGTCCAACAGAACTAGATGAAACTTCATGTTGATGTGGTTGTAGGATAGCGGAGTATATGAATGAAGCTTGTAGTCAGTACTACATATACAATCTATAACGTCCCCTACCTACGTACCGTACAGAAGACGTGTATATCCTACGTACCGTACAGAAGACTTGTATATTTTTGTAAGGTTGCGGTGATGGGCTGATTACTTATGATGAATAAATTTAAGTGGGAGGGGGGCTATAATGTCTTGAAGAAACTATGTCAAGGTCATTGGTTGGAGTTTTTAAAAAAGATTTATTTACAAATAACAGTAAAACGTAAGACATACATAATATGAGAACTAACAATGCTAAATAATAAAGAATGAAAGAATATTTACAAAGCTATGAACTTAGATCATTTTACAAAGGTGTGTTCAAATGGATCGTAATTTCTGTAGAGTTGTTTCCAGAAGGTCCATGGGAAACTATATAAAAAATTCCGGGTTTGATAGAGTCCAGGTCTTCGTTCATGAGCACATTGACAAATCGTCTCGGAAGGTATACTTGGAACTTGGGTTTGTCTCCTTCCTTGTAGGGCGAATCTCCAAGAACAGCGACGACAGCTTCACCAACCGATGTGTCCATTTTTTTCATTGAATGTACTGCATAATGCTTCTTCTCTTGAAGTTCGCTGCATTTCTTTGTTGTTAGAAGGTCAGATTTAGAATGTTGGTTGAATCTGTCCGCAAGAGCTTGCAATGGAGAACTTGAAGCCATAGTGGAGATGATGTTTACTGGATGAGATCCTGTGTTAGAATGATAGTAGGATGGATCTACACCGGTATATAAGGATTTCCCCCTCCACTTGATATAAGTCGACCAATCCTGTATGCTCGCGACAATGCGCAGTTGGAGATTTTGTGTTGAGGATTTTTCACACCGATACAAAGACCATTTAAGTCCGTAGCATAAGTTTTATCCAAACTAACGTTTGTTATATCAGACGTAGTGTACATTCTGATCCAATTAGATTTTTCTTCACCAGCAGTAAAAATTTCGTCATACTGTTGACAATAATGATACATTATGTTATCCAGCTCTTTGTATTGTGTAAATCCTTCGTTCCATGTGATGTGATGAAGGTATTTCGTTAGCCACGAATTTGTTCTAGCACTTTTTCGGTTTAGTTTCTTAAAAGAAAACGGTGGTTTAAAAAGAAAGTAGTTAACGACATTTGTATTTATGTCAAAAAATGCTAGTTCTTTTATGATAAATCTGTCATCGTTGTTTCTGAAAGCTTGGAATTCCACCACACACTTCTTAGACATGGAAATATTATCAACAAAACGAACTGTTCGGTCCATTGTTCGTGAGTAACTAAAGATTACTGAGAGAAAATATTAGGTTGCTTGACTTTTATGATCATGTCAATTCTTAGTTTCCGTTTGTATGTGCTGGTGGTGGGGGAGGGGTGTTTTTAAGATTCCCAATCTTTCCTGTTTTTACAAAACCTTAATACACATTCACAGAATGCTTTAGGGTAGCACATTGAACATGAGCGGGTAAAATCATGTACATTAAACTTGTAACACATGTCCATACAACAGGTGAAGTAGTGTCGAGTCTTGTAGATTTTTAACATCTGCAAAGTTGGGGGTGAGATTGTAAATGATTTGCAATTGCATCTACAGTAACTGAAGCACTCACATATTCTACATGCTATTCCGTCAACTTGTAAATTTGGACATATAAAACATTTTTCGCTGCAACAATAATTATTCATTTTGCGAGTGTTCTTCAATGTGAATCTTACAATCAACTGCATCCATGTAGCAACATTTGTTTAATATATAGTTGGTGAAAAGAACAATAACATGTGTAAACTGGAGCTGTTTCAAGGTCACGTAATTTTGTTTTAAAAAAAGTATAAGTAATACCTACATTAGCACCTTTGCAAAACTGAGCTTTTTCAAGGTCATATAATTTTGTTTTTAAAAAGTGTAAGCGCTACAAATATGTGCAAACCTGAACTGTTTCAAGGTCACGTCATTTTGTTTTTAAAAAAGTATAAGTGCTACTAATGAGGGCACTTTACAACACAATCACTCAAATCATGCTACAGATATGTGCAAACCTGAACAGTTTCAAGGTCACGTCATTTTGTTTTTAAAAAAGTATAAGTGCTACTAATGAGAGCACTTTACAACACAATCACTCAAATCATTTTTACGACTTTTCTTGATTTACAATGTTCTCCTGCTGGTTCTTTGTTGGAGAAACTTTCACTGTGGTTTCTTCACTTCGACGATTATTAAAGAAGAATACAGTTTTCCTGTAGAACGACACCTCTTGAGGTAATCTATTGTATATAGACTGGTCTATCGGTCCATATAGCAGTGGCACAGCTGGATTTGTGTTCACCGAAGTGTTCAGATAATCAAATATGAGAGGGGAATATGTAGTAAGTTGCTGGATGTACCGGATTATTACAGGTGTTAGGTTTGACAGAGTTTGAAATTCTTCCAAAGTCATGAGGATCTTCTTGTTGTGTTTGGAAAGATCTCTAAACCTCACAAATTGGGTACCTCGAAGTCGTATATTATCGATTTCCAAATTAGAATCTTCGAATCCAATTGCAGTTTTTCTTCCTGTCAAGTTGTTGAATAAATAGGCTTCAATGATAGATACGTATTTAGTAAATTTATCCCACATATCCAACGTGAGAAGCAACGAGGCTTTTCCGCAGTGATTAATAAGTACTGCAGGATTGAAGTTTAACGATTTGAAAACCCCAACGGTGACAGATTTATCCATGTTTTGATTCAACGGGTACATTAAGCGTAAAAACACATCCATCAACACTTCCATATTTTCTTCATCATCATCTTCATTGTCACATCGTTTCCTTTTTCTTTGATCGTTTCCTTCCAATGATAAAAAATCAGACAGTTCTTTCTTAATCTTCTCGGTAGATGTTTTGGAGTTTTCAGTCGGTTGTTCTTCGTTTTGTGCTGGCTTTGTGTTAGTAATCGGTACTTTGTCAACCGGTAATGGAATATGTTCTGTTGGATTAGTAGGTAAGTCTTGAACTATTGTTGACGAAGATGGAGATTCTAGTGAGTTTTTGTCAGTTTCAAAAGAAACATCTTCAGTTGTTTTAGTAGAGTTCTCGCTAGTTTGTGAGGATGCTGGTAAATCATGTGCCGATATTTCAGACGCAGATGTCATAGCTGGTGGCGTGGTCTCGAGTGCTTTATATCCTGTCGTTGATTCATCGTCAGGAATAGTAGATAGTACACTGTCCATGTTAACCATCAATGTTGACTTGCTGGTGTCAGGATGAATACTAATGTTTTCTCACCGAGCAATCTCTCTTTTATAATCTGTGGTGGGGGTAAATATGTGTAAAAGCTGCATGCTGTCACAAAAAATCTAAATTATTCTTCTAACCACGCCTGTTAGTGGTGTGTATGTTACAATTGTATCATGTAGTATCAAACAATAAGCTGTAGTTTGGTCAGGAATATTTTCTTCCAACTCAAATTCGATGCGAATGTCTACTGTTGACGACTTTATTGATTCGTTTTGTTTCGAACAATCTATGACTGCTATAGGTGCAATATTCTTGAATGAATCAGGTTGGAGGAGAGGTGAGTTTGTCCTTCCATAGTAAGATGACTGAAATCTTGCATACATATCATATAGAATCCCAAATCTGTCCTTAGAAAACATAACATTGAGGCTGTCATATGGAAAGAACTGTGAATTTAAAAACAGTTTAATGTTTGTAAGTTGACAGTGGTCAAATTTGCTTGCGTTAGCCGTAATGTTAGATCTTTTATTTGTTTGTAGAGCGAAAATAACATATCTTGGTTTTTCTAGGTTACTAGATGTTTTCACAGCCCACGTTTGACGCTGAGTTGTTGGCAAGACTGGCCATTCATGCATTTCCCAGCTTCTAAATGGAACCACAATATCCCTATCAGATTCCAACATCCGCAATAGGCTTACTCGCCTTTCATCGGCCAACCGTACATGAGGTACCCTCCAAACTATTTTATCCAAATTCAATTTCCATTCAAGTTTGTCAGGTGTTGTTTCACTATCGGCTTCTATAACATCTGTATCATAAGACGATCTCAGTAAGACCAATTCTTGTTTGACATTAATGATTATTCTTCTGTAGTCCTCAGCGAATCCTAGTAAAAGCCGCAACGGAATGCAAAAGTCAAAATAGCCACTTGCATTAGGTTTTACTTTGGTTGCACTAGGTAATATCCACCCGGCTGTTTTTAATGCGTTTATTTCATTGGGTGATAAGGATACCAAACCTTTAAGCGTACTGCTCACACCGACTTTTTTAGTCGAATCCACTACAATGCCTGATATTTCATACCGAATTTCTTCAAACAAAAAGGCCATTGCATTGTTAATAAATGGCACTTTAGATGGCGTAGATCCATTTTTTGCCAAAACCCTTCCTTCAATATAAATATAACTTTCAGATGGTAAGGTATAAGCATCTTGATGTTGTATTGGAATTCGTATCTCATCATTATTTCCTAATTTCGATGAAGCGTAGGGGTTGTGTGTGTGAAACTCTTTCTCCCATAGTGTTTCGTCGAAAACCGGTCCATGTTTTATATCCAGTATGTCCATTTTCATTAACTTTAAAACCTAGTCCTTCTAAGAATTTAGTGTTCTCTCTGGTTAACCTCTCCGCGTTAGGAGATATACTGAAACTGTTCGAATGTTGTTTGGTGCTATATCCAAATTCAAGTCCCATCGTTCTTTTATGGTGCTTGTCTAATGTGTAAGCGCAATGTAATAACTTCTCCTCTAAAATCCACAGTGTCACCGTCTTGATCTAGTACGTTCAATACGATGTCTGAAATGTGAGTGGTGTTTAATGGAAGATATATCAGATTATGAGGCTTTTCAACAATCTTAAATCCCGGCGGAACGGTTGGATAGAATGAATGTAAAATATGTTGGTTTGAACCATCTTTGTAGGCCCCTTGAACAATATTACATGTAATATTAATAGTATTAACCTTGATAATGTTTACAGTTTTTGGACTCGTGTGAAACATATTTGGTTCAAGGATTGTGTCTTGGGATGGAAAACCAAGTAAAGGGCCAATCGATGCCGGTTGAGTTAGATCCAAATAAAATTTACATTTTATTTCACACTTTAAATTGTTGTTATTAGCCCTTAGTTCAATTGCATCCTTTCCCAACTTATTTTGGAGCTCTCTGTTTATGTCAGCTATTTCATAAGCACCAGTTTCAATCGCAACAAACTCAGGTAGCTCAGTAAGATCCTTAGCCGTTTTATTTTTTGTATAGTGTAATTTGTTGTTGACACCTTCTATTATGTTTGGAATTGAGTTATAAGTTGTAAAATCCAAAAGTGCAATCTCCCACTGTTTATCTTCTCTTAGGTGTAATGGTGGAAATAGTGAACTCCTCAAAGTTGACGATGTGCCTGTAACTGTTACAGTACAGGAAGACATCTTATAGTTGACTGACGCTTGTGGCTAGAAAGTCCAAACATAAATGTCCGCATACTGATGTTTCTTCTTTTTGTCTTCTATCGTAATTAAAATACACTTTAGGCACTGAACCGAAATATTCGTACAATTCTTTTGGAGGTGGAAGGTTTCCAAAACTGTCAAAATAAAGCACAGAATCGGATAATTTCTTGTAACAAACCCAATGGGTACCAGCACCATGAATATCATCAAGATTTACGATTGCGGCTTCATTTTTCCAGATTTTTCTCGGCAACCCGTTCCGCATAAACACACCTCTGAAAAAAGGTATTTTCAAACATGATGCATAGCGTTCAAGCTCCTCGTTGTTCAAGGCTTTATTTGGCAAAATTAATTTGTTGTTATTTAATATGCACGGTATGGTCTTAGGTATAATCCTTTTCCGTTTGACTTTTTTTTAGAACATGTTGAACACCTTTTCCTTTTACGATTTATTTTCTTAGTAGTGCTACTTCTCTTCCTTGTGCCTCCACCGGATGTATTTTTCCTTCGTGTTGTCTTTCTTTTCCTCCTCCTCGACCCTCCTCCAACTGCTGTTTTTGCTTTCATAGCTGCTGTCACTGCTAATGCAGCTGCTCGTTCCCCAACACTTGCGTCACTAGATTTTACTCTCTGCCAAGCTTTTTCAGCAAGAGCTCTATCAGCGATTGATCTTCTTTCCGAATCTGAGTAATTTGAATATGCAATGTCATGCGCTTTGCAGGCTTCGTCCAATTTGTTTATTCCAGGATCTCCACGGGCTAAACGCTTCCGTAATTTCGTACCCGGACCACAGTATTGATAACCTCCAGGTAAATGTAGCTCTATTGGAAGTGCGTCGATAGCTGTATTTATTAGTGCACCTGAAGGTAAAGTCGCAAACGCTTTCTTAAAAAGACCTACTGCTGAACTAGTGAGTCCACCTCCTCTTCTCATGAGTAACGGATCACTACTAAATGGCTTCCTCCTATGCATGATAGTTTTAACGTGTTAGTTCCTTAGTGGTCAGCAATGGTAATGGTTTTTCTAGAACGCTCTTCGTATTATATATTGAATTCACACTGTTTGTAGGGGTTTCACTGCTGCCTCCGCGTGAAAAGGCGAAAGGATTCCTCCCAGACTGTAATTTATCTATTTGTTCATAAATATCTTTCTTTAGTTTGTATATCTCTTCCAAAACAAATATTCTATTTACAACATCAGTATCATTTTCCGCATTCGCCACATTTATAATTTTTTTATATTTGGCATCAAACATTTCTTCACCATTCTTGCAATTTAACGTTAATGTATGAATAATCCCAAGATTTACTGCTTCATCCTTAGAAATGGGATTCGCAATGTTGCACAAACGTTTCCCTCTTAGATCATAGTTTCCATCTCTAGTCAATTGAAAACCTTCACCAGGTGGACCCCTCCAAACCTCTCGGGCCAAAGAGCTTTCATGACGACCGAACTTGTCAACACTCATGTTTAGACTGAACCCTTAAGCTATGTATCCTCTACTTTTTAATTCTTCAGTTAAGGCAATCATTTCGTTATCCAGCCCGTTATGTCCAGCCTGAATAGATTCATATAATAACCGCATTCTGTCAACGAGCTTATTCACATTATTATAATATATGATGTTTGTATCATAGGCAGATTTCATAGACATCCCTTTACCTTTAGCTTTCGAAGGTTTTCCTCTAATATTAGAAAATAGCTTTGCAATTACATCCTTGTACATATCTGATTTATTTCTATGAATAGGTGCATTAGGAGAATAACCTTTTCTATGGGAATTAGTTAACAAACATATATTTTTAAAATTATTTAAATCCCTCTTGGAATATTTATGGGGAGACGACTTAAAGATCAACTCAAACAGTCCAGCGGTGCCTTTAAAAGTTTGATCTTTTACTTTAATATTATCTTTGTCATCCACCTCTATCACACTATCTCCCATTCGAAGACCATCTCTATCCATGCGAGCTCCATATACATGGTATCTTGACGGTTTCCTTGCCCCATGTAGCATTTTTAAAATATATTTTCGTGAAAGAGGTCCTTTGTTCCCAATTTCTTTACTTAAAATGCTGATATTTGTAGGGGAATCTGCTTCTTGTAAACTGCCTACATCTTGAGTTTCTACATCTGATTTACTGCTTGCTTCATCTTCATCTTCATCCTCTTTTTCCAATGAATGCGTTGACCTACTAAATAATTCTGAATCGATCTCTGAGTTGTCGGTTTCTGAAGATGAGTTTGCTTTAATTACTGGTTTTTCTGTTTCTATTTCTTCTTGATCCGTAAATTTAGATTTGTTAATTTTTTCATTTATTTTATTCAGAGGATCTACAATGGGTTTGAATGTTTCCTCTAAATATTTATTTCTAGCCACTAATCCTTCTTTTAGTAACAGGTGTTTCTTCCGTATAGAGTCACTGAGAACTTTTATTTCACTAAGCAACTCCTCCTGATTTGGCATTATTAGTTTCGAGTGTTCTCTACAACGTCACAATAAATACTGAAGATTATACATTTAGATGTTAATGTAATAAGACAAATTTATCGAAACCTAATCTATAACGACCGTTATTCATAGCCCTCTCTTTATCCACAACTAAAAATCCAAACTTTTCTTTCCATGCTCTCCCACACAATTCTCTAAACTTTTCAAATGTCATATCAGCACCAACGTGGTCGTTGTATATGTGTTTGAGATTTTTTTCATCCTGTTTGAAAACTATTAAGAAGTTAACATTGTCCCTAATTAACTGTTTTGGGATTTTACTGTATGTCTGACCAATGTAAATAGAGTCGATATGATTATGCCTTCCCATAGAAAAGTATGTTCTTATTCGGTCATGATTTTCAGAAGAAACATCGTCAAAAATAAATATTGAATACGGCTCGGCATTGTTGGGCTCTATTATCTCACTACTTGCATCAAATTTATACAATGAGACATCGGGCACATCATTCATAATCTTTTCCAATAACAGATATTTTGGTTGATTGAGAGACTTGGAAAAAATATATACATTGTTAAAACTTAATCCGTTTGGCTTTGTAATTAAATTGAAAACAACGTTGGTTTTCCCACAGTTTGAAGGTCCACTAATAATACATCTCATTGTGTTGGGCAATAAAGTGCCATGCTTACTTACTTCCTTATCAAAGATATCCGGTGTCAAACAATCAATGTCATTGACGTCAAGTCTATCCTTTTGACAGATTACTTCCATGATGTTAGTTATACTTGAGCAGTCTATCCGAATGCTGCGACCTTACTGGTTTTTCCATTTCAAAGTAAGTCCTTTTGATCTATCCAAGTATCTTCGGTCTTATCAAATCCCAACCATCTCACTAAAAGCTTATTACCTCTTTTCCTTAAAATCTTCTCAATCAAATAAACACTACCAGTTTTAGATTTTAACAATTCGTGGCCATAAAATCCCCCCTGCAATATTTCTCCTTTACTATCCTTTAAAATGTATGTTTCTGGAAAGGTTGGTTGCACTCGATGCACTGTGAAAACTTCATTTGTCCAATTGGGTAGGTATCCTTTGGTGAATATTTGTTTATATTTACTTATTCTCACATGGTCTCCAATGGAAAATTTAAGAGGAGGCTTCTTATCTAACCGCGGCGTAGTGTTTTCCTTTATGCGTTTCAAAACTAAAGATTCATTTTTTTTGTTCACCTGATTTGGTTTCATACCTATAGTACGATGTTTTGTATTGTTGTAATCTTTGATTAGAGTTGGAAGAATATCAAACCACACATAACTTCCTCTTTCTGAAAATTTCTTGTACATCAATGTTTTCAATGTGCGATTGAAACGTTCTACAATGGAGGCTTTCTTTTCACTAAAAGTAGAATAGTGATTTATTTTATTTTTCTTCATCAGATCAGAAAAATCTTTGTTAAAAAATTCTTTGCCGTCGTCTGTCTGTAGATGCTTTATACGTTTTCCTATTGCTTGCAGTACCTTTCTCATAGCTTCAGTAACCGAAGGCCCATTTTTATTTTTAAGGGGAATAGCACTGGCAACCTTTGTAAAACAGTCAATAACTGTTAAAATGTATTTGAAACCTTTGTTTATTCTACTGTATGGTTTCATTTCTACAAGGTCAGCTTGATATAAGTCATTAATACCCTTCACGACCGTTGATCTTCTGGGAAAATTTCTTCGAACTGGTTTGTGAAGTTCTTCAACTATAATTTTTCTCTCTTCCATTGGTCTGCTTCATTCTTCGTCCATTATACAACTGAACGATAATTGTAATTTATTCAATTATACTTGTATGAATTTCAAAAGTCAAATTGATATAAAAAAGATGAGTTCAAGGTCATCCAATTCAAGTTTTAAAAAACTTTACAGTTTTAAGTCAAATTGATATAAAAACATGAGTTCAAGGTCATTCAATTTAAGTTTTAAAAAAACTTTACAATTTTACAGTTATTCTTTACAGTACAATACAGATTTTGTAGATGTCCGTTTCTTTTTTGAATTTCTTATTCAATCCATTTCTGTTAATGAATAGTGCCCATAAGGGAGTGTGTGGATCTTATTTTGAAGGATCACACGCTTGTCGTCTCTGGCTGACAATGACTTCTTTTTTACTGTCATACTGTACAAATTATGCTTAAAACTCCGGATGGTGTTGAAAGTTGCATTGTACTCAGCTCCTCTAAATAAACAATTATAGTAATGTTCGAATCTCATGTTCTTCATTATATAATTTTTTTTAATCCCTTTTGCCTTTTTAATGATTCCGGCTTCGTTTTCATCCGCCGTGTCATTTTCTGTTCTGCCTGTAAACATCCTTAAGGCATACATCTTTGACATAAGTGCTACAATTTCTTCTAGGGGCACACCAGAAGATTCATCTTTAAACTTTCCTATCACCTTTTTGTTCACGCAGTTGTCATAGGTTGGGTGGTCAATGGGGTAGTCTGAGAAGTCAAAGGAATTCCTGTGAGGAAACACTCTGAGGTCTTCATACATGTCGAGTGTCTTGATCCAGTAGACGATCCCATCAGTGTCCATGTAGCATATTCCAATTTTATCCCGTCCGTAATAGGAAACCATCTTGTTGTAATGGAAGTCATACATATGGGTCTTTGAAATGTCAAGTATACACATTCCTACATATAGAGGTCGATCCATGACAACATTGGTTTTGTCCATGCAGACTGCTACAAGATTTTCATTAATTACAATAGAAGTTTTGAAGTTAGGCTTTTGAACTAATTTTAACATTTTCTTTTCGTCAGAGACCAGTTTCAGATTCATGTGATTCCTTTTGTTTTCGAGACATTTTCCATAAACTGCGTTATTCATCAGTTTATAAAACTCTTTGTGGAAATTTGATGTTGCAGCAGCTCTTCTTGCAGTATTAGAATCAATATATTGTTTCAACCAAGGCTTTTGTGTAAATTGAAGTACCCGATTAATTCTAACAATTTTTATGCCCAGTTCAATCGCTTGTTGCACAATCCAGTAGTGTGCTATATAGTTAGTTTTATTTTCAAGTGTTGTCATCAACTTGGGATGTTTACCTCCTGGAGGAATCTCGGTCCTTGGTAGGAGAGGAAGATCATAATGATGGTCGTGAAGATTTTGTGGATACTCGAAGTCAAAGTCCAAAATGTATCCAATATCATTGAACTTTGGGATGTTTACGATGTCTCCTAATACAGTAGGTTCTACCCAGCAAAAACCACCATAAGGCAATGGCATGGACATGGCATAACCATATAGGTTATTGGCATCAAAGTAGCCCAGATATACTGAATCTTCTCTTGGATTATAATTTGGAAGATGTTTGTTATTGGCTTTGACATAACGTGTAACTGATTGTGTTAGCCCTCCTCGAACACCATCTTCAATCATGAGAACCATGTCAATGTCCGTCAAAAGTTGGAGTTCACATTTAGTTTCTTTCATCATTGCCTGCCAAGCTAATCCCGGAGAGGTGAAATAATAAAAACAGTCGAGTCCATAAGCTTTCAAACAGGAATTTCTAAACTCCTCCATTACATCACAAAGGAGAGTTACATCAAGTTTCACATAAAAATCACTGTAATCTCCAAGCGTAGACATGTTAAGTTCTGTCCATACCTTAACAGCATGATCATAATCCTCCGGATCTACTGGTGATTCGTTGAGTTTACTATAAAACATTTCTGGTGGAGGTAGTTCAGTCTCGTCAAATCGGGCAATGGAGTCTATATAGTCGTAGGGAAATACTCCTTTCCTTAATACAAGCTCCAACTTATCTTCTGAAACAAGCTTCCTCGTTTCAATCAAGTCTCCTCTTTCTAAATTCTTTGAAAGTGTCATCAAACTGAAAGGCATAAATCTTAATGAATCTATGAACCTTAATTTTATATTTTTTACTTTCTTCGAAAAGCTGATAAATTTTTCTGTAGTTTGTGCCAATACATCTATTTGACCTTTGTCTCGACCGAGCTCAGGGATAATAAAGTGAGCGTCGTATCCACTTAGGTTGTGTAATACAACAGGTATAAAATTTGGGAGTTTGAAATTGATGTTGCAGGCGTTGCAAGCAGCTCCTCTATAAGCGCCTGTCAAATGATCATGGTCATGAACCTTGATGTTATCTTCAGTAAACTCCTTTTTGCACAAGTAACAAACGTTCTCTATTAAATGACACAGTTCTTGAAGTGGGTTCAGAGTTTCCATTGGAACGATGTGGCTATAGAGGGTAGATACCTTTTCAGCAATAATGTACAGATCGTCAACAAATCGTTTTGCAGCTTCCTCTCCCCGGTAAAGTTTTGGCGATGTTGGAATACCATAGTGCTGAAGATGTTCTTCGGAAAGTGTCGATTTTACCAAAAGACAATAGCTGTTTGGTTCATGTCTTTGATATTTTCCACTGACGGGTGCATCGGGATCTATATTTTCTACTGGTATTAACGAAGATTCAAAATCTGCGTAAATGACTATTGGTATTCGGTATTGGTGATGTATGTTCTTAAACTTCAGAACGGAATTCCTCGGGGTAGGCAGGATAACCTTTACTGCCGCATGATCTCCACAAAGCTTAGAGTGTTCCGTCAGCCAACGATGACCTCCTCTAATAAAAGCGATATTCTTAAAACAGAAACATCTTTTACAAACTGTTATTTGACTTTTCCTTTTTGTAAGTTGTTTGTGAATCAGTTTAGTAAAATCTTTTATATACACATAATGTGAAACATCACCATCTGTTAATAGCAATAAATCTGTATGATCTGCAAGTTGCCGAGTCACTACTTTTAAAGGGTAGACATTGTTTCTACTGTCGAGTCCAAAAACATTAATAGATACACCTGGATTGCGTTTTTCAAAACGTCCTATCTCGGCCAATGACACTGGGTAGTTTAGCCCATTAAAATTATACCTACAGATTAGTTCTTGATACCTTCTATTTGGTCGTTCCGGATGTTGGACACCTTCATTCACTAGATGTTTTGCTAACATAGAATATCTGAAGCATTCATTGTCATTGTTTTGAACATTGATGCATGACAAAGTATTTTTTATCTTTGCTGGCAGTGGAATATAACTGCTGCCACGATCTCCGTATCCACGTTTATGAACGCGTAAATCCAGACTGTTAATGTTGAGCAGGGACCATCCAGATCCTCGAGCTTCATGTTCCGTTATTTTGAGTACCAGTTCCTGCAAACATTCCTCAACAATTTCATCAATATTTGAGGTCACCATGATACTGCGGTTTCTAGAGAGAAACCCTCTGTTGGACAGTTCTCCTTCAACATTATTAAAAGTTGTATCTAATAGCAATCCGAATTTTATGAAATTCAATCGGTGGAGTTCATAATTTAGTTTTTCAACAATGACATCTTTTACTATAGTCAGGAAATTTTGTAGTTCAAGCGAATTTGTATTGTTTATTCTATAATGTCGGACAACAGCTCTCTCAAATGCTTCCACTAAAACTTCCACTCCCAACGTAGAATCTTGACTCGGAGTTCCTGTAGTCGAAGGTTCAGACGATTCATCAGCAGAATCCATCACATCTTCTCTTGGGGGTGCAGCTTCACTCGGTGTTCCTGTAGTGGAAGGTTGAGACGATTCATCTATAGGATCCACCACATCTTCTCTTGGGGGTGCATATGCGATGACACTTGGCCTATTCTGCTCCGTAGAATTTTCGGCAAGGAAGCGCACAAAATCCGGATGGTCTTCACAGTCGGACGGTGTATTTTCCGTAGCATTATGATAAATTTCACAATGCAATACATACAAATCTTCGTTAGAGAAATCTTCATTACAACGACGGCAGTAATACATCGTAGTTGAATTGCTGTTCCATGCGCTGTATGCAGTTCCAGAAGTAGGAATGAGAACAAATGCTTGAATTTTCTACTTATATATCAAATGCTTACCTCAGCACTAAATTCCTATTGGTTCATTTTTTGCTGACATCAGCACCTTTAATCTCATTGGCTCATCAAATTAACCTGTGAACATGAATGTATTTTTAAATCATTATTGCACGAACCTTTCTAGCGACAACACCGTAATGGAGCAGCCTGTACAGGTCCCCGAAATATCCTCTACTACACCACCTTTTCAAATATTGCCTACGGGGAGGCAAGTCACCGGTGAAAATCAACCCGTACAAGTTCATTCTGTAACAAGCAGAACTAGTATAACATCAAGAGAAGTGATCGCTGCGTTGGAAAGATTAGTGGGAGCAGATTATTTGTCCGATGAAGATGCCAACGCAGAGTAGTTACGCTCCATAAGGGTTTACTGTGTAAAACCTATACAAAACAGCCGTTTTCACGGCTACCAATTTTTCACTCGTTTGTAGCAGCAGCTTGTAGCAAATATAAAATTAAAAATACAAAATAAGTTAGCTCTGCAAAGTCTTTAAACGATTGAGTGTAATGGTGGCCTTTAGAAAGGCCGTTTTGAAGTAGACTAAAAGTCTAACTATCGCTTAAGTATGCGACACCATCATCATCATCCTCCTCATCGCTGCAACCGTCAAATAGTCTCCGTCTGGCATCAGGAGCATCAGGTAGAACAGGGGTCGTGTCTCCCTCGCCATCTTCGATCGGAAGGAAATATTCAATGCTGTCGGCTTCGGACTCTGTGACATGGGAAGCAACGGTCAAATCAATGAATTCATCAATGTCCGATGCGAAAGATGATGTTTCAGCTTCATCGAAGTTGCTGAAAACTTCCATGTCAACATGAGGATCGTCGTCTGGCATAGCAATTACTTCCTCAACGACCACATCAAACTCTTCACCTAACACATCTTCCATCGTGTCTTGCAGTCGCTTCCAGGTGGGAGGCATGTCAAGTGGTGCCATGGTGAGTAGGGTGAGAATGAAAATGGACCACAACATGCGCTTAAGTGCGACCCAACGTACCGTACAGAATATTCTGGTAGCTTCTTAAATCGCATACCATTTTATTTTGCTTACCTACTCAAATAACTAATGTTTGGAGTGAGTAAATATCTCTCAATAGAACAATTCATTGGGAAACAGAACACAGAAACTTTAAAAAAAGTGGTTATTAATGTTAGTTTGTTTTGAGTTCGTTAAATCTTTTAATTCAATATCATAATGTATTTTGTTGGTCGAAGACTAAAAGAGGTGGCACTGATAGTGTCAAAACGAGTGAATGTTGGTTTGAGGAAATATTTCTCAATAAAACAATTCATTGGGAAACAGAACACAGAAACTTAAAAAAGAAGTCATGAATGTTAGTTTGTTTTGGGCTCGTTAACTCTTTTAATTTAATATCATAATATACTTTGTTGGTCAAAGACTAAAAGAGGCTGCACTGTTAGTGTCAAAACGAGAAATGGTGGTTATAGTGTCGAAACGACAAATATAAAATTAAATAAAAATACAATATAAGTTAGCTCAGCAAAGTCTTTAAACGATTGAGTGTAATGGTGGCCTTGAAAAAGGCCGTTTGTGTCCGCCCTCAGATGTTGTGTGAGGTGGTGCCGTCGGTCCGCAGACTGTGCCCTTACGGGCATTTGATGATGACGATGACCCGGCCGCTGATCTTAAGTAGGCGCCGAAGGTCTTTCAGCACCGCGGACTTTAGAGGCATGTCATCCTCCAGAGGAGTTGGCGGGACCCACACCCCAGGTTCCAACAGCCGGAGCCGGACTGTCTTCCCGCGGGGGTCGGCCGCGATGCTGTCCAGGTCCTTGGCGACCAGAGCGATGTCCGATCGGTCCCGGACTTCTCTTTGCAGGTTGGCCCGCTGGTTCCATGGCCATTCTGCGATGTGGTGGCTCCTCGCCGTCTGGTGGTGGACGATCTCGTAGGCCATGTTCAGCTCATGCATTTTCATTTGAATGGTACGCTTAAGTGCGACCCAACGTACCGTACAGAATACACTGGTAGCTTCTTAAATCGCATAAGCTATGCTGATTCATCATTTTATTTAGCTGACCTAATCAAACAACTAATATTTGGTTTGGGCAAATATTTCTTAATAAAAAAATCATTGGGAAACAGAACACAGAAACTTATTTTATAAGTTCCTTAAAAAGAAGTTATAAATGTTAGTTTGTTTGGGAGCTCGTTAAATCTTTTAATTTAATATCATAATGTACTTTGTTAGTCAGTCTAAAAGAGGCTGCACTTATAGCTGCAAAACGAGTGAATGAAATGGTGGCCTTGAGAAAGGCCGTTTAGGACCAGCTCCTCCAGCTTAGTCGGACTCCCACATCGGCGTTGCTTTTCGTCCCTCTGTCTTCGGTACATTCTTTTTAAACATTAAATATGACCCAGTCTTGGGTATTGGCATCATGAATTTAGGCAGTCTTACCTTTATAATTTTATGTTCATCTAGAAAGATGACCATTCTAGGCTCTTTGGTCTGTTGCAGAAGTTTATACTTCTTCGACACCTTCAGTCTTTCAAATTTTGTACCCTCAGCGAACGGTTCCAAGTCGAAACTTGCTTTGGGTCTTGCCGCTCGGTTGTGTGTGGAGCACAAATCCTCGCCCAGCCTGCAGTACTTGCCACACGCCTCGCCCTTCTTCGCTCCTCTCTTCAACTCGTAGGTACACCTTGGAGCGTTCTTCACCCTGGGCGTCAACCGTATTTTTGGTGTACCGGAGGTCGAACTTCCCGTCGAAAGCTTGGGGTCAGTCCTTCTGATGTAGTCCCTGGTCTCTTCATCTGACGACTCCGAGAGGTCGGGACCAAAGTTCAGCGGACGTGCGATGTACTTCGGGGCGCTCGATGTGGGAGCCTCGTCTGCCGGATCGAAGATGGACTTCTTTGGCAGGATTGCTTGCACAGCTGCAGTAGTCTCTGAAGGGTCCATGTCTCCTGGCTTCAGTGGAATCAAGAGCGAATGGAAAATACCCTAAGGTACAACACCAACGTACCGTATAGGAAACAAGGATAGTTAAGTTGATGAAAGACTTGTAATTTTCTTTACTCAAACCTTTAGGGCATTTAAAATAAACTATGTTGACCGAAAAATTAATGAAATTTACGGTCAAAATACATTACTTTGAGCCGGTATCTACTTGGCGTTGTGATTATTAACATATGAGGTGCTGCATTAAAATAGTAACGTAGCTACTGCATGAGTGCACAAACGACTTGAAAATTTGGTGGCCTTTAGAAAGGCCGTTTTGTCCAGGGTGGAAACTAGATCCAGTAGGCGAATCCCTTCGGATAGCGAGGGTCCTGGCCTGGCTCGTCCTTCTTCAGGAACCTCGTAGAAGTGCTGGGCCACTCCATTGATCTCGGCAGCTGGACCCTCAACGTCTGCGTCGAATCCCTCACGAAAACCAGTCGACCTGATGTCTCGGTGTACAGCACTTCGTAGAGGCCTGGATCGAGACGCCACAGCCGGTGAATTGGAGGTGTGGAGGAGCTGAACCGAGCCAGTGGAGCTGCAAACCTCCGTTCCAACCTTGCCAGCTTCTTCTGCGGAGTCGTTGACAGTATTTCGGCCCAGGTGTCTTGGATAGGCGTGACGAGCTCCCACTGTCGAGTCATCTCAGCCAGAATCTCCTCCACGGGCGGCAAGTCTGCCCAAGTCACCCGCTTCTTGTGGACCGCGCCGTCAGAATTCTCGCTGGCCCTCTTCAGGATCGGGCGAGGAGCAGAGGTCGTTCCAGTCTGGTCCATCTTGGCTCTTCAGTGGCGCAGGAACAAGTGAAGGGAGCTCGACAAGCTCTCGGGTTTTGTCAACTCGCTCTGGCTTTCTATTGGTGCGCATGAATTACACTTACTCAGCATTTTTTCCGTGGCCTTTAGAAAGGCCTTTTCAAATGTCGGGAGGAACGGGAACCAAATACATTAGCCCAAAAGTTTTAATCGTTTAGGCCAGAACATGTTTAGCCCGATGAAAGTTCTAAAACAGTATTCTGTACGGTACGTAGCTAGGGGAAAGAATCGAGTGATTTTGACCGTGATGTTTAAACTTTTTTCGCCAATCTTTATAGAACATGATCGGACATTGTTAGGGGAATAAAATGAAGTAGTTTGACCACGACGATTAAATATTTTCCGCCAAATATTTTGTGTGGATGCGTGGTTGTAGTTAGCGCAGTAGAATAAAGTTACTTTGGTGACAAGGTTTGAAATATCTTGCCAGCTTCATCGAGTTCATTCATTTTGACACAAATAATTTGCTTTGAGTACGGTAAGTAATGGAAATGGCCCTACAGCAGTGAAGTATCCCGCCTAAAGATCTCGTGACCGGTGAAATTTACAAAACCGATTTCTGTACGGTACGTAGTAAGGGGAACAAAATATAGTTGTTTTGACCGCAAAGTTTAAAAGTTTTCCGCCAAACGTTATTTACTACGGTCGGGCATCGTCAGGGGAGCCAAATAAAGAAGTTTGACCGTGAGGTTTAAAAACTTTCCGCCAAATTTTAAGGAGACACATCCCTTTGTGTCACTATGATGCATAACAAATTTCGGTACACTTTTGTTGACTGAAATCGGTGGTAGTTAGTTGATAAAAATATAATGTGTTTAGAGCTAAAGACTTAACATTATTAATCCAAAACTTTGTGTTTTAAGCCGGTAGCAATTAGGGGGCCGATAAAGCGGTTTGACCGAGACAATTAAAAGTTCTGGGCGAAAGTAAGTGAGTGAAGTGGCGTGATGAATAAGGAAAAAGAATTGTATTTTATATTCATTTTTGTATAATAATAATATATTGCACATCGAATAGTCCATTAGTTTTCGGATACGAATTTGTTCAGCGTTCGACTTGATTGCAAAACGATTAATATTGGTGGCCTTTAGAAAGGCCGTTTTGTGGTATCAATTAAATTAAACTGATATCCACTTAGCGGTGACTCGCTGGCTCAGTTGTCCATCCGTTGGCACCCCAATCTCCAAGTACGTCTTCTTCGGACTCCGATGTGGAAGAGGTACGCCAGTGGGTAATGGCGTTTGCACGACGGTTCTCCCCAGAAGCAGCAAGGCCACTCTCTCTTCCGCATTGAAGTCCAGGAGACAATAAAGCCCGGGCTTGAGCTTCCACAGGCGGTGGGTCTTGACTCCCGGAAACGGTGATTTGGGCCGGCATCGTTCACTGGGCGTGATGGGTGAAATCGGCCTGCCTTCCGTTGTTGGGACGACCCCGGGAGCCGGAGCTGAAGTTGGTCCCGCCTGCAGAACATATTTCTCCGCGTAGTCTCTCTTCCCCCCAAGAATTTCTCGAAGAAGACTTTCGGCTCTCACGGCGTTGGAGGAGATGACAACCCGCTGAGGCAGAACTGGAGTGGATGACGCCGGCTTGGTCCTCGTTCGATTCCGCACCGGAGATTTGGGGTTTTTAGCGGGCAACTGAGCAACGGGGTCCCTCCGAGGCATAACCATCTTCTTGGGCCGAGTAGGTTTCCTCAGAAGCATCGGTGGAGTCTTCTCTGTGGCTGGCATCCTCGTGATCTGGCTGGAGTGATGAATAATTCCGCAGCGTGGCCGTGGGGTAGTCATAAACTCTAGCTCGCTTCTGATTGGCCCAGCCGCTGAGCCAATGAGAGACGTCGATTTCTCGCTGAGTCAGCGGAAAAGTTGATAAAACCAGGAGCTGCTCTCGCCACAGCATCACTCCGGATCGAGCCGTCACGGGACCATCCAAGAAGCAGCTCCGACCTCTCCGGCCGACTTTTGGGACTCGGCGGACACCATCGGAGACACCGGGCATTCGGCGTTGTCTTCGGAGAAGCGCATCCCTACGTGGTATACCGCCTCGGAGCCAAAGCCAAGCGTGCACCCAAGCAGGTCAACTCGCTTGCGCCGCTCGATGTCTACGGAGGTTGCCGTCGAGTCACCGGGGTTGAGCGCCGCCCCTGTACCGAGGAATGTCGCCGTGCCTGGGAAAGACTACTCCGTACGAGGGCGAGAAGTTTCGGAGCCACTGTGAGACGTTCCCTGGGCGTCAAGATCAGTTTGATCACGGGACCGTTAGGTCCCTTCCCTCGTTTGCACTTGGCCTCTGCGCTTGCCTTCTTTACTGTCCTTTCTTTGCATGGCTTTTGCGTGGGTTCTTTCTTATATTTTTACTAACTAACACTCAAGGGTACTTAAACTATGTTCCCTTACCTGATTCCTATCACACCCCCCAAAAACAAACATACCCGGGTGGTTCGCGCAGTGCGGTTTCTGCGGTCCCCCACACCTTGGTTCACTCGGTCGGCTGGCCTGCCCAGCTACGATGAACTGCCCCTATACTTGGCTGGTCGGCTGGCATGTCCGCTACAGTCAAGTTCCTTTTTTTTCTAAGTCCCAAATGACCTTGAACATGTTTGAACCTGCCCGGGGTAAAAACTTTAGTTAAAGTCCGGGGAAACAAAATAATTATTAGTGGCGGACTAAATAATGTAAAGTGTCGGGGACTTAAAGATGAAGCCCGCAGTAAAAATTTTGAGAGAAAGCCGAAACGGCCTTTCTAAAGGCCACGGTAGTAAACAGGATAAATGAAATAATTCAGAGAGAAAAGTGAAATGATGGTGTATAAAAGAATAATGAAACTGGTCAGAAATAAAAATAGAATATTTGCATCAAATAATAATAATTGTTAAGCAGGGTTTGTAGAGAAATAGAAAGGGGAAGAATGTTATTTATTGGCCGGGTAGTTAAAACGGCCTCTGTGATTTGTTGAATCATAAAACCGGTTGAATAATTGTTCAATAATTATATTTGATGAAATAAACTATGTTTTGATAGAAAAGTGTAAGTCATTAACGAAAAAAGAGCATTAAAAAATAACCCTTGTAAAATAATCCCAAGTGAACGAATTATGTTGAGATCTAGTCTTAAGCCATTAGCAACTACCGCCGTTTGCAAGTTAATGGGCGAAGGAATTAAGCCTTACTAGCCTGATCGGCGCAACACCCGGGGGGGTTTGGGGGGGCGAAGCCCCCCCAACAAAGGGGGGGGTCTGGGGGGGGCGAAGCCCCCCCCAGCGCGCTTATCTTATCTTATCTAAGATCTAAGATAAGATAAGAGATAAGATAAGATAACAGATAAGATAAGAGATAAGATAACCTCCCAAGACGGACCACCCACGTCTAAATTATAAAAACTTCGTTTTTGCTCGTTTTTCTTCGTTTTTTTTTGCAAAAAAATTGTAAATTCATGTATATTATCATTTTAGACAATTATTTAACACTTTTTCATCATAAATAAACGTAAAATAAAATGAAAATTAGCCCTCTCTGGTCTCTGCTTTAAGTTCAATAGCGTATTAGTGACGTCACACCACCACGTCACACCCGTGACGTCACACACTCCACCTCGTCACCGTATGACGTCACACATACGTCATCACACGTCACAAATACGTAACCACTGATTAAAAACCGCTGAATTTGCGTTTGTCCTGAAAGCCCCATAATGCCTCTACTTAGTGAACACGAGTGAATGAGCAGTACCGAATGTGAAACTCACTTTGGTGTGACCAGCACTTTGAGAGGTAGCAAATGCCAATCGACCGTATTGGCATTTCTCGGAAGTCCATAGTGTGTTCCCTCTGCACTATCAATTGTCGGGGTTTCAGCGAATGATAATTGAAATTCGTGTTTACTCTACTTTGACACTCGCTTCAGTTTGATAGCATTGGAGTGACCACAGTCTGGGTCTAGCCAATATTGCCACCTACAATTTTTTTCTTTTGTTTTACTTGCATTGTTGTTTAACTATGATTAAAACCCATTAACGAACTGGGGACCAGACTGGGCAATGGTTGCATAACGTCTACAACTCACTTCCTCGTAATAATATGAACAAACGCCTTATTTCTATCAATCAGGTGGCTTTTTGCATATTTTATGCGTAGATTAGAGCAAGGCTACCTAATCAACGGGTCAGGTAGTCAATTAAGCTCTACTTGGCCACATCTTAAGTAGAAATTAAATTAACCAATCGCATTGGCAGGTTCAGTCTATTGTGCTGAGCCTGTAAGTGTCGAACAACCAGGCTCAGGAACTGTGGCGTCAGCTATGTCAGACTAATCATCCTCCATTGTATTCAATATCCTCTACGATTGCATTGCCTGCTTCCACGGTTACCCTTCACAAACCGCACGCGACAGTGAGTTCTTAATTGGAGTAGCAGTGTATATAAAGTTTTTCCAAATATATTTATTTTAAATTAAATCTTCTTTTGAATAATTAAAGTTTGGTAATTATGTTTTGGAACAATGTTAAAATATTTTACTAACGTTTCCATCAAACTAAAGTTTTAACATGATATTCATAAATGGCTAGTTATTTTGTTAATAAACATATAATTAAAATATAACTATGATAGTAATAAATTTGTATTATTATAAATAAAAACTATGTTACCACATTCACTTTAATACACTACTTTAACTCTAAGTTAACTTCAAAAAAACTGTAAAATAGTTTAATTATCTATAGTAAATGTATTTGATTATTCATATTTACATGTTCCAAATATATTGATATATTGATGAATATAAAAAAGTATTACTAAACGGGATAGGTAAAGTTTTTACTGTAAGATAAAATTTAGTCGTAAAAGTAATAAACTTTGGTCTACTTTGAACTATTTAAACCAATTGCAAAACTGTAATGACTTGAAATTATAACCAAATAGAAGAAATAATATAAAATATAAATAGTATATTATAAACGTTATTTATAGGAAAGTCGATTATTTTGGTGATAACCTACCAACCGTTCTCTCAGTTATTATTTTCCAGCATGGGCCGCTCGGATATTGGATTCACATAAAACACTTCGTGAAAATATTTATCTTTCCTGGTAACAGCCGATGCAAAAACATTGCACAATATTTGTTCCTATGACTCTTGTCTTTTTCCGTTTGATTTAGACCGTTATTTTTACCTTCAAGTGTCAAAATAAAATTTGAACTAACTAGTTTTTAAAAACTTTGATTGCTGTTTCAAGCTTATTATACTCATATTGACTCATCAGATATTAGTATTGTTTTTTTTCTCTCTAATTAACAACTGTCTGCTGACTAAGAAAATTTGCCGACATGTTTGTTTACTAAGATAATCACAACATTGTATCAAGATTGTCTTAACAAAATCAGAAGAATGCATGAAGTCAAAAGTGAATACTGTAATGTAACTCATTTACATTTTAATTTACATTAACATTTTAATTTTAATTAACATTTTAATTTACCAGGATTTAATTAAGTTTATGACAAATCTGTTTAGTCAATCATTATAATTAATCAATTTACAAAATGTGTTTAACGCATTTGGACTTGATGGACTGATGGGAGATAAAGATAAATTTAAAAAATTCAAGCTGTACTGGGTGAAAATGAAAAATAATGTTTAATGTAAAACTTAAGACAGTTGTTTGTTATTTTGATAGATTTTTTGGGGGTTCATATTCAACCATACTTTTATACAACATTGTAGTTGTGATGTACAAAAATATTTGGGGACCTACCATTTCAAAATAATAATAATTTATATCTAAAAATTTTTTTCTATGTAATAAGAATAACAAATAGTGTATTTCTTTTGGAATTGTCCTGAATAAGAATGTATAAATCAGAGAAATTGTCAATTTTAGTTGTGTTTTTAATTTATATAAATTAGTTAGTCATAACGTAGCTAAAACTAACACAATTAAAGAGTGAACATGTTAATTTATCATAATAGTGTTAATAAATGTAAATGAATATGCCATTGAAACAATTTTTAGTTCTGAATTCTGTAACAGTAATACTCTCGATCCCTAGATGGGGTGAAAGCACCTCTACGTGTGTGCGTAAGTCAACATCAGAGTTTCTGCCAATTTACTAAGCAAATATTACTTGAGGTATTTTGAAATAACAGGGATATATCAACGAAATTTGTCAAAGTGTTTAGTTATAAAAAACTGCTAACTGATATATTGATCTCATTCAATAACCAATAATGTTTATAATGTTAAGGTTAGATTATTTTTTATTCGTATTTGAATTGGTGTAATAGTTTATTTAATAATAGTATTTTATGCTACGATTTTATTATGAATACCTTTAAGACAGAGTAAGATGAAAGTGAGTTAGACACGATTAGATGTTAGTGAGTTAGAACACAAGCAAGGGGAGTGTTATAAATATCTCACAAGAGGGTTAAAAACTGGATGAAATCGAAGCTTCTATTGCTTTATATGCATAAAAATTAAATGCAGTAAAGCTTTAAAAAAAGGAAAGGTAGTAAATTTATTTTAATAACATATCGGCCATTAGTAGTTTAGGAGGTTGCCCATAGCAAATTTAGCCCCACCCAATGTCACTCGTCCTAATTGTAGTTTTTACTCAAATTGCGTCATACTTTTTTAGGTTAGGAACTAAAATAAAAATGAATCCTAATGGAATAATCAGTTGAAATGTAAATTGCTTCATTTCTCTTATAACACTAATTAATACAAGTGCCAAGCTTTTAGTGGTCCATAGCCTAAATCATGTGACTTTTATTATAACTAGCTGATTATTTCAAGTCTTTATTTGGTTTAATAATTTTATTATGGATAACAATTGAAAATAATTTAAAAAATCTTACATAGTGAAATTGGAATACATTTAAAAATAAACAAATCAAATACAAACCAGTAGGGTTGGCGAGGATCGGGCACAAAAAATGGCGTGCGCATGCGCCAATTTTTTTCTGTGACGTCATGGTGACGTCACCAAGATGGCGGCGTTCGCGCCAATTTTTTTCAAGATGGCGGCGTTTTTTTTTGGTGACGTCATGGCGGAGTCTTTTTTGTGACGTCATCAAGATGGCGACGTCCATGTTCGCGCCAATTTTCCTATGACGTCATCGCGGCGTCCGCGCCAATTTGAGCTGTTTTCTGTGACGTCATCAAGATGGCCAGCCAATGGTGGCGTTCGCGCCAATTTTGACAGCTGAGAGGATTTTTGTGCCAATTTTTACGTCATCAAGATGGCGGCACCCTTTTGCGCCAATTTTCCGTCAGCTGTTTTTTCTGTGACGTTATGGCCGCGCCTGACAGGTGTCGCCGAGGGAACTGTTCCGGGGCTGTCTGCGCGACTGCATGAACGTTACCGGCCGCGTGGTCCGCCTACATGACCGATTGCGTCATGGCTGCCGTTTGGCGGGAACTGTTTCGGGACCGTCTGCGTGACCGTATGAACGTCACCGACTGCGTGGACCGCCCGCCTACGTGACCGTATGAACGTCACCGACTGCATGGACCGCAATGGTCTACGTGACCAGATGGCGGCCCCCTTTCACGCCAATTTCGACAGGTGTCGTCATGGCTGCCGTTTGGCGGGAACTGTTTCGGATAAATAATGTAAGAATATTACTAAATGAAAGCTCAACATATAACTGTGGAACTTTTACAATTGTCGTGGGACCGCTATTTTGCTACTACTTGTAACCGATATTATTACCTAAAAATGATTATATATTTACTACTTTTTATGTAAGAATGGTTAAAGTCAATGATAAATATAGTGCAGCTTGTCCCGTGGTCACGGACTCAGCAGGGTGACACCTACACTAGCACGCCACCCACCGCATGTTCTGTGCAGCTTTGGCCTACGTGACTGAATGAACGTCACCGCCCACGCGTTTGGGATCGCCCCATTAGAACGACCCGCCGCTGGTGACGCAACAGTTATGGCTGCGCGCAACGTCACTGCCTGTGGGGACCGCCCACTAGAGCGGCCCGCTGCAATAGTTATGGCCGCGCCACGTCACCGCATCTATTTTGGTTTCCGATAGGGCCGAGCATATGATGGCCGTGTGCTATGTGTATTGCTGGCCACGCCCCAAGTCTTTGATTGGGCCCACGTGCCAGGCCTCGTGTTTCTGGACTATTATGGCGCATGTGACTATTTATAGATAGCCGTGTAGCGGGGACGCTACGTATGATGGATGACGTAATTGACAGCCGTTAATTTGTTGATTAATATTATCGGCTACATACTAGCGGGAATTATGGGAAAACATTACAGAGCGCCGAGCTGTATTTATAAATAGATGTCACCGTGTAGGTGACCACGCTGTTGCGTCAGCCTCCTATAAATACCCCACCAGGCCTCTCTGTGCCTACGTGACTACAAACACATATGTGAGCGCGCTGGCGTTTGGCGCTCCCTCCACACTCCTACCTGTCTCTCATTCTCTGCCAGGAGTTTGTCGTGATAGGACGTCTTTTGAGTGTACTCCGTGATATTCATATTTTATAAACTAGTTCGTGATAGTGTTGGTTTTTAACGTAGTGCTTAATTATTTGTATTTCACTTTATATTTTACTATAGTGTGTGTGTATTTTCGTGAGTTTTAATCTTATTATTTTGATAGGACGTCTTTTGAGTGTACTCCGTGATATTTATATTTTATAAACTAGTTTGTGATAGTGTCGGGTTTTTAACGTAGTGCGTAATTATTTTTCTTTATATTTTACTATAGTTTGTGTGTGTATACTTGGGTGAGTCTTATCATTTTCTTTGTACTATGGAGTCCCAACAGATTGTAGAGGAAACTCGTGAACCTGTACAGGAAACCCATGAGCCTGTAGAAATACTGAGTGATGAGCAGACATATGTTAAGAAATTTAGAATTTACGGCAATAAGACTATTTTTAAATTTTCAAATCCTCCTCCTGAAACGAGCGAGATTGATTGGTTAAGACAGGGGTTTGCAAAATTGTAAATGAAATGAAAGCGCAAGCAAATGCAGATGACCAATTGGGGTTCACGCTTCAATCGTTGAACTTAAAAAGTAAGGAGCCAGGTTATGTAAATTTTCGACCTGCAGAGGAAGTCAACGAGGATATTTTGTGGCAAATTTTTGGAGGCATTGTACAGAGTAACTCCGAATCCATCAAATCCACCGATACGTTTAAAGTAGAATGTACCAGAATAAACCTTCCTGAAGGCAGTGGAGGTAAAAGACGAACAGGGCTGTATAATACGTTTGCTGAGGAATGTAGAGCTAGATCAGGAATTGTGGTGATAAATAACAAAGATAATTTGTGTTTGCCTCGTGCTTTAGTAGTGGCCGCAGCTAAGATTACGAATGACCCAGAGTATAAATTAATACGAATGGATAGAGGTCGAAGACAAACAGATGGGGCCAAGGAGCTACTTCGCAGGGCTAGAGTGGAGATGCCCGAGAACGGCGGGGGAATCCCAGAGTTGGAAAAGTTTCAAGCCTACTTGAGAGATTTCAAAATTACCGTCTACAATTATGACCACAAAGGGCGAGATGTGTACTTTGAAGGTAGCATTGAAAATCCAAAATTTAAAATTAACCTACTTTTTCACAATGGCCACTATAATGTGATCAACTCTTTGACTGCGGCATTTGCTTGCGCCTATTTTTGCGAGGGTTGCCACATTCCCTACGAACACAAAAATCGCCACCGCTGTTCGAACATTTGCCCGCAATGTCAGACCATTTCCCCTTCTTGTACAGATCATGGTGGAATTTTGTGTTCAGAATGTAACATGAAGTTTAAAAATCAGAGATGTTTTATAGCTCACCAGACAGATAGATGTAAAGCTGTACATAAATGTCTTGATTGTGGAAAATTGGTGATGATTCGAGAGCGTTCTACCCCTCATAAATGTGGTGAGGTTTACTGTAAGATTTGTGATGAGTATACAGACCCCAACCACAAATGTTATATGAAGCGTAATCATGAGAAACCAAAGAGCAAAGATTTTCTATTTATTTTCTTTGACCTTGAGACACGCCAAGACGAGGCTTTGTCCACTGACCCTGAGGTTAAGGTACACAAAGTCAACCTCTGTGTTTCACAGCAGTTCTGCTCTGAGTGTATCGATAGTGATTTTTGTATAAAATGTAAGAACCGCACACGAGTGTTCAACTCTGACCCAGTGAAACAATTCATGGAGTACGTCCTGCAGGTGAGAAGAAATGTCAAAAACGTCTGTGTGATCGCCCACAATGGACAAGGCTTTGACTTCCAATTTTTACTAAAACACATGATGGAAGAGACTAAATTCACCCCTGAGCTTGTCATGAGAGGTACAAAAATTATTCTAATGAAATTCGATAACGTCAGGTTCATAGATTCCCTCAGTTATTTCCCCATGGCCCTGTCAGCTCTCCCCAAGGCATTCGATCTCCCGCCGGAAAAGAAAAAGGGCTACTTCCCACATTTATTTAATACTCTGGCGAATCAGAATTATGTTGGCCCCATGCCAGATAAGCAGTATTACTGCCCTGAGAGAATGTTCGAGAAATCTCACAGCAATTTTGAAAAATGTTACAGCGAACAGGTGAGCAACAACTACGTGTTTGACTTCCAGAAAGAGCTGCTCGAATACTGCATGTCTGACGTCGAGATTTTGGCTCAAGCTTGCCTAAAGTTTAGAACAATATTTTTACAAGAATGTAAGGTCGATCCGTTCCTTGAATCTATTACCATTGCAAGTGCATGCAACCTGGCCTTCCGGAGAAACTTTTTAAAACCAAACACTATCGGCACTATCCCGAAAAACGGCTATAGAATGACAGACAAACAATCAGCCATCGCCATCCAATGGCTCAGCTATGAGGAGGAAACACGAGGCATAAGGATAGATCATGCCGGCCGAGGAAAGGAAGTCAAGATTTCTGGCTGTAAAGTGGATGGATTCGATGGTGAAAATATTTACGAGTTTCAAGGGTGCTACTGGCATGGGTGTCCAAAGTGCTACCCCTATAACAGAGAGGCTCCCCTGAAAGAAGACCCTTCAGACACGCTACAGCTGAGATATGAAAGAACTCTGAAAAAAATTGAAAAGCTTGGTGACAACCTGATACAAATGTGGGAATGTGAGTTCAGAGCCCTTAAAAAGAGAGAAAATCTTAAACATTTGGATAGCTTACCGATTCTTGACACTCTGCCTCTAGATCCGAGGAAGGCGTTTTTTGGCGGCAGGACTGGCAATGCAAAGACATACCATAAATGTGCGGATGGAGAAACTATACAATACGTCGACGTTTGCTCTCTCTATCCATACGTATGTAAATATGGCAAGTACCCCTTAGGAAACCCTACAATCTACGTGGCAGACAGAGAGTGTAGGGAGAGAGGTTTGGAAGTGGATGGTTTGCTAAAATGCAAAGTCCTGCCCCCTAGAGATCTCTATCACCCCGTACTCCCAGCAAAAATGCACAATAAATTAATGTTTGCACCAGCTATCCTGGGTGGTGCAAGACTGAAGAGGACAGGGATAAGTATATCGCAGATTATTTCGAACATGAAGGGGTCAGATTAGAGAAGGAAAAAATTGTTAAAAATGGAGGATTGAGATCATTGGCGAAACTGATGTTAAACTCATTTTGGGGCAAGTTCGGGCAGAGAGAAAATCAGACTAAAGCGTCAATTGTGAGGGAATCGAAAGAATTGTTCAGAATGTTAACGAGCCCCGACATTATGGTCAATAGGATCCAGGTTATAAATGAAGATGTGATTCTGGTCGGCTGGGAGTACATAGAAGAAGTGGGTGAGCCTATGAAAAACGTCAACGTGGTGATAGCTGCCTATACAACGGCTCAGGCTCGCCTCAAGCTATATGAGCACCTGGAGGCTCTAGGGGGTCAAGTATTATATTTTGACACGGACTCGACGATCTATTATTTGAGGGGTGGACTGTACAGAGTTCCAACTGGGGACTACCTCGGTGAAATGACGGATGAGCTGGTTGACTACGGGCCCGGCTCATTTATTGTCGAATTTGTCTCTGGAGGGCCGAAAACATATGCATACCGTGTTTGGTCAACGGACAGGCAAGCATTGATCCCAGTGTGCAAAGTGAAGGGGCTCACACTAAATATGAAAACCTCTTCCATTGTAAATTTTAAAAAACTTAAGGAAATGATCTTGTCCCCCGAAACGGAAGCATTAGAAATCAATGAATTCCGAATCCGGAGAACAAAGAACAAAGATATTGTAACTGTTAATGAAACTAAATTGTTTAAAATTACAGGGCCCAAGCGGAAACGTCATGGTGAGTATGACACCCTACCCTATGGCTACAAACTCCAAAAACTTGCCTAATCCTATCCCGTGTACCTATGGTGAGTATTTGTAAAATATGTTCAGTAGCTGCCGAGCAGAGCAACTGTAAACATGGATTGTTTTTCTAAACGTAATGACGATATTTAATGTTGTAAATTAAAATGTTTTGAGAGACCGCCGGAACAGGTTGACGGATTGGCTTGTACTATATGCGAGAGCTTTGGCTACTGCAAGTGTAAATGTAAATCATATAAAGTCTCATATCCACCTAAACTGCTTAAAATTAAAATCTATAAAACGAGTCGTCTCTTTACATGCTGTCCTGATATGTGTATTAAATTAACGGCTTATGAATTTGCCAATCATTGCCCAAAATGCTATCTCAACGGATTTTGTATATGTATATTAAAGCATTGTAAAAACAGAAAGGATTGGTCAGAGGGGCTATAATTTTTCCAAATTCTATATATTTCAATTCAATCAATCCTGCACTTGTGGTACATTTTAAAAATAGGGCATTGAGCGCGTAAGTGTGTGTGTGTGTGTGTGTGTGTGTGTGTGTGTGTGTGTGTGTGTGTGTGTGTGTGTGTGTGTTAGGGAAGCTAGTAAAGCCTAGTCTTGAACGCTTCGGGTCTGTGGATAGTCACCGGCGTGAAGGTTGGCATAAAACACCGTAATTCCAAGCGCTGATGGAAGGGTTGGTTTAATTACCGTAGAAAATGATTTCCCTTGACTACCACGGACTACTACCGTGAGGCAACGGAGTTGCCTCGTCTTCTCCCCTTGTGAGGCCACCTACCAAGGTACTCTCAGGTAAGACCTGGTAGATGAGACGGTTGGCCTAAAAACCATAGAACATTGAGTTTCCGTCGGCCGCCACAGGTATGAACATAGCGTGCGTGTTCAATACTCCAATATTTTAAATAATTATGTACTACAAGTGCAAATCGATTGTATAACGGTGGAGGTGGGGAACCTTCAGTTCGCCTACCACGGCGTGCAGCGAGGCTGGGGCTGTACGTGTATTCCGTTTGAAGAGTATCGGTAATCTAATTTACCGATAGTCTCTACGGAATACTGGAACACGGGTGTGGCAACTAAATTTTTTCTGGAAGGCCATCACGTTGCTGCGGCGGTGGTAGGGGCCGCAGCATCCCGAAAGGGATAAATTAAATTGTAACATTTAATTTCCATCATTGTAAACATGGACGTCAGACGTGCTATAGCTGATGAGCTCCATAGACCAGCTCGAAAAAATTATCCGAGACGTAGAGTAACTCTTAAAGGTCTAAATGATTTGTATCAGGCCGATCTTGTCGAGATGCAGCCTTATGAAAAATTAAACAAAGGATGTCGTTAAATAATGACCATGATCAACTGTTTGACTAAATTTGCTTTTGTCATTCCATTAAAGAATAAATAGGGCTTGGGGTGGCCAAGGCTCTTGAACCGATACTCGCTAAACAAAAGATGAAACATTTTCAAACCGATCAAGGAACGGAATGGTTTAACAGATATATAAGCGCACTGATGAAAAAATTTAAAATAAACCATTACGCGACGTTTTCAGACTTGAAAGCGAGTATTGTTGAAAGATTTAATAGAACGCTAAAGCAGCGCATGTGGAAAGAGTTTACCGCAAAGGGGGTGTATGAATGGATAAGTATACTCCCGACTATAGTTAAAAATTACAATAATACAGTACATCGCACGATAGGTATGAAACCGAAAGACGTTAGGCGAAAGCATGTCAATGATATCTTGGCAAGAATTGGCAAGCGTAAGGTAGTCAAAAATAAAACAAAATTTAATCTAGGCGATAGTGTGCGAATAAGTAAATATAAAAAAGTTTTTACCAAGGGATATCTTCCCAATTGGACTAATGAAGTGTTTAAAATATACGCTATTAAGCCTACAAAACCGGCCACGTATGTTTTGCAAGATTCTTCCGGTGACGTGTTGGATGGAGGCTTTTATGAACAAGAGTTGAGTAAATCAAACACCGGAGACGTATATCTGGTGGAAAAGGTGCTCCAACGCAGGGGAGATAAGGTTAAGGTCAGATGGCTGAAGTTTGATAAGAAACAGGATAGTTGGCTAGATAAAAGCGATATTCTGCTTTAATCTATTTAAGCGCTTGCACGTGTGATTTCACTCAGTTTACCTTTAACGATGCACGTGACAACACAGAGCCCCCGCCTTGCTATAAGGAATTTTGACGAGTTTACGGGTTCCGGTGTGGCTTCCCAAAATAAACATGGGCCTTTACTACCCGATTCCATTCGTTGCATAATATCTGGGCCGTCAAATTGTGGTAAAACCAATGTGCTTTTTAATCTTTTATTCGATCCCAACGGATTACGATTCGAAAATATATACATTTTTTCCAAATCTCTGTACCAACCAAAGTATCAGTTTTTACAGGAGACTTTACCAAAAGAAATCGGTTATTTTGCTTTCGATGATAATGGTAAGGTGATTCACCCGGATGGGGCCGAAATTAACTCTATAATGATATTTGATGACATTTCTTGCGAGAAACATAACATTAGAGAGTTTTTGCACATACCGTAAATGCATACGGTAAACGCTAAACGCTATTTCATTTATGGTTGATTTACCTATTTATACTGCTTGAAGCTATGAAAACTTGTTGAAAAGTGATCAGCGATAAATCTTATACATTATTTATCCCGTTCCAATACCGTGAACTGTGAATTATTTATAAATTTACCAATATCAAAATAGCGTTTAGCGTTTATTGTAAGGTTTACCGTATGTTGCAAAAACTCTCTAATATACGAAGTTATTTCACCATGGGGAGACATAAGAATATCGATGTTTTTTATTTAGGACAAACCTACAGTAGTATCCCCAAACAGCTGGTTCGAGATAATTGTAATATGATAATAGTTTTCAGACAGGACGAGATGAACCTCAGACACATATACAATGATCACGTAACGACTGACATGTCTTTTGAAAAGTTTAAAACCCTCTGTGCTCTGGCTTGGAGGGACAACCATGCGTTCTTATTGATTGATAAGACTCGCGATCTTAATAAGGGGAGATACAGGATAAATATCGACAGTTTCATTGCAGAGTTGTAATGGTGCGCATCTACACGTATAACGACCTGCGAGGCATCGACACTAGGCTACATAAGGTCAACTCGAATCTCTGTACATATTATTATAAAGATAAAAAGAAATTTTGCGGTAATTACTGTTCCAGGAAACCCCCACACGAATATATATGTTTAACAAACGCTGTTGGAGGCATAAGACGTCTAAGCGTTCAGCAGTGATACCACCAGTAATTTTACTCGTGATATCCGCTAGTAAACGTACCTATAATAGGGAGACCTGGTTAAATTTCCTACATCGCGGGAACAAGACACAAGACGCGGGCAATGTTTTTCAGACAGGTGGAACTGCCTTAAAATAAGGATACTTTGAGATTGTAGTTCAGTAATCATCATGAAGCCGACTGATAAACAGCTAACGCTTAAAGTAGCCGCTCTCAAGGAGGCTATAAAGCGTAAATATAGAATGTTTAAGGATGGTATGATGGAAACAGAGAAGGTGCTGGAAAAGCAATACAAACCCATCATTCAAGAACTACGCAAGACTTCTCACAGTTCGATTAAATCCGAACCCATCAAGAAGGAGGAGGAGGATGTAATGGACTATGAAACCGATGACGTATCAAGTGATGATATGACTATTGACGAAGCTGGTAATGAGTTTACACCTCCGAGTGTATCAACGCCGAAGAATGAAACCAGTCACCTGATAGATATTGTATCCTCCCCGTCTGGATTGGAGACTGCATCACGCTACCTTGAAACTGAATTTAAAAACCCGTTGACGCAGAAGTATGTGAAACTGCTCATGGAGGATACAGGTGCAAAGACAAAGGTTATTGATCACGATTTCGGACCGAGATACAACGAAGAGGGAAACAAATTGATGATTGGTGATAAGGATTTAGATTTCAACGTCGATGGAGATATACTCATCAATAATACAAGATTTCGTCCAACTGAAGGTCTTTACGAGCTGCTCTTCAAAAGACTTCCCAACGATAAAATATACTCAAAGGACGATCTACTAGTGTATAAAGTTATACTTATTGCGACAAATGCTCACAAAAAAGGCTATAGCTTTTACAGTCCGATAAGGAGGGATAATAGTTTAAAATATAGACATATCATCAAATATCTGTTAACGCTTTCCAAATTAGGCAGTGGCCTTAGCTGGAAATCGAATAAATCACGTGACATTATATACTGGGATAACCCGAATGAACTGGTTGGTAGGCTCAAACTCTTGGCAATGTCGACAGAGACGGGTAACACTTCCCATAGTAACGAGATACTTAACATTGTAGAGGAGCTTAGGGAGGCTGGGTACATAAAAGGGGGAGGCAATAGTAGATTCAAGTCACTTTTACGATGAGCGTAGACAAGTTCGGACGTTACTCGGATAAGAAGGATAAGGGTGGGAGGGGGCCCAAGGGCGAGGGGTTCAACCTTACCACCAAAGGTGATTATGACATGCAAGACAAACGTTTAGTAAATGTAGGAGATGCCGTAGAAAATCGGGATGCCGTCAACTATATTACTCATGTGCAGGCGTTTTGTAACTGTATTAGTTTAAAAAATAATTTATTTGACGCGCAAAGTACACGGATATGTAATATAGGGAGTCCTATTGAAAAAGACGATGCTGTAAATAAACATTTTATGGAATCACAAATTCCTATTAAACTAAACGATTCGTATTCATTTCATCAGTATCGTCTACAGGATATAGCTCAACCAGTTAATGACGAAGACGCTGTAAATCGGGCTTATGTTCGAACAAATGCCATCAGTAAAACGAATGAAGGGGTCTATAACGCCAACAATTCCATAATAAGAAACGTAGCACCACCCGTAGAAAATAACGATGCTGTGAGTCTTTCGTTTTTTAAAGGTAATACCATATTTAGAAATATAAACGGGGCTTACGATGTGCATAATACTATAATACAAAATGTGGCTCCACCCTCAAAGGCGGGCGATGCGGTAAACAAACACTATTTAGACCATCGTACTCCCATTCCGGGTACGCAGACTTGGAACTTTAAAAATAAAAAGATATCTCAGGTTGCAGACCCGACACACATACACGATGCGGTAACATTAAAATACTTGCAAGAAAATGCCATTGTACTGGTTGATCCCGGTAAAGGTAAAGTGCCGAGGACAGAAGAACCCCATTGGAATGCTGGGAATAATCGGATTAGAAAGCTAAAAAAGCCTCAAGGACTGACTGACGCTGTAAATAAAGAGTACCTTAAAGAAGCCCTCGCCGAACTGGCATACTCGATATACAAGCAATTGAAAGCGAAAGATGGAGCCAGGGCGGGTTTACACGACGAAAAAGATTGGAAAACTGAAGTTGTGCAAGAGTTGACCTCGTGGGATGATTTGTTCAATGACGAAATAACTATTGATGCGTCAGAGCTGGTGAACCAACCAGGGATTCTCGAAACTGTGGAGGAGAGGGCTAGGAGGCTGGGTGGAGGCTCCTAAATCGTCAGTTGTTAGTGTGAAGTCTTGTGGTGAACATCGACGATGGAGCAGTACTGTTGCGATAAAAAGTGTTTTATACTACCGAAAAGCCGGGTAGACGGGATTGCTCTCAGGGTATGTAATAACTTTGGTTATTGTCGTTGTAGGTGTAAGATTTATATAGAAGACTGCATGCAGCCTAAGGAGAGAATACTAAAATTGTATAAATTGCAGCATTTCTATACATGTTGAACTTTGAAATGTGTTAAATTTGCCCCTCACGCTGTTATAGATACATATTGCGATGACTGTCCTCACAACGAGTTTTGTACGTGTATTTTTAAAAAATATTGCGAAACTAGGAAAAGTTGGGATTAAGTGCACGCCCTGTGCACCACGCTCTCTGTAGGTATTTAACTAGACACGACGTCGGCACGTCATCAGTATTAAAATGGCAGGGCGCAAAGCAAGATCGGTCAGACGTGGTCAAGCTGTCGTACGAGGTGGTGGTATCATCTCCTCTGTAGTTAACAAAGCTATTGACTTGTTACCTTTCGAAGCACGTCTCCCGGGGTATAATTACTGTGGTCCTGGGACCAGGCTACAGAAAAGGTTAGCTCGAGGTGATAAGGGCGTGAACGGTCTCGACGAAGCGTGCAAAATTCACGATATTGCCGATTCAAAATATAGCGATAACGCGCGTAGAAGACAGGCGGACAAAGAGTTGGCTGAGCGGGCCTGGCGAAGATTTAAAGCGGCCGACGCTTCTGTTGGGGAAAAAGCAGCTGCTTGGGCTGTAACAACAGCCATGAAAGCTAAAACAAAATTTGGTGGGGGTAAAAAGGCAAAGCATAAAGCCAAACGCAAGGCGCAGGGCAAAGGGTTATACCTAAGACCTTACCCGAAGCGAAGAGGTGGTAAGAAAAAGCCAAAGGTGACTAAAAAAAACGTCGATCCCGATAAAGCCTTTAACAAACTACGATTTATTGTACTACGCCAAAGAGCTAAAAATACCAAATTTTAGGGGAATCTATATGAGAGACGCTCTGCCACAGTCTGTCAGGCGGTACGAATCCGCTATTGTAAATTTGGACTCTAGTAGTGGGGGTGGTACGCACTGGGTATGCTACAGAAAACTTGGTCGTAAAGTATTTTATTATGATAGTTTCGGTAACCTCATTCCTCCAGTGGAGCTGTTACAATATTTTGGTGATTGTAAAATTTACTATAACTACAAGCGAGAACTGAATTTCAACTCAGTCGTGTGCGGACACTTGTGCTTAAAGTTTCTTTGCGACAATGTTTTGCTTAAACGGTAGAGGTTCTTTCCTCTCAAAAGATTATTTTCCTACAGTAGACGTGAGCCAGGGGGAGTGGGAGATTGGTCTAATTGACTTGATGACCTACCATTCAATTCCAAATATCGAAAAGGGTTTAAATGACAAATTTTAATATGGGACAAATGAATGTGTCACGATAGACGAGGGGGCGTACGAAATTGAAGACTTGCAAACATTATTAAAGGAGAAAACCGGAGACAACTCGGTATTAAGTTTAAAAGCGAATAATAATACGTTAAAGGCTGAAATCGAATGTAAAAAAGAAATCGATTTTACAAAGGAGAAAACTATCGCTCCGCTGCTGGGATTCGATAGTAGAAAGCTACCTCCAGGAGTAAAGCACGTATCTGATATGCCAGTCAATATTATGAAAGTCGATGTGATACGCGTAGAGTGTAATATCGTTCGAGGATCGTACAACAACGGTGAAGAGGGCCATGTGATCCACGAGTTCTACCCGAACGTAGGTCCGGGGTATAAAATAGTGGAGATACCCAACACAGTCGTTTATTTGCCTGTAAACGTCAAGAAGATAAACAACGTTACAATCTGTCTAAAGGACCAGAACGGTGAGAGAATAAATTTAAGAAACGAGGCACTCTCTGTCAGACTACATATAAGACGGAAGGATGGGGCTTGTGTTTAGGGAGGTTACAAACACGGTTAAGGTCAGTAGGAGTGCGAACACCGTAAGGTTAACATCGGCAAACGTTAAATTTTTACGCTCTCTGGGATTCAAGGTTCAAAATGTTGGACATAGAAAATAGCGCTGAATACAGTGATGTAGTCACTGGAATGGAATTCCATATCCATAAACCATATGCGTCTTCCACGTATAAAAATAACGATGAGATTCGCATACCCATAAGTCAGCAGGATATTATAACGGCACCGTTTGACAGTACTCTGTACATTTTAGGATCACTTAGTGGGAAAAAAGCCGATAATAATGCGGCTGATGTAAGTTTTGTAAATAACGCTATAGCGTTTCTATTTGACGATATCCGCTATGAGATTGGGGGTGTTGAGGTGGATCGAACCAAAAATGTCGGTATAACGACAACTATTAAAAGTCTTTTATCGGTTCAGCCGAGCGAGCTGCACAGCTTGATAAACGCTTGTTGGTTAGGTCCCGGCAAAACACAAGTAGTTGATGGGGATTTTTCATTCTCCATTCCCTTGCGTCTCCTGCTCGGGTTTGCAGAAGAATGCATACAAGACAGGAACTCGTTTTACTCCGCTCATCGAGTGATAATAACGCAGTATATAGTGCGAACGCTTCTCAAATATCTCTTAATATTAAAAATATATATTGGAGAGTCCCGCATGTCACCGTGTCTGATGCGTACAAACTCAAACTTTTTAAAATGATTGAAAAAGATACAAAAATACATCTACCGTTTCGCTCTTGGGAGATACACGAATATCCCACTTTAAATACATCCAAAATACATTCGTGGACTGTAAAATCATCGTCCCAGCTCGAGAAACCTCGTTATGCCATATTGGCTTTTCAAACGGGAGGAAAAATGATTTAAAAAAGAGCATGTCATCGTTTGACTCTTGCGGTATACAAAACGTAAAACTATTTTTAAACTCGCAATATTACCCCTACGATAACATCCACGGTGACACGTCCATATTTTATGAGATGTTTTATCGATTTCAAAATAGTTATTACAATAGAAACTCAACCCCAACGGTCGAGTTGGACAAATTTAAAACTGAGACCCCTCTGTACGTAATCGATTGTTCCAAACAAAACGATACAATCAAGTCTGGACCTGTAGATGTTCGAATTGATTTTGAAACCAAGGACAACGTGACGCCAGATACTACGGCATACTGTCTTTTCTTACACGACTGTCACATGACATACTCACTACTCACTGGCACCGTCAATAAAATGACTATATGAAACGTGTCAGTCGATCGCCTGTCATCGTAGCGTCAACATGGGTTTCCACGGCAGGGTCAAGGTTGAATATTATAGCGGTGGGGTTTTCATTAAAAGAGATTACGTCAACTGCTATAATGGGGAAAATGAAGAAGGTTTGTTTAATATCCCCGCTGGGGCTGATGAAATATTAGTAAAGTGGCGTACCGAATACGATTATTCCGAAGATGAGGAAGAAGAAGAATTTTCAGATGAGCAGCTGCTGTAAAATGGTCAGTTGTGGAGATGGGGTCGTCGAGTGAGGATCTCAACCAGGTAATTCCTAAGCCCAAAGAACCCATTAACATATTAACCGGGGTATTTTTAAAAACAACCCACTTTCTCGATCACGAACTAACTAAATGTGTCATAACGGGAATCGTTAAAAATAGAAATAACAGTTTGGGAGTTTTATTTAAGGGGAAAAGGGGGTGCCTTTACTGGCCCCACCATGTTTTCAATCAATTTGGCTTTCCCAATTTTAACAATGTCACCGTAGCCGTAGAAGAGGGAAAAAAGTTCAATTATATTTTGGGTAGCGGAGAGGGTATCAAAGTCAATACTGTATTTGGCAAACAGCACGTGTTCCTGCACGATGGGAAGCATACTTTAGCGCTCAACAGCTCGGAGTGGATTCAGTTTATAAATAGCGCTCCTTTGATCTACATCCGTCTGGCTGACGTGTCCCTTCACGAACCTGCTATAAAAGAATTTATAGAGGAAGTGTTAAAAACAGACAAAGACACTGTAGGCGTTGACAGTAATCTTTCACAACATTTATCAACATACCTTTTCAATGAGTTGCAGATATACAGACGTTGGCCATTCTACAATGGCGGTAGTTGAATTCCAAGCTTTTAAAGATAACAATAACAAGTTTATTGTAAAAGAGTTTGCCATCGTCGGTGATTCAATATGCAGCCATTTAGTATTTCGCCCCCCTTACAGTATTCAAAATTTAAATGAAAAGATGCAGCGTACTGCACGATGGCTCACACGTCACCATCACCACATCCGATGGTGTGATGGCAAAATTAAATATGATGAAAATTTAATACGTACTTTATGCAAGCCATTTGACATTATCTACACTAAAGGTTTGGAAAAAGTAAAGTTTTTAAGACGTTTTCATCCAAACATCTTGGAATATGACGGAACCGAGGAACCTGTCGAATATTCATATTGTCTCCTACCCCAACACGCTGGGGGCTTTGACAGATGCGCACTCTACGCTGCGCATAAAAGGTACAAGAGCTTAACTCGCTGATTCAGTCTTTGTTCAGCCTCCGTCATGGCAACATTTGTATGGAATCTTCTCTCGGTAGAGCCCAAAGAACCCGCCGGGGTCATGACTGACAACTTTATCATGAAGTTTCATCGGTTCATGAACTGGGATCTTTTAACCTCTCATTATGATTTCTCCATCGATATGTTGCGGATCTATGCGCATAGAGTCAATTGGGCCAAGGTTTTGAAACGGACTAGATTCTCTGAAGAATTCCTAAGAGAGATGGTCCCAAATTTTGAAAATTGCTGGTACGTCCTGTGTAAATATCAAACATTATCCGAGCAATTTATCCGTGACTTTGCTAGTAAAGTCGATTTGGACTATGTAGCCTTATATCAAGATGTAAGTGGTAGATTTCTAGATGAACATAAAAAATATTTCGATTAAAATTGTGGATTATGGTGGATGTTACCGAGGAAGCCACTCAACAGGCAGGCGTAAAACCCAGGAGCAGGAGTGAGCATGATGGTTGGCCTAAAAACCTCCCATCGGCATGTGTGTGAGGGCCTAGTAAATTGAGGCGCCCCGACCCGAGGAGGGTTCGGGCTACTCCTTGGAACGGTCCTGAGGTCCCTGGCGCGGCTGACGAAAAGGCCCGTAAACCTCTGTATGAATGTGAGGGCCTAGTAAATTGAGGCGCCCCGACCCGAGGAGGGTTCGGGCTTCTCCTTGGAACGGTCCTGAGGTCCCTGGCGCGGCTGACGAAAAGGCCTGTAAACCTCTGAATGAGCCGGTCAACGTCACCACAATCCACACCAAAAACATTAAAAAAATATAAAACCCCTCCGTTAATCTTAGTAGATGGTTAAAATGAACAGACTCTGTCTTAGTAAATGACCTGATGACCAGGATTAACGGAGGAGAAAAAAAATAATGGGAGGTAGCAATATTTGTTATGGAGTGGCTACCACCGTAGACTGCGATGGATGGGGCAGTCTACCCCAGAGGTTAGGCCTCCAGGGGATGCTCTGGGTTAACAAAAAGAACGCGCCGAGGCTCCTACCCCTTGGGTGGTGTGGAAACGTTGAGCCCCACCGTAGACTGTAATGGTCTACCCCAGAGGTTAGGCCTCCAGGGGATGCTCTGGGTTAACAAAAAGAACACGCCGAGGCTCCTACCCCTTGGGTGGTGTGGAAACGTGAGCCAATTATCCCACGGTCCACCTCGACCAGAGCGGTTCATGCGGTCGGTGACGTCACTCACAAAGGCTCCCGCCAGACGGCAGCCATGACGCAATCGGTCATGTAGGCGTACCACGCGGCTGGTAACATTCGGTCACGTGGGCGGACCACGCGGCCGGTAACGTTCATACGGTCCCTCGGCGGCACCTGTCAGGCGCGGCCATAACGTCACAGAAAACAGCTGACGTAAAATTGGCGCAAAAGGGTGCCGCCATCTTGATGACGTCACAAAAAAAAACACCTGACGTCGGCGCGAAAATCCTGTCAGCTGTCAAAATTGGCAGGCCATTTTGATGACGTCACAGAAAAAACAGCTGACGTCGCCATGACGTCACAAAAAAAAAACGCCGCCATGATGTCACAGGAAAATTGGCGCGAAAATTAGGTACATGGGTGCCGCCATCTTGATGACGTCACAAAAAAAAGACGCCGCCATGACGTCACCAAAAAAAAAACGCCGCCATCTTGAAAAAAGAATTGGCGCGAACGCCGCCATCTTGGTGACGTCGCCCATCTTGATGACGTCACAAAAAAAAGACGCCGCCATGACGTCACCAAAAAAAAAACGCCGCCATCTTGAAAAAAAATTGGCGCGAACGCCGCCATCTTGGTGACGTCACCATGACGTCACAGAAAAACATTGGCGCATGCGCACGCCATTTTTTCTGCCTATTTCCCGCTACGCCTACTCAAACCACGATTTAAATAAGAAAAAAATATTTTTATTAATTTGAATTTATTATTTATAGTTAAATTTGTAAAGAGTCTGAGGCTTCTAAATAGTTTGTCAATTAAAATCAACTAACAGTTACATCGAGAGTTTGCTCTAAATACATAGAATTGGTGATCAATATAAAAACAAATACGGTATACATCACACGTAGCATATATATATATATATATATATATATATATATATATATATATATATATATATATATATAAGACTTATGGCCGGGTATTTTTATCCACAAACATATAAATAGTTCATATTGAGCAGTAATTTATTATTGAACTAACACTTATAAAAAAAAACTTCTCAATACTAATATAATAATTTTGAAACATACAAAACTCTAGAAATTTAATTTGATAAAATAACTTTATTATAGACGCAGATATTTCAGCACGTAAAAATTTATTTCGGATGATGACGCTAATTACAATTTACTGGCGAATGCCCGCAGTGCGGCCGTTATGTTTGGTAATTTGATAACATTGAAGTTTCGGTGGACAATGGGAACTGTTCTCGGTCTATAATATGTACATATAAGAACAACCACATTATTATCCATATTTTATAAATAGGATAACATTTATTCTATTTATTCCAATTTCACTTTAAATTGCTGGTAATTAGTTATGATACTGTTCATGTAAACAAGTCAAGCTACTAGTAATTAGTATCATTGTTGAATCTTTAAAAAATAATGCGATTCTCTTAATTTTCCACTTTACATATATCATGATATAAATGTACATCAATGTTTGAATTTTAGTGGGCTTAAAAACTCAGACACTGATTTAAAATTTTTTTACATGAGAGCACTGGGGCATTTTTATTCCCATTGAAATGTTTATTTATTTATTTCCCAATGGATTACACCATTTTATAAAAATTTACAATTTAAGATGGCTATAATTACAGTATTCACATGAATAACTAGCTTGAATAACAACGTAATATAGTTATGAACTAAGGCAATAAATTAGATATCTCAAATGAGATAATACTATGGTGACTAGATATGATGCAAGGTATGTACAATAATGAAGTTACAATATAATAATAATCCACAAATAAATCTAACAAATAAGAGCAAAACACAAACAACTAGCAGGAAGACAATACATCAGGTACACGTGCAGCGGGAAAAAAACAACTAAAACAATGACAAAAGTTAGGAAAATTTTCAATAAATATTCTTGGACTGTTAATACTAAAAAACGTAAAAAAAGAAAGAGTAGAAGATTAAAAAAGTGTGATGAATATTAGTGAATCTAAAAATATTATAAATTAAATATTTGGTGATAAATATAATTTATTTTAGTTTACAACTTATAAAACTGTAATGAATAGACTAAAAAACGTGGGCTTAAAAGTATTTTTTTACAATTGTTTTGTTCTGATTAAATTTATTTATAATAAATAAAGAGTTCGTGAAGAATTTTTATTTTATTTATTTCTGTAAATAAATTAAGAATGATCGAGTTTATAATCACGACGACGTAAGGAGGCGCATACTCTAAATTGTATACTTCGTCATTGGGCTTTCATTAGTTTAATAATTTGAGGTTAATGGCTTATAAAGTGTAACAAATGCAAGTCATCATAAATTATGCAATGAGTAAAGTCTATAAAAACCAAAGATTTTATCAATATTTGACATCTTCTATGATAACATATTCTTAAGACAGTTTTAAGGATGCAAAAAAATTATATTTTTATTAAAATTAGTTTTGTCAAATTAGAAAGGCCAATTCAAATAAATAATTAAGCTAAACTTATGATTCGTCGTGTTATTCTTATTGTTAATGTCGTGAAGAATCCTGAAATTTTATATTATTCTCAACGAAAACCCTGTATAAGAGTTTTGCGATAAACATTATTCCACCTAGTATATTACTTAGAAGTAGTGTGGTTTGGTCACACCTAGACCGGAAGTAGCAGCTGCCCGGGAGCAGTTGCCCGGGCAGCTGGCGCCAGCTGCCATGCTATATAGCTTCCGGTGGGGGTTAGAGGGTATATATCAGATGCTGTCGCCATATGCCATGCCATATAGTTTCCGGCTGGGCAGATGGTGAAATAATCAATGGGGGGTGGAGATGGCGAGAGCACAGGCCCTCGCTAATTGGCCCATAAATCAACCAGGTGCAGCTGGCGAGGGTAAGGTGACGGGGAAGGTTGGAGGGGTTAGAATTTAAGAATAAAATTTATCATAGGCGAGGGTAGGATTCGAACCCGGCCCGCTGGCGTGTGAGGCCAGCACTCTACCATTTAGCTACCGAAGTACTTGGTGAAAGGTAGTGTAAATGTGTCTGATAATATTGTGCCTGTGGTTCGCTTCTTGTCCACCAGAGAGCAGCACGTACTATGACTGCGGCAAGTTTCAAATTCCGCCACCAGAGTTCAGCATGTACTAGGGCTGCAGCTAGTTCACTATTTCTCCAACAGATAGCAGCACGTGTTATGGCTGCACCCAGTTTACCCCAAAATATCCCCACAAATTACCCAAATTACCCTGGAATTCCCCAAAATACCCTGCAATTTCCCAAATTTCCTCGCAGTCTTACCAACTTATGTCATTCACTATAAAACAAGAACATATGAAATGCTGGGGTATATACTATAAAAAGTGGATAAAACCCAAAACTGTTGGCAATACAGTATATAAAATCAACCAACTTACGTCATTCACTATAAAACAAGATCACCTGGATCGCCCGGAACAAGAACATATGAAATGCTGGGGGCTATACTATAAAAAGTGAATAAAACCCAAAGATGGCTGCAATACAGTATATAAAATCAACCAACTTATGTCATTCGCTAATCAACAGTTATACTATATGAAATGTACCTGTGGCTAGTTCTCAGCGTCAATGGCTATAACGTCAAATGTACATAATCAACGGTTATACTATATAAAATGAAAACTCTACTATATTATTTAATATACACCAATGACTATAGTGTTAAATCTAGTTATACTATATGAAATGTGCCCAAGGCTATACTATATATTATGCATTGATGACTTTACGTTAAATATACGCGATCAATGCTTATACTATATGAAATGCATTCGCCGCTATACTATACAAAATATTAATGAATATAATGTTAAATAAACATGATCAACGCTTATACTATATGAAATGTACCTGTGACTAGTTCTCTGCATCAATTGCTATAATGTAAAATGTATATATAATCAATGGTTACCCTGTATAAAATGAAAATGCTACTTTACTATATAATATACATCAATGACTATAATGTTAAATATTTCTAATCTAGTTATACTATATGAAATGTGTCCAAGGCTATACTATAAAAAGTAAATAAAACCCAAAAATGTTGGCTATACAGTACATAAAATCAATGGCTAGAAGCTGTTAAGCAACCAACAACGTTATCATACTATATACGACGCATACAGTACTATATAAAGTGAATAACATGCAAACTTCAGCTTAAAAAACATAAATATCGCTAATATCTCGAAAACGGTGCGTCCTAGAGGTCCGGGGACCCAAAAAAACTACCTACTACGTAATAGAGGTACCCCCCAGGGGGTGATACCCATAATTAAAAAATTAACCAAAATGTTGCTGATTGCATCTAAAAAATGAAGGGGCAATGAAGGGGCAAAACTTTGATATTCCATATCTTAGGAACGGCTCTATGTATTAACTTCATAGTTGGTATGTGTGTACACTTACTTGCTGTCTACAAATGCATGGCAAAAGGTATAAAAAAAATGAAGGCGCAAAAAAGTTTTATTTTATATCTTTTGAATGGCAATATGTATTTATTTCAAACTTGGTATGTGTATACATGTAATGTTAACATGTAATAAAATGCTAAAAATAACTTTCCAGATTTAAGGTCAAACACTAAAAAATAAAAAAATCCTAAAATTAACATTATTATTGTCCTTTGCTGGCGTAGAGCTTTACCTTTGAGTCACTAGGCATTTGAAATTATTAGTATGTGTGTACACTTATTTGGTGTCTACAAATGCATGGCACGAGGTATCCATAAAATGAAGGCGCAAAACAGTTTTATTTTATATCTTTTAAATGGCATTATGGATTAACTTCTTACTTGGTATATAGGTTGGTATAAGTAAACATTAATTGTTTACCATTGCGTGGTGGGGTGCATCCAAAAAAAATGAAGGGGCAAAACTTAAATATTGTATATCTCAGGATTGACTGGACCAATTAACTTCTTACTTGGTACTAAGGTTGGTATGAGTAAACATTAAATGTTTACCATTGCGTGGCGAAGTGCATCCAAAAAATGAAGGGGCAAAACTTAAATATTGTATATCTCAGGATTGGGTGGACCGATTAACTTCTTACTTGGTATGTAGGTTGGTATAAGTAAACATTAAATGTTAACCATTGCGTGGCGGGGTGCAATTAAAACATGAAGGGGCGAAACTTAAATACTGTATATCTCAGGAGTGGCTGGACCAATTAACTTCTTACTTGGTATGTAGGTTGGTATGAGTAAACATTAAATGTTTACCATTGCGTGGCAAAGTGCATCCAAAAAATGAAGGGGCAAAACTTAAATATTGTATATCTCAGGATTGGCTGGACCGATTAACTTCTTACTTGGTATGTAGGTTGGTATGAGTAAACATTTAATGTTTACCATTGCGTGGCAGGGTGCATCCAAAAAGTGAAGGGGCAAAACTTAAATATTGTATATCTCAGGAGTGGCTGGACCGATTAACTTCTTACTTCGTATATAGGTACGTATATGGGTAAACATTAAATGTTTACCATTGCGTGGCGGGGTGCATCCAAAAAATGAAGGGGCAAAACTTAAATATTGTATATCTTAGGAGTGGCTTGTCCGATTAAATTCTTACTTGGTATGTAGGTTGGTATGAGTAAACATTAAATGTTTATAATTGCGTGGCGGGGTGCATCCAAAAAATGAAGGGGCAAAACTTAAATACTATATATCTCAGGATTGGCTGGACCGATAAACTTCTTACTTGGAATGTAGGTTGGTATGAGTAAACATTAATATTTGACATTGCATGGCGGGGTGCATCCAAAAAATGAAGGGGCAAAACTGAAATATTGTATATCTCAGGAGTGGCTGGACCGATTAACTTCTTACTTGGTATATAGGTTGCTATGAGTAAACATTAATTGTTAACCATTGCGTGGCAGGGTGCATCCAAAAAATGAAGGGGCAAAAGCGAAATATCGTATATCTCCGGAGTGGCAAGACCGATTAACTTCTTACTTGGTATGTAGGTTGGTATGAATAAATATTAAATGTTTATAATTGCGTGGCGGGTCGCATCCAAAAAATGAAGGGGCAAAAACTTAAATATTGTATATCTCAGGAGTGGCTGGTCCGATTAAATTCTTACTTGGTATGTAGGTGTATATGAGTAAACATTAATTGTTTACCATTGCGTGGCAGGGTGCATCCAAAAAATGAAGGGGTAAAACTGTAATATTTTATATCTCAGGAGTGGCTGGACCGATAAACTTGTTAATTGGTATGTAGGTGTGTATAAATAAACAATAATGGTTTAGAATTGCATGGCGGGGTGCATCCAAAAAATGAAGGGGCAAAACCGAAATATTGTATATCTCAGGAGTGGCTGGACCGAACAACTTATTACTTGGTATGTAGGTTGGTATGAGTAAATATTAAAAGTTTATAATTGCGTGACGGAGTGCATCCAAAAAATGAAGGGACAAAACTTAAATACTGTATATCTCAGGATTGGCTGGACCGATAAACTTCTTACTTGGAATGTAGGTTGGTATGAGTAAACATTAATTTTTGACATTGCATGGCGGGGTGCATCTAAAAAATGAAGGGGCAAAACTTAAATATTGTATATCTCAGGAGTGGCTGGACCGATTAACTTCTTACTTGGTATATAGGTTGCTATGAGTAAACATTAAATGTTTACCATTGCGTGGCAGAATGCATCCAAAAAATGAAGGGGCAAAACCGAAATATTGTATATCTAGTGGCAAGACCGATTAACTTCTTACTTGTCATGTAGGTTAGTATGAATAAATATTAAATGTTTATAATTGCGTGGCGGGTCGCATCCAAAAAATGAAGGGGCAAAACTTAAATATTGTATATCTCAGGAGTGGCTGGACCGATTAACTTCTTACTTGGTATATAGGTTGCTATGAGTAAACATTAATTGTTTACAATTGCGTGGCAGGGTGCATCCAAAAAATGAAGGGGCAAAACCGAAATATTGTATATCTCAGGAGTGGCTGGACCGATTAACTTCTTACTTGGTATGTAGGTTGGTATGAGTAAACATTAAATGTTTATAATTGCGTGGCGGGGTGCATCCAAAAAATGAAGGGGCAAAACTTAAATACTGTATATCTCAGGATTGGCTGGACCGATAAACTTCTTACTTAGAATGTAGGTTGGTACGAGTAAACATTAATTTTTGACATTGCATGGCGGGTCGCATCCAAAAAATGAAGGGGCAAAACTGAAATATTGTATATCTCAGGAGTGGCTGGACCGATTAACTTCTTACTTGGTATATAGGTTGCTATGAGTAAACATTAATTGTTTACCATTGCGTGGCAGGGTGCATCAAAAAAATGAAGGGGCAAAACCGAAATATTGTATATCTCCCGAGTGGCAAGACCGATTAACTTCTTACTTGGTATGTAGGTTGGTATGAATAAATATTAAATGTTTATAATTGTGTGGCGGGTTGCATCCAAAAAATGAAGGGGCAAAACTTAAATATTGTATACCTCAGGAGTGGCTGGTCCGATTAAATTCTTACTTGGTATGTAGGTGTATTTGAGTAAACATTAATTGTTTACCATTGCGTGGCAGGATGCATCCAAAAAATGAAGGGGTTAAACTGTAATATTTTATATCTCAGGATTGGCTGGACCGATAAACTTGTTAGTTGGTATGTAGGTGTGTATAAATAAACATTAATTGTTTACAATTGCATGGCGGGGTGCATCCAAAAAATGAAGGGGCAAAAGTTAAATATTGTATTTCTCAGGAGTAGCTGGACCGATTAACTTCTTACTTGGTATGTAGGCTGGTATGAGTAAACATTAATTGATTACCATTGCGTGGCGTGGTGCATCCAAAAAAAATTAAGGGGCAAAACTTAAATATCGTACATCTCAGAAGTGGTTGATCCAATTATCGTCAGAAATGGTACGTGTGTACATGTAGCTATAATTAAAGGTAGCACCGTTTTGGTGCTACCTTCGATTTACTATTTTTATAGAATGGTGTATGGAAAAATTCTTTAGGTTTTCAAGGAACACTATTAATTATTGGTTTAAGGACAGACTACTATAGATGTGTGTATATATGTAAATTCCTAGAAAAACCTTAGTGTTAACGATTAAGGTAATTTGGAGACTTCTAACTGGATTAAACCCATAGTTAAAGGTATCATCGTTTTTGTGGTTCCTTTGATGTATTATTTTTTATTGAATTTTATATGATAAACTTTCTTTAGGTTTTTAAGCAACACTTTTAAGTTTTTGTTTAATGTGAAACTACTAGATATGTTTATGTATGTATAAATTCTTAACAAAACTTTAGTTTCACCATTAAAGTTGATTTGGAAAACTTCTAATTGAGCTTAACCCATTTATTAAATGTTGCTACTTAAAGGTAACACTGTTTTAGTGCTATCTTTGATGTAGTATTTTTATAAGCAAAATTTTGCTTCAGGTTTTTAAAACAACACGTTTAAGTATTGCTTTAAAGTCAAACGATCAAATATGTTTTTTATCTACGTGAATTTCTAACAAATCGTTAGTTTTAACCTTAAACGTGATTTGGAAACTTCTAATTGAGCTCAACCCATTTAAATGTTGCTACCTAAAGATATCACCATTTTGGTGCTACTTTTTATGTACTAAATTCATTTGTAAAATTTTGCAATAGGTTTTTAAACAATTTTTAGTTTTAACCTTAAACTTTATTTTGAAACTTTTAATTGAGCTTAACCCATTTAAATGTTACTACTTAAAGATAGCACCATTTTGGTGCTACCTTTGATGTTCTATTTCTATATGTAAAATTTTGCTATAGGTTCTCAAACAACACTTTTAAGTAATGTTTTAAGGCCAAACCAATAAATATATTTTTTATCTATGTGAATCTTAACAAAACTTTTGTTACTAATTGAATGGTGATATAGGAATTTCTATTTTTAGCCAGATATTGGACCACCGTTTTGTTGCTAAGTTTAATGTCTATTTTAATAGTGTCTTTTATGTGTAAATTTTAACCTAATTAGTTCTGTATTTAATTTTATTATTGTTTTGAACATTTGTCTTTTAGTCAAGCAAACGTCGTTTTGATGTTTAAAAAAATCATTTGTAGCACATATATGTAAAAACCTAATATTTTTAAATTCAATCCATTAAATGAATATAAATGTGACATTAATGTAAGATGTGTTAATAATCAGGTTTAGATACATTATTCAGAAAATTGTCAAAAAATTCAAATTTATCATATTACTGTGTATTTGCAGCACTTTCCCTTATTTTTGCACGCGCAGTTGCACTTCAGCATTTATAAAAGTGGTTTGTTGAGCGTGCCCCTTATTATTGATGAATCTTCACAAGAAATGTTTAAAAATAAAACATAGAATTGTGTACGCGCAGGTTTTCCACCACTCTTCATCGGGTATATAAGCAGCTCGGTTAACCACGTACTTCATTGGTTTGGTGAACTTTTGCCGAGTGAACAGCTTATTCACAATTTCGGTTTTTCCGGATATTTAATTCTGTATGCTATTTGTAATATTCAATAATATTGAAAGTAAATAGAAAAATAAAACGACTTCACTATGTCTGCACTGCAGTGTTACATGTTTGATAATAAGCCCGTAGCTGTATTATTTGATCGTGAAACAATCCATGGTTTAAGGCTAATGATATATCAGAGATTCTAGAATACAAAAGACGCGAAAAGCAATAAAATGATCTATGTTAAGGAAAAATATAAAAAGTTGCGTAAGGAAATAAATGAAACTAGTTCGGTTTACCCTATAATTTTCAAGAAAGAACCGTATTCATAAATGAACCAGGTTTATATTCCTTAATTATATCGTCTAAGATGAAAATAGCTAAACGCTTTCAAGATTGGGTGTTTGAAGAAATCCTACCATCAATTCGCAAGTATGGAGAGTATAAAATTAAAAGAGAAAACCTTAAGTTGACCTCCTCCTTACATAAAGTGTTGGCAAATAATCAAAAACTAATTGAAACGTTAGTTGATCAAATGCCTAAAGTGCTGTTATGCCTGATGATATGGACTTAAAACATATCTTTTGTGTACTGTGAAAAAAACAACATACTATGAAAAGTATGGAGTAATTGAGTACAAGTGTATTCGTACAGAAAGAAGACGATTTAATAAGAGCATTGAAGAAAGCTAAGAAAGATGGTTTTGTACCAAGTTTTACAAGATATTCTGTACCAAACAGTATAAATATACTGATAAAGCTAAGGAGGTTATGCATGATTATGGTATGCATTATGAATCTTCTTTAAATAACATATTGACACCCCATAATTTTGTAAATATTGTTAAAATTGTTCTTAATGAATAAACTGTATGATGTATGTGTGAATGTGAGACTTATCAGATTGAGAAGGTTAAGGTATTTACTTTGGCTACTCCTTCGAAAAGTCTGGTTTGAGTGAAGGTCACTGGCGCGGTTGACTAAAAGACCCGTAAACCATATGTATGTGTGTGCAAGTGTGGAAAACGACGTACACCCAACTCCTCGTGGTGTTTTCTGGGTATCGCTAAGAGGTGTACAACTAATATCTTTGTAAACCACATGGATTTGTTATTTATTTATTTCTTAATGTATTCATAGCTATTTATAGAAATAAATTTTATTTAAAAGAAATTTGTAACAGTTTAAATTAAACAAATTTAAAGCATTTTAAATACATACAATTTATAAATGTTGGTAGCAAAACATTTCATGCTTTACTAATAATAATTATAGATGAAATCGATAGAATGTATATATAATTAATATATAAAAATATAAGTCTTGTAATTAATGAAGCTAGAAAAAAGAAATAAAGATAGCATCAAATAAGTGTTACTTTACAAAATAGTAAAACCAAAAATGCAATAAACTCTTAGATGAATACTTGGGCTATTTATATTGATTTGCCCTTTTGATATTTTATATTTTGAATCCACATTATTAAGCTATAATATTGTTCAAAGTTAATCAACTTTACACAATATAGCTTAATATGGATTTAAAATATAAAAAATCAAAAAGGGAGTCAAATATCCCCGGTGTCTTACTTACTTCTCTTCTTCTTCATCTCCATTGTAGTCTCGTAGACCCTCTTCCAGGGCCTGAGACCGGTCTGGTCATAATCCTAACTCAACTATTGCTTTTACTATTTCAACTATTTTTAATTTGCAAATTTTAGCAACTATTTGCTATTGACCATTGCTTTTAAAAGGCAATGGGCAGGAATTTAATGAGGAAAAAGACTAGATAGATTTGAATGGAAAAGGATTTCGGGGTTAGTCTGGAAAACTATAAAAAATCTCTTCTGACAGATGATAATTTAACTGTATTTTAAATTTTGTAATGTCGTTGATGTCTCTCAAACTTGGGGGCAATTTTTAAAAAAGCTTTCGACCTATATAATCAGGTTTTTTTTCAAAAAGTGAAAGTCTATAGTAGTGGAAAAGTAAGGGCTTTTGGGCCAGTTCAAGGTCACCTGAGGGATGACGTCATCAAGGTCAATGACCTCGATCGATGACGTCATCGATTGCGTCATCGATGACGTCATCACCAATGACGTCATTTCTATGACGTCACACCCATGACGTCACAGAAATGACGTGCTGATGATGTCATCACCCCTTACGTCATCAAAATGACGTCACCGACTCCACTAAGGTCAAGGTCACGCCGAAACTTAAAATTTTTGGCACTTTTGCCGTTGCTCGCACTACGCTCCGAGTTTCAGTCCGAGTCCCCGTGACCTTGACCACTTGGAGCGAATTTTCGACGAGAAACGGCAAAAGTGCCAAGTTAAACTCGAGTTTCTGACATGACTCTGCCTAAATGGGCAATCGGTTATCCCTCAGGTGACCTTGAACCAGCACAACACCAACATTTGACATTACCATGACCTAGAAAACCTAACAATGGAGCGCCGACACCGATGCGCCACCCCACGACAGCCACCGAGTGACTGATTGTCAGGCTCTGTGTACTCTAGGTATATCAGCTTGAGAGACTAAGACTCTAAACTGTCAGGAATGGGAGTAACCTAACTGAATTTTGCAAGGAAAAGTCATTTCATCCAATATTCTAAACAAATCTTTTATCAGTAAAACTTTACATTAGTCTGTTTGGTATAAAACTTAGGGTGTCCGCGCAACAGTTTGCGCCACTTAGCTAAAGTCGAAACCCTTTTGACTTGAGTGGTGGACAGTGAGCAACTAATAAAGTCTTAACACGGCTAAGTTTCTTACCTAAAGCGTCCCGCGACATGGCTTCCCCTCACAAAAGGTCCGCACAATACTGAGAGACTGCTTGTAGCGCATGAGTCAAGGGAAATGAGGTGGGGGAAACAGCAGGAGTGGGGGAAGGTCATAGTGGTGGGGGAAGGTGAGGTTGTACGCTGGAGTAACACATCACTTGACCATGAGCTGTCTTACAGTCAACACACTGTTCTCTTGGCCCGAGTTGGCACTAGAATAAACATTTCTGTACAGCTTAGGCTGTGAGAGCCGAGGAAGCAAAGTCAAAGTGGAAATTGTGTTAAACTCCAAGATGAAGAGTCTCCTAAATAAACTAATTGTATCCCTGCAATCCCTATAACTTTAGAGAAATACACTTTATAAAGCGACACCTTATTCTTTGGCAAAACGAATTGGAAATGGAAAAGATCACAGTAAAATTAATCTAACTTAAAATTTGGACTGGACACTCATGGCGATACCACGTGGCGTGCAAATGCCACCCTAAACATTACAAGTTAGGTTATTGAGCACCTCTGGTACGATAACCGACGTGCTAGAGTTAAAGTGTGATGACCTTGAGTCAAAACATTGAAATACTACAAGTCGATATCATCCCAGAGTTAAAGTGTAGTGACCTTGAGTAAAATCAGAGAAAATCCAAGCCATGTTAGTCCAGAGTTAAAGTGTAATGACCTTGAGGCAAAAACTTGTAAAACACTTACATGAACAGAGTCGAAGAGCAGCGATGCTTACCGCATGCAAGCTGAGACATACTGGCTGAGCGCCGTCACGTAGCTTAGGGACTCGATTAGGGTGGGGGTATTGCGAACACTTAGAGTAGAAGTGTAGTGGGTGACCTTGAACCAGACTTAGAGTAAAAGTGTAGTTGGTAACCTTGAACCACCCCTGAGGGGCGGCCCCCCCCCCCCCTCCGCCCCCGTCTCCGTTTTTTGGGGGGCGGACCCCCCCCCCCCCCTCTCCGCCCCCCCCCCCACCGCCCCCCCCCCGCCCCCCCCCCCCTCCGCCCCCGTCTCCGTTTTTTGGGGGGGCGGACCCCCCCCCCTCCGCCCCCTCCACCCCCTCCGCCCCCGTCTCCGTTTTTTGGGGGGCGGACCCCCCCCCCCCGCCCCCGCCCCCTCCGCCCCCGCCCCCGCCCCCTCCACCCCCGTCTCCGTTTTTTTGGGGGGCGGGACCCCCCCCCCCCAGGGGTGGACCTCCGCCCCCGGGGTGGACCCCCGCCCCATGCCGGGGGAGACCGGTGGGGATATAAGGCGGCCCGGCCACAGCCGGCTCGCAGTCCGCTCCCGAGCGTTGAACGTGAACGCATCGGGACGGACCGCCATAGGCCTCACTAAACACTGAAAGGCGCCTTCACTGTTTAGCGAAGTCTACTCTAACTTTAAGACTTGTATTATTTCTAAGATATTGCGCTTGCGTTTGGGTATTGGGAAGTGTTTATATGAAGATTGTTTTACTTGTACCCTATGTCTCCTGTCTGTCTTGTTTGTCTTGTTTGTCATATGTGTTTAATGTGTATGTGCTTGTTCCAGCATTAACCATGTTGAGCTCAATTGTGTGTTGTAAGTGTGTTATATTTAACTAAAGTGTATACGCTTGTTTTAGCATTTCCCCTTGAGCGTTTTTCACAGCTCAAATTAAATTGTAACGACAGGGAACGGGAGTAGGCCCCCGTGTAAAGCCACTTTTCATAATTGTTAGGCTCCTGCCAGGCATGCAAAAGGTTGCGGATGGCATTTGGGAGCATGTCCGTTTGTACGCTGGCATGCAAAAGGTTGCGGCGGCCTCTGCACTCGGAGGAGGACGTAAGCCACTAGGGTGTCCTCAGTTAGTTTCCCTTCTGGAAACTCAAAATTATGTAAAGAAATCTTTGTTAGCTATTTGTGTTTTTAGTCCCCAAGGCCCCCGAACATTCGTGGTTTGCCATGGAATGTACGGGGGCCGAAATTTTTTTTAATGTCCCGTGTGGCCTTGACCCACAAAGGACTTGTAAAAAAATTTACTGCATTGCTAAATTAAAAATATTAAAGATTACGGGAGTAAAGTTACTTTGAAGTATTGTTAGGCTCCTCTCAGGCATGCAACAGGTTGCGGCTGGGGTTGTGGGAGTATGTCCGTTTGTACGCTGGCATGCAAAAGGTTGCGGCGGCCTCTGCACTCGGACCGAGGACGTAAGCATTAGGGTGTCCTCAGTTTGTTTCCTCCTGGAAACTCAAATTATGTAAATGAACCTTTTGTTAGCTATTGAAAAGACAATGCAGTAAATGTTTACAAGTCTCGCGTGGCGAAGGGAACACGACATTGGATGTTGCCCTGTTGTCATAGTTGGGTCTCTTCGGAGGCTACAGCGATGACAACCCAAGTGGCCCCACACCCCTATGGGGGTGTGGGGCTTAATTTTTTTTTTTAAAGTTTTCTGTGACCTTGACCTAAATATATGAAAGTTTTCAAAATCTTTAACAGTAAGGTTTTTATTACCACAGTAAATATATTAAAGTACTTTGTCTTTTAAACTTTAATGGGTAGGCATTACTAACACACAAGTCTGTAGTTGTCCATAGTTGGGTCTCTTTAGAGACTATAGCGATGGCAACCTAAATGCCCCAGGTGGGGCTTTATTTTTTTAAAGTTTTACGTGACCTCGACCTAAATATAGTAAAGACTGGACACTGCACCTCCGCCCCCGCCCCCGCCCCCGCCCCCGCCTCCGCCACCTCCCCCCCGCCACCCCACCCCCCCCCCCCCCCCCCCCCCCGCCCCCGCCCCCCTCTCCCCTACTCCACCTCCACCCCCTACACCTCCACCCCATACACCTCCGCCCCCCCCCCCTTCACCTCCACCCCACACCTCCACCCCACACCTCCACCCCACAACTCCACCTCCACCCCCCCCCCCAGGGTGGGGTTGCCCTTGGCTGGTGGGGATATAAGGCGGCCAGGTTGCACGCACTTCTCATTCACGCTCCAGCTTTCGTTGGAAGTGGCTGTCCAGGAGCTCATTCTTAAGAAGACCGGTGACCAAAAATGTCTCGTCGTATACCTTACAAACCTTCGTACTATAATCTGATTGGTATTAATAGTATTACAGACAATGAGAAGAAATTGTATACAAGATTTTGTTGTTTACTTGACAGAACGCTAAAACTACCGCCAAATACTTTCACCTACAAGCTACCCCTGATAGACAAGGATGATGTAAGCAAACTATCATCAATTCAACTGAAATTGGTGCAAGAAAAAATTCTTGTTTGTGTGAGAGAAGTGTTTCACAATGAATATTCAAAAGATTGGCCCTTTGACTTTATTAAGGAACATGCAGGACGTGAAACAAAACAGTATCCAGGATTATATTATTTATATCTTTTTGAGAATGGAGCAAGTGTAACGGTAGAAATAAGTATCAAACTAATGTAATTCCACCCAACCAAGTGTTAAACTAGGACTTGAACTTGGACTTGATTGAGGTTTTGTAGAACAGAGCGGGGGATAGATCACTTTGCGGCAATGGACTAGCATGCTGCTTAGTGGTTTATCCCCCGCTCAAAGGGTATCTTTACGCGACCTTGACCCACATAAATGCATAGTTCGTGGGGGTATAAAAATGGTAAACCAATTGGATTGGATACACCACTTCCATCGCTCTATCGCAACAGAATCTTCCTATTCTGGAGGTAATACCGGTGATATTTCACCTTTGTAAGAAATTAAAACAAAAACTGTGATCGGGGGATAGAGCACTTTGTAGTAATTGATGCTGCTTAGTGCTCTATCCCGCTGAAAATAATAATTCCAAATGACCTTGACCCATATAAACTTGCTCAAACAGACATCTTTGAAAAAACTTGTAAAAAGTAGTGGATTTAGACCAAACATCATTGCTTTATCAAGCCCGTGGAAGAATATATTGAAAATGGGTGTTTAAAAGCCAAATCTATTACATGATTGATAAACCGGATGTATATGACGTCACCTTCCCCTCACCCTTCAACCTCGGTATAAAGGGACCCGGTTGAGCGCGCTGCTCATTATTGCGTGGACATTCACCGAGTGCACACTCAAAGCCAAACTGTAAAAATGGCTCTTTGCGATATTTGTGGTGAGTTTTTCCAAGACGAAGATATCTTTGTTTTACACCGAGAATTGCATCATGAAGAGGATAGAAAAGAAGAGATTGTAGTAAGTGAAGAAGACTTGGATGCGATTGATCGGTTTTTGGAAAACCATCAGAAGCAGATGGACGACTGTGATAGCTATCTACAGTTACACCGAGAATTGCATCATGAAGAGGACAGAAAAGAAGAGATTGTAGTAAGTGAAGAAGACTTGGATGCGATTGATCGGTTTTTGGAAAAACCTCAGAAGCAGGAGGACTGGGCTAGCTATTTACAGTTAATGCAAAGAAGAAGACCAAGTGTTATTCAATTTGCCGGAGCTGGACCATCTACAGCTGGAGGATTTATTCAAGAAGAGAAAATGGAAGAAGAAGATACGGAAGAAGTGGAAGATGTAAGACAACTGCGTACCCAAGAAGAGGATATGGAAGATATAAGACAACTGCGCACTACAGCCTTGCCAGGACCCAGTTGTAATCATTTCAAAATTAATAACGTGCAATTAGAATTGGAAAATTTTATAACTCAAGCTAAAAAACTAGTTGTAATAACATTGACGGAAGAATTGGCAAGATTGAACTTTATTAAATTTGGATTGGTGTTGGAAGCTATGTTCATACTAATACCGATGGTGAAAATTCACCAAGAGCATTCATTGCTAAAAACCGAACCCTTACAACCACATCTGATATCAACGAAATTTTAGAAGAATGTTTGGTTGAACTGCTAGTGAAACTTCAAGAACATGAAGGAAGAGGATCCGGCTGGACGCTATCATCAATTGAAGGTATGGATGTGAGGGTTCACAAGCATGGATATGGTATGAGAGGAAGCAGCTTTATCCCTCTACCAAAGGTGATCCGAGATACAAGATCATGTATCAATGTGAAAAATGAGGATAATGAATGTTTCCGGTATGCAATGTTAGCAAAATATGTGGAAGACCATTCCTGTAGACCTAGCATAGCATACGAAGCTGTTCAACACCGCTATAACTTCCAAGGTATGTCGTATCCTGTTAGTCTTAATGATGTTGCTAAATTTGAAAGAAAAACCCAGGAGTTTCAGTTAATGTGTTTGGTTTTAGACGAATCAAATAACGTATACCCGTTACGAGTTACAAAGACTGAACGTCAAAATCATACAGATTGCTGCTATTGACCAAAGGTGAAATATCACATTATGTTTACATCAAGAACTTTGAAACTTTGGTTGGACGACAAGTGACTAAAAATAAAATTAGAGTAACAGTGTGTAAGAGATGCTTTTGTTTCACAAATAAAGACTTGAGACGTGGAGGATCAGAGTGGTTGTCAGAACACCAACGTCTTTGTAATGACAACTATGAAGTGAAGATTAGTCTGCCACCACCATCTAGAGCATTTGTCCAGTTCAATAAAACAGTTCACCAATACCGGATTCCACTAGTTATCTACGCTGACTTTGAATCCACGTTAGTGCCACAGGAACTTCCGGATGGTGAAGTAACAAGAAGAACCAAATATCAATTGCATCAACCTAACAGTTTTTGCTTATTGGTGAAATCTACTTTACCTGACGAACAATTGCAAGACTATGGCTTAACATCCACTCCAATACTCTACCGTGGTGAAGAAGCCGCTAAGTATTTTGTAGACCAGTTGTACGACATTGCTGAAAAGGCGCAACGCTTATACGGTAATGTTGTACCTATGGAACCTTTGAACAAAATCAACAAGAAGAATGCAATTCGGCAACAAGATGTTATTTATGCAAGAAGAGCTTCAGTGAAGAAATCAAAAGTAAGAGATCACGATCACCTGACAGGGTTATACAGAGGAGCTGCTTGTAATTCATGCAATATAAATTACAAACTGCCAAACCTTTATCCCTGTCGTGTTACACAATCTTAGCGGCTATGACTCTCACTTCATTATCCCAGAGTTAGGACGAGATGATGGAAAAATTGAAGTATTAGCTGAAACATTGGAGAAGTACATCAGTTTCTCAAAAACAGTAGGTAAAATTAAACTTCGCTCGTAGACTCTTATAGATTTATGTCATCTAGTTTGAGTAAATTGTCTGAGAACCTAAGAAGAGAAGACCTAAAAGAAACCAGCAAATTGTACCTGAAGATAAATTGGACTTAGTAATGCGTAAAGGAGTGTTCCCCTATGATTACATAACTTCTGCAGAAAAATTTGAAGAAACCAGTCTGCCACCGATTGAAGCCTTCAATAGCAAGTTAAATGAAAGTGCAATCACCGTTGAAGACTACAATCATGCTTGTAATGTTTGGAACCAACTAAACATTCAAAACCTTAGGGGAATATTCCAACTTTTACATAAAATTGGACGTAACTCTGCTGTGCGATGTGATGGAAGAATTTCGAAACACCTGCTTCTCCGCCTATGACGACTGGACCCTCTACACTCGTACACATCTCCAGGATTAGCATGGCAAGCTATGCTTAAGTCAACCAACTGTCGACTGGAACTTCTAACAGATATTGATATGGTGCTCATGATGGAATCTGGTGTACGAGGCGGTTTGACACAAGCTGTAACACGTCCATGTTAAAGCCAACAACAAGTACATCCCCGGCTTCGACGAGCAACAACCATCGGTCTACCTTGGCTACTTTGACGCAAACAACCTTTATGGTTGGGCAATGTCAAATCCGCTTCCCTACGCTGACTTCAAATGGATCGACCCGGCCACCATCGGTGACATCTCACAGCTTCCAAAGAATGGTCCAAAAGGCTATGTTTTGGACTGGTGATTTCGAATATCCGGAGCACCTTCATGACCATCACTACGACTTGCTCTCCTAGCCAAGACTGAAGTTTCACCGACAGGAAGATGGCCGAAATTGATGATGACGTTGGAGAATAAAGATCGGTATGTGGCTCACTACTGGGTAGTTCAACAAGCTCTTGAATTGGGTCTACGTGTAGTGAGAATTCATAGAGCAATTGAATTCACCCAGTCTTGTTGGTTGAAACCATATATTGATTCCAATACTACAAGAAGAGCAGCAGCCACATCAGCATTTGAAAAGGACTTTTACAAATTGATGAACAACGCCATCTTCGGGAAGACCTTAGAAAACAAAAGAAAACACAAGATTGTAAAATTAGTAAGTGATCCTAAGAAATTGGAAAAATTAGTGCAAAAACCAAATTTTGGAACATCCATGATTATAAACGAAGATCTAGTTGCCGTCAGTATGAAGAAAACAACAATAGTGATGGATCGTCCGTTATACATTGGAATGTCGATTTTGGATATAAGTAAAACTCTGATGTATGATTTCCATTACAACAAAATGGTTAAACACTACGGAAGAGATAACATTGGAGTTGCATACATGGATACCGACGCGTTTATCTACTGGATAAAGACTTTGGACATGTATGAAGACCTAAGGAGTTTCCCATACAAAGACGATTTTGACTTCTCTGACTATCCGAAGAACCATCCGAATTACAATGAAAAGAATAAAAAAGTAATCGGAAAATTTAAGATGAAGCAAATGGAATGCCTTTGGAGGAAATAGTTGCGCTAATGTCCAAACTATATTCCTTCAAGATGTATAAGGAAAATGACATACCGACAGTGAAGAAAGCTAAGGAGTCAAAACATCGTACTTGAAGAAACATGTGACATTTGACCATTACAAGACCTGTTTGTTTGAAGATTCTACAATGTCTGCAACGTTCAACACTATCAGAAGCTTTAAACATGAGGGTCTACAGTGTCACTGAAGTTAAAAGAGCACTATCACGCTCGAGATGATAAAAGGCATATTATGCCGGATAAAATTCACACTCTTCCTTTTGGCCACTACTCTCTAAACCCTATCGACTAATAACCTATTCTTCGTCCTTCTACAACTTCGACCTTATTCCTTTCTCCTTCCGTAAAAAAAATGGGGAACACGGCAAGTCAAACGCCGTGTTCCCCATTTTTGTACACAAGTTTGGATGACCTTGACCTATATAAATGATGTGAATATTTAAGACAACATTCATTGTGATTATACATGTGATAGATGAAACATTCAAACCTGCAATATGAAGGACTTGAAGCAAGAAATTGTCAACGAACTTCATAAACCTGCAAGAAGAAAGTTTCCACGAAGAAATACAGTGATAAAAGGAATAAATGATTTATATCAAGCGGATTTAATCGAAATGATTCCTTATAGTAAACAAAATAGAGGATTTAAATACATATTAACTATTATTAATTGTTTTCAAAAATGGCAGATGCTTTACCACTAAAAGATAAAAGTGGCAAAAGTGTTACAAAAGCAATGGAAACAGCTATACAAAGAGACAAACATACTATAAAACATTTACAAACCGATGATGGAAAAGAATATTTCAATAAGGAATTTGCAAATTTAATGAAAAAACACAACATTAACCATTACTCAACCAATTCAGAGGTAAAAGCATCAATAATTGAAAGATTCAACAGAACTTTAAAAGGTGCGATGTATAAGATGTTTTCTAACAGAGGATCGCACATATGGATTGATATGTTACCAAAACTTATAAACGATTACAATAACAAGTTTCATAGAACTATCGGTATGAAACCAAGCCAGGTTACTAATAAAAATGAAAAACTTGTATTAAAACGTATAAAAATGAATACTAAACCAAAAGTTGAAAAACTAAAAGCCTAAAAGGTTTAATGTTGGTGATAAAGTGAGAATAAGCAAATACAAAGGTGTATTCAGTAAAAGATATCTTCCGAACTGGACAAATGAGGTATTTACCGTATTTAAAGTGCAACCTACAGTACCAGAAACTTACATTTTAAAAGATAATAAAGGACAATTGCTTGAAGGAGGGTTTTATGGACATGAAATGTTAAAATCAACAGTAGGTGATGTATATCTAGTTGAAAAGGTGTTGCAACGGAAAAAAGATATGGTTAAAGTACGATGGTTAGGATTTAATAAGACGGAAGATCTTGGATACCTAAAAAGGATCTAATATAACGATAAAGAATCATTTTGGGTTGAACCATTACAAAGGATGGAGATAATACCGCAAAAAGACAATTTTACTATTAATAATATAGATGAACTCACAGTGGATGGTTCTCAATTCAATACTGGGAAACACGGTGTTTTGTTACCAAACACGGTGCGTTGTCTGGTTACCGGTCCTTCCAATTGTGGAAAAACAAATGTAGTATTCAATTTGATTACAAACCCTAAAGGATTACGTTTTTAATAATTTATATGTATTTTCAAAGTCACTACAACAACCAAAATATCAGTTATTGGAACAAATACTCAATAATGTGCCTGAAGTTAAATATTTTAAATTCAACGCGAGCGAGAGTGTCATGCAACCGCAAGAGGCTAAACCATTCTCAGTATTCATATTTGACGACGTATCTTGTGAAAATCAAAATACAATAAGAAATTACTTCGCCATGGGTCGACATAACAACATAGATAGCATTTATATTGGTCAAACTTACAGCAAAATACCGAAACAGCTCATTAGAGACAATGCAAACATGTTAATTGTATTTAAACAGGGTGAAACCAACCTAAAACACATATATTATGACCATGTAAGTGCGGATATGCCATTTGAACGATTTAAAGAGTTGTGTGGAAAGGCTTGGGCTGAAAAATATGGGTTTTTAACAATTATGAAGGAACAACCGCTAAACAATGGTCGATACAGGATAGGATTTGATAAATTTATACTAATACACTGATCATGATGTAAAACATTCATTGTTGTACAACACGTCTTACAAACATGGTTAACCAAGAAAAGTTAATAAAGGAAATAAAATCACTTAGTGATTCTATTCGAGATAAAAACAGAGCATTAAAATTAGGTATTAGCGAAAGGGAGAAATTTCTTGAATCTACTTTTAAACCTATTACTGAACCCTTGAAACAATTAAACAAAAAATTTGCTAAACCCGTTTTGGAAGGAGATGCAATTGCACCTATTACAAAGTTTGAAAGAGAAAATGTGAAATCAGAAGATTTTAGTGATGAAGACCTGGAATCCTCTACATATAGTGGTTTTACCGGTGGAGAACCTGAAAGAGAGCTAGAATCACCAGACTATAGTGGTATAAGAGAATTATATGAAGTAAAAGCTAAAAGAGGACATGAAGATGTATCAACTGCTAGTGAAGAGGAAAAAGAAGAAGAAGCAAGGGAAGGTCCGTCAAACATAAGCTTGTTGGGTGAAAACATTCATAACAAAGGACCTTTAGGAAGGAAATACATGATAAAAATGTTAGCTGGAATAAATCCTAATAAAAACTACCATAGTTATGGAGTAAGATTAACAGAAGAAGGTTTAATGGTTGGTAATAGCCCGGTAAACATTGATGAAGATGATAATATTATTGTTGGTAATCAAAGATATAAGGGCACAAGAGGATTATTTGAATTATTATTTGAAAAAAAGCCTTTAGAATTGTTAGTTAAAGAAGAAGACATGGAAGCATATAAACAGATTTTGGAACACACCAATGCATACAGGAGAAAATATTTAGCTGACCAACCAGTTTTTAGATCTAGGTCTTTAAAATATAGAGTATTTGTATCCAAGTTAATACCAACAACGAGAAGACAACCAATGCCGATAATGCCAAGAAAACCTGTAAAACGAAGGTTTGTGTCATCCACTTTGGATATAAGTGCTCCAGAACCAAGAAAAAGAAACAAATCTGTTACAGGTACAGGTTTAATGAAGAAACTATATAACACAAATGTGATTTATTACAATAATATCAATAAATTGGTGGATAGAATGAAACTAATACATGAAGCTAAAGAAGCGGGTCATACTGGATTGGAAAACGAATGGGTGGCTTTAGTGGATGAACTCCGAAACCGTGGGGTAATCTCATAAAAATGCGTTACTCCCTAGAATACTATTCAGTTGCACCATGAGTGTCGACAAGTTCGGACGTTACTCCTCGGATGGGTTATATTATGCAAATAGTTTAAAAAGAAGTGCTGGTTTACCACAAACACCTGATGGAGATTATGATATGAGTAATAAAAGGTTAAAAAACATAAAAGATCCTACGGATGAAAACGATGCAATAAATTTAAAAATATTAAAGGAAAAGATATCGCCAACATTAAGACTACAAAATAACACATATGACGCAGAAGATCATAGAATTATCAACGTTGGTAAACCAAATCAAAACGGTGATGCAATAAACAAAGGTTATTTGTCATCTGAATTAAAAAATACGTTAAAATTCAATGGGAAAACGTATAGTGCTAACAATAAACGTATATCCAACGTGGATGACCCTAAAGATGCAAAAGACAGCGTAAATAGACGCTATTTACATTCCTTGATACCTGAAAAGACAAAAGATGGATTTTCTTTTTATAAATTTGTTATTAACGATATAGGTTATCCAAAAAATGAAAATGATGCTGTAAACCTCAAATATATAAAAGATCATTGTGTCATACATGATGTGGGAGTTATCGATTGTCTTGGTAATTGTTTAGCAAATGTAAAAGATGGTTCAGCACCAACAGATGGAGCAACGGTGGGTCAAATGAAGGAAACTTTAAAACAAGGAACATCTGGATTTGTAAAACAAGACCAAGTAGTATCGCGAAAAGGGGATGTATTTGTGCAGGGAAATGAAAAGTTTACATTACTTGAAGAAAATAATAATGCTTGGGATGGTAAAGGAAAGAAATTATCATATATAGGTATGGGTACAGAATTCTTTGATGTTCCAGTTGTAGCACAAACTATATGTTCTAATCCATACAATGATGAACCTTACATATGTAGGTTTAAAAAAATACGTAACGTATCTCCTGGTACCAACGATTTCGATTGTGTTGTAGTTAGTCAATCTTTGATATTAGATAAACCAACTGGTGATGTTTTTAATGCAGATAATAAGAAAATAGGTAATTTAAAACAAGGAAGTGATCCAAATGATGCTGCAACTGTAGGACAGGCTATAACAACTTCATTAAAGGACCATAAAATATATACTTGTAATAATAAACGTATTACAGAACTTAAAGACCCTCAACATGTGGATAATGCTGTTACTGTTAATTTTCTTATTAAAGTTTTAGGAAATGCATTATTTGATATGTTCAATATTATTGCAACCCGTACACGTTGGGGTAATTGGGTGTCTGAATCCGAGAGAGGTAATTGGATTAAAAAGGAAATCTTTAATAAATACTTTATTAACCCTAATACGCAAAAGTTTAGATCATCAGATTGGGGTGATATTGATATATAATATAAGAACGCAATAAACGACCTCATTTATGTCCAACTCGTCATAGAGTTAACACATAAGTTGTACATTTCGATTATAAAAGGACAATAATGACATTCCAGCACATCAGTCCATATCGAGACAGTATACGGAAAGGAGGTGGGATCACGTCCACAGCGGTTTCTCTGTTAAGTAAAGCTTTAAATCGTATTCCAGTAGGATCTATCGTAAATAGAGCAATAGACGCTTTACCATACGAATTTCATATACCGGGAGGTTATCAGTATTGCGGACCAGGAACTAAATTGAAAAAACGACTGGAAAGAGGTGATCCAGGCATAAATAAGTTAGATCAGGCTTGTAAAGAACACGATATCGCATATTCCACGTTTACCGATTCAAAAAATAGGTCAATCGCTGATAAAAAGCTAGCGAATATAGCTTGGCAACGAGTAAAGTCTAGTGACGCTAGTATTGCGGAAAAAGCAGCAGCTTTAGCGGTAACAGCAGGTATGAAGGCTAAAACAGCGGTAGGAGGTGGAAAAAGGAGGGGTAAGAATAAAAAAGGATCAACCATGAGAAAACATGGTGGTAATATTAGACTAAAAAGACGTTCTCCGAGGAAAAATAAGAAAAAATCGACAATATGGTCAATGGTAAAAAACGGGGCTGGTCTATACCTAAGACCGTATCGTGCATATTAAATAAAAGAAATCAATTGGTTATACCACATAAAGCGTTGACTAATGTTGAATTATTTAAATATATTTCCTGTTTAAAAATACCATTTTTCCGCGGAGTATTTATGAAAGACAGTTTACCAAAGAAAATATGGAAAAATGAGACTGGAATCGTAAATTTGGATAATACTGAAGGGCCCGGCACCCATTGGGTGTGTTATAAGAAACTAAATAGTAATGTATATTATTTTGATAGTTTTGGAAATTTGCCACCACCTAAAGAACTTGAACATTACTTTAAATCTGCTAAAAACATATATTACAACTATAAAAGAGAACAACCTGATAATACTTCAATATGCGGCCATTTATGTTTGGAATTCCTAGCTAAAAGTATCAGTCACTATTGAGATGTCTTCCTATACGGTATCATTAACAGGAAAATCGTCCACTTTACGAAGTATCCTTTTTCCAGCGTTACGCTTGCAAAAAGGAAGATTTTGGGAGGCAGCACTGTTGGATTTTACAACTTACAACTCTATTCCCAATGTTACGGAAGGTAAAAATAACTTATTGCATTATTATAAAGGAAAGGATGCCAGTGGGAAGTTTACAGACCTAGAAGTTTGCACTCTACCCACAGGTTCTTATGAAATTGATCATATTAATGAATTTTTGCAAAATAAAATGGGAAAAGACAATATAACGCTAAAAGGTGATAACAATACAATGAAAGCTGAGCTTACTTCAAAATATTATATAGATTTCAGTAAGTCAGACTCAATTGGTGATTTATTAGGATTTCCCAAAGATGGAGCAATTTTAGAACCAAATAAAACACATTCCGGTAAACAAACTGTAACAATATTAAAAGTCAATAGTATAGACATAACTTGTAACATTATACAAGGAGCTTACAGAGATGGAGCAAATACTCATATAATACATACTTTTTACCCCAGTGTACCACCTGGATTTAAAATTGTTGAAAAGCCGCAAAACCTGGTATATCTACCTTTGAACACCACTTTCATTTCAGACATCGTGTTGAACGTATTGGATCAAGACGGTAACTTGATAGATTTCCGAGAAGAGCCTATTACGGTTAGATTACATTTAAAATCAACACTTTAATACAAAATCATGGGTTTAACATTTAAAAGCGAACAACCTACGGGAATCCGCATTAGTAGCTCTTTAGCTGTGGAGGAGTTAACACGTGAGAACATTCGTTTCTTAGAGAGAATTGGATTAAAAGTAACCGATAATGGATATACTGGATATAGCTCAGGGTCCAACATTCGACGAAACCCTATGGGAAAAAGAATATCACACCCACAACCCTTACACTTCATCAAAATTAAACAATAACGATGAAATTCGTATTCCCATACAAAATCAAGACATTTACACACTACCATGTGAAAGTTACTTGTATATTGAAGGAAAAGTTACTAAAAAGGACGGTACTACTACTGGTACAACAGTTCCATTTATAAATAATCCCATGGCTTTCCTGTTTGATGAAATTAGATATGAAATATCAGGTGTAACAGTTGATTCTACTAAAAAAGTAGGTATTGCAACAACTTTAAAGGGATTAACATCTATATCACCTAATGAAACCAATTTAATACAACCTGCAGGATGGGTTTTACCTGCAAAAGACACAATCACTCCAGATACAAATGGAAATTTTGATTTTCATATTCCGTTACGTTTGTTGCTTGGTTTTGCTGAAGATTATAGGAAAATAATATTAAACGTTAAACAAGAATTAGTTTTGTTGAGATCTTCAAACGATAAAGATATTATTAAAGCTCCAGACGGTACAACAGATGCAACTTTAGAATGGAAATTAACATTAGACAAAATTGTATGGAGAGTTCCACATGTTAAATTAGCTGACGAGCATAGAATGCTACTATTAAGAAAGTTAAAGGCTGATCGTGATATTGTAATTCCTTTTAGAAGTTGGGAATTTCATGAACATCCCAGCTTGCCAACTACGGATCGACACACTTGGACAGTTAAAACATCTAATTATGTGGAACGAGCCAGGTATATTATATTTGGTTTACAAACAGGCAGAAGAGACACCATCACCAAACATGCAGGCCAATTTGATCATTGCAACTTGAAAAATATTAAAGTTTATTTAAATTCACAATTTTTTCCATACGATAATTTAAATGTGTCATTCGCTAATAAAAAGTACAGCATATTGTACGATATGTATGCAAGATTCCAAAGTTCATATTATGGTAAAACGAATGCACCTTTACTATCACCAGAAAAATACTTAGATGGTTACCCTATAGTTGTAATCGATTGTTCTAAACAAAATGAATCGGTAAAATCATCAAGTGTAGATATAAAAATAGAAATGGAATTCAACGCGCCTATACCGGCTAATACAACTGCATACTGTTTAATTCTACATGATAAAATCGTAACATACACACCTTTAACTGGAATTGTTAAAAATGTATTGTAAAAGACCGGTTTTCCTACATTCCAATGCATTCCGCGAGTATAAAAGCAGAGCGTTCAGCTCGCTCCTCATCAGTTTGTTGCCTGTTGTTGTATGGGTAGCATCTTATTCAATATGGCTTCTCCTAGTGGTACACAAGAAAATGTAGTAGATATTGAGAAGGAGATATCCGACTTTTTAGATCTTCAAGGTCAACCGGAGGGAGATGAACACAACGCTTGCGGACAACTCCACGCCAGTAATAATGTTGAGGAAAAAGGTAAAAGAAGAAAGAATGCACACAAGAGGAAAAGGGATATTGAAGATAATATTTCTCCTAACATATTAAGTGAGGTATTCTTGCGAATATTTTACCCAATCTCTTCCAGTTTGGACAAAAGTGTTTTAATTGGTGTTATGAAATCTACAGATTATTCCCCTACTGTAATTTTAACTCATGGACCCAAAATGATTTTGTTTACGGACACTGCTTGGGAATCGTTTATGAAACACTTGCATCTGCTAGAATGCTATTTAAGTAGTAACATGTTTGGAAGAAAGACAAGAGTAGGCCTTTTGGATTCAAATGTGGAAATCGATATTGTTAAACATCGTGGTGATCATCAGTTGCGGTTTAGAGACACAACAAGACATGATAACAAGATTCAACTTAATCGAGAAGAGTTTTTTATTCTAACTTGTGCAACTGAACCAATAACGAGATACTTGAGACAACTGGTGTTTTCAAGTTCAATTATTAAAGATTATCTGGAAGACACTTTGGACAAACAACCGGACGCACCTATATTGTACGGACCTGTAGATACTTCTATATTCAATAGGGTTCCTCATGAAGTACAAATGTGGAGACAATTGGAAAAGTACGCTCAACTACATAAGAAATCAGTAAAACGTGAAGAAGAGGAAGAAGAAGGAGGAGAAGAATCAAGTGTTAGTGATGAAAATGAAAACAAGGAAAATGTAAAGATGGAAACCTAAATGACAATTAACTACACAGCAATGGTTAATTTTTAAAACAATATCAAACACTTTGTGGGGTTAGGCCTACCGGGGACGGTGCCCATGTTAAATATACACCAACGCGCCAACAACTGTACGGCCGGGTATAAAAGTCGTACCTACCGTGGTGTGGAAATCAGTTGACCTTTGGACTTCATCATGAGCAGACGAGTGATCTTCGCAATGGACAAGGACAAGGAAGAAGAACAAGTAAAGTCCAAACCTGGTATAATTGAGTTCCAAGCGTTTCGGGGTAATGATGATAGATTTATCATAAAAGAACTTGTGTTTTTCGACATCAATACAAGTGTTCCTTATTCGTTTTTATTTAAACCACCATGTTCTTATTCATCTTTAACTAGTAAAGCCGCTACTACCAACAGATGGATTTCAAAACACTTCCATCATATCGATTGGTATGATGGTTTTACAAGTTACACGGACTTGTATCACATTATGCATCACTTTTCAGACAAGTTTACCAATATTTACACAAAGGGGCTGGAAAAGAAAAGATGGATCGAAGGATTTACTCATGTTCCGGTTAATGATGTGGATTTGGATAAAAACTACAAGTATACAATGGAAAATGTTTGTATTTGTACTAAAAGTCCAGAACATGAAAAAGATAGACATTGCGCTTTAAAAAACGCCTATAAACTCGCATCTTACCTTCAAAGTGGGGAAATGGGGAGTGGTGGGGGTAACGGGGGTTATATAAGTGAAGAGCAGACCGGGACCTGGCATGAGTATTACTCGAGATTCCGAGACGACAACATCTCCCAGCAAGAAGACGAAGAAGACGATCTATAACTTGACCATGGCATCTCACCAGTTCCTGCAAACTTTGGTTGAGCAGTTCAATGCTCACTCCAAATCTACCATACTACCCGTCAAGAAGTGTTCCGAACTTAAAGACGAGAAGCACTACATTATCCACGCCATGAAGAAGATGGAGACTACAGTTGGAGAGGCCATTGGCCAGTTGGAGAGGATCTGCGCTCCATCCAACCCGGCTGTCTCTACCTGGTTTCCCACGGTTGCACGGGTAGCAATTCCACCGAGTTGACCATCCACATCGCCGACAAGCAGCAGTGTTAGATTTAAGTTTTACTATTGTTCATATGTTATTGTAATGTTTTATAAATAAATAAACCATAAAAGACAAAAAAAGAATACAAAAGGACAAAAAATGCAACATATCAATATGTGAAGTTTGTCACATATTGATATGTTGCATTTTTTTTAACTTCGCGGTTGACCTTGACCTTTGACCTTTGCATTTCACAGTTACCCCCACCACCACGCTACAAGTCAAACCTGCTTGAATGCAAAACACCCCCACCACTTTTTCATATACCTCCAAGCGCTGTGCCTCGTCTTCATTTCAACTCCAGCAGCCAACCGAACAACATCAGTATGTCTCTGAACGTAAGCTGAGCCAGCTATGAGGAGGTGACGATCAAAACGCAACAGGAGCTGAACGACTTGTACAAGGAGTTGCAGCTGATGGTGGCAAGAGGCTACCGTATAAACGTGCAAGTCTACGCTTGCAATATACGGTACATGGCACATCACAATTGGAAACCTCATTCCATCTTCAACAACCAAACCGACAACATCAACAATGGCAAACCTACCAACAGATGAAAGATGTCCTCACGCGTGCTGTGACTTCATCCACGAGTTGGAGAAGAGGATGCAGGAGAGGGCGATAAGAAAAAAGCAGATCCACTCAGAAAATATCATGATAGTCAACGGCTATCTTTTATTGTTCGGCCTTATTATGGTTGTACTTTTTATACTGTATGGCATAGTCACATGTGTCGGCAAGGTTGCAGAAGAAAACGCCCGCCACCATCAATTGGAAAGTTTCAACGTTACTTTCTAGGTTTTCCTTTTTTAAAAACTCCGTTTGGATGACCTTGAAACTTCCCCATCTACTCCACCACGCCTCCCAACACTTCACCATGTTCCTGCATGAGCATCACATCACCCGTCATTCCTTGTTCGACAAGCAACCATGGCGGACAACACCATCAGCCAAGCTGACTCCACTACTGATGTTGGAACGAGTACAGGTTGGACACTATCCATCGACAGTGTTCACTATTTGGAAACAATTTGCGAACGGATGAAAAAAATACTGCGAGACAACCTTGGGATCATAATACAAATGAATTTCAACTATGATTGGTCGCAAGTTACATTGCGGCAGGAGGACAACAACGGTCAGCACTCACCGCAATACTCACCAATGTGACCGATTTACCCATACAGTGAATCTGATGCGGGTGAAGATGTAGGAGACAACGACGAGGCTGATGGGGAGTGACCTTCTTTCCTTTTTTTTAAAACTCAATTTGGATGACCTTGAACTTTCCCCCTCCACTCCTTCCTTTTTTTTAAAACCCAATTTGAATGACCTTGAAATTTTTCCCTCTACTTTTCGATAATGTTACAACTGACTGCAGCTCACCTCATTCCTTGCTTAGCTACCATGGCGGACAGGACTCTTTCTCAAGTTGACTCCACTACAGACGAAGCATTTCCCTTGCGGTGGACTGTTCATTTACAAGATGCGACAGAAGTGGAAGTCTTGTATCAAAAATTACTCTATGTATTCAACGGGAACCCTGGACCTCTTAAATGTAGAATGAATTTGAATTTTGATGCAACCAGGGTCGGCACAGAACCTTCAACTTCAAGCCAGCCTCAGCAACGAGATTTTACACATTTATACACTCCAATATCACCGGAAGATGTAACTGTCTGCGAGGCTGACTCAACTACACGTTATGTTCAGCCAAAGCCTTGGGTGTTGATTATTAACAATGTTTACAAAGTGGAATTGGTATGTAATAGATTAAAGGAGTTGATAGTACAAGATCCCGGCCTGCGCTTTCAAATAGACATACATTTCATCTGGGGAGCACCTGCGCGGAGCTCTTCGTCTGACAGCTCTTCACGTACGACGGACGAGGAGGAGGAGGACGACGACTAGTCATCTTTTTTAAAACTCCGTTTGAATGACCTTGATCTTTCCCCCTCCACTGAGTTTATTTAAGGTGCACTCTCACTGACTACAGCATCATTTCATCGCGCACCTTCACCGCAGCAACATGGAGAGTCAACTCAACTACTGTTGCGAACAAAAATGTTTTTCATGGCCGAATGACATTGATGTGGTGGATGGTCTGGCGTGTAGAAAATGTGAAGCTTTTGGTCAATGCATGTGTAAGTGCAAGTCTTGGAAGAAGCCGAAACCAGAGTTGAAGACATTCCATGTGTACCAGATGAGAGGGTATAAGTACACCTGTTGCCCTGAACGTTGCATTGAATTCACACTAAAACAGCTAACTGGCTGCAAATTGTGCAACAATCATTTTGCAGGTTTTTGCAAACATTATTTAGGAGCGTGTCAGTACAGATCAACTTGGCATACTGAAGCACTTACTATCAATGAAATCGCTATAGACTCACAAGAGTAGTCTTTCTACTCTTTGACTTTTTTAAAACTCCGTTTGAATGACCTTGAAATTTCCCCCACCACTTCCCCATATATCTAGAGTACGCAGAGCCTGGGGGTCAGTCGCTCGGCGGCTGTCGTAGAGTGCACATCCGTGTTGTGCAGTCTGCTGTGCAGTTTTGATTTTAACCAGTTCAAGGTCACCACACTTAAACTCTGGCAAAAACGTCAAGCTGTTAAAGACAATCCTAAGTCCCAGGTTCACAGTCAACCTCAAGGTCATCACACTTTAACATGTAAATTTAAGGTAGCACCAAAACGGTGCTACCTAGCTTGACATTTTCAAGTTTCCCGAGGTCATCACAGTTCCCCCCACCACTTCCCATATACCTAGAGTGCGCGGGGCTGGACAGTCAGTCGCTCGGTGGCTGTCGTGGGGTGCGCATCGCGGTTGCAGTAATGGTGAAACGCGGGAGTTGTATCGGTTCAAGGTCACTCGAGCGGTGTCACATGACGGTTTAGGCAGAGTCACGTTGCAAGCTTCAAGTTTCCTCAGCACTTTTGCTGTTTCTCGTCTAATTTCGCTCCAAGTCGTCAAGGTCATGGCAAAGTTCAATTAGTTACTCCCATTCCTGACTGTTTAGAGTCTTAGTCTCTCAAGCCGATATACCTAGAGTACACAGAGCCTGACAGTCAGTCGCTCGGTGTCTGTCGTAGGGTGCGCATCGCGGTTGCAGTAATGGTTAAAGTAAGGCAGCTGGGCTAGTTCAAGGTCACCCGAGCGGTGTCACATGACGGTTTAGGCAGAGTCACGTTGCAAGCTTCAAGTTTCCTCAGCACTTTTGCTGTTTCTCGTCTAATTTCGCTCCAAGTCGTCAAGGTCACGGTAACCTGACTAAAACTCGGAGCGTAGTGCGAGAAACAGCAAAAGTGCCAAAAAATTTTAGGTTTCAGCGTGACCTTGACCTTTGTGACATCGATGACGTCATCTTGGTGACGTAAGGGGTGATGACGTCATCAGCACGTCATTTCTGTGACGTCATGGGTGTGGCGTCATGAAAGTGACGTCATTGGTGATGACGTCATCGATGATGCAATCGATGACGTCATCGATGAGGTCATTGACCTCGATGACGTCATCGATGACGTCATCGCTCGGGTGACCTTGAACTGGCCCAAAAGCCTTACTTTTCCACTACTCATTATGAAGCTGTAGTTGATTTTCTAATATACTGCATTTTAACTTTAAAGGGGCCTAGAGCGGAAAGCTCAAAGGGGATTTTTCGGGACTTTTGGGAAAATGCACACATTATCATAGTCTATCAACTGTGAAAAGTTGAGCTCCTAAGGATTTACTTCCGACACGAACCTATTTTGACTGGGCTAATAAAGATAAACATTATACCGCACGTCTGGTTACTTCTATGATTATAAGCATTTGCCTGAATTAAATTCAATTTCAGTTTTCAATTTTTTTTATAACAGCAGTTAATTTTGTATGTAAACACTAAATTTCTAAAATCTAACACTGCACCATTGTATGCCCTCTGGGTTAGAGCCCTTAGGAGAGATATGTATCAAACTTCACACAAATCATCCTTGAATAATGCCTGAAAGTTTTATTAAAATGTGTTGAGCGGTTTTGGAGTCTATAGGCAACATACATATATAGGGGTCGCCCACTGGTCAAAATTAGACCAAAAACTCAGTTTATCTTGATCATTAAAATGTTCATAACTGTAATATTTGTTTTTCTTGATTTTTCTACCATTTGTTAACAGCTTTCTAATGATTTAATCAATTAACCTTCTCCCTTAAGTTTAACATTGAAAATTTGAAACACTGTAGGGCGGAGCCCTGAGGGTGGATGTGAATTATAATGTTATTCTGCTCATCTGCAGGACCTTTCTAACGGTATGCTCGGATTTTTCCTAAGTTGCGCACATAAGCTGAGAAAAAAGGAGGAAAGAAACATGCTTGTCTATTTATATATAGATACTAGGTGGCCCGTGCAGCGTAATGCGCTGCATTTATCAGAGTATCTGGTATTATCAAACCTTGCTCCATGGTTATTTACCAAGTTACTTTGAATGAAAATTAAATTTTGAAAATCAAATTGCATCATATTGGTATTTTATCCATCGATTTTCATCAATAATTTTCCTATTTCCCAATGTGATAGTGTTGAAATTTGGTGGTTGTTCTTTTAGGTCCCAATTAGCTAGAATTAAATTATGGTTCTTATGCCGATATGTCTTAGAGCCTCTGCCTAAAAACTCCTACATAATTTAGAATAAATTCACAGATGTTGGATCTAGATAGTTCATCACTAGAAAATCGGTTGAAAAACGGCGTCCGAAACAGGAGAATACAAGACCATGTTTTAGCATAAAAGCTATATAATTAACATTGCCGACTGCGCAACAATGGGCTACTGGCCCAGGGGTGAAGATGACTCTTAAAACATGTGTCATGGTTTGATTTTAAAACGAGAGACAGATGATATCATTGGGTGAAGATAATACTGTAACCAATTGACAAAAATATGCCTAGAGTGGTAATACTATATTAAGACCTTTTGTGGCTTTGATTAACTAAAAATTCTACTACGAGCGTTGCCAACCTTACAAACTATTACAAATTGACTGCCGATTTTTACTATCATTATAATAGGTAATTTATAAAAAAAAACTAAAAAAATTATTGTTGTGTTAACTAAACGTGTATGAAAATAATAATAAAAATGAAAACATTCTGATCGTGATAGAAGTGCAATGTGCGTTAAATTTGTTTTTTTTTTAACGCCTACTTTATTTAATGATAAACGTATACTTTTAGGTGGTGTTACCATTGTGCTACACTAAAAAAATTAAAAATCGGGCAGGAGCGAAAATACTATTTGAACTTCTTGACAAACAAGATAGTTAAATAGTTAAATAAGGATGGTGAACATTAGTGGTCTGATGAACACTATTGAACGTGTATTAATCCTGACATGTGCTGAGTCACGTTTCTCATTGAAATGTTTCAACATCGTGTTAATTTTTTGTCTTAGCTCAAAGACTATGACTTCTTTAAAAACAATTATTTTTTTTACTCAATACAGGTTTTAACCATAGAAACAATTAAGCATTCATTCATGACGTGTGTCTCAAAATTTTAAAGAGTGCATTGGAAGCGGATGGTCCATGCAAACGATATTGCTAAAATATTATCAATCAAAATTAAATCTTCAGGATACTTTCTTATTAATAAAGCACTGATGATTAACAAGTAAGGTCTACATTATTTTAATTTTCTGATGAGAAGCTTTTGCCCCTATGAGCCACTAGCATTCCTAATAAATGCTTTATAAGATATAAGATTTAACATATATTTTGTATAATACTTTTTTCCCTGATACACAAAACACTAGCTAGGCCGATAGTTGATTCAGTTGTAATGCGTGGGGCCAATGACAAATTTGGTAGACGGTCCCATTCATATCAACAGTGAAACACGTTGTTTACACTATCTTATCTTAGAGTTTTATCTGGTGTTGCTGCTGCTTCCCAATGATCATCCTACCTGGGTATGATAGTTCCGTATGTGATTCCGTGTTGGCTGAGATATTAACTCGATATATTAAGTTGGTTTTGTCAACATTTCTTTATTATTATTACAAATAAGAGCATATGAAGATATATCACTTCTATCAGTAGTGTCAATTTTCAAACACAAAAATGGACATTATTTATTTTTTTATCTTCCTAATTCAATAAGGCTTTCGGCTGTTACATTCCTTTTTTTCTCGACCTACCTAACCGAATTTTAAGATTTATGTGTTATTTTAAAGCTTATGATCTATCATGAGTGCGAATGATGATTAAAAAAGCAATTTCGTTTCGGGCTTCGCTTCCTAGCCTTTGATTTCTTTACTAGAGGGCGCTTAAAAATTAAAAATATAGTTTGCTGCATGTGATTAATTTGTATTTTATATAACAGTAAACAAAAACTAAATTTTGAGTGGTTGATTGAAATCATATCAGGCTGTATGGAATAAGAAACTCGAAATTTGTGCAGCTACCGATTGTTCCTTGGTGGTTTGCTATTAGGATTTATTAGTATTGATTTAAATGACAATATCTAGAATGTTTATTGAGTATAATTTCAATCATCGAAATTTAAAAGACTTAGTAAGATTAAATTTGATTGGGGGTTTGTGGTTCAACAAAAATTAATTTTACTTCTATTCCAGGCTCTGAACAGATTGAGCATTCACTGGAATTCTAGCGAAATTTGACTTTTAATTTTTGTTGGGGACATTTAGTTGACGTAAAAAATCGATGTTGCCACATTTTCAGACAGGCAAAACGATGGGTACGCCCCTTAAGATAGCATTCCTAAGCGACGACTCTAGCGACTCCAGTCGTACGGCTGTAGCCCATAGAAATATAAACAGTTTAAGGTAGCATTCCTAAGTGACGACTCTAGCGACTCCAGTCGTACGGCTGTAGCCCATAGAAATATAAACAGTTTACAGTTCCATGCTGTAGCCGCGCGACTATGACTCACACTGCTTCGCATGTAGGAATAGCACAAAAACATAGCTCCAGTCGTCGCGGCTGATATTACTAGACTGCTCATGCAAGCAGTTTAGTCGTACGGCTCGAGCCGCCTCACTAGAGCCGCTTCCGTCGCTAAAACATGCGAAGCAGTATGAGTCATAATCGCGCGGCTACAGCATAGACCTATAAACATGTTTATATTTCTATTGGCTACAGCCGTACGACTGGAGTCACTAGAGTCGTCGCTTAGGAATGCTACCTTTACATTTCCATGCTGTAGCCGCGCGACTATGACTCACACTGCTTCCCATGTAGGAATAGCACAAAAACATAGCTCCAGTCGTCGCGGCTGATACGACTAGACTGCTCATTCAAGCAGTTTAGTCGTACGGCTCGAGCCGCCTCACTAGAGCCGCTTCCGTCGCTAAAACATGCGAAGCAGTATGAGTCATATTCGCGCACCTACAGCATAGACCTATAAACATGTTTATATTTCTATTGGCTACAGCCGTACGACTGGAGTCGCTAGAGTCGTCGCTTAGGAATGCTACCTTTAGAGAGAGTCGTAAAAGAAACTGTATTATGTCATGTTATATATCATTTTTTAAAGGTATTTAAATTCAGATCAAAATGCCTCACACCTGATCTCAAAAGGTCGAATTTACCCGAGTTATTGCGTTTTGAAATTTCGGTTAAATGTTTTTATGTGAGGATTGACTGCCTGCCATTTCTGACTCGAACGTTCATTTGAGGTCGGCTTTGCGGCGTTGCTTTCTGTTTAAAAGGATTTTAAAGCTTACCTTAAATATTTCATTAAAATTAGAAATAAATAGAATTGGAAAACAGTGTATCCAACTCGATCTCAAACGAACGTTTGAGCATGAAATGGCAGGCAGTCAAACTTTGCATAACAGTATATTAACGAAAATTCAAAATGTAATAACTTTTGTTACATTCGACCTTTTGAGATTGGGTTTTTGGCATTTTATCTACATTCAAAGACCTTTAAAATGATGACAACATGACATAGGCCAGTGCGAATTCCTCTACAAATTCCTCTAGGTTGCCGTCTGCCGTGTTTTCCCCACTACGGAAATGTAGCAACATAGATTTTTTACATCTACTAATGTCCCAACAAAAATCAAAAACCAAATTTAGTTAGATTTTTAGTGCTTGCTAAACCTGCTTAGAGCCTGGACTATACTTTAAATGTTATTTTGGTAACAGAATCGTTCAACTTGAACTCATTCCATTGATTAAATTTTTATGCTGACAAAACGTTTACCGCATGCTCTCCTTTCCGCTGAGGACGTAAGCGTGGCCTATGAAAGTAAAAAAAAAATGTTTTTCATGAGGTTCGCCCATCTTTAGGAGTAAACTAATAAAACAAACTTGTAACAATTTTAAACCAAATCCTATAGTTTTGTAAGAATTATAACAAAAAAATATTAAATTACGTTTAAAAAATATTTACTATAGTCGATTGCATTAAGATTAGATGGAACACCACGTTTTACCAAAAGGGGTCAGTTCTACATAATGATCAGAGTTTACATCATATATCGTGGTTAACAACTTAGAGAAATCACCAACGTTAATTTAATATTTCAGGAAGACTTTGAGAGATGGAAAGGCTTCAACAAAATTGAAGACTTATTTTAAAGAGAGATGAAGAAGATTATTTTTATATTTAGTTTTTTTTATAGCTTAGTTTTTACTATACATTTTTTATAGCAATATGATCTATCCATGTGTATAGGTCACTTTAATATAGCAATTTGATCTCAAATAAATAAATAATTTTTAGGAGAACAAAAATAAATGAGTTAGGTCATGTTTTTTACAATATTATCTTACGACAAATCTATGCTTATTTAATACGCTAAGGTTTTTTATGGCAATTGACAACCAATTTGGCGTTGTTGGATAGGGTAGTTGCTTCCGCCTAAAATTGATGAAAATAGCTAAAAACATGAATTTGATATTCAACTTTGAAAAAATTTCAGCTGTCCAATTTGAATAACATAATGATTAAGCTGCGCATTTTAAAGATCTTTTATTATATACTCTGTAAATAAGTGAAGTTATTACCGATATCCACGATATTGGACTGGTCGGAATTCATTGATTTACAACTAAACATGAAACTTGTAATATAGAAATTAAATCGCTTGATTCCGAGTAACATGTGTCACTAGTTACATTGAAACTCTGGACGCTGTGGGAGGGGCCCTTAAGAAATTTTAACAAAGCTGTTTCTCAGTGAATATCTATAGGCAAAGAGAAACGTAAATGCCATATTTCAACCCTGTAGGTCCTATAGTTTTGAAGATTTGTTGTTTACTTGATTCCTACTTAAGTCCATAAAATTAACATTTGATTGAAATTTTGAAGTCGTCGGAACGGGACCCTGAAGGAAATATGCAAAAGCATTTCTTAGTGAATACCTGTAAGCGAATATTCAAGCTGAATTCCAACCCTGTATGCCCTATAGTTTTGGAGATACACCAACACGTGATTTTACAAATACTAGTGCACGTGTTGCTCGTCATCGAGTAATTTATTTTGATACAATACAAAAGTTACATTTAGTTCTAAATCAATGAAATCCGACCAATCCAATATTGTGAATATCAGTGACCACAAAAACTACAGTTGTACGTTAACAGATGTTTAAAATGCTCAAACCAAACTCAATGTTATTCTAATGGGACACTTTCAAATTTAAATTGTGGATAGCGCCCTTATTTTAAGTCCGATTCTCATCAATTTGTGGCGGTAACAACTACAGACTAAGCCCTATCCTATGACACAAAAATTTAAAATTGGTAGAGAAATTTAAGAGGAGTTCTCTACACAAAAAGCCCTTAGCGTATTAAATAAGTATAGATGCCCTAGAAGGTAGTATAAAAGTATTCTAGGGCAATTAAAAATGGTTTGCTGCCAAGATAATTACAAAAACTAAGTTTTTAACTATAAATGGATGGATCTCAACAAAATTAAGCTAAATTCAAAGCTTCATATAAAAATATTTACTAATAAGTGAAATATTAACACATACACATCCTTATTCTCTATAAGATTAACATTAGAGCCCCAAAATACAATGTACTGTCTTTATAGACTTGTTAATATCTCAATAACCAATGGAGATAGAGCAAAGCTTGAATATACTAAAATGTGTGATTTTTTTTTGTAAATAAGCTTTCCTTTCGGCATTCACCAGGCTCTAGGAAGCATTATAATGTATCAAAATATTTTAATGAATCAGCCAGAAAAGGTCTTAATATGAAATGATTATTGTAGTTAATATTATTTAGCATAGCACACTTTCATTCTGCATATTTAAAATCGCATTCTGCAAATCGGTGTGATAGGTGGTGCACAATTAATAATTTGGTATTTTTAATTAAAAAGTTTGTAACGTTGTACCGAGCGAAGCAAGCGAAAGAAATGAAGGGAACTTTTAGAAAATAGTTATCTTAGCATGTACTCCATTTCCATTTCGGTTTTGGCTCCATCCACAAGGGTAAACCTTGTGGTGGCTCCCCCTACCCTCACGGGCAGTCCGTACCCAGCGTTAGCCATACCGGACTAGTCTTACGACAAGGGGAGTTATGGAACAATTGCCCCAAATCACATTAAGGCGGATTAGACCCCCCAAAAAACCGGAATTCACTAGGCCTGTGGTACTTAACCGGCGGTGAACCCAAATAAACCATCCGCTGTGAGTGACAGTGGCAGCACTACCCATGCTACTTCTCAGCTTTCGTTTGTGAGCAACGCCCCCAGATGAGGCTGGAGGGCCCCCCACAGCCGAAGCTGTGTGCCGAGCATACCGACAACCTCTACCCCCTCGAGTCCAACCCAATATCCGGACTGACCGAAGCCAGGGGCTTGAACCGGTTCCCGAGGTCCCCATTTTAGGTTTTACTTGGGTCATGGGTGGTTCCCAAGCGGAATAACTAGGTCACTGGAAACCCGCACGCCAAAGGCGCCGGCTACACTGCAACCGCACCCGAGGGCACGGAAGCCCCAGATCCCCGACATCCTGACTCATTACCTCCCTTTTGGGGGGAGCTGGAGTGAAACACCCAGTAAGCGCGCGATTGACACAAGGCCACCTCCGCCAGGGCTCGGAACAGTCGAAGCTGCCCTACTTCAGTTAATAAAGGGAGCCACGCCCGTTACCCAACTCGGTACTTTGAGCTGGGATTGGGTAGTGAACTTCCCAGTTCTAGGGGTGCAGGCCCTGAAGTACAACATACACCCAAATCTATCTTAGCATGTATCTTAGTATCTTAGCATGTACTATCAACACACCAAAAACCAGCCTGTTACTAATTAGTTAGATTTTAGGTCTTTTTTTATCTAAAGTTACTGGGCTAAGTTTCTCTCATATAGAATCATTAAATGTGCACGGGCCACCTCGTCTATGTATTAATAGGCAAGCATGTTTCTTTTCCTCCTTTTTTCTCCACTTGTGGGCATCGTAGGAGAAATCCGCGCAAGCTGTTAAAAAGGTATCATCCTGTACATTAACAGAATCACGGCATAATTCACATCAATAATTCACATCAATCTCCAGGGATACGCCCTACATGCCCTCAAAGTTTTAATGTTAATCTTATGGAAGAAGTTTAATTGATTAAATCATAAGACAGCTGTTGGAAATTTCTTGAAAGACAGATGTTTCAGTGGTTTATTTTACTATTTAGGTCCAAATCAACTGAAATTGTGGTCGGGTTTCGACCAGTAGGCGATCTCTAGTACACAAGTCTGCATAGCACTCCTAGAATATGTTGAGTTTGTGTTGTGAAGAAATTTAAAATCACATTTGTTTTTACATATGGTAGGTTTTACTTTTTGACGGACATATAAACTCACTGCATTTTTCTATCAGGAACATATTGATGGGGTATATACGAAAATTTCTATTCCAATAACATGATCTGCATGATTTGTATTTCTATTCACAATAGGACAATTTATTTTTTAATATATTACCTAGTGCCGTCTTTATTGTGGAACGAGTGAAGTGGCCGCTCGCTACCTTGGTTTGACAAGGTTGTAACTGACATTTGCGGCCAAAATGAGGTTATTGGTGCTTCAGATTTCTCATTTTCTGATGCACATGATGAGTTAACACATTCTGCAATATGTTGAAAATCAGCTGATTTACTAATGTTACAAAGTTCTAACTTATGAAATGTGATTCCTCTATGCAGTTTGACAAGGTTGTATCTGCTGTACTCTATGCCAATGATGAATAAAAACAGCAACAAAAGAGCTGTTGTTTTTAGCGAATTTCCCATAGGGATTAAGCTATTAACGTGGGTCTCATGGTAAGACCTAAGCCAGGGACCATGTTACTTTTTTGTTTTGAGGTGCCCTGAGACCAAAAATAATAGTCATTAAAATTTTTAATTATATATGTATATATGTGTCCCTAGACATGATAACTCTCGTAAAAATGGTCCGATCGACATCAAATTTGGTAGAGATGTGTAATCCTACGTTTATTCGGATGAGTTCGTAAATCTGATATATCGACCTACCGGAAGGGGTAGCTTTGGGGGGTTTTGTACCCCAAAAATGGGTTTCTGCATTTTTCACATGTAATTTTTTTTAATTTTAAATTTTTATTTTGACCTTTGGATTTAGCTAAAAAAAAAACACACAATTTAGTATTTTGAAGCTTTGTTCTATCTCCATTGCTTACCGAGATATTAAAAAATCTAAAGACAGTACATTGTATTTTGGGGCTCTAATGTTAATCTTACGGAGAATAAGGATGTGTAAATATTTCACTTATTAATTAATATTTTTGAATGAAACGTGGCATTCAGCTTCATTTGGTGATATTTATCAATTTTTATGGCAAAAAATCTTGGTTTTTGTGCTTATCATGGCAGCAAACATGCATACTCTTTTCCCATGTTAATCATATGGAGAATAGGCAAACTCCTTTAGCAATGGACAGATATTGATAAAACTTAGTATGGCTTCATATGCTCAAAATAATTTTTTTATGCTAAAAACCTACTTTTAGTGTTCCCCATGGCAACATACCTGCATACTCTTTCCCTATATTAATCATAAGGAGAATAGACATTTATTTCCCTATTTATGAGCATGTGAGGGTATTTGGTTTACAGCAGGTTTATGTGGTCAAAATTAATATTACTAATTTGGAAATTCGCTGAGTACGCAGGTCTGCTGCGATGGGGGGTGTTAAGACTACTTTACTATTTAATATGTATCCCTAATCCTAACGGTTTGGCAGATAATGGAGGTCGAAGTTTGATTTTTTCCCATAAGAGTAACATGGGGCTAAATTTCACATCCAATATCTCTGTTAATTTCCATTTAAACTAAAAAGGCCTAGCATAAAAATGACTTAGCTTCTTCTTTTAAACACTTAAGCATCATAAATTGTTAGTTTTGTCATAAATTATCTTATTTTTCTAAGAATTTGTCAATATCATAGAAATTATTGAAAATGTGTAAAAAACTAAAATTGATTACGTTAAAAATCAGTATTCTTTATGAAATATTATCTAAAATGAGGTAATAAGACATTTTTATGCTTGGACAGTTATGTTAAAGGTAAAATTTTCAGTGTTAACGGATATGACAATTTGCTCCATGTTATTTTTATGGGATAAAAACAAACTTTTACCTCCAATATCTCTCAGACCGGTATGATAAGGGATACGTATTAAATTGCAAAGTAGTGTTAAAATTATTTCTAGAATCCTAAATACCATAAAAAGTGGGGGTTCGTATTGAAGATTAATGACTTCCGGTCTGAATAGGTTACTCCTAGTATACCCTGTACATTGAAATTATTATCAATGGATAGAGCGCAAACGGATTACCTATAATGGCACAATTTGTTTTTGAGAAAAATTAATTTTGTAGATTTTAAAAGGGGTGTATTATTGGAAATTCAGTATAAAGACTGGTGGTGTGTGTTTTGTTATTGACATTTTTTATTTTCTAACATAAACTGCTCTTACAGTTGTTAAAGTATAGTAAAAATTACTTAAAGAATAGTAATATTTAACATTTAAGTTTTGTTTGTATCACACATGCTACACTGCCACTTTTGTGTTTTAATAAAACGTTGACCATATTCGTTTGAAAAAGTTGTATTGTCACTTACACCCTTGTCACTCACATTTTTACTTATTTTGTAAGTGACAAGGTTCTAACTGCATTATGACATTATTCATATAAAATAAAGGGCAAGATATTTGTTTATGAAACAACCCAAACCATTAATATACATGACTATTAAGTATGTATAAAAAAAATTGGCGAGATTTATTAATAATGGAAAAAAATTTAGGACATCAAAACTTCAAACTCGTTTCCCCAACAACTATGGTTGGACCAGTTACAACCTTGTCAAACCAAGGTAGCGCGCTCCAGGCCTCGCGCTGGGAGGCTTTATAGTCTCGCTAAATAATAAGTAAATGTTTTGGTTGAATAAAAATAATATAATAATTAGTTGATTCTGAAATATCTGTCTAATTACCCACGAAATATGTCCAATTACCAATTTAAAGAAAGCTACGAACGAGATTATCACTTGTGCGAGATAGTAGCAAACAAAAGAATGCGAATCATGCAAAACATCTTTTGATAGAGGCGGCTGGCGGCGGGGTGATGGAACCCGGGCCTCACGCCTACCACGCCGGTGAGTGAGTCATGCTTGCTCACGTGCCCCTGACGCCGTTATAAGGCCCCCCATACACGTAACGATCGGTCGACGACAGGCGAACCACGACGGATCGCAACAGATCGGTCTCTGAAGAGTGATTCCCCACACACGTAACGATCGGTCGACGACCGGCGAACCACGACCGATCGGAACGAATCGGAACACTTCACTTTAAATTAAACAACAACCTACACAAACTATATAATAATAATAATAATAACTTTATTTGACATCCAAGGATGCATCATACAGTTCTTACATTATTATGACTAGGCCTACTTAATATTATTATAATTTATGAAAAAAAATCTTCAATTTTGTAAATACATTTCAATATTAAAATAATTTTGAGTTTCTTTTTGAATGTTGTTAAAGGTAATTCTTTCATCTTGTTATCTAATTGGTTGAATACTTTTCTTGACATTTCATGTAAGTTCTTTTTTGTATGGGTGTATTTGACAAATTCTGTTCTTAATTTTTCCTTATTTCTTGTATTATGTTCGTGTACATTAAAATTTTTCTTATATTGGTATAAATTTTTCTTTGCATGTATTGCCAATTGATATAAATAAATATATTGATGGTAGAGTGAGTATTTCATGTTCAATAAAATAATTTTTGCAGGATGTTCTTGATTCTAATTTGCAAATTATTCTGATGGCTCTTTTCTGTAGTGTAAATAATTTTTTTGAATATTTTTCTCCACCCCATATTAAAGTGCCGTAGCTTAGATGACTGTGAATGTTTGCATAGTAAACAGTTTTAAGAATTTCAAATTTTACATTTCCAGAAAGTCTTTTTAAAGTGTATAATCCTTTAGATATTTTATTAGATGTCATATTAATGTGGTCGTGCCAATTGAGTTTTTCATTAAGTAAAATGCCCAAAAAACGTATATTTGAATTTTGATTGACTTTATAGTCTCCTCCTGAATTAGATTTAAACATTATATCTTGAATTTTGTCTTTGTTCAGGGATAATTTGTTTGCACAGCACCAGTTAGTAATATTTTTTGTTGTTTGTAATAGAAGTACATCCAGTTCTTCATGATTATTACAACTAAATTTTATTGCTAGATCATCTGTGAATTATATAACAAGTAACTAAAATAACACTTCACTTTAAACTAAACAATTACCTATTCAAACTGTATAACAACTAACTTAACCTCTGTGAAAAACTAAGCCCAGCAAAAAGTAGGGTTATGTCTCTGTGCACGAACAAATTCACAATGAGCTCGCGGGGCGGGCTCACTCTGGGCCTTCCGTCTGTCGTCGACCGATCTGAAGCGTCCCCACACACACACGCAACGATCCGTCGCACGTCGAGGCTGGTCGGACGCGGTCGGACGACGACTGATGGGATTCTCATCAGTCGTCGTCCGACCAAAATCGTCGTCAATCGGTCGGAAGCGTCCCCATACACGTAACGATCCGTCGCACGACGAGGTCCGTTCGGACGGATCTGACGGACCGATCGTTACGTGTATGGGGGGCCTAAGCTTAACTTAAAAAAATCGAATAAACATGATATTAACATTTTACAAAGCGATGGTATGACAGTAATATGTAATAACTATTCACAATGAAGTTTTTTTCTTATTATTTGATCATAATTTTACAATGAACGTTCGTAGACAGTATTTAAGATGTCCACATTGGATTTGGATTACTCAAAAAATACTAATATGTGCAAATAAAAATCTTATTTTGTAGGAAAAGTACTCGGGGACCCAGCATTTGTTCGGCAAACTCGTATTACTTGTAAGACAAGCTCGTTCGCTCCGCTCACTCGCCTGCCCAGGTGGTGTTGCACTTTACTTTAAATTTAATGAACAAAATGTTAAAAATTAGAGTAGTAAATTTTTTTGGAAAAAATTTAATAATTTTCGGACAGCCAATTTCTTTTGAAATGTGTTTTAAAGCACCCCTGACCTTCCTCCGAAAAGTCCACATGGGGATCATGCTAAAAATGAGAAGTTGGGCGATTAGGAGTTACAATGAAAATTTATGTTAAGCATACTAAATTTAAATACATTCCAGAAGGTATATATGTATATCAAATAAAGTTCATAAAATGTTTAATATACAATGCTGTAAACAAGACCTCAATGTAACGGTTGGGAAATAAATGGCAGGCGATCAAAATTTAGAGTAAAATAATATTATCAACTTGAAACTTTGCAATTCTTTGAGATGCAATAACTTCCGACATATTTGACCTTTTGAGGTCTGGTTTTTGGATATTTACTCTCCTTACTAAGACTTTAAAATTATGTATTTAATGAATATAGACTAAAAAAAATTTTCAGAACTTCCTCTTTGGGACGTCTATGTAGAAGGGGGTTCAAGGGTAATATGATAGGCATACGTCAAGCTATCCACATTGTTTTACAAAGGTAATTGTAAAAGCAAACGTTTACCGCAAACTGCACCTGAAAAGGTCAAGTATTTCGAATATTATTACATTTTAAGCGTTTTGGTTAAAATTTGATTTTTTTTTTTTCAAAGTTCGAAAGAGCTTTAATTTGATATGCATAAACATATTACCCGCCCAAAAATTTATTTCTGACTCCACATGGGCCATCCCATCCTTTTTAGGCATGTTGCCCACTGGGGATTTCAGGGGACTTTTCTGAGGGAGGTCAGGGGATGTTATAGAACACATTTCAGCAGAATTGACTATCCAAAAAATTGTTCTTTCTCCAGCCATATTTTTGCTTAATTTAAAACACTAAATGTAACATGTTAGTTTATTTCGAGAGTTTTCAGCTGATTTTAGTTCAATTTAGTAGCTACTTTTAAATGCCTATAAGGATAACGTGGAAATATTGGTGGGGTGTAGGGCGAAAACCGGATTTTTCCCAGTCATAGGACCAGTTCCAATCAATTCCTGGTGAAAGAAAACCCCACATTACACCATATAATAATAATAATAATCTTTGGAATTGAAACGCCTCCTATAATTTCAAAACGATTTCCAATTTTTGTTGTCGTTGGATATGGCTTAATCTATAGTTGTTTCCACGAAAAATTTATGAGAATCGGATTTAAAATAAAAGCACTATCCATAACTTCATTTTACACATTAAAATATCATTACGATTCAGTTGAGCATTTAACATCTTTTAAATGTACTTTTAATAGATGTTAATAGTAAAGTGTAGTTTGGGGTGGTTAATGATTTATCACAATACTAGAACTCGCCCATTGGTCTAAATTAGACCAAAAATTCAGGTAATATTGAGGTAATCTATATTATATTATTTTAAAAATGGGTTTTTCTCTTTCTGTAATGTTTGGCTCTCCTATCAGACCGATTTTGATGGTTTTAGTCTCAAATTAAAAGTATGCATTCACAGATTTTCCATCAAGCATCGGACTTCATTTTTCTATCATATTACTCGATTTACACACAAATTAAATTTCCTCCCTGTACATTTCTTATGGGAGTTAAATTTTAATTCTTTTCCGGGTTCGTTTGGGTATTCTAACCGACCGATTTGGACAATTTTGGTCTAAAATGAAAGGTAAGAATGCTCAGATTTGCCATCATACATACTATATTACTCGACCTGAAACATAAATGTAACAATTTATAAAAATTTGGCATTGAACTCAAGAAAAAATTTTCCAGTGATGGTTATGTAACGCTATATGTTTTGGTCTAAGAACCATCTCTGGAATATCAGCTTTCATATGAGCCTTTGAATATAACAATCGGAAGAAATTGAAGCACGCCACTGCATTCCAAACAACATAAGTTTATTTTTTTATTTTTATGACTTATCTGCATTAAATGATAAATAACTCCATTTCTATTTAAGATATTTTAAGGGACAAACGACAGATAGAGTGGAAAAAATAGACTATATTTGCCGGAACCTGTTTTCAGCCACGGTCAGTTGTACAGTTGGTTGCACGAGACGTGAGACAGCCTGCCAGAATTTGTGCTACTTTTCAGCAGGTTCGCTATATCTTGTGCAACATGGCGTGGATTAATCATTATAATAACATACAGTAAAAACATTACTAAGGTCTTCATTTAAAATTTAGGCTGTTAAACTGCCCATGTGTGGCACAAATCCTGGCGGGTTGTCTCACGTCTCGTGCAACCAAGTGTACGTCGCCTTATCAAGAGGAAAATCATTTGATACCGTAAAAGTAGAAATAAAACCAAAAGGATGACGTACAGCTAATGTTGATTGGAAAGAAGTATTGTAAAAGGTAGATGATATATCATTATATTTTTATAACAGCTGTTTTATGATTAATCACTTATCCTTCTCCCATAATATTAACATTGAAACTTAGAAAACCTGCAGGGCGTAGCCCTCGGAGCTGATGTGGATTATAATTGAATTCTGTTAATCTACAGGACAATACCGTTCTGACGGTAAGCGCTTATTTCCCCTAAAATGCGCACAATCTAAGAAAAAAAAGGAGGAAAAGAAACGTGCTTGCCTATTAATATTTTCATTGATTTGATTTGATCGGGGGTGATTGGCTTAAAACCGATTGTAGCTCATATCAGTGAATGTGATAGTCCTATAGTCCAGGCTCTGAACAGGTTGGGCATGCACTAAAAGTAACAAAACTTGACTTTTGGAAATTTGGATTATTGTTGAGGACATTTAGTAGATGTAAAAAACCGATGTTGCCACATTTCCAGAATGGGCACAACACGGGGGACGCCCTCTAGGGGACGTCGTAGAGGAAACTGTATTGGCCTATGTCATGTTGTATATCATTTTAAAGGTCTTTGAATGTAAATTCGAATGCCACAAACCCGATCTCTAAAGGTCGAATATAACGCGAGTTATTGCATTTTGAAATTTTGGAAAAATGCTTTTTATGCAAAGTTTGACTGCCTGCCATTTCTGACTCGATCGTTCATTTAAGGTCGGCTTTGCTTTCTGTTAAACATGATCCTAAAGCTTACGTAAAATATTTCACAAAAAAATTCATGGGTTGTCCCAAATCGGGCTGAAAATCATAATGTAATCATAATATTTCGGACAGCAATTGAAGACGGCAAATTAAGGCTTAAAATAAAACATTTAACTTAATTCTCAGGATCTTTATAAAGAGGAGATAGATAGAATGTAAATAGATTTAAAAACAAATGTCGCCAACTCGACCTCAAATGAACGTTTGAGCCAGAAATGGCAGCATCAAGTCAAATTTTGCACGAAAGGATTTTAACGAAATTTCAAAAAGCATTAACTCGCGTTATATTCGACCTTAAGAGATCGGGCTTGTGGCATTCGAATCTACGTTCAAAGACCTTTAAAATTATATACAACATGACATAGGCCAATACAGTTTCCTCTACGACTTCCTCTAGAGGGCGTCCCCCGTGTTCTGGAAATGTGGCAACATCGGTTTTTTACATCTACTAAATGTCCTCAACAATAATCCAAAGTCAAATTTTGTTAGACTTTCGGTGCATGCTCAAACTGTTCAGGGCCTGGTCTACTAATTAAATCCCTTGATTTCAACCAACTATTGCACTAATTTATATGAAAACCTACAACGAAAAACTCGAGTGTTTTTATACTAATTCATTTACCTTCTGTAAGACAAAATATCCTCTATTTTTATTAGGTCAATAGTGACTTTAAGAATAAACTTAATTGTTTTTGTTCTAGATAACTTGACTAAGCTTTCAGTTTTTCCATCAGCATAAAACAAATATTTTTGAAATCATACCAACGTGAAATAGTAATTTTACTATAAAACTCCCCTTTTCAGAGTCCATGATATTAAGTTTTCATCTGTCAAAGTGCTTAAAATTCTACTTTGCAAGTATAAATTTTCCAAATTTCCGGGAGAAGACGCCGAACCCCCTTCTCTACTGGGGGATATTCCATATCCGCCAACACCCGGTAATCATTTAGAAAAAGGATTTTTTAAGGATGGTTCTGATATTTTGGAAAATATGACGGGTAACAAGTAACTGGTAACAGGTAAAGTATTAAATTTATTGCCTGTGCCTTACGAATACAAATGTATAGATCAGGTTAAATTAAGTGAAGACAAAAACTGAAGTTTGGAATTTGATTTTCACATTTAAATTTACAGTAAAATAGCTATTAGTACGTCATTGCCACTCGAGAATTGTGGATGGCCGCACGAAGCGTCAGCTGAGTGCGGCCAAACAATTTGAGAGCGGCAATGACTATTTGCGCTTGTAATACACACAATATTTTTCCTACCAACATAATTGCTACAGATTACATGTTTTATTGTATACAAAATGTCATTTAGATTATTTTATATTTGTTTCTGTTGGAACACACTGTTAAATATCAAACATAACCTTAAACTAAAAAAGAAGCAATGACTAAACGGCAACAATGAACAACAGCTGTTGCATGGTTTGTAATAACAGCTGACTTTAAATTGCTGTTCGATCTAGCGTGCGGTAAAGAATCATTGCCGCTCTAGAGCGGGAAAGATGCGGAAATCGGAAATGAACTTTTTTGCATAGGGGTTACAGGTATGGCAATGTGATTATTTCCATGCAGTGGTAGGAAAAAGAGTTTTAATACGATTTTACGAAATAATCAAAGAGTTTTTAACGTTGGGATGAATTAAACAATTGTACAATTTTATACCCAAGAATATTCATCGGTTTTTTTCTCATGCTTTTGGAAATTATTTCCAGTGACAAACCCAAATATATGTGGGAAGTCTGTTGTCAAAAATAAACCAATAGAGCGAGATCAAGTTAAATTATCCCGTTATAAATAATTTATTGAACCAAAATCATATGAAGTCCTTATGACATGAATTACCTAACGTCTTTTCGCTGTCAATAGTTAGAGAAAATAAACACATTAGATATTAAGACTAAGACTAGAAATATTGTAGATGGCTAGTTCAGTTTTGACTTAAAGTTGATTTTTGTAATGTCATGTAAATCAAACTAGTTATCAAATCTGATTACAAACCATGAAGACGAAGGAGTATAATTTGTAGCTGGATATTGGTAATTATGGACAATATTTCAATTTTCTTTATTCCATACAGACGTAACGAGTTTGCACTCAACCACAAAATATTCGTTGTTATTGGCTGTTCAAAAAAAAAAAAAAACAAAAAAAAAAACAAAAAAAAAATCAATCGTTTTTTATCATACATCAAAATTATTTTTCACTGTGTTTGTAGTTTGTATCACCTATTATATGGTGAAAATTCTGAGAAAAACAAAATGAGCCTATTTAGTAACGTAAAAAGATATTAAATTATTTCCGTGACACAGGTTTTTATTTCCCACATTTCATTTTCATATTTATTGCAACTTCGATGCTTTAATTCATAACAACATCAAAAAAGCTCACAGTATGTCGCAATAAACAGGCAAAAATTGGTTACGTGGTTAAACACAAAACTAATTTTTTTTAATAGTTTTGAAAACATCTGATGGCCCTAATGATTTCATAATATGAAATAGTATATTTCGTAACTAGTCCGGAAAGTGGTCGTTATCGGTGCAAGATCGAGTTTCAAGTACGAGGCGAAGCCGAGTACTTGAATTCGATCGAGCACCGATATACCACTTTCGGACGAGTTACGAACAGTACTTTTCATCATACCACCTTTAAAATCTACAGTTTGAATAAAAAAAATTATAAATTTTAACCTATATACCCCCTCTTACGTTGTTATTTGTTTATATTGTATTTGAACTATTTACAACTAAACAATCAGCTGTTTGACATTTCTAATTGCCTTGATTGGAGTCAACGAGGTGTAAGTTACTGTAAGCAGAATAGCAGCGCTAGTGGTGTCAAACATTGGAAGTTTTTTTCCGGTCTAGTCCCGAAAACCACTGTTTCGAGGTCTAGTCCCGAAAAATTTGTTTACCAACACGTTTATCCAACCCACCGGGAATCAACTAGTTTCGATCACAGCTGACCGTTCCGAAAACAACGTTTTTATCATTCTGCACGAAATCAGCCTGTTTTTTGTTCTCTCAACTGTACCAAAACCGATTCTTTATTGTCCTAGGACTGAAAAATCATCTGGAGAATTTTTTAGGTCCTAGTACTGAAAAGTCAGCTGTTTGCGATGTATATTATTATTCATTTATTAATGTTGAGGAGCAGAATTTTGAAATTCAAACGTATAAAGAGCATTGTTTGTAAATAACAGAAATGTAAACACTGCATATTACTTACTTTGTAAATATAACCTCGAAAACTTAATAGTTGATATTTTTAACGATCAAAAGTATAATTTTGCATTATGATAAAAAACGTTGTTCATCACTCGGAGCAAAAGTGTCTTTTTGATGCTTAATCGTTTTTAAAAACTCGGCTTCGCCTCGTTTTTAAAACACGATTACGCACCAAAAAGACCCACTTTTGCTCCTAGTGATGAAAACTACTATTATCGCAATGGTATGATGAAAAAAAATTTTTGTTATCTATTGTACCACATAATCAGTGTTTAACATTTTGATGAAATAAACTAACACATTTATTTTATAGTCGTAAGAATAGTTAGTTGTTCGCCGTTCGTAATGGCATAGCACTTGAACTTTTGAAAATAATTAGATTTTTGATTGAATTAGATTTCTTAAAATATTAATATCTTCTTGCTTAATTCATTTATTTACATTCTATACAAAATTTTATGCTTACGGAATGATAAATAAAATTATTATGAATGTTCAGTGTTCAACAAAATTGCAACAAAATCTATAATGACAATGAAAATAACTTGTAAAAAAGTAAAAAAAAAATAAAATAGACCTATGCTGATATTTAAGAATTTTGTCTGACTCCTTGTGGGCCGTCCCCCCTTAAGAGATAAAAAATGATAATAACTTAAGACAGTAGAAATTTATGGCCATTATTGATATACCAAGTCTCATTACTTTATCTATAATGGTAAAAAATATATTCCACCGTTCCGGGACTTTTCAATCACACTGTATATTGAATTCGTCAATGGATTTATACAATTCTTTTAAATAAACCACACAGTAGGCCTACCCAACCCCTGTACGAAGAACGAAATAACAGTTAGGGTAATGTGTGAGAATAATATTTCTCAGGTATATTTAAAGTAGGTACTAGTAGTTTTCATCACTGGGAGCAAAAGTGGCTCTTTTTAGTGCGCAATCGTGTTTTTAAAAACGATTAAGCACTAAAAAGACACTTTTGCTCCGAGTGATGAACGTCGTTTTTTTTATCATAATTAAAAATTACTCTTTTTATAGTTAAAATATTAACTATAAAGTTGACTTTTTTAGGTTATATTTACTAAGTAAGTAATATGCAGTGTTTGCATTTCTGATGTTTACAAACAATGCTAAAATATAACGTTTGAATTCACTATTCTGCATAGAAAATTAATAAATAGAACTTAGAAGACAGCTGATTTTTCAGTCCTAGGACCTAAAAAATATTCTAGCTGATTATTCAGTCCTAGGACACACAAAAAAAAACGCTGTTGGTACTATGGAGAGAACAAAAACGGGCTGATTTCGAGCGGAATGATATAAATATGATTTTTGTCATTAATTACGCATCCAGAATGTGCATGTGGTAATATTGTACTCCGGTGGGCAGCGTTCACACTGAGGACGGTCAGTGCGCGGTGGCGCGGCTCGGGCCCACTTATCTTATCAAGTTTATGTGATATGCTGCACATCTGGCTGAATCATCTCCCCGGTTGTCTTACCATGACATACATCAGTTAACAAAGAGTGAAAGCATTGACTATGTACACTGTGAAAGTTAATGATTATGGGATAGGTTCAAAATGGTAACAAGATGCCTTTTAGGTCCTTCAGTCTAAAGGACTAATTCCTGTCAAAAACCTATGTGATAGCGGCCACGAAATATGTCATTTTCTGTAAAATTTGTTAAATCTGGTTCTTCTATAATTTCTGATTTCTGATGGGGGTACAAAAATTAAGAATTAGAAGAAGATAGTTTCACTCATTTAGACTTCACAATTTTGTGGACCCCGAAACTTGGAACCACACTGAAAATGTTATAACGAATTTAAGCGAGGGTGTAGGTGGGCGCCACGACCCTTATGTTCATGCTTTCATTTTCATCGTGAACTTTACATATGACATGTCAAGAAAGGGTGTTAAATGAGGAATATTGAAATATAGCTAACGAGGTCCGAGCAACGAGGTGAAATAAAGCTGTGACACGTGTTGAAAGTGTATAAACAAAGGACTGGTTACCGAGGAAATGGCGGGGATTGTGGGTAAAATGGCACCGATCAACAGGGGATGAACTTCCTATATTTGTTGCACACTATATCAAGTTAACCTCGTTGGTCCCAAGTGCAATTTCAGGCTCTAACCTCGCCGCGCCTCGAAAGCTCGTCTTGGCTCGGTAACAACACCTTGGAAGCACACAGTAGCAGTGTAAATTGTGAAACGAGGAAAATAATTTTAAAAACCTACTCTTATTACTACTGCAGCAATAAAACGATGTTGCAAAAAGCCCCTTTCAAAATAATAATTTTAATCTAGGACAATTCTAAACAAATAGCTCAAATTAAGGACCAAGTAGGCTAATTCAAAAGTCAATACTGTCAAGTAGCTTTTTTGTAATAAATATTTTCTAGATGCTGGCTGCTTACAAATTTCTCTGAGCCATTGATAAATTTTTATAATTTTTTTATGCCTTTTAATAAAATTAGAAACGATATTTACTTTTGCTTCTTACCATCTAGACAAACTTTTCTTTTGCTACCATGTATCGGTCGGTATTAAAATTCAATGCATCGTCAAACTCAAAACCAAAACAAATTTATAAAATAAAAAGATTTTTTTACCAATTTATTTGTTGTGTTTATTTCAGTAAATATGATTCTAATTACAATATAGTTTTCCAAATTTACTATTCCCATATGTTGCATGTAGAGAATGGAATGTCCGTTCCTCTCGTTTCTGGGCGGGAGTCCCCAAAATTCACGTGTAGAATCCTTGAATATCTGTTTCTTATGTATCTGGGAGGGGGCACCCTGTTTTCATATGTAGAGTCCTGATGGAATTTCTGTTCCTCGTGTATCTTGGCGGGAGCCCCCTCATTTCACTTGCAGTGTCCTGGGATATCTGTTTCTCATGTATCTGGGCGGGGGCAACCTGTTTTCACGTGTAGAGTAATGATGGAATTTCTGCTCCTCGTGGTACTGGGCGGATGCCCCCTGATTTTACTTGCAGTGTCCTGGAATGTCTCTCATGTATCTGGACGGGGGCACCCTGTTTTCACGTGTAGAGTAATGATGGAATTTCTGCTCCTCGTGTTACTGGGCGGATGCCCCCTGATTTTACTTGCAGTGTCCTGGAATGTCTGTTTCTCATGTATCTGGGCGGGGGCACCCTGTTTTCACGTGTAGAGTAATAATGGAATTTCTGCTCCTCGTGTATCTGGGTGGATGCCCCCTGATTTTACTTGCAGTGTCTTGGAATGTCTGTTTCTCATTTATCTGGGCGGGGGCACCCTGTTTTCACATGTAGAGTAATGATGGAATTTCTGCTCCTCGTGTATCTGGGTGGATGCCCCCTGATTTCACTAGCAGTGTCCTGAAATGTCTGTTTCTCATGTATCTGGGCGGGGGCACCCTGTTTTCACATGTAGAGTCCTGATGGAATTTTTGCTTCTCGTGTATCTTTGCGGGGGGCCCCTCCTTTTCCTCCAGCTTCCAATGTCTGTTTAGATGCTCCAATTTAGATTTGACAATTTTAAGGATTTAAAATTTTAAAACTTAAATTTGGTATTAGATGGTTGAACTTCAAAATTTTGGTATTCATAAGTACAATGAATTCCCATGGAAACCCAATATATATCTTTGACTGTTGGTTTAACTTTTAGAAAGAAACCAAAGTGAAATAATGTTTTTTTAGTTTTTGACACACCCAGAGACTATGGGCAGATGTATCAGGACATGATGTTTAAGCAAATTTCCTGTGTAGGAAATTAACTATATTATGGTAGTTATTTTTTTACTATTTAAATGACAAAGTAAAAATATATCAGATCTCTATTTATAATACTTTGCTAAGTCTTACAAAGTATTACAAAATGACAGATAACTTTTTATACTTTGTCATTTAAATAGTAAAAAAATAATAAGATTCAATGGTTTACCTGTTGAGTACAAATGAAAATCACAAAAGCATTAGGGTCATGATACGGAAGGGTGATGAGTTGTGGTATGAGAAGCATGTGTTTTTTTTATATATTTTAAAACGATAATAAATTAAATGATCACATTCAGTGAAGATGGCATATTAATAGGCAAGCATGTTTATTTTCCTATTTTTTCTCAGCTTGTGTGCATCGTAGGAGAAATCCAGGCACACCATTAGAAAGGTACCGTCCTGTAGATGAACAGAATCACATTTAAATTTACATCGGTCCCAGGGTTACACCCCAGAGGCTTTAAAAGTTTCAATGTTAATCTTATGGAAGAAGGCTAATTGATTGAATCATTTAATTGCCATTCACAAATACTTTTTAAAATCTGCTTAAGCTTAGATAACGATAAAACTTGAAAATAATTAAAAACGAGAATCAGTGTATTTTTACCGAGGTTGGCCTTGAAAAATGCAGCAATAAGCTCGTGGGTAAATATTCACCAACTTACACTAATTCAATGCAAAGACCCTTATTGCAACTGCATCAATAAAGGTTTACCCATATGACACGCCACAATAAAGGTTTACCATTTAATATATATATATATATATATAATATAAAAATAATATATATAAATAAATATATATAAAGTTATATATATAAATATATTATATATAATATAATATATTGATATATATATAAAGTTGCAAAATACTGGAAGCTCTACTTTATCCTAAAGTTTTACTTTTTCCTAAAGCTAAATTGGGGGATTTTTTTCCATACATCTTAAACACCGTTAGCAAATATGGAACTAGTTTTAAATGCAGTACTACTTGAACAAAGTGCCCAAACACTTCGTGGGTTGGAATGTTTTCTCGTGTTTTTATCAACAAACTGCTAATCGACGAGTGATGTATCCATTCCACTAACAATATATTTATATATTTTTTTTTTTTCACATTTGTGAATCTTATGATCAGCTTCAGGTAAATAATCTCCTCTTTTATTCATTAAACTACATCATTATATTAATAAGTTAATTTGTATGAGTTCCTATGATTATTATTTATTGCTGTAAAAGAAATTATTGGCTATAGTTATTTTACTTATTAGTAATTTGTCTGTATTAATTTTGTATAAGTTATGTGAAAGAAAAACTACAAATAATTAGCGATGAACCTAAAGTTAATTTATTTTGAATTTAAGATAAATATACAGACGTGTTTTGAACTTTAACGATACATTTATCAATTTATTTTATACTGGCTACTCATCACTACTAGTACTAAGAATAGACAATTCGTTAATACACAATAGTTTTCAATTTGTTATGCTTTATATATAAGCTTCTTATCAGAAGCCGATATATGCAAACAGCTGAGGATGGCTTCTGACAAAAATTTGAAATATAAAGTATTTAAATAAACTATTTTCAGTACTAATAGTGATGAGTAGCCAGTGTAAAAAAAAATCACAAAACAAATCATCTAAGGAAATAAATAAATTACTTAAATCCCCGAGAAATATGTATGTTTTTGCAAATAATTCATTTACTAATAATTTTTATTTTCTATGATATGAAATCAAATATAAAAAGGTAGAAAAAAAGAGAGTCTTCCAGTGATTGGACCTAATCCAGGGATCGCCTCTGGTCAAGGGGATTTCAATGTTTGTGCAAACACATTGTTGTCCCTACCTCGCTACCCAAGATAACCTCAAACGTACCCCCTCCCCGCCCAGCCAATCTATTGCGAGGGACTATATGTAGTTAATGAAATGGGTAATGTAGCGTAACTAGACAGCTATATGGTAACACGCCATGCCATCATTTATGTATACGATATTCAATTGACTTATTGACTGCGTTGCATCATGAATTGTGATTGGCTTAGAAATTTTGTCTTTAATATTAATGTAGTATATGAATGTACCTAATGATAAATGTCATGCATCTGCCAGTAGAGTAGCCTATTATGCAAATTTTGATAAGTTTCAAAACTAAGTAGGCTAATATTGGATATTTAAAAAAAAATACTGGCTGGGTAGCTGAGTGGTTAAAGAGCTCGCCTTTGAATCTGAAGGTAGCCGGTTCGATCCTGAGAAAAGTTAGTGCTTTTTGATGGTTCGATACTGGACCCAGCTGCCTTTGGTCATTGGGCTATTAATTAATGATCCTGACAAATAAAAACAGCTGATATTTGTCAGTAACAAAGCTACACCTCATCTGATCTATCACAATCATCACACTCACCCCTTCAGTCATACTCACCTTAAAATACGCCAAAGTGCGTCGGTGTTTCAAATGAAGTCTCTGAAGTCTCTGAAGTCTCTGAAAATGTATTTATTACTTTTTTAATTCTTTTTGTTTTTAATTAGTTAGTACAAGATTTTACAAATTTTATCGTTTATAATGATCAAAATTACATCATATGCTAAATATATGGTTTTATTGTTTACTAGATGACCATTTCATTAAATTGAATTACCGTTAAGATTTTATCTTTTTTTATTATTTCAATTGAATTTACATATAGAAATATCCTCCATAAGTCAACTAAATCTTTTTTTTATTCTAAATTTTTATTTACTTTATCACATTCGTTACCAAGTTTTTACATAATTTTAATTCAGTAACTTTTTAAATCTATAGTAATATTAATTTCATGGCTCCTAGGGGTGGGAGATGAGCAATTAACTGAAAGTTCTCCTCGCCTGAGAAGTTTGTACTTTTTAGTTTTGTATGTAGGTGGACAGGCGGCCTAACGTGAGACTTCTGAGCCATCTTTTCGTCTTCGAGCCGAGATTTGAGCCCAGGGCAGAGTTTAGGGTTACGTTTATGGTAAACCTTTAAGTTGCTCGCATATTTTTTGCCTCGGCTTTGGGTAAATTACTTACAACATAAAGAAAATATAAAGAACCAGTATAATATAAAAATTAAATAAAATTTTAGTAGTGTGTTTTGGTTACTTCTGCGCCGGAAGTCGTGCCATCTGCCCGAGCAGCTGCTCGAGCAGCTGGCGCCAGCTGCTATGTCACATAGCTTCCGGTGGGGGTTAGAGTGTATATATGAGATGCTGTAGTTATATTTTATGCCATATAGGTCGGGGTGGAGATGGCGATAGTGTTGGCGTTAGGGTGAAGTGAATTTGCGCATAAAATTAAAAGTTAGTTCAAAATTGAAATTCGTCGGTGTTAACGAAACTCTAACAGTTGAACAAAAATTAAGAGTTAGTTCAAAATTGAAATTCAAACTTATAATTGGGATCTGGAAAATATGTCAAGGTCATCCAGAGTAAGTTTTAAAAAAGCCTATCCAACTACCACCAGAAATAGTTTAAAGTTGAACTAGTTGGTGATAGTGGGATAGGCTGAAGTAAATTTTGAATTTTATTTGTGAACATATAATTAATGTGCAACAGCAGAGTTTAAACAAGTTGAACTTTTGTGATGAACTACAGAGTTGTAAATGCAAACACCAACGACGATGAGAAGGTAAACGCAGAGTCCCCAGATGATGTATTTGAAAAGCTTGAACAAACGTAACATTTCGAGTTGGTTTTCCCGTTCCATTTCCAATCGTTTAATTTCCAATTTCAATTTATCCTCTTCTATTCTAGTTATGAAGGGAACTTCATCCATCATATCCATCATGATTTTGTAGTGTTTGAAATTTTAAAACAAGTGATGTTGATAGTTCAAAAGTTGAAGACGGAATGAGAAGTGAAAGCGAGAAATGTTAGTTAAATAAAGAAGTGGTGGGGGGAACGAAGAATTACAAAGAAGTGGTGGGGGAAATATTTTGCTGTTCATTATTACCATCAGTAGTGTCAGATGGTGCAGGAGTTAGATTTAGTAAACTGTCTTCGTCCGAACTTTCAATCTTATCACAAATAGGACAATCGTATGTTATTTCCAAATTCATTTTGATGGTTGTAAAATTATCTACAAGTTCTTGTAAAATATTAAAAATGTCTTGTAACTCTTCTTTAGAGTTTATTTCAAAACTAGAATTCATTCGGGCCAATGGAGAGTTGTTCATTATTGGAGAGTCGGTGATGGAATGAGGATCGGCGCATAGGGAGGGGGCTTATATAATGGTGACCTTGAGCAGGCGTCTAGGGAGGGGGGCTGTCTAGGGAGGGGGTTTTTATATAGGGAACCTTGAGCTTATGATTGAATAAAACGTTTAGTTCTTCTTCTCCATCTTTTAATTCAATTATTTGAACTGAAGTAGTTGTTTCATCTTCTTCACTTGATGAAGAAAACAATTCACCAGGATTTAAATATTGAACTACAATTCTGAACCATCTTATAGGATATTCGTCAATGACAGAAAGTAAGTTTTGAAACAATTCTTCCATCTCCTCCCTGTCAGTTATTATATGTTCAAATTTGATAAATTTGTTTTCCATGTTGTTAGTTAGAGTGTTGGAAGTGGAATGATTTAATATTATATAAAAATTAGAACTAGTGGTGGGGGAAATCTCAAGGTCATCCAAATGAAGTTTTAAAAAAGAGTGTAAAACTGAAATTACACATTTGATGGTTCTACAGGATCGGAATACCAATCTGACCTGTATTTACATCTTTTTATCATATGTGTACAAAAATCATCTTGATGAGAATTGGTGCGTTGACAATGAGCAAGATCGAGAGGGTGAAATTTGAAACATCTTTGAGGACAACACGTATGAAAATATCTTGATTTGTAAAGTTTCAAAGTTCGCAATTCTGGTGGCGGTAGTTGTTTTGTTTTGCATTTGCAGTAACAAGATCCGAAGAATTCGCATTTAGTACAAGCTAACCCATCCACCATCATTGGCCCTAAATCTGTACATTGTTGTTCACAACAGTAACGAGGTTTGTACTTGTATTTTTGCTCTTCCATGTTGATGCTGCGGAGTCCAGTGAAAGAATAAGAGTGTATAGTGTTAAATAGCGAGTTTTATGTACTGTGAAAAGTGGTGGGGGTAATTTCAAGGTCATCCAAATGGAGTTTTAAAAAATTATACCTTACAAGTGTAAGGATTATTAAAATTTAGAAAGTTTGTTTCTCTTTGTTTTCTTCAGACTTTTTCTCTCTCTCCGCCTTAGCCATAGCAACAAGTTCTTCTGTTGATAATGGATGTACTTCAGGAAATTTTAAAATTAATTTAGCTTGATATCCTTCTTTAGTTAATACATCTAAATCTTGGGTCATTTGTTCAACGGTGTTGTAGTCTTTTCCATAGATTTTTCCATCAAGTTGAATCATCATTCTGTACAACATTTTCTTAAATAGGTCTTGTCGTGGTGAGAGCTGAGAAGCAAATGATTATTTATACAAGTATCACATCCTTTTTATTAACTCATATTGATCATGTGATTCTTTAGTTGTAGTTTTGTCTGTCAAAAGTTATTCAACATTGGTAATACTTTTGGAACTTGATGTTATGTTGACCAGTTGGCGATGAAGAAGTTGTAGGTTGTGTAGAAATAAATATTTCATCATCGCAATATTTTGTTTTAGTGAACATCCTTGTATTAGTAGCACTAACATCAACAGTTAAGTGATAACCACCGGTAAGTAAAACTCGCATTTCGTTGGTTAAATCTTCGAGTTGTTCAAAAGTTGTAATGGTGTTGGTATCATAAGATGCACACTTGACTTTGAGAGACATCTTTTAGTTTTTATATTAAGCGATAGAGTGAGCGAGATGTGTACGGTACGAAAGGTAGTCGTAGACTGATGAATTTTACAAGTAGATTTTCGCTTTTATAATCACACAAAAGTGGGTCAAGGTCATCCAGTGGAATTTTTTAAAAAAAGCAACATATTGTAATGTACAAAGACATCACAATATGTTGCTTCTTTTAATTTTTTTTGTTTTTTCTTTATATCATATTTATTGAAAAACAATTACAAACAAATAGTTACAATGTTATGTACAAACTAATCAGTAGTAGGTGTTACATGAATAGTTAGTTCAGTTGAGTTGTTTCCACTTGGTCCGTGCGAAACCAAATAGAGTGCGCCGGGTTGAACTATACGAAGATCTTCATTTTGAAGAAGTTGTACAAAGCGTCTTGGTAGGAAGATCTGAAATTTTGGTTCATCACCAACTGTATATGGAGCCTCGCTCAATGTGCAATTAATAGCATCACCTACTGAAGTTTCCATTTTCTTAATCGTATGAATGATGTAGTGTTTTTCTTCTTTTAGTTCAGAACATTTCTTTGTAGGTAGAATTGATGATTTAGAATGAGCGTTGAACTGATCAACTAAACTTTGAAGTAAGTTCTGTGATGCCATCTTGATGTTGTTGTTAATCTTCTTGTTAATAAGAATGTCCGTCGGAGATGTTGTCTCTTCGGAGGTTAGAGTAATACTCATGCTGCGTCATGGTAGCGCTCTCGCTTTTATAATCGACACTACCCCCACCACTGACACTACCCCCACCAGTTTGTTGAAGGAAATTATTCAAGCGGTAGGCATTCTTTAAAGCGCACTGCGACCTTCGATGTTTAAAACTTTTTGATGAAATACAAAGTTCGTTGAAGTAGCATTGGAAATCTTTATCAATTATTGCATTAATCACTTCGTTGCTTGTAAATGATTGTATCCAATTTGCTTTTTCCAATCCCCTTGTGTAGATAATTTTAAACTCTTTGCAATAATGATTCATAATGTGCGGCATCATGTTATAATTAATGAAACCTTCATCCCATCTTAAGTTGTGAAAATGTTTGTTCAACCATTTGTTTGTAACTTTCGCTTTAGTTGTTAGTCTATTAAATGGTACTGGAGGTTTGAACAAATAATGATAAACTACTGATGTGTTCATGTCCAAGATTACTAATTCTTTAATAATAAAATTACCATCATTTCCTCGGAAAGCTTGAAATTCAATTATACCTCTTTTAACTTCCATTATATGTGGCGCATTAGAAAACGAAACCCGTTTATTCATGATGAAGTCTTACTAACAACTGACTTAAAAATTGAATGAGCCGATGTTTATAACAGACAGGATTGTTCTTCTTCTTTCACTTCTTGTGCCACTTCATCAATATTAAAATTGGTGTGATAGTTGTTTAATTGTCTCCACATTTCAACTTCTTGAGGTATTCTATTAAAGATTGAAGTATCCACGGGACCGTATAAAATTGGAACAAAAGGTTTTTTGTCCAATGTATCAATTAGATAGTCTTTAATTATTGCACTTGAAAATATTAGTTGTTTCAAATATCTGGTGACGGGACCGGTAGTACAACTTAAAGTGTAAAATTCTTCTTTAGTGAAATATAATTTAACATTATGTGTAGTTTAATCTCTGAAGCGAACAATTTGTCCTCCACGATGTTTTACTATATCAACTTCAATATTTGATTCCAATAAACTTAATCTTGTTCTTCTTCCAAATGTGTTGTTACTTAAATAGCACTCCAAAAGATGTAAATGTTTCATGAGAGATTCCCAAGTAGTTTCACTGAAAGTAACCATTTTGTTTCCATGATTTAAAATAACAATTGGTGAATAATCCATTGATTTTAAAATTCCAACTGATATACTTTTTGTCATGCATGAAGAAATTGGGTAGATAATCCGAAGAAATACTTCTGTTAAAATATTGGTTGTAATGTTAACTTCAACCTTCTTCCTTTTTACTTCTTTTTCAGCTTTTTCTTCTTCTCTCTTCTTATGTTTATTGAATTTTAGGAACTCGTCCATTTCTCGTTCAACTTGTTTTTCTATATCTGAACTATTATCATCCATTAGAGGTGTATTTTCTTCTCCGTTAGTAGAATTCATCTTGCGAATGATGTTTCCCATACGACGGTTGAAGATAGAATGAAGTTTCTACTAATTATTTTCTCGCTTTTATATTTTTCGTAAAATCCTTGAAATTTATACAATTACATAATTGTTTGTTTTCAACTTGTCTTTCACAAATGAAATTCTAACCTCAAAAATTAAAGCAGATAATTCTAACCTCAAAAATTTGCAGTTGTTATACAATTCTTCTTAAAGTACATTCTTCACAATTCCGGTCAGCGGTGTGTAAGTAACTATTTTATCATGTAGAATTAGACAGTATGCCGAAGTTCCATCCGCTACTGGTTCTTCAAATTCCATTTCAATTTTTATATCCACACTTGATGATTTTACCGATTCATTTTGTTTTGAACAATCGATTACAATTATTGGAGCCTTGGAATAATACTGGTCAGGTGATAATAGTGGTGTATTTGTCTTTCCATAATATGACGATTGAAATCTTGCATACATATCGTATAAAATGGAAAAACGTTTTTTACTGAACATGACATTCAAATTGTCATAGGGAAAGAATTGAGAGTTTAGGAAAACTTTACAATTCTTTATTTTACAGTGATCAAATTGACCAGCATTTGCAGTGATAACATCTTTTCGCTTAGTTTGAAAACCGAGTATTATGTACCTTGCTCGTTCCAAGTAAGTTGATGTCTTGACGGTCCATGTTTGTCTTTCTGTCTGAGGTAGTGTAGGGTATTCATGAAATTCCCAACTTCGGAATGGCATCACAATATCACGGTCAGATTTTAACTTTCTCAATAATAGGATTCTATGTTCATCGGCCAATCTTACATGAGGTACTCTCCAAACAACTTTATCCAACTGTAGTTGCCATTCCAGTTTATCTTCCGTAGTTGCAGGGTCTGCAAGTATTAAGTCCTTATTAGTTGAAGATCTGAGTAATACTAATTCTTGTTTGACATTTATTATTACCCGTTTGTAATCTTCAGCGAATCCCAAAAGCAATCGTAAAGGTACATGAAAATCAAAGTGACCGTTGGAAGCTGGTGTTATAGTGTCTTTATCTGGGGCAACCCATCCGGCAGTGACTATTGAATTCTTCTCATGCGGTGTTAATGATGTTAATCCTTTCAATGTCGTTGTTAAACCAACCTTTTTTGTTGAATCAACCGTCACCCCTGATATTTCATATCTTATTTCATCAAAAAGATATGCCATCGGGTTATTTATAAAAGGAACTGTTGAAGCAGTTTTCCATCCAATTTTAATACCCGTCCTTCGATGTACAAGTAACTTTCACACGGTAAAGTGTAAATATCTTGTTGTTGAATGGGGATCCTTATTTCATCGTTATTGTTTAATTTTGATGAAGTGTAAGGGTTGTGCGTGTGATATTCCTTCTCCCATAGTGTTTCGTCGAACGTTGGTCCTTGAGATATATCCAGGATATCCATCGCTGTTAAGTTTCAATCCAATCTTCTGTAGAAAACGAATGTTTTCCGATGTTAACTCTTCCAATGTCGAGGAGCTACTGAGCTCCCGACTCTTCCGTTGCGGTTTAAATGATAATCCCATGTTGACTTTTATGTTGCTGCTCTGATGTGTATCCGTATAGTAATTGTTTCTCCTCTAAAGTCAACACTATGACCGTCTTGATCCAATATGTTCAGTACGATGTCTGAAATGAAACTGGTGTTTAAGGGTAGGTATATCAAGTTTTGTGGCTTCTCAACAATTTTAAAACCGGGAGCCACTGTTGGATAAAATGTATGTAAAATATGTTGATTAACTCCATCTCTATACGATCCGTGTATAATGTTGCACGTGACATCAATACTATTTACTTTCAATATTGTTACAGTTGAATCACCCGAATGAGTAGTTCCAGGAGTTAAGATTTTCTTTTTTGTATCTGTAAATCCAAGTAAACTGCCAATCGACTGTTCCAAGCTGACATCAATATAATATTTCGAAGTTATTTCTGCTTTTAAAGTATTATTGTTTCCTTTAACGGTGATATTGTCTTCTCCGAGTTGTTTCTGTAATAATTGGTTTATGTCATCAATTTCATATGCTCCAGTAGGAAATGTAATTATTTTCAATTCTGAGTATTTTCCTGCAGCATCCTTAGTTTCATAATAATGTAGTAAATTGTTTTTTCCTTCTGTAACATTAGGAATTGAGTTGTAGGTAGTCAAATCAAGTAATGCCGCTTCCCATAATCTTTCCTTGGATAGACGCAATGCTGGGAACAGCGTACTTTTCAATGTGGATGAATTTCCACTCAGTGACACTGTATACGATGACATCTTAAAGCTGACTGACACTCTTCGCTAGAAACTCCAAACATAAATGCCCACATATTTCAGTATTGTTAGGTTGTTCTCTTTTGTAATTGTAAAAAATGTTTTTGGAGTTTCGAAAATAATGTTGCAGTTCTTTTGGCGGTGGTAGATTGCCAAAACTGTCAAAGTAGTAAATGGTTTGTCCGAGTTTTTTTATAGCATACCCAATGAGTGCCTGGACCATAGGTGGAATCCAAATTTACTATTCCAGTTTCATTTTTCCATATTTTAGTTGGTAATGCATCTTTCATAAAAACTCCTCGAAAGAATGGTATTTTCAAACATTTTACATAATCATTTAACTGATGATTTGTTAAGGCTTTATTTGGAATTATCAATTGATTCTTCTTATTTAGTACACACGGTATGGTCTTAGGTATAAACCTGCTCCGTTTTTTACCATTTGCCAAACAGAAGTCTTCTTTACACTTGCCTTATGAGTTCTACGACGTCCTTTTTTAATGTTTCCACCTCTTTTGGGAGCGCCTCTCTTTGCAGGTCTTCCTCTGCGACGTCTTCCACCACCTAACTTTGCTTTTGTCTTCATGGCTGTAGTTACTGCCCAAGCTGCTGCTTTTTCTGCAATATTTGCGTCACTTGATTTTACTCTTTGCCAAGCTTTTTCCGCTAGAATTTTATCTGCTATTGATCTATTTGTTGAATCTTTATACTTTGAATATGCTATATCGTGTTCTTTGCAAGCTTGATCTAATTTATTAATTCCAGGATCTCCTCTTGCTAAACGTTTTGCCAACTTAGTTCCAGGTCCACAATATTGATAACCTCCGGGCAGATGTAATTCGTATGGTAAAGCGTCTATCGTTCGATTTACAACAGCACCAACTGGAATCCGTCTGAGCAGGGATAATGCAGCTGATGTTATACCACGTCCTCTCTTGCCGCTGTCTTGACGATGACTGAGCGATACGGTCTTCATTATGTTGTCTTATATAACTGGTGTGTTTACTCCACGAGATACTTTACATAAATGAATAACTTGTGCAAAATCTTTTATATTTAAAGACTTAGTTATTCAAATTAATTATATACTGATTTATGATTCTATTTTTAATCCAAGCTTCTCGTTCATCGGGTTGAATCACCACATGATTCGTTGTACTAGCTATATGATTGTGGGTATCAATAAGTAAATTACCCACTATTCTTATTAAACAATCTAAAGTTACAGCATCTTTTGGATGTTGAGGATCATGTAATTGCATAATACGTTTATCATTACATGTGTAAGCTGTTGAATCACTTTTTGATGTTTTTATGACTTGTCCAATAGTAGCAGCATCATTTGAATCTTCACCTGGTAAAATATTAATTATTTTCTTCATCTTTGCATCATATTGGGTCCCAAAGTGTTTATCCCAAGTTATTGTTTGTTTCATTGTAACACAATCATTTTCTTCGTAACCAGGATAAATATCTTTTATTCTTCTATTACGACCATTGTATGTACCTAATGTACCACCACTCGCAATTAATGTTTGCACCATTAGAGGTACATCTGTATCTTTTATACCAAATCTTCCATTTGTTATTGTTTTATGTCCTGCATCCCATTCATCATTATTTCCTTGCATTAAATTAAACTTTTCATTTCCATGTATAAATTTATCTCCCCGCTTTAACACGGCATCTTCATGTTTTACAAAATTGGATGTTTCCTTTTTTAATTCTTTAGATAATTGTTCCATAGTAACAGCATCTTTTGGTTGAGAACCGAACTTTACATTTGACAACACTTTCCCATGACAATCGATTTCATCACCATCTTGTAAAATACAGTTGTCCTTGATATATTTCAGGTTTACAGCATCGCCGTCTTCCTTTGGGTATCCAATGTCATTTATAATAAATTTATAAAAAGAATATCCATGTTTAGTTTTTTCCGGTATTATAGAATGTAAATATTCTTTATTAACTGAATCTTTATCATTTTTGGGATTTCCCACGTTGGTTATTCTATAATTTCCAGCATCATATGTTTGTCCATCTTTTAAGTTGTTACCCCATTGCAATTTTAAAGTATTTGAAAGTTCAGATGATAAGTACTCTTTAGTAATTGCATCAGAACCTTCAGTTGGTTTACCAACAGTAATTAATCTATGTGATTTAACATCGTAAGTATTCTTATGTAATTTTAATGATGTTGAAGTAGCTTCTTTTACTGTCTTCAAATTTGCTCCATCAGTATCTTCTTCTGGATCTTTAACTAGTTTTAAACGTTTATTACTTATGCTATAGTCACCTTCAGGTGTTTGCGGTAATCCACTTCTTTTTCTGTCTTCTCCAACTTGCACTCCTAAAGCGGAGTACCGTCCGAACTTGTCGACGCTCATGTTAGAACTGATACGTCTTATGCTTGCACCTCTTTTATATCCACGGACAATTATACGACTATACCGCGATTCCTAAGTTCATCAACTAGAGCCACCCATTCATTATTCAAACCTGTATGACCGGCTTCCATGGCTTCATGCAATAGTCTCATTCTATCAACCAATTTATTGATATCGTTGTAGTAAATCACATTCGTATTGTATAGATTTTTCATCAATCCTTTACCAGATGTTGAAGTATCTCCTTTACTCTTTTTACCATGTTGTTCAAGAAGTGATAAATCCATAAGTGATAAAGATTTTCTTTTCAGTGGTTGTCTCACCGCTGGTGCAGTACGTAATGTTGGCAATTTTCGTGGAGGAAACAACTTTTTTATAACGATGTTATATTTTGTTGCACGTGAACGATTAATCATTGCATCCTTTACATAGTTTCTTTTATGAGCGTTAGTATTTTGGAGAATCTCCTTAAAAACACTTAAATCTTTGGATGAATATCTTAGTGGTATGTTTTTAAAAATTAATTCATATAATCCTTTTGTTCCTTTATATCTATGCTCACCAATAATGATGTAATCGTCTTGTGTTATTTCAAGCTTTGAATCGCCAATCTTCAATTCATTCCCATCAATTCTTGCTCCGTATACGTGTGATCTACTCAAATTCGGGTTTGATTTCATATCATGTAGCATTTTCATTATATATTTTCTTCCAAGAGGTCCATGTTGTAATATATCGCTACTCAATTGAGTTAAATTTGGAATAGATTGTTCAGCTTCAGGTATTGGCTGTTCTTCTTCCTTTTCAACAATTGGTTCTTCTTCTTCTTTTGTTTCTTCTTGCTCACTAGCACTTGTATATGAATCATCATCTTCTTCTTTTTTTAATGCTTGTACTTCTTGTTTAGAAACTGGTAGTAAAACATCTCCTTCATAACGAGGTTTACCAATAGTTTCTGATATCTGTTTTAAAGGTTCCGTAATAGGTTTAAATGTAGTCTCTAAAAATTCTTCTCTTTCACTTAAACCCATCCTCAATGCACGATTCTTCATCCTAATAGAATCACTCAGTGATTTTATTTCTTTCAATAGTTTTTCTTGATTCACCATGTTTACACTGTGAAGTTCAACATGTAACTAGATGTAGCATCGGTAGTTCAACGCATAAATACAAATTTATCCAACCCTATACGATATCTACCATTTTTAATATCTTCTTCCTTCATAATAACGAGAAAGCTATATTTCTCATTCCATGCTTTGCCACACATCTCTTTAAATTTTTCAAATGGCATATCCGCATTTACATGATCATTATATATATGCTTTAAATTTGTTTCATCTTGCTTGAAGATGATCAACATATTTGCATTGTCTCTTATAAGTTGTTTTGGAATTTTACTGTATGTTTGACCAATATAAATGCTATCAATATTATGATGTCTTCCCATAGCAAAATAATTCCTTATTGTGTCATGATTTTCACAAGAAACATCGTCAAATATAAAAATAGAAAATGGTTTTGCTTCATTTGGTTGCATAATTGTTTCACTGGCATTAAACTTGTAAAAATTCACTTCAGGTACACTTGCAAGTACTTTATCCAATAATTGATATTTTGGTTGTTGCAATGATTTTGAAAAAATGTATATATTATTAAAACGCAATCCTTTAGGATTAGTTATAAGGTTAAAAACAACATTAGTTTTTCCACAATTTGAAGGACCAGTTATTAGACATCTTATCGTATTTGGTAGTAATTCACCATGTTTTCCATGATTTAACTTATCATTGTCAACTGTCAATTCATCAATGTTATTGATATTAAATCGATCTTTTTGTTGTACAATCTCCATCTTGTATAAAGGTTAAACACACAATGAGCTATTAAACAACTATACTAAGTCTTTTGAAGGAATCCAAGAGTCTTCACTTTTATCAAACCCTAACCACCGGACTTTAACCATATCCTTTTTCCTTTGTAAAATCTTCTCGACAAGATATACATCACCAACTGTTGATCTCAACAATTCGTGTCCGTAGAATCCACCTTGAAGTAATTCACCCTTGTTATCCTTTAATAAATAGGTTTCAGGTATAGTTGGTTGCACTTTATAAATTGTAAATACTTCATTAGTCCAATTTGGTAGATATCTTTTACTAAATACACCTTTGTATTTGCTTAAACGAACTTTATCGTTGACCTTGAACTTCTTTGGTTGCAATTTTTCCAATTTTGGTGTTGTATTATTTTTAATACGTTGTAATACAATTTTGGCATTAGCACTATTTACCTGGATAGGTTTCATTCCAATGGTACGATGATATTTGTTGTTATACTCTTTTATAAGTTGTGGTAATATGTCATACCATACATATGATCCTCTTTTTGAAAATTGTTTATACATCGCACCTTTTAATGTTCTATTGAATCTTTCAATTATTGAAGCTTTAACTTCAGAATTTGTAGAATAATGATTTATTTGATATTTCTTCATCAAAGCTCCAAAGTCTTTATTAAAATATTCTTTTCCATCATCGGTCTGTAGATGTTTAATTTTAAATTTATTTCTTTGTATTGTGGTTTCCATAGCTTTTGTAACACTTTTACCAGTCTTATCCTTCAATGGTAAAGCGTCAGCTATTTTAGTAAAACAGTCTATAATTGTTAAAATATATTTAAATCCTTTATTTAATTTACTGTGCGGTATCATTTCAATGAGATCAGCTTGATAAAGATCATTCATTCCTTTAATGATTGTACTTCTTCTTGGAAATCTTCTTCTTGCTGGTTTATGTAGTTCATTTACAATCTTGTCCTTCACACTTTCCATCTTCAGATGTTTCTTGTACACCGCTTGTAAAAATACTGACCCATAGAATAGTTAATTCTCATTTATATAGTTTGAATATAGGTCAAGGCCATTTCATATTAGTGTAAAAAAGAGGGAACATGGCATTGGGTTTGCCATGTCCCCTCTTCTTTACGGAAAGGAAAAAGGAAGAAGGTAGAGGACGAAGAATAGGTTTACTGGTCGATAGGGTTCAGGGAGTAGTGGCCAAATGGTAAAGTATTAATTTTATCTTCTAAAATATGGCGCTTGTCATCTTTGTAGCTTAATGCCCACTTTGTTTGTTTGACACTAAAAAGTTGATGATTATAACTTCTAATAGTGTTGAACGTTGCAGTTGTTTCAACATTTTCAAACAAACATCTTTTATAATGTTCAAACTGTACATTCTTCTTCAGGAAAGAAGTTTTTATTCCTTTGGCTTTTTTCGTGACTTGATGTTCATTCCTTTCATTTATGTACAGTTGAAATGAATACAGTTTGGACATTAATGCTACAATTTCCATCATCGGCACACCATTTGTTTCATCTTTAAATTTTCCCAATACTTTCTTGTTTTTGTCGTAGTCGTAATTTGGATGATCCTTAGGATAATCGGAAAAGTCGAAATCATCTTTATATATAAAGGTGCGTAGATCTTCATACATGTCATTTGTTTTAATCCAGTAAATGAGTGCATCCTTATCCATATATGCAATACCAATGTTCTCTCTTCCATAATAGTTAACCATCTTCTTATAATGAAACTCATACATATGTGTTTTTGAAATATCCAAGATTGACATTCCAAGATACAAAGGACGATCCATTTCAACTGACTTCTTGTTCATGGAAATAACAACTAGATTTTCATTAATAATTACAGATGAACCAAAGTTTGGTTGTTGCACTAATTTCTGTAATTTTACTGGATCAGTTACCAATTTGATATCCTTATGTTTCCTTTTGTTTTCCAAAGTCTTGCCAAATATTGCGTTGTTCATTAATTTGAAAAAATCTTTTTGACAACTTGATGTAGCGACGGCTCTTCTTCTTGTATTGTTGTCGATGTAAGGTTTTAACCAACAAGATTGAGAAAATTGTAGTACTCGATTAATTTTTGTAATTCTCAGTCCTAAGTCTAAAGCCTGTTGTATCATCCAGTAGTGTCCAACATATCGAGACTTGTCGGTTAAAGTCATCAATAATTTTGGCCATCTTCCAGTAGGGGAAATTTCAGTCTTCGGAAGAAGTGGTAAATCATAATGTTGATCATGAAGATGTTCAGGATATTCAAAATCCACATCAAAAATGTAACCAGTTTCACCATGCTTCGGTATATCCATTATGTTTCCAATCGATTCTGGATCTATCCATTTAAAATTATCATATGGAAGGGGATTTGACATTGCCCATCCGTATAAGTTATTTGCATCAAAATAACCCAGGAATGTTGTTGGTTTTGATGCATCATAATCGGGCAGATACTTGTTGTTCGCCTTAAAATGTCGTGTAACGCTTTGCGTCAATCCCCCTCGAACTCCTGACTCTAACATTAAAACCATATCTATATCAGTAAGAAGTTGTATTTTACAATTTGTTTCTTTCAACATGGCTTGCCATGCTAATCCAGGTGAAGTGTACGAATGAAGAGGGTCCAATCCATAAGCTGCAAAACACGTATTTCTAAATTCTTCCATTATATCACATAATAAAGTTACATCTAATTTAACATAAAAATCTGAATATTCTCCTAATGTTCTAAATCCTAATTCGTTCCATACTTTACATGCATGATCATAGTCCTCTTGAGATATGTCCATGTCGTAAAGTTTACTTTTAAATTCTTCTTTAGCCGGAAGTGATGTTTCATTAAATTTTTCTAAACTGTCTATGTAATCATATGGGAACACACCTTTCCGAAGTACCAAATCCAGTTTGTCGTTATTTACAATCTTCTTTGTTTCGATTAAATCTTGTTTCCTTAAATTTTCTGAAAGTTTGGACAAACTCGACGGCATAAATCTGTAGGAGTCTAAGAATCTTAATTTCATGTTTCCAACTTCTTTGGAAAAACTGATGAACTTCTCTGAAGTTTCAGCTAATACATCAATTTTACCATCGTCTCTTCCTAATTCGGGTATTATGAAATGAGCATCGTACCCACTGAGGTTATGCAGAACCACAGGAATAAATAGTGGTAAACGATAGCTCAAGTTGCATTTATTACAAGCAGCACCCCTGTAATAACCATTGAGGTGATCGTGATCTTTAACTTTATAATTCTCAATAGTAAAATCATTTTTGCACAAGAAACATCGAGTTGCATTTTCATGTTGAATTTCTTCTTCTTCCTCCATCGTTTTCATTGGTACAATATTTGTATATAATCTTTGTACATTTCCAGCTATTGAATATAAGTGATCAAGAAATATTTTTTCTACATTTTCACCACGATATACTAGAGGTTCTGAAGTTAATCCATATCTGTTTAAATGTTCTTCTGATAATGTCGATTTCACCATTAAACAAAAACTGTTTGGTTTGTGCATTTGATACTTGACACTTTTTCTAGCTTCACAATTTCCATCTTCAACAGGAACAAGTGTTGATTCAAAGTCCGCATACACAACGAAAGGGATACGGTATTGATAATGAACCTTTTCAAATTTAACGAATGCTCTGTTTTCCGCAGGTAAATTAATCTTTGCTTCATAATTATTGTTACATAGTCTTTTGTGCTCTTGTAACCATTCTCTTCCTTCTCTTCCTTCTCGTTGAAAATTAAAACATCTCTTGCAAATTATCTTTTTGTTTCGATTTTTTGAAAGTTGCTTGTTAACAAGACGATCAAATTGCTTTATGTACACATAGTGAGACACATCTCCTCGCGTTAGTAGTAGTAAATCCGTATGATCTGGTAGCTCTTCTTTTGCAATACGTAAAGGATACACTTTGTTTGAACTATCTAATGCAAAAACATTGATAGACGTACCGGGATTTTTCTTCTCAAATTTTGATATATCTTTCAGTGATACAGGATAAGTGATTCCTTGAAAATTGTATCTAAATCTTTGATTTTCATATTCTTGGTCAGGTCTATTCACATGATGTGGTACAAATTTAGTTGTCATTGCATAACGAAAACATTCATTGTCTTCATTTTTAACATTAATACAAGATTTTGTATCTTCAATTCTTTTTGGCAGAGGAATGTAACTTGATCCCATTAGTCCATATCCATGTTTGTGAACTCTTATATCTAATACTTCAATACTTGTAAGACTCCATCCGGATCCTCTTCCTTCGTGTTCCTGAATTTTTGTTAATATTTCTTCTATACAGTTCTCTACTATTGAATCAATGTTTGAACTTTCCATAATGGTTCGGTTTTTTGTTATGAATCCTCTTGGTGATAATTCTTCTTGTACATTTATAAACATAGCTTCTAGTAGTAAACCAAATTTAAGAAAGTTCAATCTTTTTAATTCTTCTTTTAAAGTTTTACTTACAATTGGTTTTGCTTCTCTAATAAATTCTTCTAGCTTCAAGTTTTCATTTTGAATCTTATGATGCATTACTACTTTACCAGGTAATGCAAATACTTGTAGATTTGGTAAAGTAGTTGAAGATGTTGCTGTTATTTCATATTGTTCTTCTTGTTCTTCTTGTTGTTCTTGTTCTTCTTGTTGTTCTTGTTGTTCTTGTTTTTCTTCTGGGTTGTTGTGAATTAGTTCTTTATGACAGTCTAATAGAATTTCATCGTGAAACGATTCCGAACATTTATCGCAACGATACATGTTGAGATGTTTACTCTTCGAAATTTCACCAAGAAATGAAGTGGGCTCTCACGTTCCTCCTATTATAATGGTTCCCCCACCACTATTTCATCCTCTTCACTATCCTAGGAAATCAAACATTTTCAACAAAATATTAACCTTCTACAAACTAATTGTTCATTCGTGTTCTTTATTCCCATTGGAGTTTTAGTATATACTTCTTTATATTCAAACTTTAACAAACTTTCTTTTAACATCTGTTAGGACAGATGTTATGGGACAGATGTTAAAAGAACAAATGTTGGAGTGGAAATGGCTAGAGCACAGGCACTTGGTTGAACTAAATTTGCGCATAAATTAACTAGAGTTGAACTAAAAATTCGCATAAATTAAAAGTTAGTTCAAAACTAAAATTCGACAGTGTTAAAAAACTCTAACAGTTGAATAAAAATAAACATTAGTTCAAAACTGAAATTCAACAGTGTTAACCAAATTCTAACAGTCAAACAAATAGGTCAAGGTAATCCAATTTAACGCGAGAACGAGGAATAGAGCACTAAGTGGCATGTTAGTCCATTACCACAAAGTGATCTATTCCTCGCTCTCTATTCTACATCTACTTTTTTCAGTTTATTTATTTATATTAAAATGTTCAAATTTTACTATGTAGAATGTCCATTCTTTCTCTTCAACTCTTCGATTGTTTTTAGCAATTGTAACAAATATTCGTTAGTTTTCACCAAAGTCTTTAGTTTGCTACATCCAATTTCAATGGAAGGTATTATAAGTTGTAATTTTATAAGTTCAATCTTTTCTTTCTTGCGAATTTCTTTCTTTATTATATTATTCCTTATTTTTGCTGAAGATTTAAACTCCATGTTGTTTCTGCTAAAGCCACAATAATAATAAAAGTCTCTTCAAACAACCTGCATTTATACACATTCCCCCACCACTTTATAATCCCCACTCCTTTCCCCCTCTTCTTTATATTTGGAAGGAAGTATTATAATTAGATTCCTAATATTTCTTTTCCTTTTTCACTACATGGGGGGAAGGGTAATTTGTTATTACACTAGTTGTGCAAGAAAATAGCCGCCAGTGTCCACACCTTGTTCATAGCACTCCATCATAGATTGTGCCCACTGCAACATGCGGTCTCTGTCATTTGGTGTGACAAGGAAAGAATGACTATCACCATACAATATAAAAGAGTCAATTCGTACATAACATCCTAAATTTAACCATTTATTAGCTTCAACTATAAACTTTTCTATTGTATCAAATGGAAATTGTGGATCAATTGCTATAACCTTACGTTCTTCACTAAGTTCAACAGTATAATCATCATCCTCACTCTCACTCTCACTATCATTATTTAAAATGTCTTCAGGTTGTAGAAAAACATCGGAAATTTTGGAAGAATTAATATGGTCATTCACATGAGGAGGCATTATTAAGTAGGTAATATTGTAAACAGCAGAGACGAAACAACAAGAGCGGCGTGTAGAAGCAAAATGAAGGAGTGACCAACGCTCGCTCCGCTTTTATAACAGTATGCAAATGAGGGGTAAGAGCTGACCTTAACCGGTCATCAACCCAAAGGAGTGGGGGAAGTACTTTTCTTACTACTAAAATGGAAGTAGGTTAGTAGGTCACGGGACTTAGAGTGTTAAAAAATAATGGGGGAGAAACACAATGCTACAACGCGTTGTGTTTCTCCCCCAGTATTTTTAAGCAATAATTTGGAAAAAAAACTATGTGAATTTACTTGCTACGCCCCCACCTTGTAATACCATCCAGTTTGTGTCTGAGGAGATAGTCTTTAGAGTCTAACTCATAAACGGATTTCTCTTTGCGCAAGGATTCAATCACTTTAATATTATATCTTAAGCCGTTACAAGTTGCCAAAATGTGTTCGTTGTCAATAACACTTTCAAAAAAATAGACACAACCTCTCTTAAGCCTATTTCCTTTCACACCAATAATTTTGGATTGGTATTCAACAGTGGGGGTTTCTGTCACTTGTAGTTCAGAAATGTGTTTTACGACATGTACACGGCAAAAACTTTCGTTTTTTACACATTTCCTCCCACAAGGTGATCCTTTCTTAATTCCCCTAGTAAGCATTTCAGGGCAAGTAGTGGGACGGCTAAATGCCCTACGACGCTCTTCTTGTAATAATTGAAATTGCTCTGAAGGAGCGGGTTTAGGAGTAGGTTTAGGAGTAAGTTTAGGAGCTGGTTTAGGAGCTGATTTAGGAGATGATTTAGTAGCAGATTGAGAGGAATCAGTTTTGTGATAGGTATGATCTTCAGGTGTACTAAGTGGTGGGGTAGGAGGCAATGGTAATAGTGGGATAATGGGTGTGCTAAGACGATGAACAATGGTTTCAACGGAAGGGGTATTAGGATGGTGGTGAACTGGCTTCTGCGGTGGCGGCATAGTAGTTGATGGTGGTGCGGAGTCCTTTAAAGGCGAAGGCGAAGGCGGTGAAAAAATACTACGAAGTCTAGAAGTGTTGGTTGGCGGAAGAATAGCTCCAGAAGTTGAAGGTTGAGATGCAAGTCGGTTCTTGTAGCAATCAGGAAGGTTTTTGAGGCGAAGAGTTTTCTTAGGTGCAGGAACAGCCGTAGTATAAGTTGAAGTAGAAGTAGAAGTTGAAGTAGAAGTTGTAGTTGGCAGAGATGACATGGTTGTGGCTCCAAGTTCGCAGCGTAACGTCTGGAATCAGAATGAAATGTTAGCCGCAGTCGGTGCGTCTTTTATAACAATATGCAAATGAGAGGGGTAGCAGCTGGCCAAAACTGATTATTGACCTGGGAGGTGGGGGAAAAGGGGAAAGAGAAGGTATTTATTTCAAATAATTCACATAACTTTTGACTAAAATAAAATAACCAAATTCTTCTTTTACTAAAATGTTTGTCTTACATAGACCTTTTCAATGATGTATCGCTTGTCCAAATCCGTCAATCCGTTATCAAGTTATAGCCATTTTAATTTTTCAGGTCATGATCGGTCATTCACCCGGAGTAGTGGGGGAAGGAGTGGGGGTAGGAGTGGGGGAAGGGGGGGCTCCATTTTTTTCGGGGGGGGAGGGGAGGGGGGGGTCATTGACCCTTCCGAAAGTGGGTCAAGGTCATTCAAGATTTATAATGATCCAAGGTGATGGGAACAGTAATACTGTTCCCACCACCCTGTTTGCCTAGCGGTTCCCACTCCCAACCCACTAGTTACGTTCTGCAAGGGAGGTCCCTGGGCCGTCCGCATCAAAGCGTAACTTCCCGTCCGCATCAAAGCGTAACCATTAATTTCAGGGAAACTGGAACAGTTAATGCAGAAACGCAACTCTAACCCCACCCAAACTAATCCCACCCATCATATTCCTAAACAAAATGCAAAAAAAAGTCCGGCTTGCGGATGTCCCACCCATTTTAAATGAAGTTCAACTGAACTTCTGAAATTTACAGTTAATCTACCCCCTAACATCTAGCTGTAAGGCAAAACAAATGCACAAAACAAACATAAATTATTAGTACCAACACATCATTATTAAAAACCAAATAATTCAACACAACCAAATACCATCATTATTCTTAAAATTAATACACCTTAATGCTAAACACCTCTTAAAATTAATACACCTTAATGCTAAACCCAACTTATAACTAACATCGCAATGCGCAAATTATTTCTTAAATTAAATACAACTTAAAACTAAACACACACACACACACACACACACACACACACACATACCACATTGCATTAAAAAACGCAACGTAGTAGAAGAAGTTCAAATATATATAGGCCTATTATATATTTCAAACCTCTTGCTGAGTCGCCAACAACCTTTCGCTATGAAAGTTTGTTGACGACTGACGCTAAGATCAGGCTCGTATTGCTCCTCGGATTCTCGAGTAGTGGGGGAAGTTGTTTCACTCCAGTACAGTGTTCAATCCAGTCCAGTTCGCAGCAGTGTAAAAGGAAGGCAAAGGAGTGGGGAGCGACGCATGCGCAACAACACAAAACCAAGGTTTGAGGTTAGAATTATCCATGTGCAGTAGCGCTAAAGTGAGTAATACAGGACTAGGCGCATGCGCATAGCATGGACTGATTCCGGTCCGGAGAACTCGTTGTATGCGAGCAGGTTTGAGGTTAGAACTATCCATGGCAGCTGCCATGTTTGGTCTGGTTTCACCACATAGAGTCAGCAACCGGTGGTGACCGGTCATTGGCCTAGAAGGAGTAGGGAAAAGTAGTGACCGGCCATTGACCCAGAGGAGTAGGGGAAGGAGTGGGGGAAGGGGGGGGCTCCATTTTTTCGGGGGGGCGAGGGGGGGAGGGGGGGGAGGGGGGGGGGGTCATTGACCTTTCCGGTCGGTCATTGACCCCAAGGAGTAGGGATAGACACAGAACCCTACTTCTCTTACTACTCAGGTGAAAGTCGGTCAACCAGTCATTTGCTTGCCATCTGCCGCCATCTGGCTGGAGTTATTGCCTCTATAAAGGTGGGTAGTTTATCGCGCTACAAACATTCATTGCCTCGCATCCGCTCGGTCATCATCTCTCGTTAGTTTTATGTTATGACTACTTCACTTACTAGGTTTAAGGTTAGAATTATCCATGGAATAGCCTTTGTAAATTCTAACCTATAAAATTACTACTCTGGCTTTCTGTTTCGAATTCTTTTACACTTCATTTTATATCTCAGTCTTCTTTTAACCTCTGAACTTAACACATCGGTTATGATGACTGCACAATGTTTAAAATTAAAGCTTTTGCGAACACAACACATATTACAAAGTACTTCCAAACCTTCAATTTCAAAGTGTAAAACTAATTTAAATACAGTTAGGAAGAAGTACAGTTTTAACCCATTATACTCTTCAAAGACTTCGCAGGTTAATGTTGATGATAGTGTTATTTACAACATTTTGCATTCTATGTTACAATTCAACAACTTTGAACTTGTTACACCTATCGACTGTGTTCAACAAGTTTTTTTATTTTACCCCTACTATTCCTCATATAAGCGCTGTCACCACAATTCCTACTTCATGCTCCTCTATTCTCTTCAGCTGAGCTAAGATTTGAGGTTAGAATTATCCATGGCGGCCGCCATGTCTAGTTCAGTTTTACCACATAGTGTCGGCAACCGGTTATTGGTCTAAAGGAGTGGGGGAAGGGGTGGTGGGGGGAGGTTGCCGTTTTATAAGCCCTCTCCCTAGGCGGCGTTTCTCATTCGATCGCCAACTTTCATACGATAAACACCTCTCCCATGGCACGAATCAATTATCCCGCTATCACCAACTACTTCAACTTAAAACTATTTCTAGTGATAGTTGGATAGAATTTTTTAAAACTTACTCTGGATGACCTTGACATATTTTCCAGATCCCAATTATAAGTTTGAATTTCAATTTTGAACTAACTCTTAATTTTTGTTCAACTGTTAGAGTTTCGTTAACACCGACGAATTTCAATTTTGAACTAACTTTTAATTTTATGCGCAAATTCACTTCACCCTAACGCCAACACTATCGCCATCTCCACCCCGACCTATATGGCATAAAATATAACTACAGCATCTCATATATACACTCTAACCCCCACCGGAAGCTATGTGACATAGCAGCTGGCGCCAGCTGCTCGAGCAGCTGCTCGGGCAGATGGCACGACTTCCGGCGCAGAAGTAACCAAAACACACTACTAATTTTGAAATATATCATAAAACTGTATGTAAACGAAAATTTCCCTATATTAAAGATAATGCCACCCAATAGGCTAGTCGCCTGCATAGTGGAGAGTATTTTCGCCACAGTAGGGAGTCACCAGTTTTCATTGTAAGCTCGCTATAAATTATATATCTCACAGTATGAAACTGACAACCTGAAACGATTTTGCATGAGTTTCATTTAAATTGTTACTTATTTAAGACCCAACCTATAAGTATAACGTTTGTTTTTAAACTTATAGTTGTTTAAGAAGTTAGAAATTCTTGATTGTCCAATAAATCTTTAATTCAAGATATTGGGCGTCAGTAGATAAAATTTTTTTTGTAAGGTATAGTAATATAATAAACATAAAGCTATGTTTTGTGTTTATTATTTTTGATGCTTTTTATCAACAATATTAACAAATACTAATTTTTTATCTGCATAAGCCCAATTTCAAACAATTTATTTAAGCTCGTAATACATAGTAAACAAATTAAAATAATTAATATACAGTAGAGTTTATTTCCAAACAGTGAAGTGTTTGTTTCATTTGTCATCTTCTTATAACATGATCGGACTGTTCTGTATATCACAAGAAAATATAAATATTTAGGTAAATATTTAGGCTTCAGATATTGTATGATATGACGAAGGGGGGAGCTAACCATTGGAGTTCAATGTTATGGATAATGAAGGGAGCTCATATAAGATCCTATGAGATTGTGTTTTTTTATATGTATATTTGTATCTCTTGAATCCACAGGAAAAGTACTGTACTACCTAGCTAGCACGTTGTTTTATAACCCAAATATAGAAGAAATGTAACAAAATGCAGTCTTCGAGCTTTGTGTATATAATTAATATGGCTATGAGTTTCGTTATATAAAAATGGAAGTGCCATCCGCCCAAAATTGGCTATGCCAGATACAACTGAAATGTGAATATATTCATTTATATTTACTGAAAAGTAAATATTCATTTACTGTATTCAATTCTTTTTAATTAATTGTTAATATTAGGTTAATTAACGTTATAGCCTTGGAATCGACAATTTTGAATATAAATATGTCATTTTTATGAAATTGACTAAGACTCTGTTTTGTTATTCGAGCCTATATGTTTCTGTCGTTTATACAAATTTTTTTTATGTTTAGTTAATCCTAACACTCCCTGTAAATAGAAACTAATATTAGTATAAAATAAAATAATTTATTGTTGTAACACATTTATAACATTGTATGACAACCTCAGATACAAAATGAGAAAACGTAACATTTATGCAAATTAATCAGTCTTGAAATATCCAATAAATTATTGCACTGAATATACACTCGTTTTTAGGAGCATAAGTTTATTTATTTATTTATTTTTAAAGGCTGATAGATTAAGTTTTTTTTCTTCATTCTTACATGGTAACAGATTATACAGTCTATAAGAGATACGATTAGTACTTTGCTAGTTACATTTAGTTAGTTTGAGATAGTCATGATAACTAGTATAGTGATTATGAATCAGGTCATTTGAATCAACTACTTAAAACTATCTGGTATATCATTATTTCAAATGTAGACTTTTAATGCAATAGCTATAAAATAATTTTACTTAAAGTAACACTTCTAACCATCAGAATGTATTATTTTGAGCAAGTCAATCATAGTTTTTTTAGAACCCACCACGTCGTATGGATCGTGTATTTTAAAAAGAATATTTCCACGCCATTTTTATTTCGCAGCACAGGCCGCTGGCTGGGACACGTGGGTGGTAGACTGTTGTGGGGGGAGGGAGAGGGGGGGTTGCTGAGGTTGTTTATAGGTCTCCATGGTGACGATAGCGTCATTACCGCTCTACTTGTATTGTATTACAATATGCATATTAGACGCAGACATCCCAGTGTAATGAACAACAATGTTATTATCACGGTTTTTAATCAATAATTCGCTGATCTAAAAGAATTTAAGAGATTATAACCTGCAATTTAAAACTCTAAAGATACAACCAACCCAATGCAATTGTTATATTTTTTGTGCATAAAATATTGTTGAATGTTTGATGGTTAAATGTATAGACAATTTCAGTAATATATGTGACTCATTATTTCGTAAAGGTTATGCTATGCTTCCAGCTAAGAGTTTCTTGTTTTATAAATCTATAGGGTAACGTACATGTTTATCAATGTGAATTTTTGCTATCCACAATTTGTTACATTGGTACGGTAGCCTGTGTCTGATCTCAAATCAGCAAGGTATTACAGCGGCATTTAACTAGCATAAAAATAGTTAAGAGTGACCCCTCCGAGGTCGACCCGAAACCCGCTAATCTGTGGGGCTGGATCTCTAACCACTTAAGTAGTATACAGGGTGTCTCACGTAAGGTGTCTCAAATCGATTACAGATCAACAGTTTGTCCTACAATCTTGAAATAAAATCATTTTCCACTAAATTGACCCCAAGGAATAATTTAAAAATATTTTCAACGTTGTATAAATACAGGGTGTCCCAAAAACTGGGGGTCACAGGTTCGAATCTCGGAAATTTCAAATACAAACATATGTCATATTATACATCATTAGAAAGGTCTATTTAATACAAACATTTTGAAGTAAACAGAATTTTGTTATCTTTATTCGTTTCAAAATGGCGTCCATTTTTGTGGCCAAAATCAAAATTTACGGAATACCCTGTAATTCTTTTATTATTTGTCATAAAAGACTTCTGATTCAAAATACTTATTTGAAATAAGCTAAGCTTTACAATGATATGTCACAAGACCAAATTTAAAAAAAAACTAAAATTTCAAAAACTTAATATTTTTAAAAATTTTTAAATAAACAAAACTCAAAAATTTTAAATACAAACACATGTCTTTTTGTAAATCATATTCAAGATCTCGTTAAACTGAACAACTTTGTAATTTACACTAATGCCGTATCTCTTTTGGTTTTGTAGTAATAACGTAAAAATGTCATTTTCCCATTTAACTTGCATGTTAATTTAATGGTATGGCAACAATGGAAGAAGGACTGCCATACTATCATGTCCTCATTAATTAACATGCAAGTTAAATGGGAAAATGGCATTTTTACGTTATTACTACAAAACCAAAAGAGATACGGCATTAGTGTAAATTACAAAGTTGTTCAGTTTAACGAGATCTTTAATATGATGTACAAAAAGACATGTGTTTGTATTTAAAATTTTTGAGTTTTGTTTATGTAAAAATTTTCAAAAATATTAAGTTTTTGAAATTTTAGTTTTTTTATAAATTTGGTCTTGTGACATATCATTGTAAAGCTTAGCTTATTTCAAATAAGTATTTTGAATCAGAAGTCATTTATGACAAATAATAAAAGAATTACAGGGTATTCCGTAAATTTTGATTTTGGCCACAAAAATGGACGCCATTTTGAAACGAATAAAGATAATAAAATTCTGTTTCCACCAAAATGTTTGTATTAAATAAACATTTCTAATGATGTATAATATGACATACGTTTGTATTTGAAATTTCCGAGATTCGAACCTGTGACCCCCAGTTTTTGGGACACTCTGTATTTATACAAAGTTGAAAATATTTTAAAATTATTCCTTGGGGTCAATTTAGTCGTAAATTATTTCATTTCAAGATTGTAGGACAAACTGTTGATCTGTAATCGATTTGAGACACCTTACGTGAGACACCCTATACAGGGTGTTTGGTAGTCAGTGTCAAAAAAATTAAGGGGTTATTATGCACACAAAATGCAACAAAAATACACAAATTAGACACTTACATCACAATCCACCTTCCAGTAGCACTCATTTTATTTTATTTTTCAAAATACATAAAAGTGGATCGAATTGCCCACTTGTCCACGATGTGGGTGGGTGGGCAAAAATGTCCACTACTGTCTGGATTGGAGAGTTCACTCATTTTACGTAAAAGTGGATCTGAATGCCCACCTATCCACGAGGTGGGTGGGTGGGCTACATAGTCCACCACAATGGAACTTAGAAAAATTTTCTCCTACCGGGTTGATCGTGGGCATAGTAGTCCACTATTGTGTGGATTGGAGTGTCCACTCATTTTACAATAAAGTGGATCGGAATGCCCACCTGTCCACGACGTGGGTGGGTGAACTAAAGTGTCCACTAATGAGTGGATCGGAATGACCACTTGTCCACGTTGTGGGTGGGTGGACTAAAGTGTCCACTAATGAGTGGATCGGAATGCCCACTTGTCCATGTTGTGGGTGGGTGGACTAAAGTGTCCACTAATGAGTGGATCGGAATGCCCACTTGTCCACGTTGTGGGTGGGTGGACTAAAGTGTCCACTAATGAGTGGATCGGAATGCCCACTTGTCCACGTTGTGCGTGGGTGGACTAAAGTGTCCACTAATGAGTGGATCGGAATGCCCACTTGTCCACGTTGTGGGTGGGTGGACTAAAGTGTCCACTAATGAGTGGATCGGAATGCCCACTTGTCCACGTTGTGGGTGGGTGGACTAAAGTGTCCACTAATGAGTGGATCGGAATGCCCACTTGTCCACGTTGTGGGTGGGTGGACTAAAGTGTCCACTAATGAGTGGATCGGAATGCCCACTTGTCCACGTTGTGGGTGGGTGGACTAAAGTGTCCACTAATGAGTGGATCGGAATGCCCACTTGTCCACGTTGTGGGTGGGTGGACTAAAGTGTCCACTAATGAGTGGATCGGAATGCCCACTTGTCCACGTTGTGGGTGGGTGGACTAAAGTGTCCACTAATGAGTGGATCGGAATGCCCACTTGTCCATGTTGTGGGTGGGAGAACAATAGAGTCCACCATTGTGTGGATAGGAAAGTCAACTCATTTTTCAATAAAGTGGATCGGAATGCCCACTTGTCCACGTTGTGGGTGGGTGGACTAAAGTGTCCACTAATGAGTGGATCGGAATGCCCACTTGTCCATGTTGTGGGTGGGAGAACAATAGAGTCCACCATTGTGTGGATAGGAAAGTCAACTCATTTTTCAATAAAGTGGATCGGAATGCCCACTTGTCCACGTTGTGGGTGGGTGGACTAAAGTGTCCACTAATGAGTGGATCGGAATGCCCACTTGTCCATGTTGTGGGTGGGAGAACAATAGAGTCCACCATTGTGTGGATAGGAAAGTCCACTCATTTTTCAATAAAGTGGATGGGAATGCCCACCTGTCCACGAGGTGGGTGGGTGGACAATAGAGTCCACTCTTGGGTGGATTGGAGAGTCCATTATTTTACATAAAAGTGGATCCAAATGCCTACCTGTCCACGATGTGGGTGGGTGGACTAAAGTGTCCACTAATGAGTGGATCAGAATGCCCACTTGTCCACGTTGTGAGTGGGAGGAAAATAGAGTCCACCATTGTGTGGATAGGAAAGTCCACTCATTTTTTAATAAAGTGGATCGGAATGCCCACCTGTCCACGTTTTGGGTGGGTGGGCAAAAGTGTCCACTATTGAGTCGATCGGAATACCCACTTGTCCACGTTGTTGGTGGGTGGACAATAGAGTCCACCATTTTGTTTATTGGAGAGTCCACTCATTTTACATAAAAGTGGATCGGAATGCCCACCTGTCCACGTTGGGGATGGGTGGGCAAAAGCAGCGGTGGATTGTGGTGTCCACTCACCCATACAGTGGGCAGTCAGGCACGGCCGTCACCATGGCGGTGGACACGTGTGCCCACCCACCCACTTCGTGGTGACCCGGGTTTCGACCTTAAAAGGCCATTTTCAAACCAATGTAGATGTCAAACAATCACAATTGAAGGTCATCAAAATAAAAACACATTCCACAAACATGTGTCACAGTGTCCGTAGTTCAACAGAAAACTTAAAAGTATTATACAACTGTAAAAAAGGACCATATATTTATTCTTTGGAAGAATTTGAGATATACAAGGCATTTAAAGCAGACCCTACAAACATCTTGAACGACAAGTTGAATTACGGCGCTAATGTATTCTTTAACAGTATAATAACGTTGACACGAAATCAGGATGGCATGCAGTCCTTCGACGACATCGTAAGGGGTAGGGGGACAAGACATTCTGATAACGCCACCACAATCTGAACCACTTTGATAATGAGCCGGAACCGTCTATATGTGTTTGTGCGTGTGTAAATATTTTAATGTTACGTTTTTGTGGACTGTGTTTTAATTTTGACTACCTTCAATGAAGTAATTGTTTGACATCTACATTGGTTTGAAAATGGCCTTTTAAGGTCGAAACCCAGGTCAACGAGAAAATTTGTTCGACCTGAATCGTGACGATTAATCAAGGTTAGTAACCTGTTATATTTGATTAATACGATTCTGGAGGCATAAACCATGAATGAACTTTATTTTCTGATCAGTAATAGTACAATAAGACAGCCACACAAATTAACAGAGAGAAAACAATAACATTACAAGGAATAATATCATTTACAGTAAAACCAGGCTGACCTCAATAACAAGTGCATTAAAAATCAATAATTATTCCAAAAAAATAGAGCACCTAAGACACAAAGTCCGAGGGCTTCCTTTACAATATATATTCAGAAACTACTAATTAAGCTGTTTAACTTATGTGAACAATACTAATACAAACAAGAAAAATAAAATCCTGTGCTCCTTTGATCAAATAGCAATGTGTAATTTCCAATTAAGCTCACTATCCAGTATAATTCCGGGATATTTTGTACTGCTGCTTGGGCCCATCACTGAGAAGTTCTTGCAATAAACAATGACTACACCTGTTCAAATTGAAATATTATTCATTTCCAATAAAACAAACAGTACAATGTCTTTCATTATGTGTAGTAATAAAAATTAAACATCAAATGATAATACACATAAAGTAAAACAGAAAAAGTAACCAAATCTAAAATACAATCTAAATATTTTACATAGAAATATAATTCAAACGGTTTTTTCTAGATAATGAAAGAATGTAAAACCCAGGAAACGAGCCTACATGGGCAAAATGCCTGTGTGTAGGCTCAGCCGCTATTGTCAACCTATAAATAGGGCTATAAATAAAATTATGTTAGTTAAAATATAGATAATTTAATTGAAGAACTGTACACTATATCATTAAAAAGCCTTATTGTTTGTCTTCAAGAGTAATTTATGAATGTTGTCTTTTCGGTACTTTAAATCAATTTACTAAGAAAAACCATTTAATAGCACCTAAATCCTGACTTATTTTCTCACGCACCACATCCCATGAACGTTCAACATAGCAAAGGGTGGTATCATCAGCAAAAGCAGTTACTTTTCCATTTAACTGAGCATTACAAAAGCATTAATAAAAATTATAAAAAAAATTGCCCCTAATACTGATCCCTGTGGCACCCCATATTTTATTTCCCCTATATAACTTAAACATACATTCATTTTGAGACACTGTTGTCTTTTACTCAGGTACCGGTAACTACGAAACCATTTGTGTGCTGTTCCCCTGAATCCAATTCTGTACAGTTTTGTTTAGTAAAATATCATGGTCCACAGTGTCTAAAGCCTTTTTTATATCCAGAAAGAGACCACTTGTGCTGATTGTACTGATTCTTAATAAAAAAACTTGTCCTATCTAAAAAACTCAAAATTCTCTCTTTCATAACTTTCTCATAAACTTACCCAACGTAGAAATCAATGATATCGGTTTGAAATTCTAGCACAGAGTATGAGATCCACCCTTAAATATTGGTATAATAACAGCCAGCTAGGCTAGGGCCGATTTTGTGAATGGGTCTTTTTTTCTCGGGCCCAGGGACACAAGATTTTTTTGGAGAATAAAGCAAAGGAAAATATTTTAAATCGTGCATCGATGGAATCCTTCCCACTCAGTTCTACTGCATGGGTTAAATAGTACAAGAAATTGCTGCCATCTGTGCAGATATGTTAGTACATGCAATAGTATTTCTTAAATAGTTGACTTGAAGAGTGCTTTCTTTGGGAATTATACCTATAAAATTGACAACTTAATTTATCAAATAACTGAATGATCTCTGTTTTAAATAAAGTAGTGTACCTCGTTGCTAAAAATCGAGCAGTTTAGTTTGGTCATTAATAAAAAAAACATCATTCATATAATTTTACCGAATAATAATCACACTTTATCAACATTTGATACATTTCGTTCAGAATGACAACTTTTGATAAAAAAATTTGTTTGTGTACACTTTATAATTTTTACAAAGATAAACTTGGTTTTGGACGAGGTAGTTCCCAGTCCGCATCTCACAATCAAACCACTTATAACTGCATTCAGTATATCGAATGAAACTTATAAAATACTAAAAAAACATTGCCTCCTAGCAGGTTTTCTCGTCAATATTGCTTCACCAAATTTGCAAACAAAGCAAACATTTTTCGAGTCCCCTTGCTATTCCAAAATAAATGATTTTACATTCTCATTCCTTTTGAAGTTTTGGACACGCCACTTCTTTAGTTTTTGGGATGTTGACTGTTAAATTTGGACCATTCCCATCATTCTACAATTTGTAACGCTTAACAATCTCGTTCAAATTTTTTTGTATAATTTGTTTATATTTTGCAGCTGTTCAAGTTCAACAAATTTCTTTGCCAATGTTAACCAAAAGGGGAAATAGTGAAATTTAAGGGCATCCCTTCCGTATGAACGGATATTTACCAATTCACTTTAGAAACAACTTCACACTGAGCTCTATTCAATGATACAAAAATCTATAAAATTGGTTGTAAACTGTAAAAGGAGTTTCTTGTATAAATAAAACATGTCATGTATTAAATAGGTAAACCATCGTTTAATTAATTTTAATTAATTCATTTTAAATTGTCTGAATGTTATTTCAATAAAAACCACCCATCTTCCTTGTGTCACTTAGTATATCGGCAGAAGGGGCTCAGAGGGTTTGTTCCTTATGTAGTTGCTTAAATTTTTAAAACTTTATTTTTTTGTAAAAAGGCTTAAAAGTGATCTCAAGTGGATGATCCCTTTGGGCAGGTAAAATTTCTCCTCACTACAGGTTATTTGCAAGAATTGTATGTAGGTGTTTTGAATAAATAATAAAATATCCACGTACTTGCAGTGACCCCAGGTATTTTCTTAACGGTAACTGATCACCCTAACTAACCTAACTGTTATTTTTAAGTGCTACCGGTACTATAAAGAAAACCCTATGAAAATATACCTCCAGAAGGCCTTCCATCTTAACCAATTCAACCAATTGAAAGTAAGGCCGTCCGCACACCGAAACGGACGCGACGTGACAAGACCCGACGAAACATCTTCACGATTTACGTGTGAAGGCCATAACATATGTCTAATAGTGTATGGTTATTCCATTTAATAATATGTTATTACCTTTGTTCGCAAAGTCGTTATGTGTTTTGTTGGGTCGCGTCGCGTCCGTTTCGGTGTGCGGCCAGCCTAATGGAACAAAACAAAATCAACTAAGTATTGTATGAATATAAAGCACTGACCGACCACAGTGATACACAGATTTGCTGCCTGTGCAGGAAGCGGCGGCAAGAAAGATCGCACTCCCATGAAGTGCTCCACTTGTCAAGGCATCGGAGTCGTCATTGTGAGTTTCATCAGTGCGGAGTGCCCTAAATGCTTCGGTTCCTGCCAGAGATTTCCTCCCAAGGACCAATGCAAAGTCTGTCATGGAAACAAGGTAATTATTAATCGATTTGACAAACCGGGTAAGTAGCCACTTCTGGCGATGGCTACGACCTCACTGAAACAATGTGTTTCAGGCAGGAGCACTACTTAATATTAAGTGCCCTACAGCGCACTTAAAATCAACTTAATCAACGCCACAGGAGAGGCTACCGTATGTTATTTATTCGTATGATTCGAATTTCGTTGTATTTAACACGAAACATACAGGGTTAGGCAAAAGTCTGGACACCAACAGTTAACTTTTTAACGCGTTGCAGTAGGAAAACCAAACTCGGCACATGTTTAAAACATCAAAATCTGCACTTTTTCATCAACTACACAACTTTGCCCCTGCCCCCAAATTGAGAATATCTGGAATTATTTTAGAATTGAACCTACTAGTTCATTTCTGCTACTAGGTTCAGTTCTAAAATAATTCAAGAAATTATAAATTCTAAAAAGCTATTTTCCGATTTGATTTTAACAAATGTCAATTTACCCTTCTCGAATTTTAAAATGGCTGCCATTTTGGTTAGAGATGAGATATCAACATCCGTTTGAAACATTCAATTTCTCTTGATAAACCGTTTAAAATGATGGGGTCACTCAATAGGGGTTTATATTTGAACAGTTTGGAGCTGCCCCCAAAATACCCCATTTTGGGGGCAGGGGCAAACGTTGTGTAGTTGATGAAAAAGTGCAGTTTTTGATGTTGTAAACATGTGCCGAGTTTGGTTTTCCTACTGCAACGCGTTAAAAAGTTAACTGGGGGTGTCCAGACTTATACTTGCTTGCCCATCTCAATTTTGAAATGGCTGCCATTTTGGTTAGGGGCGAGATATCGACCTCCGGTTTGTGCCATTCAATTGTCTCTAAAAAAACCGTTAAAAATTGAGGGGTCAATCGATAGCGGGTTTACATTTGAAAATTTGGGGCTGCCCCCAAAATACCCCATTTTGGGGGCAGGGGCAAAGTTGTGTGTTGATGAAAAAGTGCAGATTTTGATGTTGTAAACATGTGCCGAGTGTTGGTTTTCCTACTGCAACGCGTTAAAAAGTTAACTGTTGGTGTCCAGACTTTTGCCTAACCCTGTATAAGCCGTCAATTGTTATTGTGTGTGCATTGGTTTGATTATTGGGCAATTGAGGCAGTGGTCAAAATTCTGAGAATTCCCGAGATCCGGCAGCCTTCCGGTGCCTAACCGGTCTTCCGTATTATAATAGGGGATGTTTTGTCAATAAAGGATTAGGACGAGAAATGACTACCTGCCTCCAGTCTCTCTGATTTTGGCAACTACTGTACTGTGGACTACAGAGAGAGGCTTCCATCACCGATGCTGTTAAGAGCGTAGGGTTAGCCAGTGTAGCTTGTGAGTCACCTCTCCTGTGTCTGTGTGTATGAAAGCTGCGCCATTTGTGGCCCTACAGTGTCTAGTAGCGAACTGTGGAACTACTGCTTCTCGGGTGAGACTTGACTTGCCGCCAAACAGCCATAACCGAAACTTAAGGGATTGACCTTACCTGGGACCAATAACCTAAAAGGTTGGGCAACGTTTTATTTTATCAGGGGGGGGGGGGGTTGGATAACCTTAAAGTTGGGTTAAAGCAGGCAACTATATCTTATCTTATCATAAACTCTAAAAAAGTGCTGTTTGTACAGGAAAAATTGTTTACATCCAAGGATTTTAGATATTTTTGTTGAATATGGATGTTTCCGCCACGGGGAATCGATTGGAGTTACATCTATGGCTGGCAAAAATCCTGTTTCGTCCTAGAGCCTTTCAAAGTTGTCATGTTATCCCTAAATGAAATTTTTGTAGATAAATGTAGCATAAACCTGAGCCTCCTAGCACATTTAAAAATAATAACCCCACAAAAAATGGAGGAAAAATAAAATGTAAATGTTAATGTATATTGAACCTACAAAAAATTTTGCTTCAACTTGGTGAAATATAAAATTTCCTATAGTTTTAAAATAAACAATAAAATTTTGACTAAGGTAATTGTAACTGTCAGATCAAAAAGACATTTAACCATTGGCATAATTGTTTTGTCGGAATTTATCTTTGTGTAATTCTTGAGTAATGTTCTTCAAGTAATGCTTCAAATAATTATTTTTAGTTATATATCGTTGACTAGTCTGAATCGGAGAACGAGAAGGCATAGTAGAGGAGTTCTTTTTAACGACAACCAATGATTAAGATTATTATTTCTTTAAACAGTTGTAATCAATACTTTCCGTCACATCAAATCTAGAATTATTCCTTAATCCCTCTCAGCAATGTGGAGGAATACCGCCACCCCCCCCCCCTGCCACCCCGCCGAGGCAAGTTGTGTACCGATTTTGCACACTTTCCGTTTATCGCCCTTGCATCAAACCGTCATTAAACATCTGTCACACTAAGCTGTACCGATTTGTTGCATGTACTGATTTCGCACTGTACCGATTTAGCATGAAACCCAGGCGAGATATTTTTAAGTCCTGATGTCTAGGTTGCATTATGACAGGTGCCTGTGAGTCTGTCGTCTGTCACTGGGTTTTTGTTGTACGGCGAAACTGCAAACGCTGCAGTCATAGTTTTTATAGCTCTATATTAATAGGTTACCTAGTAAGTTGTATCAAAGACCGATTGATATTTAAAGTCACTTAAATGTAACGATGACGCGTTGTTCATTTTTCCTTCTAAAGCTATAACCCCCCCCCCCCCTTTACGGCTTCACGGGTCTTCAGTGGCGGATTTACAAAGGGGCCCTAGGCCAACTTTTCTGTCAGACTCTCCCCCCCCCCCTCCATCACTGGCCGAAGTATGATAATAAAATCCTTTAAACTAAGCTAAAGTCGTCCTTAACTTTTATCCTATGCTCTGGTAAAGTGCTAATTGTATCTGTACACTCTGATCTCTGAGAACAAGCTCGTCTTGAAAAAGATGCTGGATTATCCAGCTGTTAAATGGGGGTGGGGAATGGGGCCCCATTATGCTTTATCAATTGACATATATCTGTAGTCAATGGATCTATGCTGTAACTGTAGTCTGTTCAAACGTGTGTGAAAAAAAGTGCACCGCTGTATTTTAGGGATGTTATATGTCCGTTATACGTTGGTCAAATTGCTGTTGGTGGGTCAAAATAGTCAAGATGGCTGGCTATATGTGCTCAATTTTACCAAACTGTATTTAATAGTGTAGGTGCAATCTGAATTACTTTGTTAATATTACTATATTGGTACAAATGTGTTGCTTTCTGAATTTAATACTTATGGTACACAAAATTTTTATGTATAATTTTGATGCACAAAATGGGAATGGTTTTAGAAAATTTTTAAATTAAACTAACACTAGTTTTAATGTCATCTAGATTTTTCATTTAGACAGCGTCTCACCAATAGCAAACTGGCAACCAAAAAATATCAAGGGGAAAGCAGTGCACTTTTTAGACACAGAGAGATAACTTCAGTTAGTTATAATAAAATAGCCCATGAAAGGGGCATTGTCGCCCAGTGTTGCCACCAATATGGAATATGACTTGACCTACAGGTAGCTCATGATCACCCGAAAATGATATGGAAAACGGCAGACGCCACAATGACTTCACCAAAGTCTCTCTGTTGTGTTGTGAATTTACGGTGTTTCAACTAAAATAGTCTGCTAAAAAGTCAGGGCTCAAAGCTGATGTTCATCTTTACCGTCCAAGTACATCCTTAACAAATATATGTATAATTTGGGACTCAGTGCAGCTCCCTGCAGCCCGCGGCCCTAGGCCATGGCCTAGTCGGCCTAGTGGTAAATCCGCCACTACGGGTCTTAAACGGTTTACTAAATTGAAACTACAGCAACAGAAATGAGTTAAACTGGTACAATGAAAGTAGTGTCAAATTGTTGGTGCTGGCTCAGTTCAAGGTCACCTGAGGGATGACGTCATCGAGGTCAATGACCTCACCGATGACGTCATCGATGACGTCATCGATTGCGTCATCGATGACGTCATCACTAATGACGTCATTTCTATGACGTCACACCCATGACGTCACAGAAATGACGTGCTGATGACGTCATCACCCCTTACGTCATCAAAATGACGTCACCGACGCCACTGAGGTCAAGGTCACGCCGAAACTTAAAATTTTTTGGCACTTTTGCCGTTTCTCGCACTACGCTCCGAGTTTCAGTCAGAGTCCCCGTGACCTTGACCACTTGGAGCGAATTTTCGACGAGAAACGGCAAAAGTGCCAAGTTAAACTCGAGTTTCTGACATGACTCTGCCTAAATGGGCAATCGGTTATCCCTCAGGTGACCTTGAACCAGCACAACACCAACAATTTGATATTACTGTGACCTTGAAAACCTAACAACGGAGCGCCGACACCGATGCGCACCCCACGACAACCACCGAGTGACTGACTGTCAGGCTCTGTGTACTCTAGGTATATCGGCTTGAGAGACTAAGACTCTAAACTGTCAGGAATGGGAGTAACTAACCGAATTTTGCAAGGAAAAGTCATTTCATCCAATATTTTAAACAAATCCTCATCAGTAAAACTGACATTAGTCTGTTTTGTATAAAACTTAGGGTGTCCGCGCAACAGTTTGCGCCACTTAGCTAAAGTCGAAACCCTCTTAACTTTGAGTGGTGGACAGTGAGCAACTAATAAAGCCTTAACACGGCTAAGTTTCTTACCTAAAGTGTCCCGCGACATGGCTTCTCCTCACAAAAGTCCGCACAATACTGAGAGACTGCTTGTAGCGCATGAGTCAAGGGAAAAGAGGTGGGGGAAACAGCAGGAGTGGGGGAAGGTCACAGTGGTGGGGGAAGGTGAGGTGGTACGCTGGAGTATCGCATCACTTCACCATGAGCTGTCCTACAGTCAACACACTGTTCTCTTGGCCCGAGTTGGCACTAGAAGAAACATTTCTGTACAGCTTAGGCTGTGAGAGTCGAGGAAGCAAAGTCAAAGTGGAAATTGCGTTAAACTCCAAGATGAAGAGTCTCCTAAACAAACTAATTGTATCCCTGCAATCCCCTATAACTTTAGAGAAATACCACTTTATAAAGCGACACCTTAGTCTTTGGCAAAACGAATTGGAATTGGAAAAGATTACAGTAAAATTAATTTAACTTAAAACTTGGACTGGACACTCATGGCGATACCACGTGGCGTGCAAACGCCACCCTAAACATTACAAGTTAGGTTATTGAGCACCTCTGGTACGATAACCGACGTGCTAGAGTTAAAGTGTGATGACCTTGAGTCAAAACACTGAAATACTACAAGTCGATATCGTCCCAGAGTTAAAGTGTAGTGACCTACATTCAGAACTTGTAAAATTACTTACATATAGAGAGCTAGAGAACAGCGAGACGCACCGCATGGAAGCCGGAGACATACTGGCGAAGCAGTGTTGTGCAGCCTAGGGACCCAGTTGTGGTGGGGGTATAGCCAACACTTAGAGTACAAGTGTTGTGGGTGACCTCGAGGGTGACCTTGAACCAGCTCGAGAAGTGACCCGTACTCTAGGTATATGGGAAGTGGTGGGGGAAATCTCAAGGTCATTCAAATGGAGTTTAAAAAAAGTCAAAGAGTAGAGAGACTATTCTACTCTTCAGAGTCCTCGTGACCTTGAGGATTTGGAGCCAATTTCTACAAGAAATAGCAAAAGTGCAGTAGCACCGTTTTGGTGCTACCTTAAATGTAAATGTTAATTAGTCCCTTAAATGTTAAAGTGTGATGACCTTGAGCATAAGAGTTAAAGTTTTCTTGGGGAGACAATTCGATGTTGTCCCAGAGTTAAAGTGTTAAGACCTTGAGTCAAAACACAGAAATATTACAAGTCGATGTTGTCTCATAGTTAAAGTGTGGCGACCTTGAGTAAAACTCAGAAGTATTTAGCCTATGTTGTTCCAAAGTTAAAGTGTGGTGACCTTGAGGAAAAAATTAGAAATATTTACCCCATGTTGGCCCAGAGTTAAAGTGTAATGACCTTGAGTCTGTCATGTGACACTGCTCGGGTGACCTTGAACTGGCCCGGCTGCCTTACTCTAACCATTACTGCAACCGCGATGTGCACCCTACGACAGACACCGAGCGACTGACTATTAGGCTCCGCGTAATCTAGGTATATGGGAAGTGGTGGGGGGAATTGCGATGACCTTGGGAAACTTGAAAATGTCACGCCAGGTAGCACCGTTTTGGTGCTACCTTAAATGTAGATGTTAAAGTGTAATGACCTTGAGTAAAAAAACATAGAAATAATACAAGTCGATATTGTCCCAGAGTTAAAGTGTGGTGACCTTGAGTGAAAACATAGAAATATTACAAGTTGATGTCGTCCCAAAGGTAAAGTGTGGTGACCTTGAGCATAAGAACTAAATTTTTCTTGGTATGACAAGTTTAAGTAGATTCAGAGTTAAAGTGTGGCGACCTTGAGTGAAAACATAACAACATTACAATTTGAAGTCGTCCCAGAGGTAAAGTATTATGACCTTGAGTGAAAAACACAGAAAAACCACAAGTCGATGTCGTCCCAGAGTTAAAGTGTGGTGACCTTGAGGAAAAGTTCTGAAATATTTTAGCCTATGTTGGTCCAGAGTTAAAGTGTAGTGACCTTGAGCATTTGTCTTGGTATGACAATTTGATGTTGCACCAGAGTTAAAGTGTTGGGACCTTGAGTGAAAACATAGAAATATTACAAGTTGATGTCGTCCCAGAGGTAAAGTGTGATGACCTTGAGTCAAAACACAGAGAAACCACAAGTCGATGTCGTCCCAGAGTTAAAGTGTGGTGACCTTGAGGGAAAAATTCTGAAATATTTAGCCTATGTTGGTCCAGAGTTAAAGTGTAGTGACCTTGAGCTGAAAACTTGTAAAATACTTACATCAATAGAGACGGTAATCCCCGCTCTCACCCCTGCGCCCCAGTGGCGCCCCCAACCCTGCGCCCCTGGTAGCACCCCCACCCCTGCGCCACCGATGGCGCCCCTGGGTGTGGTAGCCCGGTGGAGATATAAGGCGGCCCCGCTCATAGCCGGCTCACAGCCCGTCCCCGTGCGTTGAGCTACCTAAAGGTTTGAGCAAACACTTAGAAATATTTACTCTTCGTACGATCAGAGTTAAAGTTTTCATCTCAACAGACGTACCCCCAGGTTTGAACCAACACTTGGAAAATTTACTCATGGTACAACAGTTTTATGTTTTCGCCAAATAAGTGTAAGTGTGGTAAATTGAACTGGCTAAAAATGTTATAACTTGCTAAGTTTGTATTGTTGTACATGATAAATCCTAAACTTTAACTTATAACCGTACAGCAGAGTGCCAAAACCAGTGTGCACCCCACGACAGTCGCAGAGCGACTGACCGTACGGCTACGGGTGGCCTAGGTATAAGGAAAGTGGTGGGGGGAATTGCGATGACCTTGGGGACTTTAACAATTGTGACTATAGGTAAAACTTAAGTTTTCGTTATTTCAACCTAAGGTCTTGGCTTTTCGCGTTTCAGAGTGTATTAAAGCGATCTAGCTATTAATTGTAAAATTGATTTCTTAAAAGATAGTCATTTTTTACGCTGGGTGTTGGTAAATTTGTTAGAGTCCTGATTGCTCATACAAAACCAAACTTTTTTATTATTCAATATTTCAGTCTGGGATTTCGGATTTACATGTTTCAGCGTATTTTAGAATGTTTAAGCTTATCTTAAAAATTTGAAAAACTTTAACATTTTTTACAGTTGACTGATAGAATATTTCTGTCAGGAGTGACTATAGGTAAAATTTAAGTTTTCGTTATTCAACTAAGGTCTTGGCTTTTCGCGTTTCAGAGTGTATTAAAGCGATCTAGCTATTAATTGAAAAATTGATTTCTTAAAAGATAGTCATTTTTACGCTGGGTGTTGGTAAATTTGTTAGAGTCCAGATTGCCCATACAAAACCAAACTTTTTTATTATTCAATATTTCAGTCTGGGATTTCCGGATTTAAATGTTTCAGCGTATTTTAGAGTGTTTAAGCTTATCTTAAAAATTTGAAAAACTTTAACATTTTTTACAGTTGACTGATAGAATATTTCTGTCAGGAGTGACTATAGGTAAAGTTTAAGTTTTCGTTATTTCAACCTAAGGTCTTGGCTTTTCGCGTTTCAGAGTGTATTAAAGCGATCTAGCTATTAATGAAAAATTGATTTCTTAAAAGATAGTCATTTTTACGCTGGGTGTTGGTAAATTTGTTAGAGTCCAGATTGCCCATACAAAACCAACTTTTTTATTATTCAATATTTCAGTCTGGGATTTCGGATTTACATGTTTCAGCGTATTTTTAGAGTGTTTAAGCTTATCTTAAAAATTTGAAAAACTTTAACATTTTTTACTAAAATTTGCGAGTTGACTGATAGAATATTTCTGTCAGGAGTGACTATAGGTAAAATTTAAGTTTTCGTTATTTCAACCTAAGGTCTTGGCTTTTCGCGTTTCAGAGTGTATTAAAGCGATCTAGCTATTAATTGTAAAATTGATTTCTTAAAAGATAGTCATTTTTACGCTGGGTGTTGGTAAATTTGTTAGAGTCCTGATTGCCCATACAAAACCAAACTTTTTTATTATTCAATATTTCAGTCTGGGATTTCGGATTTACATGTTTCAGCGTATTTTAGAGTGTTTAAGCTTATCTTAAAAATTTGAAAAACTTTAACATTTTTTACAGTTGACTGATAGAATATTTCTGTCAGGAGTGACTATAGGTAAAATTTAAGTTTTCGTTATTTCAACCTAAGGTCTTGGCTTTTCACGTTTCAGAGTGTATTAAAGCGATCTAGCTATTAATTGAAAAATTGATTTCTTAAAAGATAGTCATTTTTACGCTGGGTGTTGGTAAATTTGTTAGAGTCCAGATTGCCCATACAAAACCAAACTTTTTTATTATTCAATATTTCAGTCTGGGATTTCGGATTTACATGTTTCAGCGTATTTTAGAGTGTTTAAGCTTATCTTAAAAATTTGAAAAACTTTAACATTTTTTACAGTTGACTGATAGAATATTTCTGTCAGGAGTGACTATAGGTAAAATTTAAGTTTTCGTTATTTCAACCTAAGGTCTTGGCTTTTCGCGTTTCAGAGTGTATTAAAGCGATCTAGCTATTAATTGAAAAATTGATTTCTTAAAAGATAGTCATTTTTACGCTGGGTGTTGGTAAATTTGTTAGAGTCCAGATTGCCCATACAAAACCAAACTTTTTTATTATTCAATATTTCAGTCTGGGATTTCGGATTTACATGTTTCAGCGTATATTAGAGTGTTTAAGCTTATCTTAAAAATTTGAAAAACTTTACTATTTTTTACTAAAATTTGCGAGTTGAACTGATAGAATATTTCTATGTCAGGAGTGACTATACGTAAAATTTAAGTTTTCGTTATTTCAACCTAAGGTCTTGGCTTTTCGCGTTTCAGAGTGTATTAAAGCGATCTAGCTATTAATTGTAAAATTGATTTCTTAAAAGATAGTCATTTTTACGCTGGGTGTTGGTAAATTTGTTAGAGTCCAGATTGCCCATACAAAACCAAACTTTTTTATTATTCAATATTTCAGTCTGGGATTTCGGATTTACATGTTTCAGCGTATTTTAGAGTGTTTAAGCTTATCTTAAAAATTTGAAAAACTTTAACATTTTTTACAGTTGACTGATAGAATATTTCTGTCAGGAGTGACTATAGGTAAAATTTAAGTTTTCGTTATTTCAACCTAAGGTCTTGGCTTTTCGCGTTTCAGAGTGTATTAAAGCGATCTAGCTATTAATTGAAAAATTGATTTCTTAAAAGATAGTCATTTTTACGCTGGGTGTTGGTAAATTTGTTAGAGTCCAGATTGCCCATACAAAACCAAACTTTTTATTATTCAATATTTCAGTCTGGGATTTCGGATTTACATGTTTCAGCGTATATTAGAGTGTTTCAGCTTATCTTAAAAATTTAAAAAACTTTACTATTTTTTACTAAAATTTGCGAGTTGACTGATAGAATATTTCTATGTCAGGAGTGACTATAGGTAAAATTTAAGTTTTCGTTATTTCAACCTAAGGTCTTGGCTTTTCGCGTTTCAGAGTGTATTAAAGCGATCTAGCTATTAATTGTAAAATTGATTTCTTAAAAGATAGTCATTTTTACGCTGGGTGTTGGTAAATTTGTTAGAGTCCAGATTGCCCATACAAAACCAAACTTTTTTATTATTCAATATTTCAGTCTGGGATTTCGGATTTACATGTTTCAGCGTATTTTTAGAGTGGTTTAAGCTTATCTTAAAAATTTGAAAAACTTTAACACTTTTTACTAAAATTTGCGAGTTGACTGATAGAATATTTCTGTCAGGAGTGACTATAGGTAAAATTTAAGTTTTCGTTATTTCAACCTAAGGTCTTGGCTTTTCGCGTTTCAGAGTGTATTAAAGCGATCTAGCTATTAATTGAAAAATTGATTTCTTAAAAGATAGTCATTTTTACGCTGGGTGTTGGTAAATTTGTTAGAGTCCAGATTGCCCATACAAAACCAAACTTTTTTATTATTCAATATTTCAGTCTGGGATTTCGGATTTACATGTTTCAGCGTATTTTAGAGTGTTTAAGCTTATCTTAAAAATTTTAAAAACCTTAACATTTTTTACTAAAATTTGCGAGTTGACTGATAGAATATTTCTGTCAGGAGTGACTATAGGTAAAATTTAAGTTTTCGTTATTTCAACCTAAGGTCTTGGCTTTTCGCGTTTCAGAGTGTATTAAAGCGATCTAGCTATTAATTGTAAAATTGATTTCTTAAAAGAGTCATTTTTACGCTGGGTGTTGGTAAATTTGTTAGAGTCCTGATTGCCCATACAAAACCAAACTTTTTTATTATTCAATATTTCAGTCTGGGATTTCGGATTTACATGTTTCAGCGTATTTTAGAGTGTTTAAGCTTATCTTAAAAATTTGAAAAACTTTAACATTTTTTACAGTTGACTGATAGAATATTTCTGTCAGGAGTGACTATAGGTAAAATTTAAGTTTTCGTTATTTCAACCTAAGGTCTTGGCTTTTCGCGTTTCAGAGTGTATGAAAGCGATCTAGCTATTAATTGTAAAATTGATTTCATAAAAGATAGTCATTTTTACGCTGGGTGTTGGTAAATTTGTTAGAGTCCTGATTGCCCAGACAAAACCAAACTTTTTTATTATTCAATATTTCAGTCTGGGATTTCGGATTTACATGTTTCAGCGTATATTAGAGTGTTTAAGCTTATCTTAAAAATTTGAAAAACTTTACTATTTTTTACTAAAATTTGCGAGTTGACTGATAGAATATTTCTATGTCAGGAGTGACTATAGGTAAAATTTAAGTTTTCGTTATTTCAACCTAAGGTCTTGGCTTTTCGCGTTTCAGAGTGTATTAAAGCGATCTAGCTATTAATTGTAAAATTGATTTCTTAAAAGATAGTCATTTTTACGCTGGGTGTTGGTAAATTTGTTAGAGTCCAGATTGCCCATACAAAACCAAACTTTTTTATTATTCAATATTTCAGTCTGGGATTTCGGATTTACATGTTTCAGCGTATTTTAGAGTGTTTAAGCTTATCTTAAAAATTTGAAAAACTTTAACACTTTTTACTAAAATTTGCGAGTTGACTGATAGAATATTTCTGTCAGGAGTGACTATAGGTAAAATTTAAGTTTTCGTTATTTCAACCTAAGGTCTTGGCTTTTCGCGTTTCAGAGTGTATTAAAGCGATCTAGCTATTAATTGTAAAATTGATTTCTTAAAAGATAGTCATTTTTACGCTGGGTGTTGGTAAATTTGTTAGAGTCCTGATTGCTCATACAAAACCAAACTTTTTTATTATTCAATATTTCAGTCTGGGATTTCGGATTTACATGTTTCAGCGTATTTTAGAATGTTTAAGCTTATCTTAAAAATTTGAAAAACTTTAACATTTTTTACAGTTGACTGATAGAATATTTCTGTCAGGAGTGACTATAGGTAAAATTTAAGTTTTCGTTATTTCAACCTATGGTCTTGGCTTTTCGCGTTTCAGAGTGTATTAAAGCGATCTAGCTATTAATTGAAAAATTGATTTCTTAAAAGATAGTCATTTTTACGCTGGGTGTTGGTAAATTTGTTAGAGTCCAGATTGCCCATACAAAACCAAACTTTTTTATTATTCAATATTTCAGTCTGGGATTTCGGATTTACATGTTTCAGCGTATTTTAGAGTGTTTAAGCTTATCTTAAAAATTTGAAAAACTTTAACATTTTTTACTAAAATTTGCGAGTTGACTGATAGAATATTTCTGTCAGGAGTGACTATAGGTAAAATTTAAGTTTTCGTTATTTCAACCTAAGGTCTTGGCTTTTCGCGTTTCAGAGTGTATTAAAGCGATCTAGCTATTAATTGTAAAATTGATTTCTTAAAAGATAGTCATTTTTACGCTGGGTGTTGGTAAATTTGTTAGAGTCCTGATTGCCCATACAAAACCAAACTTTTTTATTATTCAATATTTCAGTCTGGGATTTCGGATTTACATGTTTCAGCGTATTTTAGAGTGTTTAAGCTTATCTTAAAAATTTGAAAAACTTTAACATTTTTTACAGTTGACTGATAGAATATTTCTGTCAGGAGTGACTATAGGTAAAATTTAAGTTTTCGTTATTTCAACCTAAGGTCTTGGCTTTTCGCGTTTCAGAGTGTATTAAAGCGACCTAGCTATTAATTGTAAAATTGATTTCTTAAAAGATAGTCATTTTTACGCTGGGTGTTGGTAAATTTGTTAGAGTCCTGATTGCCCATACAAAACCAAACCTTTTTATTATTCAATATTTCAGTCTGGGATTTCGGATTTACATGTTTCAGCGTATTTTAGAGTGTTTAAGCTTATCTTAAAAATTTGAAAAACTTTAACATTTTTTACAGTTGACTGATAGAATATTTCTGTCAGGAGTGACTATAGGTAAAATTTCAGTTTTCGTTATTTCAACCTAAGGTCTTGGCTTTTCGCGTTTCAGAGTGTATTAAAGCGATCTAGCTATTAATTGAAAAATTGATTTCTTAAAAGATAGTCATTTTTACGCTGGGTGTTGGTAAATTTGTTAGGGTCCAGATTGCCCATACAAAACCAAACTTTTTTATTATTCAATATTTCAGTCTGGGATTTCGGATTTACATGTTTCAGCGTATTTTAGAGTGTTTAAGCTTATCTTAAAAATTTGAAAAACTTTAACATTTCATACTAAAATTTGCGAGTTGACTGATAGAATATTTCTGTCAGGAGTGACTATAGGTAAAATTTAAGTTTTCGTTATTTCAACCTAAGGTCTTGGCTTTTCGCGTTTCAGAGTGTATTAAAGCGATCTAGCTATTAATTGTAAAATTGATTTCTTAAAAGATAGTCATTTTTACGCTGGGTGTTGGTAAATTTGTTAGAGTCCAGATTGCCCATACAAAACCAAACTTTTTTATTATTCAATATTTCAGTCTGGGATTTCGGATTTACATGTTTCATTGTATTTTAGAGTGTTTAAGCTTATCTTAAAAATTTGAAAAACTTTAACATTTTTTACTAAAATTTGCGAGTTGACTGACAGATTATTTCTAAGTCAGGAGTGACTATAGCTAAAATTTAAGTTTTCGTTATTTCAACCTAAGGTCTTGGCTTTTTGCCTTTTAGAGTGTATTAAAGCGATTTAACTATTAATTGAAAAATTGATTTTTTAAAAGATAGTCGATTATTGCGGGGTGTTGTAAAATTCGACAGTCTCGAGTGCCCATACAATACCAAATTTCTTATTATTCAATATTTCAGTCTGGGGTTTCAAATTTACATGTTTCAGCGTGTCTTAGAGTGTTTAAGACGATTTTAAAAATTTGTAAAACTTTAACAATTTTCACTAAAATTTGTGAGTTTACTGATAGAATACTTCTCTAAGTCCCGAGTGACTATAGGTATAATTTAATTTTTTGTTATTTCAACCTAAGGTCTTGGCTTTTCACGTTTCAGAGTGTTTTAAAGCGATTTAACTATTATTTGTATAATTGATTTCTTGAAAGATAACCACTTTTATGCTAAGTTTCTTTTATAATAGTTCATATAGGTCTCAAGATTAGTGTTTAGTGTATTTTTTAGCTTCAAACCTTCTTTTATTACATTAACTGGTCCACGTGGGTTATAAAAATATTAGATGTACACCTCTTAGCGTTACCCAGAAAATACCACGGGGAGGTGGATGTACGTCATTTTCCACACATTCACACACACACACACACACACAAACACACACACACACACACACACACACACACACACACACACACACACACACACACACACACACACACACACACACACACACACACACACACACACACACACATGGTTTACGGGTCTTTTAGTCAACCGCGCCAGTGACCTTCACTCACCCCAGACTTTTCAAAGGAGTAGCTAAAGTAATAGCTTTAACTTCTCAATCTAATAAGTTCCACATTCACACATACACTCATACAGTTTATTCATTAAGAACAATTTTTACAATATTTACAAAATTATGAGAGGTCAATATGTTATTTAATGAAGATTCATAATGCATACCATAACTATGCATAACCTCTTTAGCTTTATTTAAGATATTTATACTGTTTGGCACAGGATATCTTGAAAAACTTGGTACAAAACCATCTTTCTTAGCTCTCTTTAGCGCTCTTTTATATCGTCTTCTTTCTGTACGAATGCACTTATACTCCATTACTCCATACTTTTCATAGTATGTGTCTTTTTCCAATACACAAAAGATATGTTTTAAATCCATATTATCAGGTATAACAGCAACTTTAGGTATTTGATTAATTAACGTTTCAATTAGTTTTTGATTATTTGCCAACACTTTATGTAAAGAGTGAGTCAACTCAAGGTTTTCTTTTTTAATTCTATATTCTCCATACTTGCGAATTGATGGGAGGATTTCTTCGAACACCCAATCTTGAAAGCGTTTAGCTAATCTCATCTTAGACGATAAAATTAAGGAATATAATCCTGGTTCATTGATGAATGTGGTACTTTTTTGAAAGTTAGAGGGTAGCACTGAACTAGTTCCATCTATATCCTTAAATAACTTTTTATATTTTTCTTTAACTAGATCATTTATTGCTTTCCGTGGTCTTTTGTATTCTAGAATCTCTGATATATCATTAGCCTTAAACCATGGATTGTTTTCACGATCAAATAAGACAGCTACAGGTTTATTATCAAACATGTAACACTGCAGTGCAGACATGCTAAAGTAATTTGTTATCTATTTAATTTAAATATTAATTGAATATTAAAATTATCATACACCTTTTAAATATCCGAAAAAACCGGAGTTGTGAAAAAGATGTTCACTCGGCAAAAGTTCGCCAAATAATGAAAGACATGGTTAAACGAGCTGCTTTTATACCCAACGGAGAATGGAGAAAAACCTTCTGCGCATGCGCAGTAGAGGAATACTAAAGGACATACACAATTGTACATTACATTTAAAACTTTTCTTGTAAAAAACAAAAAAAAAACAAATATATATCAGAATTATATACCAACACAATATGCTTTATGTTTTACTAACATATTTTAAAAACATATTACATATTAAAAAAAACACTATTAAATAGGACCTTAAAGGTAGCATCAAAACGATGCTACCCTTTCTGCCAAAAGAGGGTTACTTTATCACTTTTAAGGTTAAAACTAATGTTTGGTTAAGAATTTACACACGCACACACGCATATATATATATATGCTAGTTCTGACTAAAAAAAAAAAAACTGTACATAAAATAGTTGCTTAAAAAACTTGTAGATATATTTTACAAGGTGGCACCTTTAGGTAGCAACATTTATATGGGTTAAGCCCAAGTTTAACTTCTAAGTCACCTTTAAGGTGAAAACTAGTTTGTTAAGAATTTAAATACATAATAATATATCTAGTAGTTTGACCTAAAATCTATTCTTTAAAGTGTTGTTTAAATTTTTGAAACAAAACTTTATGTATAAAAAATAGCACATCAAGAGTAGCACCAAAATGGTGCTATCTTAAAATAGCAACATTAATGTGGGTTTAAAGCGAAATGGAAGTTACAAAATAACCTTAAGGTTTTATTAGGAATTTACATATATAAACATATTGGGTTGTTTGACCTTAAAAATCCTTTAAAGGTGTTTAAAAACCTAAATCAAAATTTTATTTATAAAATTAGTACATCAAAGGTAGCACAAAAACGAGACTACCTTTAAGTAGCAACATCTTTATGGGTTAAGCCCAATTAGAACTTTTCAATTTAGTGTTAAAAGTGAAAACCACAATTGTGTTTAATATATATAAACATATTTGGTAGATTGATATGAACACAGTATAAACGCTTATAATGTTGTTTAAAACTTAAAGCAATATTTTATGTATAAATATACTACTTCAAAGGTAGCACCAAAACGGTGCTACCTTTAGATAAAGACATTTAAGCCTAAATAGAAATTCAATAATCACCCAAAAGCCGCTTTAATAAACTCTGAAACCCGAAAAGTCAAGACCTTAGGTTGAAATATAAAAACTTAAATTTTACCTATATCCACTCGGGATAGTCACTCCTGACTTAGAAATAATCTATCGGTCAACTCGCAAATTTTAGTATGAAATGTCAAGGTTTTTCAAATTTTTAAGATAAGCTTAAACACTCTAAAATACGCTGAAACATGTAAATCCGAAATCCCAGACTGAAATATTGAATAATAAAAAAGTTTGGTTTTGTATGGGCAATCGGGACTCTAACAAATTTACCAACACCCAGCGTAAAAATGACTATCTTTTAAGAAATCAATTTTTCAATTAAAAGCTAGATCGCTTTAATACACTCTGAAACGCGAAAAGCCAAGACCTTAGGTTGAAATAATGTAATACTAAATTTTTAGTATAGTTACTCCTGACATAGAAATATTCTATCGGTCAACTCGCAAATTTTAGTATAAAATGTTAAAGTTTTTCAAATTTTTAAGATAAGCTTAAACACTCTAAAATACGCTGAAACATGTAAATCCGAAATCCCAGACTGAAATATTGAATAATAAAAAAGTTTGGTTTTGTATGGGTAATCGGGACTCTAACAAATTTGCCAACACCCAGCGTAAAAATGACTATCTTTTAAGAAATCAATTTTACAATTAATAGCTAGATCGCTTTAATACACTCTGAAACGCGAAAAACCAAGACCTTAGGTTGAAATAACGAAAACTTAAATTTTACCTATAGTCACTCCTGACATAGATATATTCTATCAGTCAACTCGCAAATTTTAGTATAAAATGTTTAAGTTTTTCAAATTTTTAAGATAAGCTTAAACACTCTAAAATACGGTGAAACATGGAAATCCGAAATCCCAGACTAAAATATTGAATTATAAAAAAGTTTGGTTTTGTATGGGCAATCTGGACTCTAACAAATTTACCAACACCCAGCGTAAAAATGACTATCTTTTAAGAAATCAATTTTACAATTAATAGCTAGATCGCTTTAATACACTCTGAAACGCGAAAAGCCAAGACCTTAGGTTGAAATAACGAAAACTTAAATTTTACCTATAGTCACTCCTGACAGAAATATTCTATCAGTCAACTGTAAAAAATGTTAAAGTTTTTCAAATTTTTAAGACAAGCTTAAACACTCTAAAATACGCTGAAACATGTAAATCCGAAATCCCAGACTAAAATATTGAATAATAAAAAAGTTTGGTTTTGTATGGACAATCGGGACTCTAACAAATTTACCAACACCCAGCGTAAAAATGACTATCTTTTAAGAAATCAATTTTTCAATTAATAGCTAGATCGCTTTAATACACTCTGAAACGCGAAAAGCCAAGACCTTAGGTTGAAATAACGAAAAGTTAAATTTTACCTATAGTCACTCCTGACTTAGAAATATTCTATCAGTCAACTCGCAAATTTTAGTATAAAATGTTAGTTTTTCAAATTTTTAAGATAAGCTTAAACACTTTAAAATACGCTGAAACATGTAAATCCGAAATCCCAGACTGAAATATTGAATAATAAAAAAGTTTGGTTTTGTATGGGCAATCTGGACTCTAACAAATTTACCAACACCCAGCGTAAAAATGACTATCTTTTAAGAAATCAATTTTACAATTAATAGCTAGATCGCTTTAATACACTCTGAAACGCGAAAAGCCAAGACCTTAGGTTGAAATAACGAAAACTTAAATTTTACCTATAGTCACTCCTGACAGAAATATTCTATCAGTCAACTGTAAAAAATGTTAAAGTTTTTCAAATTTTTAAGATAAGCTTAAACACTCTAAAATACGCTGAAACATGGAAATCCGAAATCCCAGACTAAAATATTGAATTATAAAAAAGTTTGGTTTTGTATGGGCAATCTGGACTCTAATAAATTTACTAACACCCAGCGTAAAAATGACTATCTTTTAAGAAATTAATTTTTCAATTAATAGCTAGATCGCTTTAATACACTCTGAAACGCGAAAAGCCAAGACCTTAGGTTGAAATAACGAAAACTTAAATTTTACCTATAGTCACTCCTGACAGAAATATTCTATCAGTCAACTGTAAAAAATGTTAAAGTTTTTCAAATTTTTAAGATAAGCTTAAACACTCTAAAATACGCTGAAACATGTAAATCCGAAATCCCAGACTGAAATATTGAATAATAAAAAAGTTTGGTTTTGTATGGGCAATCAGGACTCTAACAAATTTACCAACACCCAGCGTAAAAATGACTATCTTTTAAGAAATCAATTTTTCAATTAATAGCTAGATCGCTTTAATACACTCTGAAACGCGAAAAGCCAAGACCTTAGGTTGAAATAACGAAAAGTTAAATTTTACCTATAGTCACTCCTGACTTAGAAATATTCTATCAGTCAACTCGCAAATTTTAGTATAAAATGTTAGTTTTTCAAATTTTTAAGATAAGCTTAAACACTTTAAAATACGCTGAAACATGTAAATCCGAAATCCCAGACTGAAATATTGAATAATAAAAAAGTTTGGTTTTGTATGGGCAATCTGGACTCTAACAAATTTACCAACACCCAGCGTAAAAATGACTATCTTTTAAGAAATCAATTTTACAATTAATAGCTAGATCGCTTTAATACACTCTGAAACGCGAAAAGCCAAGACCTTAGGTTGAAATAACGAAAACTTAAATTTTACCTATAGTCACTCCTGACAGAAATATTCTATCAGTCAACTGTAAAAAATGTTAAAGTTTTTCAAATTTTTAAGATAAGCTTAAACACTCTAAAATACGCTGAAACATGGAAATCCGAAATCCCAGACTAAAATATTGAATTATAAAAAAGTTTGGTTTTGTATGGGCAATCTGGACTCTAACAAATTTACTAACACCCAGCGTAAAAATGACTATCTTTTAAGAAATTAATTTTTCAATTAATAGCTAGATCGCTTTAATACACTCTGAAACGCGAAAAGCCAAGACCTTAGGTTGAAATAACGAAAACTTAAATTTTACCTATAGTCACTCCTGACAGAAATATTCTATCAGTCAACTGTAAAAAATGTTAAAGTTTTTCAAATTTTTAAGATAAGCTTAAACACTCTAAAATACGCTGAAACATGTAAATCCGAAATCCCAGACTGAAATATTGAATAATAAAAAAGTTTGGTTTTGTATGGGCAATCTGGACTCTAACAAATTTACCAACACCCAGCGTAAAAATGACTATCTTTTAAGAAATCAATTTTTCAATTAATAGCTAGATCGCTTTAATACACTCTGAAACGCGAAAAGCCAAGACCTTAGGTTGAAATAACGAAAACTTAAATTTTACCTATAGTCACTCCTGACAGAAATATTCTATCAGTCAACTGTAAAAAATGTTTAAGTTTTTCAAATTTTTAAGATAAGCTTAAACACTCTAAAATACGCTGAAACATGTAAATCCGAAATCCCAGACTGAAATATTGAATAATAAAAAAGTTTGGTTTTGTATGGGCAATCAGGACTCTAACAAATTTACCAACACCCAGCGTAAAAATGACTATCTTTTAAGAAATCAATTTTACAATTAATAGCTAGATCGCTTTAATACACTCTGAAACGCGAAAAGCCAAGACCTTAGGTTGAAATAACGAAAACTTAAATTTTACCTATAGTCACTCCTGACAGAAATATTCTATCAGTCAACTCGCAAATTTTAGTATAAAATGTTAAAGTTTTTCAAATTTTTAAGATAAGCTTAAACATTCTAAAATACGCTAAAACATGTAAATCCGAAATCCCAGACTGAAATATTGAATAATAAAAAAGTTTGGTTTTGTATGAGCAATCAGGACTCTAACAAATTTACCAACACCCAGCGTAAAAATGACTATCTTTTAAGAAATCAATTTTACAATTAATAGCTAGGTCGCTTTAATACACTCTGAAACGCGAAAAGCCAAGACCTTAGGTTGAAATAACGAAAACTTAAATTTTACCTATAGTCACTCCTGACATAGAAATATTCTATCAGTCAACTCGCAAATTTTAGTAAAAAATAGTAAAGTTTTTCAAATTTTTAAGATAAGCTTAAACACTCTAATATACGCTGAAACATGTAAATCCGAAATCCCAGACTGAAATATTGAATAATAAAAAAGTTTGGTTTTGTATGGGCAATCTGGACTCTAACAAATTTACCAACACTCAGCGTAAAAATGACTATCTTTTAAGAAATCAATTTTTCAATTAATAGCTAGATCGCTTTAATACACTCTGAAACGCGAAAAGCCAAGACCTTAGGTTGAAATAACGAAAACTTAAATTTTACCTATAGTCACTCCTGACAGAAATATTCTATCAGTCAACTGTAAAAAATGTTAAAGTTTTTTCAAATTTTTAAGATAAGCTTAAACACTCTAAAATACGCTGAAACATGTAAATCCGAAATCCCAGACTGAAATATTGAATAATAAAAAAGTTTGGTTTTGTATGGGCAATCAGGACTCTAACAAATTTACCAACACCCAGCGTAAAAATGACTATCTTTTAAGAAATCAATTTTACAATTAATAGCTAGATCGCTTTAATACACTCTGAAACGCGAAAAGCCAAGACCTTAGGTTGATATAATGAACAACGAAATTTTACGTATAGTCACAATTGGTAAAGTCCCCAAGGTCATCGCAATTCCCCCCACCACTTTCCTTATACATAGGGCACCCGGAGCCGTACGGTCAGTCGCTTTGCGACTGTCGTGGGGTGCACACTGGTGTCGGCACTCTGCTGTACGGTTTTAAGTTAAAGTTTAGGATTTATCATGTACAACAATAAAAACTCGTGACTTAGTGAAATATTCTATCAGTCAATTCGCAAATTTTAGTAAAAAATGTTAAAGTTTTTTAAATTTTTAAGATAAGCTTAAACACTCTAAAATACGCTGAAACATGTAAATCCGAAATCCCAGACTGAAATATTGAATAATAAAAAAGTTTGGTTTTGTATGGGCAATCTGGACTCTAACGAATTTACCAACACCCAGCGTAAAAATGACTATCTTTTAAGAAATCAATTTTACAATTAATAGCTAGATCGCTTTAATACACTCTGAAACGCGAAAAGCCAAGCAAGACCTTAGGTTGAAATAACGAAAACTTAAATTTTACCTATAGTCACTCCTGACAGAAATATTCTATCAGTCAACTCGCAAATTTTAGTAAAAAATGTTAAAGTTTTTCAAATTTTTAAGATAAGCTTAAACACTCTAAAATACGCTGAAACATGTAAATCCGAAATCCCAGACTGAAATATTGAATAATAAAAAAGTTTGGTTTTGTATGGGCAATCTGGACTCTAACAAATTTACCAACACCCAGCGTAAAAATGACTATCTTTTAAGAAATCAATTTTTCAATTAATAGCTAGATCGCTTTAATACACTCTGAAACGCGAAAAGCCAAGACCTTAGGTTGAAATAACGAAAACTTAAATTTTACCTATAGTCACTCCTGACAGAAATATTCTATCAGTCAACTGTAAAAAATGTTAAAGTTTTTCAAATTTTTAAGATAAGCTTAAACACTCTAAAATACGCTGAAACATGTAAATCCGAAATCCCAGACTGAAATATTGAATAATAAAAAAGTTTGGTTTTGTATGGGCAATCAGGACTCTAACAAATTTACCAACACCCAGCGTAAAAATGACTATCTTTTAAGAAATCAATTTTACAATTAATAGCTAGATCGCTTTAATACACTCTGAAACGCGAAAAGCCAAGACCTTAGGTTGAAATAACGAAAACTTAAGTTTTACCTATAGTCACAATTGTTAAAGTCCCCAAGGTCATCGCAATTCCCCCCACCACTTTCCTTATACCTAGGCCACCCGTAGCCGTACGGCCAGTCGCTCTGCGACTGTCGTGGGGTGCACACTGGTTTTGGCACTCTGCTGTACGGTTATAAGTTAAAGTTTAGGATTTATCATGTACAACAATACAAACTTAGCAAATTATAACATTTTAGCCAGTTCAATTTACCACACTTACACTTATTTGGCGAAAACATAAAACTGTTGTACCATGAGTAAATTTTTCCAAGTGTTGGTTCAAACCTGGGGGTACGTCTGTTGAGATGAAAACTTTAACTCTGATCGTACGAAGAGTAAATATTTCTAAGTGTTTGCTCAAACCTTTAGGTAGCTCAACGCACGGGGACGGGCTGTGAGCCGGCTATGAGCGGGGCCGCCTTATATCTCCACCGGGCTACCACACCCAGGGGCGCCATCGGTGGCGCAGGGGTGGGGGTGCTACCAGGGGCGCAGGGTTGGGGGCGCCACTGGGGCGCAGGGGTGAGAGCGGGGATTACCGTCTCTATTGATGTAAGTATTTTACAAGTTTTTCAGCTCAAGGTCACTACACTTTAACTCTGGACCAACATAGGCTAAATATTTCAGAATTTTTCCCTCAAGGTCACCACACTTTAACTCTGGGACGACATCGACTTGTGGTTTCTCTGTGTTTTGACTCAAGGTCATCACACTTTACCTCTGGGACGACATCAACTTGTAATATTTCTATGTTTTCACTCAAGGTCCCAACACTTTAACTCTGGTGCAACATCAAATTGTCATACCAAGACAAATGCTCAAGGTCACTACACTTTAACTCTGGACCAACATAGGCTAAAATATTTCAGAACTTTTCCCTCAAGGTCACCACACTTTAACTCTGGGACGACATCGACTTGTGGTTTTTCTGTGTTTTCACTTAAGGTCATAATACTTTACCTCTGGGACGACTTCAAATTGTAATGTTGTTATGTTTTCACTCAAGGTCGCCACACTTTAACTCTGAATCTACTTAAACTTGTCATACCAAGAAAACTTTAGTTCTTATGCTCAAGGTCACCACACTTTACCTTTGGGACGACATCAACTTGTAATATTTCTATGTTTTCACTCAAGGTCACCACACTTTAACTCTGGGACAATATCGACTTGTATTATTTCTATGTTTTTTTACTCAAGGTCATTACACTTTAACATCTACATTTAAGGTAGCACCAAAACGGTGCTACCTGGCGTGACATTTTCAAGTTTCCCAAGGTCATCGCAATTCCCCCCACCACTTCCCATATACCTAGATTACGCGGAGCCTAATAGTCAGTCGCTCGGTGTCTGTCGTAGGGTGCACATCGCGGTTGCAGTAATGGTTAGAGTAAGGCAGCCGGGCCAGTTCAAGGTCACCCGAGCAGTGTCACATGACAGACTCAAGGTCATTACACTTTAACTCTGGGCCAACATGGGGTAAATATTTCTAATTTTTTCCTCAAGGTCACCACACTTTAACTTTGGAACAACATAGGCTAAATATTTCTGAGTTTTACTCAAGGTCGCCACACTTTAACTATGAGACAACATCGACTTGTAATATTTCTGTGTTTTGACTCAAGGTCTTAACACTTTAACTCTGGGACAACATCGAATTGTCTCCCCAAGAAAACTTTAACTCTTATGCTCAAGGTCATCACACTTTAACATTTAAGGGACTAATTAACATTTACATTTAAGGTAGCACCAAAACGGTGCTACTGCACTTTTGCTATTTCTCGTAGAAATTGGCTCCAAATCCTCAAGGTCACGAGGACTCTGAAGAGTAGAATAGTCTCTCTACTCTTTGACTTTTTTTAAACTCCATTTGAATGACCTTGAGATTTCCCCCACCACTTCCCATATACCTAGAGTACGGGTCACTTCTCGAGCTGGTTCAAGGTCACCCTCGAGGTCACCCACAACACTTGTACTCTAAGTGTTGGCTATACCCCCACCACAACTGGGTCCCTAGGCTGCACAACACTGCTTCGCCAGTATGTCTCCGGCTTCCATGCGGTGCGTCTCGCTGTTCTCTAGCTCTCTATATGTAAGTAATTTTACAAGTTCTGAATGTAGGTCACTACACTTTAACTCTGGGACGATATCGACTTGTAGTATTTCAGTGTTTTGACTCAAGGTCATCACACTTTAACTCTAGCACGTCGGTTATCGTACCAGAGGTGCTCAATAACCTAACTTGTAATGTTTAGGGTGGCGTTTGCACGCCACGTGGTATCGCCATGAGTGTCCAGTCCAAGTTTTAAGTTAAATTAATTTTACTGTAATCTTTTCCAATTCCAATTCGTTTTGCCAAAGACTAAGGTGTCGCTTTATAAAGTGGTATTTCTCTAAAGTTATAGGGGATTGCAGGGATACAATTAGTTTGTTTAGGAGACTCTTCATCTTGGAGTTTAACGCAATTTCCACGTTGACTTTGCTTCCTCGACTCTCACAGCCTAAGCTGTACAGAAATGTTTCTTCTAGTGCCAACTCGGGCCAAGAGAACAGTGTGTTGACTGTAGGACAGCTCATGGTGAAGTGATGCGATACTCCAGCGTACCACCTCACCTTCCCCCACCACTGTGACCTTCCCCCACTCCTGCTGTTTCCCCCACCTCTTTTCCCTTGACTCATGCGCTACAAGCAGTCTCTCAGTATTGTGCGGACTTTTGTGAGGAGAAGCCATGTCGCGGGACACTTTAGGTAAGAAACTTAGCCGTGTTAAGGCTTTATTAGTTGCTCACTGTCCACCACTCAAAGTTAAGAGGGTTTCGACTTTAGCTAAGTGGCGCAAACTGTTGCGCGGACACCCTAAGTTTTATACAAAACAGACTAATGTCAGTTTTACTGATGAGGATTTGTTTAAAATATTGGATGAAATGACTTTTCCTTGCAAAATTTGGTTAGTTACTCCCATTCCTGACAGTTTAGAGTCTTAGTCTCTCAAGCCGATATACCTAGAGTACACAGAGCCTGACAGTCAGTCACTCGGTGGTTGTCGTGGGGTGCGCATCGGTGTCGGCGCTCCGTTGTTAGGTTTTCAAGGTCACAGTAATATCAAATTGTTGGTGTTGTGCTGGTTCAAGGTCACCTGAGGGATAACCGATTGCCCATTTAGGCAGAGTCATGTCAGAAACTCGAGTTTAACTTGGCACTTTTGCCGTTTCTCGTCGAAAATTCGCTCCAAGTGGTCAAGGTCACGGGGACTCTGACTGAAACTCGGAGCGTAGTGCGAGAAACGGCAAAAGTGCCAAAAAATTTTAAGTTTCGGCGTGACCTTGACCTCAGTGGCGTCGGTGACGTCATTTTGATGACGTAAGGGGTGATGACGTCATCAGCACGTCATTTCTGTGACGTCATGGGTGTGACGTCATAGAAATGACGTCATTAGTGATGACGTCATCGATGACGCAATCGATGACGTCATCGATGACGTCATCGGTGAGGTCATTGACCTCGATGACGTCATCCCTCAGGTGACCTTGAACTGAGCCAGCACCAACAATTTGACACTACTAATGAAAGAAAGGAGAGAGAGAAATGGGAAATTTTAGCATAAAAAGGTAAAAATTTTTGTGAAGCTATTTTGTCAACAGCTGCTCTCTATTCATGTGTGGTTATTATTGTACTGTACTATTGTTTAAGATTCAGCTAATAATGTTTTAATCTCGTCATAATTAGGCCTATGTAGTGCTTAATTAATTATTAAAATTATGTCTTGTTTTAATTTGACGTACCGAAGTGAACAAATTAAAAAAGAAAGTCACTGAAAAAGCAAGACAATTTTTTTATCTTGACAAAGTATATTGACAAAAACTTAAATGGTGAACTTAACAATATAATTCGGCATCACAGTAAATAAGGAGAGTGTAATAAAGTGGTTAACTACCCAGACATAAAAAATTACAAAATAAATTAGTTGTAGTTGTCACTTACCGTTAAAGTGTTCTGGTAACGGTGTGTGCTTATTAATCAGGAAATACTGTTACCTGAATCTGACCTGCTATAGACACAGACAGCCTCAACTTGTTTGAATTTGGTGTTATTTTGAACGTAACTACACCTCTTGAATACCTAAATACGCGAGTTTTGGAGATCTACTTTTTCAAAATTTTTCGGGGGAGGGCACCTGAACCCCCTCTTTGCTGGGGGGTATTCAATAACCCCCAGACCCCCTACGGGCCTGGTATGAATTCAGACCTGTGGCCCATCCCTGCTCTCAACAGCCCTGTATATTACATTCCAAAATATTGTCAGTTTCCTGTTTTACATTACGTGGTTAATAAAAAAAATTTACCTGAACTGAACAAATAAAATCCTTTAGGGTGCAGCAAAAACATCTCAGAGTTTTATAATCAAAATAACTCAAACACTTAGTGATAAAAAGTGTTTTATTGCATAATACAGGTTGGCGTTTATGTAAATTCATCAAAATTACTCAATAAGAGCTGATTTATTCATTTATTCATGTGAGTCACGCTCACTTGCGATTTTCACGTTAAACCGGCCTTATAGGTGAGGCATAACTTTTTTAGTGCACCAACACACAGAGAGCATCGCAACACGATTGAATTAAATCCATGTAATCCGTCGAGTCGTGGGCTGGATACAAATTCGCCAGCGGTTGAAGGGTCGACGAAAAGTTTCAAATTCGCCAGTTCCAGGAATGCGCCTGCAGCCCCTCGGCAAGGTGAAACAGTAGATGATCCCGGTTCAAGTACATGTTTATTCGGCGGTGATGACCTATCCTGGCAATATTTAAACGGAATGGTAAATCGGCCAAGCAAACGTCACCATGAGAAAAATCAACAATCGGAAACCATCGTTCCGACAATCTTCAAAAATAATTTTGATTAATCTAGTTCATCATTAGTTCATTATATTATGTTATAGATGACGTGGGGTGCGTGCGTACGTAGGTATGTCGCCATGGGAATGTTGTAAGCCAATATTACTCAGCATCACCTACGAGTAAATTAATAGTAGTTTATACAATGATTGTATTATGAAAGTGTTTAAGCCACGAGTTAAGATGTAAGTTAATAGAGGACGAGCGATGAAAGTGTTCTAAATATCTCATGAAAATCAATAGATTTTAGGGGCCATGGGTAATCAGTACTGACACAAAAATTGCCAGGATCCGTTCAGTCGTTTCATATCTAGACACTTAAAATAAATTTTTCACTGTAGGATTATTATTTAATGCTATGAAATTAAATGACTAATCAATCTCACATTGGCCTATATGTACATAAAGTGTTCAGTTTATTTTTTTCTTTTTCATTAGAATCTCATATTATTTTTAATGCGATTTGTCAGAGAGAAAACAATTAACAATATAGTTTAGGACTCGGTCAAGTCGGGAACAACACTCAACTCCAGTGAGGAAGAGCTCGACCGGCCAAATTCCTGGGTTCCCCGAGGGGATGAGCGCTAGTTCCAAGAACTGGCGAATTTGTATCTTTTCGTCGACCCTCCAACCACTGGCGAATTTGTATCTGGCAGAGTCGCGCCTTGTCACTGCTTGTGTGCTCAACATAATTAAATTAATTTGATTCAATCGTGTCGTGTCTCTCTCTGTGTGCCTGTGTGCTTGTCAACTCATACATCAGGCTAGCAGAAACACATGTAAAAGGCCTCAATGCTTCTTCTTGATTTGAGATAGTATGGTCTGGTAGGCCGAATTATCGTTCAAGGATGAACGCTAAATTGCTGTTATGTGTGCTCAAAAATCACATTACAAAAATTATGTAAATTTAATTTAATTATTTATATGTAAATGTTGCCTGAGATTTGACACTCACTATCCAAGTGTCATGTATACAACATATGGTCTCCTGTGCAGTTTTTCTTCTATGAAAACTGAAAATATATTTTACAATTAGTTTAATTACTTAATTTGATGTAAACGTTTTCTGAGACTTATACTCCCTAAATGTTGTGACGTACACAACATATGGTCTCCTGTGCAGTTGTTCTTCTATGAAAACTGAAAATAAATTTTACAATTAGTTTAATTATTTAATTTGATGTAAACGTTTTCTGAGACTTATACTCCCCAAATGTTGTGACGTACACAACATATGGTCACCTGCGCAGTTGTTTTTCTATGAAAACTGAAAATAAATTTTACAATTATTTTAATTATTTAAATTGATATAAATATTTTCTGAGATTCGATAGCCCCCAAGAGTTATGTTAAACTAGTGGCTTGTAGGGGCAAAGGCCCCTAAAATAAAAATGGTGATATGTTGTCTACAAAAATAAGTTTCATTTTATTGTTCACTTGCAGTATTACTGTATTTTTCTTAAGCTTTAGATCGAATTTGTACGTTTGGGTTTTCTAATAAAATATTTCCTAATCTTGATTAAATTTTATGGCGGTATAAAATCAGTAATTTACCAACAATTTTCCCCTGTATTAAAATAAATCAGTTTATTTTGTGGAAAAAAGAAAATTATTGAAATATTATACTACCGAACGCGGTAAAAATAGTTTTAACCTTAAACATGTTCATGATGAGTTTGTAACTCAAGTAAATAAAATAGTTCAATACAACATAAGCCCATTAATACTGTACACTCCTTCACACTGGACCCCCGGACCCATGTGCCCTCTATTCCCTCACACTCACCGTGACACCATGCCTCCCTGTGCCCCCGTTCACCTCTCCTGACCTGTGTTTCCTGTACTCCCTATGCCCCAGGGGCCCGAGTACCCCCCATGCCCCTGTAACCCCTTGTCCCAACATGCCCCTGTGCCCCCCATTTTCCCGTGCTCAAGTACCCGCAGCTCTTCCCTGTGGCCCCCGTGCCATCTATGTTTATCATTCATCCCCAATGCCCCCCAAGCCCAACCACTTTCCGTGCCACCGTTTCTCTTGTAGCCCCCATTCCCATGCCCCCAGTCCCCCGTGCCCCCAATAATCTTCGTGTTCCCATGACCCCGCACCCACGGTACTCCCGTGCCCACATGCCTTCCCTTTTCCCCGTGGTCCCCATGCCTTCTATGTTCCCATGCCTTCTATGGTCTATGCAATGCCCATCTGTCCCCCGTTCCTCGTGCCACCAACGCCCCTAGTGCCCATTGTGCCTTCCCATCCCCGCGCCAACACGTGCCCAAGGTCCCCTATGTTTCCGTGCCCCAAGCCCGACGTTGCTCCGTTTGACCCCCGTGCCCCCCATGCCATTTACCTCTTTTTCCATAGACGCCTTTAGTGCTCCTTGTGCCCCCGCACCCCCCCCCCAACCCCGCCATGTGCCCCAGTGCATCCCCATGTCTCGCAAGAGTGCAGCAAATGCCCCCGCACCCGCCCCGTACCCTCCATTCTCCCGTGCCCTCATGCTCCCCCTTCCTCCCAGTGCCTTCATGTCCCCCATGCCTCCAAAGTGCACCTCATGCCTTCCTGTCTCCAGCGCCACCGACATCCTGCTCCGCACGGTTCCGTGCTGCCATCCCTGCCATCCTCCACGTACCTCTGTGCCCTCCTGTGCCCCTAGCCGTGCCCCTATTTCCCCCATATCTCCCACGTGCCCCCACGCTCCCACGTGCCCCCACGCCCACTTGTCTCCATGCCACCGACGTCCGTCGTACTCATATTTTGATTTTTGTCTATTTTGTCTTTTCGTCAATGAAGTAGAACACTGATATTGTTAGTTTTCGCACACTACCATTTACATGAAAAACTCCCCGTCTTTATGGATTAACAGGCGTTTATTGTTTCCCTGTGACCTACATAAAGAAAGAAGCAGAGAATGGATAAAACGAAAACCAAATATTCTTCATACGGAGGTTATCCAATTTTAGCGATTTACATAATATAATTCAGTCGAAAATAAATAAACACCCAACAAAACGATTCATCTCTTCAACTCTAACTACTAAATAGCCAATATATAAAGAAGTAACTTAACCAAACGATATTCACTGAGTAAAGACAACCATTATATTAACCATGCCACGTCTGTCAATTTTAACTTTGGTATAGTCAGCATTTAATCATTCTACTCCTGTTTCCTTAATGACATAGAATGGGTCACGAAAATGAAATCTCCTGTAGATCCGTAATCTGTTCACGACCATTAGTTCTTCTTTTTTTATAGTGCATTGCCAATTGTAAAATAGTTATAAAAATGTAGTTATCTTAAATCAAAATTTCTGCTCAATAACCAGCTGAGTTTATGAGAAAACACTGGAACATCTGCTTAATCACAAATGTAGATCTAAAAATCGTTCAAAAAAAAAAAAAAACTTCAAGGTCCAATTTGGTTCAATTTAAGGATAATTCTGGTATTCTTCCTTGCGTCCTTGGCCCTCAAGCTTTAAAATGAGCCATCATCATACGTTACCCTATCTTTCTTATAATTCGAGATATTTCGTGGGGACCGATTCGCTTACGAAATTATATATATAGATATTTATTTATACATATCATATCATATTATATCATATCATTATTAATATCTTTATATCATCTTCACTCTTTATGGTCATTTGACACATATTGTTTTAGAAAAAAAAAAAAAAAAAAAAAAACTAAAACACGTTTCAATGTAAATAAAAAAGACGTTTCTCAAACCACAATTCATCGTCCACTGTACCCCTATCAGGATCATGTTTTTTATGATTTTCATATACACACACTCAGTTAGCAAACCAGTACATTAAAGAGTTTTATTTTATTTATTTATTTATTTATTTATTTTTACTTTTATGACTATGATGATAGTAAAAATCAGCCAGTAGTAAATTTGGAATATGTAGTTTGTAAGGTTGGTAGCGCTCCCAAAGTCGGTTGCAACAGAACAGGCGTATCAAGGTCAAGCCATTCAAAAGGATTTCTTTCCACTTAGCTACATGTTAAATTCATTTATTTGACTTGGTCTTCATCCGCCTTTAACATTGCCCCCGACTATAGTATAAATTTTAGTCACTCAAATCCACAAAACGTCTTTTTATAGTATTACCACTCTAAATATATATTTTTGTCATTTTGATATTAATAGTTCTTCACTCAATATTATCATCTGTCTCTCGTTTTAAAATAAAATAATAACATATGGTTTAGTGTACACAAAGCAGTCGTTTTTGAATTCCCATGCTATTCTTAAGGAGGACGTTTTACGTGATATCTCATTTACTGTTAACATTATGGAAACGCCGATAGTTTTCCCTCGTGAATGGGACCGAGACCTTTAATTTGACACCCCTCCCATCTTTCTCCGATTTGTATAACGCTCACAATTTTGCTCAAGAAATTTCGCTTACAGAATTATATATATAGATACAGCATATGGTAACCTGCACAATTGTTTTTCCATGAAATCTGAAAAATTAATTATTGTCATTAGCTGCACGTGCACAGATGCTTTCAATTATACCACATGTTTCAATTGTTGATACATTTAGAGTGCAGGATCACAACATTTTCTACTATAAAAAATATTTAAACTAAAGATATAACAGTCAAATTAACATGACAGAGAGTTTACAAATATATAATGTATTAATATTTAATAATATTAATAAATATATGAAAACTTTTTATAGGTAGGGCACCGGTTCCTGAGTTCTCTGACTAAATCCCTGCTCCTAAAAGAGCTTTTCATACTTGTACTAGCAGTACGCTTATTCAGTGCATATGGGGATGAAGAAGCAGTAAAGTTTAGGCAAAACTTTAATGTTTTTCGAAAATAAAATAAAATCAAACACGACAAACATATACCAATAATGTAATAAAACCCAAATAAAATCATACTCCCACTTTGCATTATGGGTTTTCTCACTCATTTGATTAATCCTTAGAAATATTTTATAAGAATAATCTATATATTAATACACAAGCATGTTTCGTTTCCTCCTTTTTTCTCAGCTTATGGGCATCGTAGGAGAAATCCGCGCATACCGTTAGACAGGTATTGTGCTGTAGATGAGCAGAATCCCTTTCTAATTCACGTCGGACTCCAGGGCTAAGCCCCACAGGCTTTCAAAGTTCCTATGTTAATCTTATGGAGAAAGGAGAATTGAATGAATCATAAGACAGCTGTTGTAAAAACAACTGCTAGAAAATTAGGAAGAACAGATGTTTTAGTTCTAAGATGTTTGTAAGCTTCTTGTGTCCAGGTCAACTAAAATTTTGATCGAATTTCGATCAGGGGGCGATCTCTAGTTAATTGAAATACACTATATTTAACTATATAGTTAACTAACATATATATTAATATATATTTAACTATATTTATTTAACTATATTCCAGAGTCAGTTTCTGTACGTTAGGATAACAACATAACCTTTACCACAAACGGTTTGTTTACTAGTTACTTCTGACATTTGTCTACTTTTGCCGCAGTCAGCTGATCGTTCATTGATTAATGTTTTTTTTTTTTTTTTCTTCTTTTGGACTGGATGTGTTGATTTCAATCCTTAAAAACTGTTATCATTATCTTGATTACTTAATTGTAAAACCTAAATTGTAATATAATAATTAGTTTTATTCCTCTAACAATAATTAACATTGTATGGGAATTTACATTTCAAGAAGAATTTACATAAAGTCTTTCCATCTGTTTCACATAAAAAAAATACAATTTCTGATTTTTCAGCAAGATTTTTGTTAATTTATTTAATAGTCTAAACTTTCTTCAAGTCTTCTCAATTATTTTTAAATTGCTTTTCTTGTTTCTTTTTTCTTCCTTCTTCTTTCTATTATTTTCTATTATTCTACCTCTTGTATTGTTGTTAAGCTATGTTTACATGTGAGAGTTTTTCAATCTCGGAGAGTTTCGTACTCTCAGCATGTACTCGCAGAGGTGTTTACACAACCAGCGAATTTTATAAGATAGTTAATCCAGACAGTTTTCTGCGAGTACTATCAACAACTGTGTGAGATTTTTATGAGAGTAACTAACTAACTCTCCGAAAATGAATAACTCTCTTTACAGAGGTTTGTTATTTTTTGATTTTTTGTAAACAAATATGCTCATTTTGACATTTGAGAGGTAGAAAGAGCGCTTCCCGTGACAGTGAGGAGAAGTAATCCTAGCATCAGCGCCTTATTTTCCTCTGGTTTCCGGGGGCAAAACAAAAATTTTTTAACATGGGATGTCCCTACTTATTCGGTTCTGTATACGTTGCTATGCCTGGTGTAGATTAAAAACTAACAACTCAAGACCAACTAAAACAACTTCTAATTAAATTGTTATGGAAAATTCAATTGTGTTGATTAGTTTATTACTTAAAAGAATAACTTCAACGGCTAACTTGAATCTACAAATTACGCAAAAAATCTAACTCTGAACTTTGAAGTCAGTAGGAGGCTTCCTTTGAAAGTTATCGTCAGACATTAAAATTGGGTTTTCAGTACACTGAGCCACCAATTAATAGTCATGTAAGGGGATTTGACTTCTCTTCAATCCATTCATTCATTTCATCTTTTTCATAGTTGCATCATTGTTGGTCTAACCCAACTAATCCAACTACCCAACTATCCAACCATAAAATGAGTGGTTCTAGAAATCAAATGTTACAGAAATAGACAACTGATAAATAATTTATCACTATAAACCCTTCCTCCATCCACCCCTCAATTGATTTCACATAGTGTGCCAACATTTATAGTTTGACTGGTTGTTCTTATGGTAAAAATTATTTTTATTAACGATTTAAAAAATAATCCAAGTGTTTTGAATGTTTTGATGAATTAAACTGTTGTTATGATAAATCCAAGAATAGTTATATTTACCTTCAATACCGGTTTTCCGTTTGTACCTGAGGAATTATGTGTAACTGCAAACACAACTGGGCACTTCTTGTTTTAATGCACAAACTGGCTACGTGGTTAAAACACGGAACTTACATTTTTAAGGCAGGTAATAATCAGGTGATCACTCCAATTCTTATGGAAATAAATTGTTTTTATTAACAACTAGTTTAAAAATCCCGACAGTGAAAGAAGAAATCGTCAAAATTAGTACAAATTACATAATTCGACTTGAAAACCACCCAAATCACTTAGCCCTCAATTTGTTGGACAGTTCAGAAAGTGTCTACAGGCTGAAACGAGCTACAATTCTGGACTTACAAAATAGGTTTATATAACTATTTTTTTAATTAGTGTTGGCATAGGTCAACATCTAATTCATGTTTTCATGTTCAGTTTCATAATTTTCAACATAATCTTTACTTATTGTTCAAATTTTATTGTAACAGATTGTAAAGTAAATAAATTTGTTAGAAAAAAATTAACAACTAGTTTACGTGTTGCTCAAAATTGAGCAATTTATTTTGATACAATACAAATCTTACTTTTAGTTCTAAATTAATGACATTCGACCAATCTAATATTGTGAATATCTGTAATCTCAAAAAACTGCACGTATTTACAGCTGAACATTAACAGATGTTTAATATGCTTTATTTAATCCCAATGTTATTTTCATGGGAAATTTTGAGATTTCAATTGTGGATAGTACCGTTATGTTCAGCCTGATTCTCATCAGTTTTTGGCGGACACCACTTCAGACCAAGCCCTATTCAACGACACCGAAAACTTGAAAATCGGTTGAAAATTGTAGGAGCAGTTCTCTACACAAATAAACGGTATCAGATAACTGACACATACTTTCTCCCAAGAATATGAAAAGGTGTTAAAAGCCTCAAAACATTAATTTCTTGATGGCTCACTTGGATAGCCAGCACCAGGTGAGCAGCACGAGTTTTTGCATCCACAAGTTGAGTTTTTTTTAACACATTTTGCTCTATAACTTTTGAACGCGCATTTTCCCGGAGATGCGGGTGGTGTCATTTTATTCAGCATTTTAATCTTAATAAACCACAAAATTTTAATCAAAATCGTTAGAGCCGTTTTTGAGAAATTTTGATTTTTCACGTTTTTTGGGGTTTTTTGGGAGTAAACTACCCTTAAAAATCAAAAATTTTAAAAAATGAAAAAAACGCCTGGAATTATCGTGGGTTTGAACCTACATACCAAGTTTCACCAAAATCGGACCATTGGGGAATTCTCTAGCTCTGTTTACATCCAGACACACAGACCACACACACACACACACACACACACACACACACACACACACACACACACACACACACACACACACACACACACACATACACACACACACACACACACACACACACACACACACACACACACACACACACACACACACACACACACACACACACACACACACACACACACACACACACACACACACACACACACACACACACACACACACACACACACACACACAGACAGACATCACTCGAAAACCACTTTTTTGGACTCAAGAGGGCACCAAAACGGATAAATTTACCAACAACTCAAATTTAAAAATTTTGACGAAACCAATACTTTCTCAATATATACATTTATTGGGGGAAAGGGGCTCCAAAATGGATATATACATCATCAAACTAATGCGAAGTGTTTTACGAAAACAATACTTTCTCCATATAGTATGGTATAGGGGGAGAAAGTAAAAAACCCCTTAGCGTATTAAATAAGTATCGATTTTACAAAATACCCAGGTTTCTAAATGTTTTGATGGATTAAACTGCCATTATCTACCCAAAAATAGTTATTCACCTCCGGAATGGTTTTACCCTTGTACTTTGAAAAAATTCCAACCATAAACCCCCTTCAAACCTCTCTCGTTTAATATTACAGGGTTTGAAATCGGAGTTCCACTGTATTATAATGGACCACCAGCTCAGATTACCTGGATTATCAGATAACTATAGTAGGATTCACGAAAATATCCGATGAGCGTCGATGCATTGTTGCCAGATTTATTCTAAAACACATCTTCATACTGTATTACACATGGTAAACAAAACCACAAATGACAACATTGCAGGGCGAGAGGGGGTGAGGGGGGACACAGCTGTTAATATTTTAATCGAACTATTTTCGTGCATCTTACTATAACTGACAGTCCACTGTATTGTTTGTGAACAGGCGGTGGAACAACGACCTATCACTCACGGTGGACTTGGAGCTGGTCAAAGCGTTGTGCGGGTTCAAAAAGGTTATCAAGACCCTGGACAATAGGAACCTGTTGATTTCGGTTGAACCAGGTAAAGTAACAAATCTTATGTCAGGCGACGGAATCTGTTTTTCACCAAACTTGTTTTCGACCCTTACTTCTATCAATGGAAACCATCCTTTTGGGGTCTAGGGCCGAAAATTTTCGGCATTACAACTTCCCACTAGAAACCAATGGGAACTGTTAGCTGATGTGAAGCGGTTGCCTAGCAACCGGAAAGACAAGTAAAAAAAAACAGTGCATCCTGCCAGACTAATAAAGGTTATATTTTGTTTGTTATGGGTGGACAAAAGTACTTTTCACTTGTTTAAAATTAATTGTATAGATGAAAAATATTGTTCGTAACTCTCTCGACTTCGTCTCGAACTTTAACAAAATCTCGAGGCCAGCAAAATGACATTTTCGGCCCTTGTAACAAAATATACTATTTAGTGAAACCATTGGCTATGTACACTAAAGTGAATAGACCTCTCATCCAATGCATTTAGTTGGATGATATTTTAGAGATCACTTTTTCAGAATGTAAATTTCAAGAGAGATTTTCTCCATCTCTAATCCCAAAAATTTGATGTGATCTAATTGATTTTGTTTGTCAATTTTGATTGTATGCAGCCTTCAATGGTGTTTCTTGATTGAAAAGTCTTGAAATTAATGAATTTGGTTTTTTTTTATTGAGTAACAACTGCTTCTCATTGAAATCACTTGTCCAATATACAGGGTAAGTTTCTTAAAGTGATCCAATAGCTAACTTTTTAATTCTATATCTGACATTAATACTTCTTATGGAGGACCCCCTTTACTTTTTTATGTTGCTTTCAGGTTTGTTAGAGGCAATAGCTAGAGGTATATATAGGTAGAGGCAATTAAAATTCATTTTAGCGAATTTCCCATAGGGAATAAGCTATTACCGTAGGTCTCATGTAAGACCTAAGCCCGGGACCATGTTACTTTTTGGTTTTAGGTGCCCAGAGACCAAAAATAACAGTCATTAAAATTTATATATATATATATTGAATTCTACTTATTTAACATAGGAACGGTACTACAAGTTTCGTGTTTGACCACTGTGCGCAATGATGCCCCAAAGTTTGACAGTTTTCTGACCGCTGTGTGCAATGATGCTATCCCATATATACCACTTTTCGAGGACACTTTTTACCAGCGGTTGGGGGGGGGGGGGCAATTAACTCCGATTAGGGGCACTACCGTTGATCAGGGACGCTTTTAACTGTTAACTGTCAGTTGGGGGCGCAATTCATCTCTGATCGTGTGTATTTCGCCTATCAGGGGCACTATATCACGCCGGTTGGAGCCAATATTTAAGGCTGAATCAGAGGCGCTATTTGCGCTTACTTGGGGCGCTGTTTGCCGTCGATCATGGGCGCTTTTTACCGACAGTGGGGAACACTGTTTACCGCCGGTCAAGGGTGCAATTCAACTCTAATAAGATCAGGGGCGCTTATAAGCACTGGCCATATTTACCTCCAGTTATTACGATGTTTGTACGATAAAGAATAAAAGGACAACCGAATTGTTAGATTTTTCATTACAACCTTCACTTTACCTGAGCGTACTAGCCTATGTTATTTAATTGCCAGCCGCTTACCTTAGGATGGGTTGTTTACTTGGGAGTATGTTTAATCTATGCTACAAGTCTTGTGAAATAGTTTTAAAATATCACTTACTTAGTTGACAGCCGTTACTGCTGGGTTGGTACCCAGGATAACAAGTGCAGATGATAGCGTTTGATCAAAATTTCACAATTCAACACCGATTAGAGGCGCTATTTCCCGGTGATAAGGGGGCGCTTTTAACCGTCGGTTACGGGTGCTATTAAATTCTGATCAGGCGTATTTTGTCTATCAGGGGCACTGACTTTCGCCGGGGGCGATACTTAAGGCTGATCCGGGGCATTATTTAATTATGGCTATTTAGGGCGCATTTTACCGCCGATCAAGAGGCTATTAACCATCTTTTGAGGGCGTGGATCAGGGGTGCTCTTTGCCCCCGATTAAGGCGCTGTTTACCACCGGCCGGGGCGTTTTCCGATCAGAGGGCGCTTTACCGCTAATTAGGGACACTCTTTACTGCAGATCATTGGGGCTCGTCTCCTGGTTCGTCTCCGCCGCGATGGCGCCCCTCGGACCTCGGCGCCCTAGGCGGTCGCCTAGTTTGCCTATATGGTAGAGCCGGATCTGTCTGGGAAGGTCATGGGGCACATTATATTTATATTGCACCCGTAAACTTGTTGAACCTGAAGTCACCATAGCTGATTATACTTGGTGTGCACCTTTGTAGGTGGAGCTTGTGACGTTGACACGGCGGCCATTGTTGTACGTCAGTTTCTGGGAAGGCCATGCCGCATATTATATTTATTGAATCTGTAGACTTGTTGAGCCTGATGCCCACAACAGCTGATCATACTTGGTGTGCATCTGTGTAGGCGGAGCTTGTGACGTTGACACAGCGGCCATTGTTGTACGCCAGCTTCTGGGAAGGCCATGCCGCATATATTATATTTTTTGAATCTGTAGACCATGGGAGTAGTGGAGAAACGCGGGAGCTGGCACAGTTCAAGGTCACCTGAGCGATGACGTCATCGAGGTCAATGACCCCACCGATGACGTCATCGATGACGTCATCGATGAAGCAATCGATGACGTCATCACCAATTACATCATTCTGTGACGTCACACCCATGACGTTGCAGAAATGACGTGGCGATGACGTCATCACCCCTTACGTCACCATTATGACGTCATCGATGTCACAAAGGTCAAGGTCACGCTGAAACCTAAAATTTTTAGGCACTTTTGCTGTTTCTCGCACTACGCTCCGAGGTTCAGTCAGGTTTCAATGACCTTGACGACTTAGAGCGAAATTAGACGAGAAACAGCAAAAGTGCCGAGGAAACTCAAAGTTTGCAACGTGACTCTGCCTAAACCGTCATGTGACACCGCTCGAGTGACCTTGAACCGATACAACTCCCGCGTTTCATCATTACTGTACCGCGACGCGCACCCTACGACAGACACCGAGCGTCTGACTGTCCGGCTCCGCGCACTCTAGTATATGGGAAGTGGTGGGGGGAACTCACGATGACCTCGGGAAACTTGAAAATGTCAAGCCAGGGGCTCATTTCATAATAATCTACTAGTTACAAGTTGTAACTTGTAATTTCCATAAGATTTGCATTAGGCGATCAGCTGAGTTACTAATAATATTAGTTTGTAGTTTATTATGAAATGGGCCCCTGGTAGCACCGTTTTGGTGCTACCTTAAATTTACATGTTAAAGTGTGATGACCTTGAGGTTGACTGTGAACCTGGGACTTAGGATTGTCTTTAACAGCTTGACGTTTTTGCCAGAGTTTAAGTGTGGTGACCTTGAACTGGTTAAAAATCAAAACTGCACAGCAGACTGCACAACACGGATGTGCACCCTACGACAGCCGCCGAGCGACTGACCTCCGGGCCCTGCGTACTCTAGATATATGGGAAGTGGTGGGGGAAATTTCAAGGTGATTCAAACGGAGTTTTAAAAAAAGTCAAAGAGTAGAAAGACTACTCTTGTGAGGTCTATAGCGATTTCATTGATAGTGAGTGCTTCGGTATGCCAAGTTGATCTGTACTGACACGCTCCTAAATAATGTTTGCAAAAACCTGCAAAATGATTGTTGCACAATTGCAGCCAGTTAGCTGTTTTAGTTTAAATTCAATGCAACGTTCAGGGCAACAAGTGTACTTATGCCCTCTCATTTGGTACACATGGAATGTCTTCAACTCCGATTTCGGCTTCTTCCAAGACTTGCACTTACACATGCACTGACCAAAAGCTTCACATGTTCTACAAGCCAGGCCATCCACCACATCAATGTCATTAGGCCATGAAAAACATTTCTGTTCGCAACAGTAGTTGAGTTGACTCTCCATGTTGCTGCGGTGAAGGTGCGCAATAAAATGATGCTGTAGTCAGTGAGAGTGTACCTTAAATAAACTCAGTGGAGGGGAAAGGTCAAGGTCATTCAAACGGAATTTTAAAAAAGATGACTAGTCATCCTCCTCCTCCTGGTCCGTCGTACTTGGAGAGCTGTCAGATGAAGAGCCCCGCGCAGGTGCTCCCCAGATGAAATATATGTCTATTTGAAAGCGCAGGCCGGGATCTTGTACCATCAACTCCTTTAATCTATTACATACCAATTCCACTTTGTACACATTGTTAATAATCAACACCCAAGGCTTTGGCTGAACATAACGTGTAGTTGAGTCAGCCTCGCAGACAGTTACATCTTCCGGTGATATTGGAGTGTATAAATGTGTAAAATCTCGTTGCTGAGGCTGGCTTGAAGTTGAAGGTTCTGTGCCGACCCTGGTTGCATCAAAATTCAAATCCATTCTACATTCAAGAGGTCCAGGGTTCCCGTTGAATACATAGAGTAATTTTTGATACAAGACTTCCACTTCTGTCGCATCTTGTAAATGAACGGTACACCGCAAGGGAAATGCTTCGTCCGTAGTGGAGTCAACTTGAGAAAGAGTCCTGTCCGCCATGGTAGCTAAGCAAGGAATGAGGTGAGCTGCAGTCAGTTGTAACATTATCGAAAAGTAGAGGGGGAAATTCCAAGGTCATTCAAATTGGGTTTTAAAAAAAAGGAAGGAGTGGAGGGGGAAAGTTCAAGGTCATCCAAATTGAGTTTTAAAAAAAGGAAAGAAGGTCACTTAACCTTGAAGGTAAGAAGTTACATATGTACTCCCCATCAGCCTCGTCGTTGTCTCCTACATCTTCATCCGCATCAGATTCACTGTATGGGTAAATCGGTGACATTGGTGAGTATTGCGGTAAGTGCTGACCGTTGTTGTCCTCCTGCCGCAATGTAACTTGCGACCAATCATAGTTGAAATTCATTTGTATTATGATCCCAGGGTTGTCCCGCAGTATTTCTTTCATCCGTTCGCAAATCGTTTCCAAATAGTGAACACTGTCGATGGATAGTGTCCAACCTGTACTCGTTCCAACATCAGTAGTGGAGTCAGCTTGGCTGATGGTGTTGTCCGCCATGGTTGCTTGTCGAACAAGGAATGACGGGTGATGTAATGCTCATGCAGGAACATGATGAAGTGGTGGGGGGCGTGGTGGAGTAGTGGGGGAAGTTTCAAGGTCATCCAAACGGAGTTTTAAAAAAAAGGAAAACCTACAAAGTAACATTAAAACTTTCCAACTGATGGTGGCGGGAGTTTTCTTCTGCAACCTTGCCGACACATGTGACTATGCCATACAGTATGAAAAGTACAACCATAATAAGGCCGAACAACAAAAGATAGCCTTTTACTATCATGATATTTTCTGAGTGGATCTGCTTTCCTCTTATCGCCCTCTCTTGCATCCTCTTCTCTAACTCGTGTACGAAGTCACAGCATGCATGAGGACATCTTTCATCTGTTGGTAGGTTAGCCATTATTGATGTTGTAGGTTTGGCTGTTAAAGAAGGAATGAGGTATCTAATTGTGTTGTCTCATGTATATCAACAATGAAGTGGTGGGGGTAGCGAATCAGTGGAGGGGGAAGTTTCAAGGTCATTCAAATTGTGTTTTTTTAAAAAAAAACCTATCTTGTGACTGAGCATATATATCAGTAACAAGATAGGTGGCTTTGCTCTTTTACTTCTTTAATATAATGAAGAAATAAACATATTCTACAATTGTAAGGACAAGGAAGACAACCGCTAGTCAGCTAAAGTAATCCAAGTTGTCTGGCTCGGTCTTCATCGACGCCGGTGAGGAAGCTGTCGTTGGAGAGGAATGTCCAGGCTCTTCCTTTGGCTGCCGGGTGTTCCGTATATTGCAAGCGTAGACTTGCACGTTTATACGGTAGCCTCTTGCCACCATCAGCTGCAACTCCTTGTACAAGTCGTTCAGCTCCTGTTGCGTTTTGATCGTCACCTCCTCATAGCTGGCACAGCTTACGTTCAGAGACATACTGATGTTGTTCGGTTGGCTGCTGGAGTTCAAATGAAGACGAGGCACAGCGCTTGGAGGTATATGAAAAAGTGGTGGGGGTGTTTGCATTCAAGCAGGTTTGACTTGTACTGTGGTGGTGGGGGTAACTGTGAAATGCAAAGGTCAAAGGTCAAGGTCACCCGCGAAGTTTAAAAAAAAATGCAACATATCAATATGTGACAAACTTCACATATTAATATGTTGCATTTTTTTGTCTTTTGTATTTTTTTTTGTCTTTTATGGTTTATTTATAAAACATTACAATAACATATGTACAACAGTAAAACTTAAATCTAACACTGCTGCTTGTCGGCGATGTGGATGGTTAACTCGGTGGAATTGCTACCCGTGCAACCGTGGGAAACCAGGTAGAGACAGCCGGGTTGGATGGAGCGCAGATCCTCGGTCTGGAGGAGATGGACGAACCGTTTCGGCAGGTATACTTGGAACTTGGGCTCATCCCCCGGAGTGAATGGTGCCTCGCTAAGACTGCAGCAGATGGCCTCTCCAACTGTAGTCTCCATCTTCTTCATGGCGTCGATAATGTAGTGCTTCTCGTCTTTAAGTTCGGAACACTTCTTGACGGGTAGTATGGTAGATTTAGAGTGAGCATTGAACTGCTCAACCAAAGTTTGCAGGAACTGGTGAGACGCCATGGTCGAGTTATAGATCGTCTTCTTCGTCTTCTTGCTGGGAGATGTTGTCGTCTCGGAATCTCGAGTAATACTCATGCCAGTTCCCGGTCTGCTCCTCACTTATATAACCCCCGTTACCCCCACCACTCCCCATTTCCCCACTTTGAAGGTAAGATGCGAGTTTATAGGCGTTTTTTAAAGCGCAATGTCTATCTTTTTCATGTTCTGGACTTTTAGTACAAATACAAACATTTTCCATCGTATACTTGTAGTTTATATCCAAATCCACATCATTAACCGCAACATGAGTAAATTCTTCGATCCATCTCTTCTTTTCCAGTCCTTTTGTGTAAATATCGGTAAACCTGTTTGAAAACTGATGCATGATGTGATACAAGTCCGTGTAACTTGCAAAACTCATCATACTAATCGATATGATGGAAATATTTTGAAATCCACCTGTTGGTAGAACTGGCTTTGCTAGTTAAAGATGAATAAGAACATAATGGTTTGAACAAAAACGTATATGGAACACTTGTATTGATGTCGAAAAACACAAGTTCTTTTATGATAAATCTATCATCATTACCCCGAAACGCTTGGAACTCAATTATACCAGGTTTGGACTTTACTTGTTCTTCTTCCTTGTCCATTGCGAAGATCACTCGTCTGCTCATGACGAAGTCCAAAGGTCAACTGATTTCCACACCACGGTAGGTACGACTTTTATACCTGGCCGTACAGTTGTTGGCGCGTTGGTGTATATTTAACGTGGGCACCGTCCCCGGTAGGCCTAACCCCACAAAGTGTTTGATATTGTTTTAAAAATATCATTGCTGTGTTTTAACCATTGCTGTGTAGTTGATTGCCATTTAGGTTTCCATCTTTACATTTTCCTTGTTTTCATTTTCATCACCAACACTTGATTCTTCTCCTCCTTCTCTTCCTCTTCTTCAAGTTTTACTGATTTCTTATGTAGTTGAGCGTACTTTTCCAATTGTCTCCACATTTGTACTTCATGAGGAACCCTATTGAATATAGAAGTATCCACAAACCCGTACAATATAGGTGCGTCCGGTTGTTTATCCAAAGTGTCTTCCAGATAATCTTTAATATTTGAACTTGAAAACACCAGTTGTCTCAAGTATCTTGTTATCGGTTCAGTTGCACAAGTTAGAATAAAAAACTCTTCTCGATTAAGTTGAATCTTGTTATCATGTCTTGTTGTGTCTCTAAACCGCAATTGATGGTCACCACGATTCTTTATAATATCAATTTCCACATTTGAATCCAAAAGTCCTACTCTTGTCTTTCTTCCATACATGTTACTAGTTAAATAGCATTCTAGCAGATGCAAGTGCTTCATAAAAGATTCCCAAGCACTATCGGTGAACAAAATCATTTTGGGTCCATGAGTCAAAATTACAGTAGGTGAATAATCCGTCGATTTCATAACACCGATTAAAACACTTTTGTCCAAACTGGATGGGATTGGATAAAATATTCGCAAGAATACCTCACTCAATATGTTAGGAGAAATATTGTCTTCAATATCCCTTTTCTTCTTTTGTGCATTCTTTCTTCTTTTACCTTTTTCCTCAACATTATTACTGGCGTGGAGTTGTCCGCAAGCGTTGTGTTCATCTCCCTCCGGTTGACCTTGAAGATCTAAAAAGTCGGATATCTCCTTCTCAATATCTACTACATTTTCTTGTGTACCACTAGGAGAAGCCATATTGAATAAGATGCTACCCATACAAGAACAGGCAAAAAACTGATGAGGAGCGACCTGATCGCTCTGCTTTTATACTCGCGGAATGCATTGGAATGTAAAAAAAACCGGTTTTTTACAATACATTTTTAACAATTCCAGTTAAAGTTGTGTATGTTACGATTTTATCATGTAGAATTAAACAGTATGCAGTTGTATTAGCTGGTATAGCCGCGTTGAATTCCATTTCTATTTTTATATCCACACTGATGATTTTACTGATTCATTCTGTTTAGAACAATCGATTACAACTATTGGGTAACCATCTAAGTACTTTTCTGGTGATAGTAAAAGTGCATTTGTTTTACCGTAATATGAACTTTGGAATCTTGCATACATATCGTACAATATGCTGTACTTTTTATTAGCGAATGACACATTTAAATTATCGTATGGAAAAAATTGTGAATTTAAATAAACTTTAATATTTTTCAAGTTGCAATGATCAAATTGGCCTGCATGTTTGGTGATGGTGTCTCTTCTGCCTGTTTGTAAACCAAATATAATATACCTGGCTCGTTCCACATAATTAGATGTTTTAACAGTCCAAGTGTGACGATCCGTAGCTGGCAAGCTGGGATGTTCATGAAATTCCCAACTTCTAAAAGGAATTACAATATCACGATCAGCCTTTAACTTTCTTAATAATAGCATTCTATGCTCGTCAGCTAATTTAACATGTGGAACTCTCCATACAATTTTCTCTAATGTTAATTTCCATTCTAAAGTTGCATCTGTTGTACCGTCTGGAGCTTTAATAATGTCTTTATCGTTTGAAGATCTCAACAAAACTAATTCTTGTTTAACGTTTAATATTATTTTTCTATAATCTTCAGCAAAACCAAGCAACAAACGTAACGGAATATGAAAATCAATATTTCCATTTGTATCTGGAGTGATTGTGTCTTTTGCAGGTAAAACCCATCCTGCAGGTTGTATTAAATTGGTTTCATTAGGTGATATAGATGTTAATCCCTTTAAAGTTGTTGCAATACCTACTTTTTTAGTGGAATCAACTGTTACACCTGATATTTCATATCTAATTTCATCAAACAGGAAAGCCATGGGATTTTTTATAAATGGAACTGTTGTACCAGTAGTAGTACCGTCCTTTTTAGTAACTTTTCCTTCAATATACAAGTAACTTTCACATGGTAGTGTGTAAATGTCTTGATTTTGTATGGGAATACGAATTTCATCGTTATTGTTTAATTTTGATGAAGTGTAAGGGTTGTGGGTGTGATATTCTTTTTCCCATAGGGTTTCGTCGAATGTTGGACACTGAGCTATATCCAGTATATCCATTAGTGGTTACTTTTAATCCAATTCTCTCTAAGAAACGAATGTTCTCGCGTGTTAACTCCTCCACAGCTGAAGAGCTACTGATGCGGATTCCCGTAGGTTGTTCGCTTTTAAATGTTAAACCCATGATTTTGTATTAAAGTGTCGATTTTAAATGTAATCTAACCGTAATAGGCTCTTCTCGGAAATCTATCAAATTACCGTCTTGATCCAATACGTTCAACACGATGTCTGAAATGAAAGTGGTGTTCAACGGTAGATATACCAGGTTTTGTGGCTTTTCAACAATTTTAAATCCAGGTGGTACACTGGGGTAAAAAGAATGTATTATATGAGTATTTGCTCCATCTCTGTAAGCTCCTTGTATAATGTTACAAGTTATGTCTATACTATTGGAAAATCCAACAGTGCCGCTTCCCAAAATCTTCCTTTTTGCAAGCGTAACGCTGGAAAAAGGATACTTCGTAAAGTGGACGATTTTCCTGTTAATGATCCCGTATAGGAAGACATCTCAATTGTGACTGATACTTTTAGCTAGAAATTCCAAACATAAATGGCCACATATTGAAGTGTTATCAGGTTGTTCTCTTTTATAGTTGCAATATATGTTTTTAGCAGATTTAAAGTAGTTTTGAAGTTCGTTTGGTGGTGGCAAATTGCCAAAACTATCAAAATAATATATATTGCTATTTAGTTTCTTATAACACACCCAATGGGTGGCCGGCTCTTCAGTATTATCCAAATTCACAATTCCAGTCTCATTTTGCCACATTTTCTTTGGTAAACTGTCTTTCATAAATACTCCGCGGAAAAATGGTATTTTTAGACAGGAAACATATTTAAATAATTCAACATTAGTCAAAGCTTTATGTGGTATAACCAATTGATTTCTTTCATTTAATACGCACGATAAGGTCTTAGGTAAAGACCTGCCCCATTTTTTACCATGGACCATACGGTAGGCTTCTTCTTACCTTTTCTTGTAAAACGTCGTCTTCTTCTTATATTTCCTCCATGTTTTCTTGTGGTTGACCTCCTTTATTCTTGCCTTCTCCTTCTTCTTCCACCTCCTACTGCTGTTTTAGCTTTCATACCTGCTGTTACTGCTAAAGCTGCTGCTTTTTCCGCAATACTAGCGTCACTAGACTTAACTCGTTGCCAAGCTATATTCGCAAGCTTTTTATCAGCTATTGACCTATTCTTTGAATCGACAAACGTAGAATATGCAATATCGTGATCCTTACAAGCCTGATCTAACTTATTTATGCCTGGATCGCCTCTTTCTAGTCGTTTCTTCAATTTAGTCCCTGGTCCGCAATACTGGTAACCTCCCGGTATGTGAAGTTCGTATGGTAAAGCGTCTATTGCTCTATTTACAATAGATCCTACTGGAATTCGATTTAAAGCTTTACTTAACAGAGAAACCGCTGTGGACGTGATCCCACCTCCTCTCCTTACAGTGTCTCGATATGGACTGATATACTGAAACGTCATTATTGTCCTTTTATAATCGAAATGTACAACTTATGTGTTAACTCTATGACAAGTTGGACATAAATGAAGTCGTGTATTGCGTTCTTCTATTAAATATCAAGATCACCCCAATCTGATGATCGAAACTTTTGCGTATTAGGGTTAATAAAGTATTTAGTAAAAGTTTCCCATTTAATCCAACCACCTCTCGCCGCTTCATCTAAAGTGAATAAATGAATAATGAATAAATGAATTTATTTCTCATAAATACATACACTTCAATAAATTACATTAATCGATGAGAAATTGACTGGCCACTTTATCCAGTAGTGTGACCAGTTGATATTTAGACAACAAAAATTAAAAAGTATTATGACCTGATCCTCCTTTAAGAATTGAATGTGTAAAATGATTGTGTAAATCAAATAATGCATTACCTAAAACCTTTACAAGAAAATTAATATTGACGGCATTATCCACATGTTCAGGGTCTTTAAGGTCTGTTATACGTTTATTATTGCAAGTATATACTTTACTGTCCTTTAATGATGTTGTGATAGTCTGTCCTACAGTTGCAGCATCATTTGGATCTCTTCCATGTTCCAACTTTTTTATCTGTTTATTATTACATGTGAAATATGAAAAATGCAGATTTGGATCTAGATGTACGGTTTGTGATAAAGCAGCTGCATCATTATCCTTATGACCCCATGACAAATTTGATAACCTTTCATCCATGCAATCCCAAGCATTATTTGTAAATTTCAATAAGTAAAGTTTTTCATTACCTTGGAAAAATACATCCCCTCGCTTCGTTACTACTTGATCCTGTTTTGCAAAAGTGGTTGTTTCTTGTTTTAAGGTTTCCATCATTTGACCCACTGTTGCACCATCTGATGGAGCCAAACTATCCTTTACATTCGCTAAGCAATTACCAAAACAATCTATAACTCCTACATCACGTGTAATACAATGATCTTTTATGTATTTTAATTAACTGAATCATTTTCATTTTTTGGATAACCTATATCGTTAATAACAAATTTGTAAAAAGAAAATCCATCTTTTGTCTTTTCAGGTATTATAGAATGTAAATAACGTCTATTTACGCTGTCTTTTTCATCTTTAGGGTTATCTACGTTGGATATACGTTTATTGTTAGCACTATACGTTTTTCCATATAATTTGAACGTATTTTTTAATTCAGATGACAAATAACCTCTGTTTATTGCATCACCGTTTTGATTTTTCTTACCAACGTTGATAATTCTATGATTTTCTGCGTCATATGTCTTATTGTGTAGTCTTAATGTTGGTGATATCTTTTCCTTTAATATTTTTAAATTTATTGCATCGTTTTCATCCGTGGGATCTTTTATGTTTTTTAACCTTTTATTGCTAATATCATAATCTCCATTTTTATGAGATTACCCCACGGTTTCGGAGTTCTTCTTACCTTTTCTTGTAAAACGTCGTCTTCTTCTTATATTTCCTCCATGTTTTCTTGTGGTTGACCTCCTTTATTCTTGCCTTCTCCTTCTTCTTCCACCTCCTACTGCTGTTTTAGCTTTCATACCTGCTGTTACTGCTAAAGCTGCTGCTTTTTCCGCAATACTAGCGTCACTAGACTTAACTCGTTGCCAAGCTATATTCGCAAGCTTTTTATCAGCTATTGACCTATTCTTTGAATCGACAAACGTAGAATATGCAATATCGTGATCCTTACAAGCCTGATCTAATTTATTTATGCCTGGATCACCTCTTTCCAGTCGTTTTTTCAATTTAGTTCCTGGTCCGCAATACTGATAACCTCCCGGTATGTGAAATTCGTATGGTAAAGCGTCTATTGCTCTATTTACGATGGATCCTACTGGAATACGATTTAAAGCTTTACTTAACAGAGAAACCGCTGTGGACGTGATACCGCCTCCCTTCCGTATAGTGTCTCGATATGGACTGGTGTAATGAAATGCCATGATTGTCTTTTATATTCGAAAAGCGTAACCTATGTCTTACCTCTATGACAGGTTGCACATAAATGAAGACATTTATTGTGTTCTTTTATTAAATATCAATATCACCCAAATTTGATGATCTAAACTGTTCTGTATTAGGGTTAATAAAGTATTTTTTTTTAATTTCCCGTTTAATCCAACCACCTCTCGCGGCTTCATCCCAAATTTATGACCTGGTCCTCCTCGAAGAACTTCCGGTGTGAAATGATTGTGTAAATCAAATATCGCATTACCTAAAACTTTTACAAGAAAATTAACAGTGACGGCATCATCTACATGTTCAGGATCTTTAAGCTCTGTTATACGTTTATTATTACAAGTATACACTTTACTATCCTTTAATGATGTTGTGATGGTCTGTCCTACAGTTGCAGCATCATTCGCTTCTCTTCCTTGTTTCAAGTGTTTTATCACTTTATTATTACATGTAAAATATACAAAGTGAAAATTTGGATCTAAATGTACGGTTTGTGATAAAGCAGCTGCATCATGATCCTCATGACCCCATGACACATTTGATAACTTTTTATCCATGCAATTCCAAGCATTATCTTTGTATGTTAATAAGTTAAATTTTTCATTACCTTGAACAAATTCATCCCCTTGCTTTGATACTACTTGATCTTGTTTTACAAAAGAGGTTGTTTCTTGTTTTAAGGTTTCCATCATTTGACCCACTGTTGCACCATCTGATGGTGCTGATCCATCTTTTACATTAGCCAAACAATTACCAAGACAATCGATAACTCCCACATCACGTATGACACAATGATCTTTTATATACTTGAGATTTACAGCATCATTTTCATTTTTTGGATAACCTATATCGTTAATAACAAATTTATAAAAAGAAAATCCATCTTTTGTCTTTTCAGGTATTATAGAATGTAAATAGCGTTTATTTACGCTGTCTTTTTCCTCTTTAGGGTCATCTACGTTGGATATACGTTTATTGTTAGCACTATACGTTTTTCCATTGAATTTTAACGTATTTTTCAATTCATATGACAAATAACCTCTGTTTATCTCCATCAGGTGTCTGTGGTAAACCAGCACTTCTTTTTAAACTATTCGCATAATATAACCCATCCGAGGAGTAACGTCCGAACTTGTCGACACTCATTATGCAACTGAATAGTATTCTAGGGAGTAACGCATTTTTATAAGATTACCCCACGGTTTCGGAGTTCATCCACTAAAGCCACCCATTCGTTTTCCAATCCAGTATGACCCGCTTCTTTAGCTTCATGTATTAGTTTCATTCTATCCACCAATTTATTGATATTATTGTAATAAATCACATTTGTGTTATATAGTTTCTTCATTAAACCTGTACCTGTAACAGATTTGTTTCTTTTTCTCGGTTCTGCAGCACTTATATCCAAAGTGGATGACACAAACCTTCGTTTTACAGATTTTCTTGGCATTATCGGCATTGGTTGTCTTCTCGTTGTTGGTATTAACTTGGATACAAATTCTCTATATTTTTAAGACCTAGATCTAAAAACTGGTTGGTCAGCTAAATATTTTCTTTTTACTCATGGTGATTTGCCCCTGAACTGGTTGAATATATATAAAAATATATATTTTAATATATATTTTAATATATTTTAAATATAGATATTTTCTCCTGTATGCATTGGTGTGTTCCAAAATCTGTTTATATGCTTCCATGTCTTCTTCTTTAACTAACAATTCTAAAGGCTTTTTTTCAAATAATAATTCAAATAATCCTCTTGTGCCCTTATATCTTTTATTACCAACAATAATATTATCATGTTCATCAATGTTTACCGGGCTATTACCAACCATTAAACCTTCTTCTGTTAATCTTACTCCATAACTATGGTAGTTTTTATTAGGATTTATTCCAGCTAACATTTTTATCATGTATTTCCTTCCTAAAGGTCCTTTGTTATGAATGTTTTCACCCAACAAGCTTATGTTTGACGGGCCTTCCCTTGCTTCTTCTTCTTTTTCCTCTTCACTAGCAGTTGATACATCTTCATGTCCTCTTTTACCTTTTACTTCATATAATTCTCTTATACCACTATAGTCTGGTGATTCTAGCTCTCTTTCGGGTTCTCCACCGGTAAAACCACTATATGTAGAGGATTCCGGGTCTTCATCACTAAAATCTTCTGATTTTACATTTTCTCTTTCAAACTTCGTAATAGGTGCAATTGCATCTCCTTCCAAAACGGGTTTAGCAAATTTTTTTGTTTAATTGTTTCAAGGGTTCAGTAATAGGTTTAAAAGTAGATTCAAGAAATTTCTCCCTTTCGCTAATACCTAATTTTAATGCTCTGTTTTTATCCCGAATAGAATCACTAAGTGATTTTATTTCCTTTATTAACTTTTCTTGGTTAACCATGTTTGTAGCAAGACGTGTTGTACAACAATGAATGTTTTACATCATGATCAGTGTATTAGTATAAATTTATCAAATCCTATCCTGTATCGACCATTGTTTAACGGTTGTTCCTTCATAATTGTTAAAAACCCATACTTTTCAGCCCAAGCCTTTCCACACAACTCTTTAAATCGTTCAAATGACATATTCGCACTTACATAGTCATAATATATGTGTTTTAGGTTGGTTTCATCTTGTTTAAATACAATTAACATGTTTGCATTATCTCTAATGAGCTGTTTCGGTATTTTGCTGTAAGTTTGACCAATATAAATGCTATCTATGTTGTTATGTCGACCCATGGCGAAGTAATTCCTTATTGTATTTTGATTTTCACAAGATACATCGTCAAATATAAATACTGAGAATGGTTTAGCCTCTTGCGGTTGCATGACACTCTCGCTTGCGTTAAATTTAAAATATTTAACTTCAGGCACATTATTGAGTATTTGTTCCAATAACTGATATTTTGGTTGTTGTAGTGACTTTGAAAATACATATAAATTATAAAAATGTAATCCTTTAGGGTTTGTAATCAAATTGAATACTACATTTGTTTTTCCACAATTGGAAGGACCGGTAACCAAACAACGCACCGTGTTTGGTAACAAAACATTATGTTTCCCAGTATTGAATTGAGAACCATCCACTGTGAGTTCATCTATATTATTAATAGTAAAATTGTCTTTTTGCGGTTTTATCTCCATCCTTTGTAATGGTTCAACCCAAAATGATGCTCTATCATTATATTAGATCCTTTTTAGGTATCCAAGAATCATCCGTCTTATTAAATCCTAACCATCGTACTTTAACCTTATCTTTTTTTCGTTGCAACACCTTTTCGACTAGATATACATCAACTACTGTTGATTTTAACATTTCATGTCCATAAAACCCTCCTTCAAGCAATTGTCCCTTATTATCTTTTAAAATGTAAGTTTCTGGTACTGTAGGTTGCACCTTAAATACGGTAAATACCTCATTTGTCCAGTTCGGAAGATATCTTTTACTGAATACACCTTTGTATTTGCTTATTCGCACTTTATCACTAACATTAAACCTTTTAGGCTTTAGTTTTTCAACTTTTGGTTTAGTATTCATTTTTATACGTTTTAATACAAGTTTTTCATTTTTATTAGTCACCTGGCTTGGTTTCATACCGATAGTTCTATGAAACTTGTTATTGTAATCGCTTATAAGTTTTGGTAACATATCAATCCAAACGTGTGATCCTCTGTTGGAAAACATCTTATACATCGCACCTTTTAAAGTTCTGTTAAATCTTTCAATTATTGATGCTTTTACCTCTGAATTGGTTGAGTAATGGTTAATGTTGTTTTTTTCATTAAATTTGCAAGTTCCTCATTAAAATATTCTTTTCCATCATCAGTTTGTAAATGTTTTATAGTATGTTTGTCTCTTTGTATAGCTGTTTTCATTGCTTTTGTAACACTTTTGCCACTTTTATCTTTTAGTGGTAAAGCATCTGCCATTTTTGAAAAACAATTAATAATAGTCAATATGTATTTAAATCCTCTATTTTGTTTACTATAAGGAATAATTTCAATTAAATCTGCTTGATATAAATAATTTATTCCTTTTATCACTGTATTTCTTCGTGGAAACTTTCTTCTTGCAGGTTTATGAAGCTCGTTGACAATTTCTTGCTTCAAGTTCTTCATATTGCAGGTTTGAATGTTTCATGTATCACATGTATAATCACAATGAATGTTGTCTTAAATATTCACATCATTTATATAGGTCAAGGTCATCCAAACTTGTGTAAAAAAAGGGGAACACTGCGTTTGACTTGCCGTGTTCCCCATTTTTTTACGGAAGGAGAAAGGAATAAGGTCGAAGTTGTAGAAGGACGAAGAATAGGTTACTAGTCGATAGGGTTTAGAGAGTAGTGGCCAAAAGGAAGAGTGTGAATTTATCCGGCATAATATGCCTTTTATCATCTCGAGCTGATAGTGCTCTTTTAACTTCAGTGACACTGTACACCTCATGTTTAAAGCTTCTGACAGTGTTGAACGTTGCAGACATTGTAGAATCTTCAAACAAGCAGGTCTTGTAATGGTCAAATGTCACATGTTTCTTCAAGTACGATGTTTTGACTCCTTTAGCTTTCTTCACTGTCGGTATGTCATTTTCCTTATACATCTTGAAGGAATATAGTTTGGACATTAGCGCAACTATTTCCTCCAAAGGCATTCCATTTGCTTCATCTTTAAATTTTCCGATTACTTTTTTATTCTTTTCATTTCAATTCGGATGGTTCTTCGGATAGTCAGAGAAGTCAAAATCGTCTTTGTATGGGAAACTCCTTAGGTCTTCATACATGTCCAAAGTCTTTATCCAGTAGATAAACGCGTCGGTATCCATGTATGCAACTCCAATGTTGTCTCTTCCGTAGTGTTTAACCATTTTGTTGTAATGGAAATCATACATCAGAGTTTTACTTATATCCAAAATCGACATTCCAATGTATAACGGACGATCCATCACTATTGTTGTTTTCTTCATACTGACGGCAACTAGATCTTCGTTTATAATCATGGATGTTCCAAAATTTGGTTTTTGAATTATTTTTCCAATTTTTTAGGATCACTTACTAATTTTACAATCTTGTGTTTTCTTTTGTTTTCTAAGGTCTTCCCGAAGATGGCGTTGTTCATCAATTTGTAAAAGTCCTTTTCAAATGCTGATGTTGCTGCTGCTCTTCTTGTAGTGTTGGAATCAATATATGGTTTCAACCAACAAGACTGGGCGAATTCAATTGCTCTATGAATTCTCACTACACGTAGACCCAATTCAAGAGCTTGTTGAACTACCCATTAGTGAGCCACATACCGATCTTTATTCTCCAACGTCATCATCGATTTTGGCCATCTTCCTGTCGGTGAAACTTCAGTCTTTGCTAGGAGAGGCAAGTCGTAGTGATGGTCATGAAGGTGCTCCAGATATTCGAAATCACAGTCCAAAATATAGCCTTTTGGACCATTCTTTGGAATCTGTGATATGTCACCGATGGTGGCCGGGTCGATCCATTTGAAGTCAGCGTAGGGAAGCGGATTTGACATTGCCCAACCATAAAGGTTGTGTGCGTCAAAGTAGCCAAGGTAGACCGATGGTTGTCTCTCGTCGAAGCCTGGGATGTACTTGTTGTTAGCTTTAACATGACGTGTTACAGCTTGTGTCAAACCGCCCCGTACACCAGATTCTATCATGAGCACCATATCAATATCTGTTAGAAGTTCCAATCGACAGTTGGTTGACTTTAGCATAGCTTGCCATGCTAATCCTGGAGATGGGTACGAGTGTAGAGGGTCCAGTCCATAGGCGGAGAAGCAGGTGTTTCGAAATTCTTCCATCACATCGCACAGCAGAGTTACGTCCAATTTTATGTAAAAGTCGGAATATTCCCCTAAGGTTTGAATGTTTAGTTGGTTCCAAACATTACAAGCATGATTGTAGTCTTCAACGGTGATTGCACTTTCATTTAACTTGCTATTGAAGGCTTCAATTGGTGGCAGACTGGTTTCTTCAAATTTTTCTGCAGAAGTTATGTAATCATAGGGGAACACTCCTTTACGCATTACTAAGTCCAATTTATCTTCAGGTACAATTATGCTGGTTTCTTTTAGATCTTCTCTTCTTAGGTTCTCAGACAATTTGCTCAAACTAGATGACATAAATCTATGAGAGTCTACGAAGCGAAGTTTAATTTTACCTACTGTTTTTGAGAAACTGATGTACTTCTCCAATGTTTCAGCTAATACTTCAATTTTTCCATCATCTCGTCCTAACTCTGGGATAATGAAGTGGGAGTCATAGCCGCTAAGATTGTGTAACACGACAGGGATAAAGTTTGGCAGTTTGTAATTTATATTGCATGAATTAAAAGCAGCTCCTCTGTATAACCCTGTCAGGTGATCGTGATCTCTTACTTTTTGATTTTCTTCACTGAAGCTCTTCTTGCATAAATAACATCTTGTTGCCAAATTGTATTCTTCTTGTTGATTTTGGTTCAAAGGTTCCATAGGTAAAACATTACCGAATAAGCGTTGCACCTTTTCAGCAATGTCATACAACTGGTCTACAAAATACTTAGCAGCTTCTTCCCCACGGTAGAGTATCGGAGTGGATGTTAAGCCATACTCTTGCAACTGTTCTTCAGGCAAAGTGGATTTCACCAATAAGCAAAAACTGTTAGGTTGATGCAATTGATATTTGGTTCTTCTAGTCACCTCGCCATCTGGAAGCTCCTGTGGTACTAACGTGGATTCGAAATCAGCGTAGATAACTAGTGGAATCCTGTATTGGTGAACTGTCTTCTTAAACTGGACACATGCTCTAGATGGTGGTGGCAGGCTAATCTTCACTTCATAGTTGTTATTACAAAGCCGCTGGTGTTCCAACAACCATTCCAATCCTCCACGTCTGAATTCCTTGCATGTAAAACAAAAGCATCTCTTGCATATTGTTATCTTACGGTTTTGTTTTGACACTTGTCGTACAACCAAAGATTCAAAGTTTTTAATACAAACATAATGTGAAATCTCACCATTGGTTATCAATAATAAATCGGTATGGTTACTTTGCTTTACTTTTACTACTCGTAGTGGATACACATTGTTTGAATCATCTAAGCCGAACACGTTAACAGAAACACCTGGATTTTGTTTCTCAAATTTAGTAATTTGATCAAGACTCACAGGATACGACATTCCTCGAAAGTTATAGCGATGTTGAACAGCTTCGTATGCTATGCTAGGTCTAATAGCATTATGTCCCACGTATTTTGCTAACATTGCATACCGGAAACATTCATTGTCCTCATTTTTCACATTGATACACGATTTAGTATCTCGGATCGTCTTTGGTAGAGGGATAAAGCTGCTACCTCTCATACCATATCCATGCTTGTGAACCCTCATATCCATACCTTCAATCGATGATAGCGTCCAGCCAGATCCTCTTCCTTCGTGTTCTTGGAGTTTCATTAGCAGTTCATTCAAACATTCTTCTAGAATTTCGTTAATATCAGATGTGGTTGTAAGGGTTCGGTTTTTAGCAATGAATGCTCTCGGTGAGTTTTCACCATCGGTATTAGTAAACATAGCCTCCAACACCAATCCAAATTTAATAAAAATCAATCTTGCCAATTCTTCCATCAATGTTTTTACAACTAGATTTTTAGCTTGGGTTATAAAGTTTTCCAATTCCAATTGCACATTATTAATTTTGAAATGAGTTACAACTGGTCCTGGCAAGGCTGTGGTGAGCAGTTGTCTTATATCTTCCACTTCTTCTGTATCCTCTTCTTCCATATCCTCTTCTTGGGTACGCAGTTGTTTTACATCTTCCACTTTTTCTTCCATTTCCTCTTGAAGAAATCCTCCAGCTGTAGATGGTCCAGCTCCGGCAAATTGAATAACACTTGGTCTTCTTCTTTGCATTAACTGTAAATAGCTAGCCCAGTCCTCCTTCTGCTTCTAAGGTTTTTCCAAAAAACCGATCAATCGCATCCAAGTCTTCTTCACTTACTACAATCTCTTCTTTTCTGTCCTCTTCACGATGCAATTCTCGGTGTAACTGTAGATAGCTATCCCAGTCGTCCATCTGCTTCTGGTAGTTTTCCAATAACCGATCAATCGCATCCAAGTCTTCTTCACTTAAAACAATCTCTTCTTTTCTGTCCTCTTCATGATGCAATTCTCGGTGTAAAACAAAGATATCTTCGTCTTGGAAAAACTCACCACAAATATCGCAAAGAGCCATTTTTTACAGTTTGGCTTTGAGTGTGCACTCGGTGAATGTCCACGCAATAATGAGCAGCGCGCTCAACCGGGTCCCTTTATACCCGAGGTTGAAGGGTGGGGGAAGGTGACGTCATATACATCCGGTTTATCAATCATGTAGTAGATTTGGCTTTTAAACACCCATTTTCAATATATTCTTCAACAGGCTTGATAAACCAATGATGTTCGGTCTAAATCCACTACTTTGTACAAACTTTTTGAAAGATGTCTGTTTGAGAAAGTTTATGTGGAACAAGGTAATTTGGAATTATTATTTTCAGCGTGGGATAGAGCACTGCAATGGAGCCATGGTATAGAAGTGGTGTATCCATCCAATTGGTTTGCCCTTTTTATACCCCCACAACCTATGCATTTATGTGGGTCAAGGTCGCGTAAAGATACCCTTTGAGCGGGGGATAAACCACTAAGCAGCATGCTAGTCCATTGCTGCAAAGTGATCTATCCCCCGCTCTGTTCTACAAAACCTCAATCAAGTCCAAGTTCAAGTCCTAGTTTAACACTTGGTTGGGAGAATTACATTAGTTTGATACTTATTTCTACCGTTACACTTGCTCCATTCTCAAAAAGATATAAATAATATAATCCTGGGTACTGTTCTTTTTCACGTCCTGCATGTTCCGTAATAAAGTCGAAGGCCAATCTTTTTGAATATTCATTATGAAACACTTCTCTTACACAAACAAGAATTTTTTCTTCCAGAAATTTCACTTGAATTGTTGTTAGTTTGCTTACATTATCCTTGTCTATCAGGGGTAGCTTGTAGGTGAAAGTATTTGGCGGTAGTTTGTGCGTTCTATCAAGTAAACACCAAATTTTTTATACAATTTCTGCTCATTGTCTGTAATACTATTAATACCAAACAGATTATAGTACGAAGGATCATAAGGTATACAACGATACATTTTCAGAACCGGTCAGCATGAGAGCTGGAGCTAAAATGAGAAATGCGTGCAACCCGGCCGCCTTATATCCCCACCGGGTGACCACGCCCAAGGTACCCGGAAGGGGGTCACTTCTCGTCCGGAGCAAAAAACTTTTTGGTCAAGGTCAAAAAATTTTCCGAAAAAAAAGTTCGTCGGGGGGGGCGGGCTCACTTTTTCCCGGGGGGGGGGGGGCAAGTGGGTCAAGGTCACCCACTACACTTCTACTCTAAGTGTTGGCTATACCCCCTCCACAACCGAGTCCCTAGGCTGCACAACACCGCTCCGCCAGTATGTCTCCGGCTTCCATGCGGTGCACCTCGCTGTTTTCTAACTCTCTATATGTAAGTATTTTTACAAGTCTTGAATCTAGGTCACTACACTTTAACTCTGGGACGATATCGACTTGTAGTATTTCTGTGTTTTTGACTCAAGGTCATCACACTTTAACTCTAGCACGTCGGTTATCGTACCAGAGGTGCTCACTAACCTAAGTTGTAATGTTTAGGGTGGCGTTTTCACGCCACGTAGTATCACCATGAGTGTCCAGTCCAGATTTTAAGTTAAATTAATTTTACTGTGATCTTTACCATTTCCAATTCATTTTGCCAAAGGATGAGATTTCTCTTTATATATCGGTATTTCTTTAGAGTTATTGGAGATTGGAGGGATACAATTAGTTTATTTACACAACTCTTTATCTTGGAGTTCAACAAAACTTCCACTTTGACTTTACTTCCTCGCTCCTCACAGCCTAAGCTGTACACCAATGTTTCTTCTACTGCCTACTCAGCCCGAGAGAACAGTGTGTTGACTGTAGGACAGCTCATGGTGAAGTGATGCGATACTCCAGCGTACAACCTCACTTTCCCCCACCGCTGTAACCTTCCCCCACTCCTGCTGTTACCCCCCTCCACTTTTGCCCTGGCTCATGCGCTACCAACAGTCTCTCAGTATTGTGCAGACTTTTGTGAGAGGAAGCCATGTCGCGAGACACTTTGGGTAAGAAACTTAGCCGTGTTAAGTCTTTATTAGCTGCTCAGTGTCCACCGCTCAAGGTCAAGCGGGTTTTGACTTTAGCTAAGTGGCGTAAACTGTTGCGCGGACACCCTAAGTTTTATACCAAACAGACTAATGTAAGTTTTGCTGATGAAGATTTGTTTAGAATATTGGAAGAAATGACTTTTCCTTGCAAAGTTCAGTTAGTTACTCCCATTCCTGACGGTTTAGAGTCTTAGTCTCTCGAGCCAATATACCTAGAGTGCGCGGGGCCGGACAGTCAGTCGCTCGGTGTCTGTTGTAGGGTGCGCATCGCGGTTACAGTAATGATGAAACGCGGGAGTTGTATCGGTTCAAGGTCACTCGAGCGGTGTCACATGACGGTTTAGGCAGAGTCACGTTGCAAACTTTGAGTTTCCTCGGCACTTTTGCTGTTTCTCGTCTAATTTCGCTCCAAGTCGTCAAGGTCATTGAAACCTGACTGAACCTCGAAGCGTAGTGCGAGAAACAGCAAAAGTGCCTAAAAATTTTAGGTTTCAGCGTGACCTTGACCTTTGTGACATCGATGACGTCATAATGGTGACGTGAGGGGTGATGACGTCATCGCCACGTCATTTCTGCGACGTCATGGGTGTGACGTCACAGAATGACGTAATTGGTGATGACGTCATCGATTGCGTCATCGATGACGTCATCGGTGGGGTCATTGACCTCGATGACGTCATCGCTCAGGTGACCTTGAACTGAGCCAGCTCCCGCGTTTCTCGACTTTTCATGGGTGGAGTTTACCTCTGATTGCTGGGGGGCTACCGGGGGTCAGTGATAAAGGACATTTAAAACCAATAACCACTATATATTCAGGTTGACACACAGCCGTCTTTTACTAGGGCGTTGCTTTCAAAGTTTGAAGTAAACACTTATTGTGGATAGCCCAGTCTAATACAAGTATTTTGGGGATACGAATACAGTCATGACACTCAGTCAGTTTTTATGGAACCCGCAGGAATGGGGAACTGCACTAGCGCTCCCATTGTCTAGACTCCCAATAAGTGATTCCCTGTTTGAACTGTTTTAGTGATTTATTCACAAAAGGATTGTCCATGTGGTAGATGCACGACATTTTGATGAAAAAAATCATATTCATGGTGTTTTAAGTACGTCACCAAACTTCATAATAATATGGTTAATTGGGTCAAAATAAGCATAAAGTTCTCTTGAAGGTATATCCTAAAATGCATATTTACCTAGATATCCACCATATTGTTTTTCCACTTAATCAAAATGTCCATAAAAAATACAGTTTGTTTTACTATTTATATTTTTTAAATAGAGGTAATTTAAAAATTATAATCTCAAATATCTTAAAACTGGTATAGGTTATAAATTTTTACAAAAGACAAAAAAGCTCTAAAATTTAATTATTTAACCAATGATAGGCCTTACCTATCATAGGCCTTACCTATGTGACACTTTTTTGTATGCAGATGACTCTACTTTTTTATCTCATGGTTCAGATTTGGAAATGTTAAAATCTGATGTTGATAATGTTACTAACAATTTTTCAGATTGGTTTGCTGCAAATTCTTTTCTTTTAAATAATGATAAAACAAAAAATGTGATATTTAGCCTTAGACATGTACCTGATAGTTTAGTTTCAAATGATCATGTTAGATTTTTAGGTGTTTTATTAGATAGGCAGTTAACTTGGGAACCTCATGTTGAGCACCTCACAAAAAGACTGTCAAGAGTTGTATTTCTTTTTTCTCGACTTATGTACTATGTGCCCCTAGTATATATAAAATCAGCCTATTTTGCGCTTTTGAATCCATAGCATCCTATGGCCTTATTCTCTATGGGTGCTCTCCAAAAATTCATGATGTACTTTTGTTGCAAAAGAAAATTGTTAGAATTATATCTAAAGCAGATCGTTTGGCTCACTGCAAACCACTTTTCATTGAATTAGAAATATTGACAATAGTGAATTTGTACATTTTCCAACTTTTACTCTTTACTTTTAAGAAAAGGTCATCGTATAATCTTAGGAATGAGATTCATGTTTTTAATACTAGGAATCGGGAAAGGATAGATCTACCTCATGTACAGTTGGAGAAAACAAGATCGGGACATGTTCTCATTGGCATTAGGCTATACAATAAGATTCCTTTGGCTGTGACTAGGTTAGATTTTAATGTTTTTAAAAAAAGATTACATAGTTTTTTAGTTATGAATCCTTTTTATCATATCAATGGTTTTTTTAACTTATCTGATAATATATTGAACTCTATGTAATTTCATCTGTGATATTAAATTTAGGTCTCTAGTCAATTTACTTCTCTTGCCATGTACACTTTGTTATTTCATTTGTCTTTTTTTGCTCGTCACTTATAAAATTTAATGTATTTCAATAATTAATAATTAGAATTTAAATACAGAAATTATTTTGTTCCCACACACAAATGGACTAAATACCTATGGTATTGTTAAATATGTGACCTGTCATTACATATGTACAATATGAGAAAAGACCAATAAATATCTTATGTCTTATGTCTTATGTCTTACCAAAATCTTAAGAATCTGACAACTTCATATAATGGAGTTATTGTGATTTTTGTATTAAAATGACCATAATTCGCTTTAATATAATACAAAACCAATGTATCTCGGCTAAAAAATCACAATAACTCCGTTATTACATGGTAAATCATTATTTCATTTGTCGTCATAAGTAGTGGGGAAATGGCGGAGCTGGGACAGTTCAATGACCTCTGAGAAATGTGCTGACGTCATGACGTCATCAAGGTCATTGACCCCGAGGACGTCATTGATTGCGTCATCTATGACGTCATCGATTACGTCATCTATGACGTCATTGATTGCATCATCTATGACGTCACCGATGACGTCATTCCATGACGTCACCAACATGACGTCTCAGAAATGAAATAGTGATTACGTCATCACCCCTTACGTCACCAATACGACGTCATCGATGACTTATAGATCAAGGTCACGCCAAAACCCAAAATTTTTTGGCACCTTTGCCGTTCCTCGCAATCCGCTCCGAGTTTCAGTCAGAGTCCTAGTGACCTTGACGACTTGGAGCGAATTTTCGACGAGAAACAGCAAAAGTGCCGAGTAAAGTTCGAGTTTGCGTCGTGACCCCACCTAAACAGTCAATCGGGATTCCTCAGAGGTCATTGAACCAGCACAGCACCCTCAATTTGCCAGTATTGCGAACAACAACAGAATGCACGACACTGATGCGCACCCTAGGACAGCCGTAGAGCAACTGACTGTCCGGCCCCACGTACTCTAGCTATAAGGGAAGTGGTGGGGGGAATCGCGATGACCTTGGTAAATTTGAAAATGTCGCCGTTTTGGTGCTACCTTAAATGTACATCTTAAAGTGTGATGACCTTGAGTTTGACTGTGAAATTGGGGCTTGAGATTTTTTCAAAGATCTATCCGAAGTACCTTCAAGTTTGAGCCAACACTTAGAAAAACTTACTCTTGGTACAACAGTTTGATGTTTTTGTGATGTACAGTTTGATGTACAACCAGTTTAAGTCCGGTGACCTTGAACTGGTTAAAATCAAAACTTTAATTCAAAACTGAACAGCAGAGTGCATGACACGGATGAGCACCCTACGACAGTCGTCGAGCGACTGACTGTCAGACCTCGCGTACTCTAGGCATATGGGAAGTGGTGGAGGGCATTGCGATGGCCTTGGGGAACTTTAAAATCTCATACAAGGGACCACCGTTTTGGTGCTATCTTAGTAAAGGTAGTGGAAGGGGAAGTTTCAAGGTCATTTAAATTGTGCTTTAAAAATCCTATCTTATTACTGAGCAGATATGTCAGTAACAAGATAGGTGTTTTGTATACAACAATATATGTTTTGTATATTCAACAATGGTAAGAATACAAAAGACTAGCGCTAGTCAACTGAGGTAATCTAAGTTCAGGCCCGCCTCAGTCTTCATAGATGCTGGCGAGGAAGCCGCCGGAGACTATGAATGTTCGGACTCTTCTCTTGAAGTGTGAAGGTTCCGAATATTGCAAGCGTAGACTTGCACGTTGAGACGGTAGCCTCGTGCCACCATCAGCTATAACTCCTTGTACAACTCATTGAGTTCTTGTTGAGTTTTTATGCAGACCTCTTCGTAGCTGGCAGACCTGACATTCAGAGACATCTTGATGTTGCTCGTCGCTTCTTAAATTAGCTGTTAATTTTCTAAGACTTGATTGCATAAATCTCAAAGAGTCTACGAATCGAAGTTTAATTTTACCAATCTTCTTTGAAAAACTAATATAATTTTCTAGAGACTCAGCCAAAACATCAATATTTCTATTATCTCTGCCCAATTCTGGAATAATAAAATAAGAATCATAACCACTATGGTTATGCAAAACAACTGGAATGAATTTTGAAAGTTTGTAATTAATATTGCACGCATTGCATGCAGGCCCTCTGTATTAACCAGTGAGGTGATCATGGTCATGGACTTTATTGTTGTCCAGAGTAAATTCTTTCTTACACAAATAACAATTATTAGCTTTAAAATATTAATTTCCTCCTCTTCATCTATAGGTAACATAGAAACAATATTACTGTACAATTCTTCAACCTTACCAGCTACATAATATAAGTTATCTACAAAGATTTATTCGGGATTCTCACCTCTGTACAAAATTGGTTGTGAACTTAAACCAAAATTTTGCAAATGTTCTTCTAACAGTGTTGACTTAATCAACATGCAAAAACTGTTAGGTTTATGCAACTGATATTTGGTCCTACTGGTAATTTCCCCATCTGGATGTTCTTGGGGTACCAGTGTGGACTCAAAGTCTGCATAAATCACAATCGGTACCCTATATTGATGGTTAATTTTTTTCAAATTTTACAATAGAACGAGTAGGTGCGGGCAAACTAGTTTTGCATTTAAAGTTTTCATTACATAGTTTTGGTGTTCTTGTAGCCACTGTGCACCTCCTCTCCTCAACTCCTTATGTACAAAATTGAAACATCGCTTACAAATGGTAATTTTTTTATCTCTTTTAGTTAGTTGTCGTACATCAAGTTTTTCAAAGTTTTTTATATACACATAGTGTGATATTTCACGTTTGGATATTAACAACAAATCAGTATGGTTCCTAAGCTCATTTTTGTAACTCTTAAAGGGTATACATTATTTGAATCATCCAACCCAAAAATATTTACACTTACACCTACATTTTGTTTCTCAAATTTACAAACATCTTTAATATTTACAGGGTATGACAGTCCTTGAAAATTATATCTATTATTTACATTTTGATAGTGCACACCTACTCTACAAGGATGCTGTTCATTTGTCATCCGTGGCTCGGGGTGTTTTGAAAATTCGATATATTCAGTTCAAGGTCACGCAAAACTTTTTAAAAATTAAGCCCCACAACGTTTCAATGTTTAGTGAAGCCTATGGCTTCACGTCCCCAATCGTTTACGTTCAACACGCGAGGAGAGACTGCGAGCCGGCTGTGAGCGGGCCGCCTTATATCCCCATCAGCCAAGGTCGAGCCCACCTGGGTAGTTCACTTCTCGTCTGGAGCCAAAATTTTTGGTCAAGGTCACGGAAAATAAAAATTAAAAAAGCAGGGAGGGTTCACTTCTTGTCTGGAGCCAAAAATTTTTGGTCAAGGTCACGGAAAATAAAATTTTAAAAAGCAGGGGGGGCTCGGGGCGCAGGGGGGGTGGTCACCCTCAAGGTCACCCACTACACTTCTACTCTAAGTGTTGGCAATACCCCCACTACAATCGAGTCCCTAGGCTACGCAACGGCGCTCCGTCAGTCTGTCCACAACTCGCGTGCAGTGCACCTCGCTGTTCTCCGTCGCTATTGATGTAATTATTTTACAGGTTTTTGACTCAAGGTCACTACACTTTAACTGTGGGACAGCATAGGGTAAATACTTCGGAGTTTTTGACTCAAGGTCACCACACTTTAACTCTGGAACGACATCAACTTGTTTTGACTCAAGGTCAAACTCCAACTAATTAACATTTACATTTAAGGTAGCACCAAAACGATGCTACCGCACTTTTGCTATTTCTCGTCGAAATTAACTCCAAGTCCTCAAGGTCACGAGAACTCTGAAGAGTCGAATAGTCTTTCTACTCTTTGACTTTTTTTAAAACTCCGTTGAATGACCTTGAGATTCCCCCCCACCACTTCCCATATGCCTATAGTACGCGAGGTCTGACAGTCAGTCGCTCGACGACTGTCGTAGGGTGCACATCTGTGTCATACACTCTGCTGGTCAGTTTTGAATTAAAGTTTTGATTTTAACCAGTTCAAGGTCACCAGACTTGACTAGCAAAAACATCAAACTGTTGTACCAAGAGTAAATTTTTCTAAGTGTTGGCTCAAACTTGAAGGTACTTAGATCTTTAAAACAATCCCAAGCCTCAAGTTCACAGTCAAACTCAAGGTCATCACACTTTAACATGTATATTTAAGGTAGCACCAAAACGGCGCTACCTTGCTCGACATTTTCAAGTTTACCAAGGTCATCGCAATTCCCCCTACAACTTCCCATATAGCTAGAGTACGCGGGGCCGGACAGTCAGTTGCTCGATGGCTGTCCTAGGGTGCGCATCAGTGTCGTGCACTCTGTTGTTGTTCGCAATACTGGCAAATTGAGGGTGCTGTGCTGGTTCAATATTCCCAAGCATTCAGGAGATTTGGTTTTGTAATTGGTTTTAACATTTTTGCACTGTTGTTGGAAAAGGTGTGACCCACTTGAATACAGTGTTTGGCCATAGCAGATTTTTCAGGTCGGTTGTGTTTTATGTACGCAACATGCTCTTTGATTCTGGTTTTGAGGTTTCTTCTGGCTTGACCAATATACTTCAGCTCACAACCTTCACACTGTATTTCATATATTCCAGATTTTGAAGTATCTTCAATTTTGCTTTTTGGATTTCCTAATATATTTTTAAGTTTGTTGTTCGTTTTAAAGGAAATTTTGGTATTTGTATTTTTCTCAAAAGTCTTCTTTATATCTTTATAACTGTTCGTATATGTAGTACTTATCTATTTTCTTTCTTCTTTTAAAGGCTCTAATGTTGTTCTGGATTTTTTTTTGTTTCTTTTTAATTGCCTTGTTCAGGATATGGTCAATTAGTTGGGTTTCATAACCATTGAATTTTGCAATATCTTTAAATATTTAAGTTTTTTGTCATAGTTTTCTTTCGATAGAGGAGTATTTAGAAGTCTGTAGATCATTGAGTTGAAGACCGATCGTTTTTGTTCTGGAGGGTGATTTGAATCATTCGTTATAAATCTATTTGTATGGTTTGGTTTTCTGAAAATATCAAATTCTAGTGTGTTTTCTTTTCTTATAACTAGTACATCTAGAAAAGCTAATTTTTGATTTGTTTCAACTTCATATGTAAATTTGATAGAAGGATAAAACGAATTTAATTGATTAACAAAGTAATTTAGATTTTAATTTTTGTTGAAAATAGCTTAAACGTCATCTACGTATCTCACCCATGTCCTAGGAAAGTACGACAATGCTTCTTTTGCTTTTGTCTCAAAATGACTCATAAAAATGTTTGCGACGAAGCACGACAGTGGGTTTCCCATAGCTGTTCCATTAATTTGAGTATGAAAAGCATCTTTGTATTGGAACGTGTTCTGTGACATGCATAAGTTAATGAGTAGTAAATATTCATCAATCATTTCCTTTGGTAATTTGAGTGAGGTAAACCATTCACGAAATAATTCTTTTGTAATTTGTAAAGGTACACTTGGATATAGTGAAACAAAGTCAAAAGACCCTAAATATTCATCGTCATTTAGATTTAAATTTTTGACTTTACGATGAATTCATATCTATTCTTGATAGAACATGAAGGAAACATTTCAAAGCTTTGGAGTCTTTCTACTAACCATTTTGAAATAAAGTAAGTAGGAGAATTAATGTATGATACAATCGGTCTCATTTTATCTCCTGGTTTGTGGTATTTTGGCAAACAGTAAAGTCGAGGAATCACTGGGTTTGGAACATGGAGTTTTCTTTTCAAATTACTATCCATTACAAGATTACACTGTTTTAGTGTTGTTGTTACTGCTGCCGTGAATTTCGGAAGAGGATTTTTAGAACAAAGCTCATACGATCCTGAGGTTGTCATATTGTCAACTCTTCTATAATACTCATTCTTATCTAAAATTACAATGGCATTGCTCTTATCGGCTTTTAAATAAAAAACGTTTTTTGACTTCAAAGATTGGATAATAGGTAAATAATTATATTTGTTATTGCATTTTACATTATTTTCCTTTGAAAGGGCTTGGTAAACCTCAGAACGAACTTTATTTTTAGTGCTTTCATTAAAATCTTGTATGTACGTCTCCACATCAATAATCATAGACGTTATTTCATTTCCTGTTTTAAAATTGAAATTGAGGCCTTTATTTAAAACGTTAATTTCATCTTCAGAAAAGGTTTCAGATGACAGGTTATGAACAAGTTTATGATCGGGAAACGTATTAGTCTTAGTGTCATTAGACGTATTATCATTGGTAACCCCAACATATTCATTCATTTGCAAAAATTGAAACTTTTTATCTAACGTTTTTCTTTTATTCTCATACTTATACTGTATGCTTTCGAGAATGTTTAGGTATTTCTCTTCAAAACTCAAGTAAAATATCTTATCTAAACATTTAGTTATCTTTAAATGTTGTTCCATGGCTTGAAGTTCTAAATTTTGTTGTTTTAAATATATACTTTTTTTCCAAACGTAGTTAATCCATTTTTGCATTGTATAGTACTCTTTCAGTAGTTTTATTTTTAATTGGAATATTGACTTTAATAAACTTTAGAAAATTTTTGAATAATTTACACTTTTTCAAAAATTTTATATCTAAATCTATTAGACTTACTTTTTGCTTCAGTTTGTGAAGTTTATAAATAGTACCGATTGACTGAACTTGACTCGGCACTTTTGCTACTTCTAGTCAAAAATTCGCTCCAAGTCGTCAAGGTCACTAGGACTCTGACTGAAACTCGGAGCGGATTGCGGGGAACGGCAAAGGAGCCAAAAAGTTTTAGGTTTCGGCGTGAACTTGACCTATAAGTCATCGATGACGTCGTATTGGTGACGTAAGGGGTGATGACGTAATCAACATGTCATTTCTGTTACCTCATGTGGGTGACGTCATTCAATGGCGTCATCGGTGACGTCATAGATGATGCAATCAATGACGTCATCGGGGTCAATGACCTTGATGACGTCAGCACATTCCTCAGAGGTCATTGAACTGTCCCAGCTCCGCCATTTCCCCACTACTGTCATATCCTTACAAACTTGATATCATTGGTTAGAAAATTAAATGTTAAAACTTTTTTGTCCCAAGTACATTTTTGATCAAATTTACCGGCTTTAATATATTTGTATTTAAATTTTAAAATATCCGCCATTATGAAAATATAGAACAAATACGCATTGGTATAATTATAAAGGTCCATTCCAAATATGAAGTTCCAACAGCAATCCGTCACGGAACTAAAAATCATTAAGAGGGATAAACAAAATGGTGGATATCTAGGTAAATATATTTCAAGATATACCTTAATTTGAACTATTTTGATTATTTTGAACCAATTAACCATATTACAAAGCTTGTTGGCGTACTTTAATAATACCTTTACCTTTACCTTTACCTATGACGTCGTCTTGTAGACCCTCTTCACCGGGCGTAAGACCAGTCTTGTGTTCTTCGACTCCAACAGGAGTCATGTCAAGGGAGTATTAGGGATTGCAGGAGAGAAGAAGGTTAAATGGATAAGAAAAGAAACCGATGATGGGTAATAGGAATTTACCCTGTAATGAAATTCGGGATTTCGTAAAATCGTTGTGCAATCATATATTCCTTCAGTTTACTCTTGAAGGTTTTAGGTTTATCTGCCAGATTCTGCAGCTCACCAGGAATTTTTGAGAAAAGTTTAAGACCGATGTATTCAGGCTTCTATTCAAAGATTTTCAAATTACGTTGAACAGAAGGATTCAGATGCCTGTTCCTTGTGTTATAGGAATGAGTGTGTGCCGGTAAAAGCTTATGGTCTACAACGTATGAAATTACTTCATACATGTACAATGATGGAACGGTCTTAATACCTTAAGTTAAAAAGTGATCATAACAAGAGTATGTGGGTTTTAGTCTTTTCAGTATACTACGTATTGATTATTTTTGAATGAGGAAAATCGTTTTTAAATTATTTTTACTTGAGAGTCCCCAAAACATGATTGATTAACGAATGTGGCTTTCTATCAAACTAAAGTAAACAGTTTTTGACAGTTGAATATTGTTGAATACAGAAATGTTCCTAAGAACGAAGTTGTTACTGGACAAGATGGCAGAAAGTTTTTCGATATGACTGTCCCACAAGTAACCCGTTACCACAAGAATACCCTTATAAACCCGTTTTTATTATGAATAGAACAGCAAGTAAAACGCACTATTTTAATGGCGGAGGAGTTGTCCTCCTTCAGAATCTACAGAAAGACAATTAAGTCTGTGCGGCACTAGGTACAGCTAGTCTTCCAGGCCGAACACTTATCAATCATGAGTAAGGTGTATCGGGACAATGACGAGACTCTGCCGATAGTAGCCTACGGATGCATAAAAAGTATAGCGACCTAAGGATGTATAGAAAATTTACAAAACAGTAATTGCAAATCATGTTAATTTTACATCTTTACTAAATCAAAAAGTGTAAAGATACACATTAAGGTATTTTTAAGATACATTTAAGTGTCGTAGTGGGGCGCGGCGCCTAACCATCAGTTTGATAGTCAGTTTTGCCAACCGTAGGGACTAAGGTTATATTTTCCCTTAGCTATTTACGAAATATCCCTACTTAGTAGTTTTCGCAAACAGTGTTTAATTTATGATAATCTATTATTGTTTAATTTATTTTTCAGCATCATAAATAAATAAATATAAATAAATAAATTCTTTATTTTTCAATGGATAGTAAAAATTATACAGTATTTATTACGGAAAACACGTGTTAAAAAAAATAAATTACAATAATTAATTACAACATACAACACAAAAACACACCATAATCCAATGAAAAGTGTAGGGGTTCCTTAGGACATCCTGAGATGGAACCTCCCTCACATCAAATTTAATTGAGAGTAACGTGTAATCAAAATCCTCCTATGTAATTAAAAGAGAACGCTAATACACAATGGAAAAAAAACATACACTACAGAACTCATACATTACTTAACACAATTAAAAACAAAACATTACCCATTCTACTGTATCAAAGCTTTTTAGATTATCAAACTACAATTTCAAAGAAATCCTCAACACATTCATAACTCAAAAGATTTTTTTTTTTTTAAATAAGATGAAAAGATTTTTAAATTTTGTCTTTTAACTATTTTGGATGCTAAAATGTTAAAAAGTCTCGGTGCACTACAGGTATAAAATTGTTGATGCATTCTAAGTTTAGATCTTGGAACTGGTACCGACAGCTGTCTTCTCAAATCATATCTACTTATTGATTGCTGAAATTGGTTGTTACTTCTAATAAAAAATAATCGTAAAACTTTATATACATATAAATGACGCAAGGGTAAAATTTTAAAGGATTGAAAATAAGGCCATGAATGTGAAGTTTTAGCTACTTTGGCTATTACTCTGATAATATATTTCTGCAATACAATAATTGGATACAGGGTTGACAAAAATGTACCACCCCAACAAACCAAGCCATAGCTAATTCTGGAACCAACCAAAGCATGATAAAAAGTTACTAAGACCTTCTGGGGACACTGATTCCTCAGAAAATAGAATTTACGTAATATATCATACAATTCTCTTTTTAGTTTCTGAATATAAGGTTTCCACGATAATTTAAAATCTATGACTAAGCCAAGTTATTTCATATCATCAACCTGACCTATCTGCAGGCAGTTACAGTTTAAAGAATTACACTACTTGGAGAAAATTTAAGCGAAAATATTCCAATAATAATATTTATAATGTGATTATTCATAGGACTTATATTATTTAAATTAGCAGTAGCATTCATTCAATCATACGTATTCATAACACTAACAACTCTATACTCAAGAGAAATTTAATATGAAAAACCACCCATTTCACTTAGTAGAAAATAGACCATGACCAATTACTGGCTCAATAGGATTAATAACAATAACAACAGGTACAGTATTATGATTCCACATGAATAGAACTTGATTGATATCTACCGGAGTAATAATTATTATTCTAACTATAATCCAATGATGACGTGACGTAGTACGTGAGTCTACATTTCAAGGAATTCATACAAAGAGAGTAGTTTCAGGAATAAAAATCGGAATAATCCTATTTATTATTTCTGAAGTACTATTCTTCACTTCATTTTTTGAGCATTCCTTCATAGAAGATTGGCACCATCTATTGAAATCGGTATACAATGGCCTCCCGCAGGAATTAAGTCGTTTAATCCTATAAGAATTCCTTTATTAAATACAATAATCCTATTATCATCAGGTATTTCAATTACCTGAGCTCATAACTCACTCCTATGTGGAAATTGATCCCAAACAATTCAAAGATTAGTAATAACAATCATCTAAGGGTTTTCCATTCTCCAAGCCGTAGAATATTATGAAGCACCATTTACTATTTCAGACTCAGTGTATGGGGCATCATTCTTTATAAGAACTGGGTTCCATGGGATTCACGTACTGATTGGAACAATCTTCATTTTAGTTTCAATACTACGAATTAAAAACTTACACTTATCAAGAACTCACCATATAGGATTTGAGGCATCAGCATGATACTGACATTTCGTAGATGTTGTTTGACTATTCCTTTACATCCTAGTATATTGATGGGGAAGTTAGAAGTTAATATTCAATTAGTATATAAAGTATAATAAGCTTCCAACTTATAGGATAATAAATTAATTGAATAATATTTCTACCTACGATAGGACTAACACTAACAATTTCAATCACAATCCTTATTACAATAATTATTACAATAATTAAAAAGAAATGCTTAATCGACGCACAAAAAACAACTCCATTCGAGTGTGGATTTAACCCAATATCTTACACACGAATTCCATTCTCCATTCACTTCTTTTTAGTAGCAGTAATCTTTCTAATTTTTGATATTGAAATCATTTTAATTATACCAATAATTTTGACATTAAAAACATCAATAATTAAAATATGGTTAACAACAACTATTAGATTCACTATTATTTTGCTGTTGGGGTTAATTTATGAATGAAGAAACGGTATAATTAGCTGAGCGAGTTAAAGGGGTTATATTTAATAATAATAATATCTAAATTGCAATTAGAAGGTGTTCTGTATGAACTAACCTTGATAATTAACAAAGAAGTAAAATTTACATTTAGTTTCGACCTAAATTTAAGGACAATAACCTCATGTTTTAACTGAAGCCAAAGGGGAAAGAGGCATCTTAATGTTAATAAGAAAAATGAATAATATTCCAGTTAAAGGGTGTTAGGAAAATAGCCAGCTGCTAACTAGGTTATTAAGCGGTTTAACTCCGTTTACTTCCTTTTTATATAGTTTAATTCAAAACAGTTTATTTTCGTTAAACAAATGTTTAAAAGACTATAAAATACTCTCAAACATAAAGTTACCCTATTAACTTCACTAATATGCTCTAATTTAAGCTATGAAAGTTATAACAAAAAAATTACCCAAAAAATAATTCTAACAAAAAAAACCCTTAGACCTCTCAAAAAATATAGCTGAAAAATGTTAGACAATTTTAAAAAATAAAAAGACATACCCAAACCTCCATAAAATTCACCTCAATAAATTATTCTTCTTAGTTTAGATGTAAGTAGTGTGAAATTGTTGGTGCTGGGCCAGTTCAAGGTCACCTGAGGGATGACGTCATCGAGGTCAATGACCTCACCGATGACGTCATCGATGACGTCATCGATTGCGTCATCGATGACGTCATCACTAATGACGTCATTTCGATGACGTCACACCCATGACGTCACAGAAATGACGTGCTGATGACGTCATCACCCCTTACGTCATCAAAATGACGTCACCGACGCCACTAAGGTCAAGGTCACGCCAAAACTTAAAATTTTTTGGCACTTTTGCCGTTTCTCGCACTACGCTCCGAGTTTCAGTCCGAGTCCCCGTGACCTTGACCACTTGGAGCGAATTTTCGACGAGAAACGGCAAAAGTGCCAAGTTAAACTTGAGTTTCTGACATGACTCAGCCTAAATGGGCAATCGGTTATCCCTCAGGTGACCTTGAACCAGCACAACACCAACAATTTCATATTACTGTGACCTTGAAAACCTAACAACGGAGCGCCGACACCGATGCGAACCCCACGACAGCCACCGAGTGACTGACTGTCAGGCTCTGTGTACTCTAGGTATATGGGGAAGTGGAGGGGGAAATCTCAAGGTCATCCAAATGGAGTTTTAAAAAAGTTGAAGAGTAGAAAGACTACTCTTGTGCTTCCTGGGCGACTTCATCAATTTCCAACGGATCTGTAAACCAATCCGATCTGTAGCGGCAGGAGTCCAGAAAACAGGTGCACCACCCATCAGGTTGTCCGTAGCACTTCCGACAATTGGTAAGATTGGAGAAGTGAAATTTAATACACCGCTGCGGACAACAAGTATAAAAGTATTTGGATTTGTAGATTTTGAAAGTTTGTAGTACCGGTGGTGGCAGCTGTTGGTTCTTGCATCTACACCTGCAACATCCGAAGCATTCACATTGCCGGCAGGCCAGCCCATCCACTTGCCACTTTGGTAAGAGGAAACACTTATCCTCACAGCAATAGGTTGTCCCCGTCTCTTCCTCCCAACGCTTCTTTGCACAATATGTGACGCCTTGTATCTCCAAACACCTATGCTCGCAACATGAGATGCGCTTACTTTCCATAGTTGATGTTGCTTTGACGAGGGAGCACGATGAAGTGATGCTGTGGTCAGTGGGAATGGGGTTTATATAAACTAAGGTAAGTGGAGGGGGAAAGGTCAAGGTCATTCAAATGGAGTTTTAAAAAAAAGTCAAAGAGTAGAAAGACTACTCTTGTGTATCTATAGCGATTTCATTGATAGTGAGTGCTTCTGTATGCCAAGTTGATCTGTACTGACAGGCTCCTAAATAATGTTTGCAAAAACCTGCAAAATGATTGTTGCACAATTTGCAGCCAGTTAGCTGTTTTAGTGTGAATTCAATGCAACGTTCAGGGCAACAAGTGTACTTATGCCCTCTCATCTGGTACACATGGAATGTCTTCAACTCCGGTTTCGGCTTCTTCCAAGACTTGCACTTACACATGCATTGACCAAAAGCTTCACATTTTCTACACGCCAGGCCATCCGCAACATCAATGTCATTTGGCCATGAAAAACATTTCTGTTCGCAACAGTAGTTGAGTTGACTCTCCATGTTGCTGTGGTGAAGGTGCGCGATAAAATGATGCTGCAGTCATTGAGAGTGCACCTTAAATAAACTCAGTGGAGGGGGAAAGGTCAAGGCCATCCAAACGGAGTTTTAAAAAAGATAACTAGTCGTCCTCCTCCTCCTCGTCCGTTGTACTTAGAGAGCTGTCAGACGAAGAGCCCCGTGCAGGTGCTCCCCAGATGAAAAACAAATCAATTTTAAACCGAAGACCAGGATCTTGCATCATCAATTCCTTTAATTTGTCACATACTAAGTCGACCTTGTGTAAGGTGTCAACAACAAGCTTCCAATTTGTTGGCTCAATATAACTTGTAGTAGAGTCTGCCTCGCTGATAACCACATCCTCCGGCCGTATTGGAGTGTAAAGATGTGTAAAGTTCTTCGGCTGTAGCTGAGGCTCAGGCTGGCTGGAAGTGGAAGGTTGAGTGTGGACCCCTGTCGCATCGAAATCCATAGTCATTCTACATTCAATGTTGGGGTTTTCGTTTAATACATACACCAATTTCTCATGCAACATATCCACTTCTGCCGAGTCTTGCAGATGAACATTCCAGGAAAATGGCCATTCTTCATCCGTAGTGGAGTCAACTCGAGAAAGAGTGCTGTCCGCCATGATAGCTAAGCAAGGAATGATGTGAGCTACAGACTGCGGTAACAGTATTGAAAAGTAGAGGGGGTAAACCAAAAGTATGTGGAGGGGGTATTTTCAAGGTCATCCAATTTGGGTTTTAAAAAAAGGAATGAAGGTTACTCCTCTTCAGCCTCGTTGTCCCCCACATCCTCATTAGCCTCATCTTCATCAACGTCAGACTCGGCGTAAGGGTAGATCGGGGACATCGGCGAATATAGTGGAGATTGTTGACCGTTGTTATCGTCCCCTTGCATTCTAACTTGGGACCAATCATAATTTAAATTCATTTGTATTATGATCCCAGGGTTGTCCCGCAGTATTTCCTTCATCCGTTCGCAAATTGTTTCCAAATAGTGTACACTATCGATCGACAGTGTCCAACCCGTACTTGTACCGACATGAGTAGTGGAGTCAGCTTGGCTGATGGTGTTGTTGTCTGCCATGGTTGCTTGTTGGACAAGGAATGACGGTTGATGTGATGCTCATGCCGGAACATGGTGAAGTGGTGGGGGGTGTGGTGGAGTAGTGGGGGAATTTTCAAGGTCATCCAAACGGAGTTTTAAAAAAAGGAAAACCTACAAAGTAACATTGAAACTTTCCAATTGATGGTGGCGAGCGTTTTCTTCTGCAACCTTGCCGACACATGTGACTATGCCATACAGTATGAAAAGTACAACCATAATAAGGCCGAACAATAAAAGATAGCCGTTGACTATCATGATATTTTCTGAGTGTATCTGCTTTCTTCGTATCGCCCTCTCCTGCATCCTCTTCTCCAACTCGTGGACGAAGTCACAGCAAACGTGAGGACATGTTTTATCCGTTGGTAGGTTTGCCATTGTTGATGTTGTCGGTTTGGCTGTTGAAGATGGAATGAGGTTTCCAATTGTGATGTGCCATGTACATTAATAGTCAGGTGGTGGGGGTAGTAAAGCAGTGGAGGGGGAAGTTTCAAGGTCATTCAAACCGTGTTTTAAAAAAACCTATCTTGTTACTGAGCTCATATGTCAGTAACAAGATAGGTGCTTTTGCTCATTTACTTCTTTAATATGATGAAAAAATAAACATATTCTACAATGGTTAGAACAAGAAATACAACTACTAGTCAGCTGAAGTAATCTAAGTTGTCCGGCTCGGTCTTCATGGACGTCAGTGAGGAAGCTGTCGAGGAGTGTCCAGGCTCTTCCTTTGACTGCCGGGTGTTCCGTATATTGCAAGCGTAAACTTGCACGTTTATACGGTAGCCTCGTGCCACCATCAGCTGCAACTCCTTGTACAAGTCGTTTAGCTCCTGCTGAGTCTTGATGCTCACCTCCTCGTAACTTGCGCAACTGACGTTCAGAGACATCCTGATGTTGCTAGGTTGGCTGCTGGAGTAGAAATGAAGCCGAGGCACAGCGTTTGAAGGTACATAAAAAAGTGGTGGGGGTAACGGTGGTGGGGGTATGGAAGATCCAATTAAACACTTCTAAACTTTTTCCATCTATACAATGGGATGGAGCAAATAGCACAGGTGTCCTTGTAGTTTTCAAATCTAAACATCGGTGCTAGAAATCCGAACTGTTTTCTACCACCTTCCTGTACGAACTGTCAAAGGTCTCTGACGGCAGCATCGCCACAAGGTCTACAAAACTTTTCCCCGTCTTGGAACCTACACAAGAAGTATCCCGAATACCCTCTATTATCTTTCTTGTACTCTTCGATATCCTGCTTTACTGTTATAGGGATATTATCTTGTAAAGCCGTCTGGAATAAAGATGCGTCAGTTATAACTCGTTGTAAGCAAAGCTCGTACAAGGTGCTCATAGTTTGCTAGTTGGCAACAGACTGACCGTGTTTCGCATCCAAGCAGGTTTGAATCCTAGTGTGGTAGTGGGGGGTAATTATGGTAGTGGGGGGTAATTGTGAAATGCAAAGGTCAAAGGTCAAGGTCACCCGCGAAGTTAAAAAAAAAAATGCAACATATCAATACGTGACAAACTTCACGTATTGATATGTTGCATTTTTTGTTTTCTTATTTTTTTTGTCTTTTATGATTTATTTATAAAACATTACAATAACATATGTACAACATTAAAACTTAAATCTAACACTGCTGCTTGTCGGCAATGTGGATGGTCAACTCTGTAGAGTTGCTACCTGTGCAGCCGTGGGACACCAGGTATAGACAGCCGGGTTGAATAGAGCGAAGGTCCTCGTTTTGTAGAAGATGGACAAATCTCTTGGGCAGGTACACCTGGAACTTGGGCTCATCCCCCGGAGTAAACGGTGCCTCGCTGAGACTGCAGCAGATGGCTTCCCCAACTGTAGTCTCCATCTTCTTCATAGCATGGATTATGTAGTGCTTTTCATCTTTTAGTTCAGAGCACTTCTTCACAGGTAATATTGTTGACTTGGAGTGAGCATTGAACTGCTCGACCAAAGTTTGAAGGAACTGGTGAGATGCCATGGTCAGGTTACAGATCGTCTTCTTGCTCGGAGATGTTGTCGTCTCGGAATCTCGAGTAATACTCATGCCAGGTCCCGGTCTGCTCCTCACTTATATACTCTCCGTTACCCCCACCACTCCCCACTTCCCCACTTTGAAGGTAAGAGGCGAGTTTATAGGCATTTTTCAAAGCGCAATGTCTATCTTTATCATGTTCTGGGCTTTTTGTACAAATACATATTGTTTCCAGCATGTATTGATAATTCTTATCCAATTCCACATCACTAACCGGAACATGAGTAAATCCTTCGATCCATCTTTTCTTTTCCAGCCCCTTTGTGTAAATATTGGTAAACTTGTCTGAAAAATGATGCATAATGTGATACAAGTCCGTGTAACTTGTAAAACCATCATACCAATCGATATGATGGAAGTGTTTTGAATTTCATCTGTTGGTAGTAGCGGCTTTACTAGTTAAAGACGAATAAGAACATGGTGGTTTAAATAAAAATGAATAAGGAACACTTGTATTCATGTCCAAAAACACAAGTTCTTTTATAATGAATCTATCATCATTACCACGAAACGCTTGAAACTCAATAATACCAGGCTTGGACTTTACTTGTTCTTCTTCTCCCTTGTCCATTTTGAAGGCCACACGTCTGCTCATTACGAAGTCAGGAGGTCAACTGATTTCCACACCACGGTAGGTACTACTTTTATACCAGGCCGTACAGTTGTTGGCGCGTTGGTGTATATTTAACATGGGCACCGTCCCCAATAGGCCTAACCCCACAAAAAGTTGGTTATTGTTTTAAAAACTAACCATTGTCATTTAAGTTTCCATCTTTATATTTTCCTTGTTTTCGTTTTCATCACTAACACTTGATTCTTCTCCTCCATCTTTCTCTTCTTCCTGTTTTACTGATTTCTTATGTAGTTGAGCGTACTTTTCCAATTGTCTCCACATTTGTACTTCATGAGGAACTCTATTAAATATAGAAGTATCCACAGGTCCGTATATTATAGGTGCGTCCGGTTGTTTGTCCAAAGTGTCTTCCAGATAATCTTTAATAATCGAACTTGAAAACACCAGTTGTCTCAAGTATCTTGTTATAGGTTCAGTAGCACAAGTTAAAATGAAAAACTCCTCTCGATTAAGTTGAATTTTGTTATCATGTCTTGTTGTGTCTCTAAACCGCAGCTGATGATCACCACGTTGTTTAATAATATCGATTTCCACATTTGAATCCAAAAGTCCTACTCTTGTCTTTCTTCCAAACATGTTACTACTTAAATAGCATTCTAGCAGATGCAAGTGTTTCATAAACGATTCCCAAGCACTGTCCGTAAACAAAATCATTTTGGGTCCGTGAGTTAAAATTACAGTAGGGGAATAATCTGTCGATTTCATAACACCGATTAAAACACTTTTGTCCAAACTGGAAGAGATTGGGTAAAATATTCGCAAAAATACCTCACTCAGTATGTTTGGAGAAATATTATCTTCAATATCCCTTTTTCTCTTTTGTATATTCTTTCTTCTTTTACCTTTTTCTTCAACATTATTACTGGCGTGAAGTTGTCCGCAAACGTTTTGTTCACCTCCTTCCTGGTGACCTTGAAGATCTAAAAACTCAGATATCTCCTTCTCAATATCTACCACATTTTCAGGTGTACCACTAGGAGAAGCCATATTGAATACGATGCTACCCATACAACAGTAGGCAACAAACTGATGAGGAGCGGCCTGTACGCTCTGCTTTTATACTCGCGGAATGGAACAAAACCGGTATTTACAATACATTCTTAACAATTCCAGTTAACGGTGTGTATGTTACGATTTTATCATGTAGAATTAAACAGTATGCAGTTGTATTAGCAGGTATAGCCGCGTTGAATTCCATTTCTATTTTTATATCCACACTTGATGATTTTACAGATTCATTTTGTTTAGAACAATCGATTACAACTATAAGGTAACCATCTAAGTATTTTTCTGGTGATAGTAAAGGTGCATTTGTTTTACCGTAATATGAACTTTGGAATCTTGCATACATATCGTACAATATGCTGTACTTTTTATTAGCGAATGACACATTTAAATTGTCGTATGGGAAAAATTGTGAATTCAAATAAACTTTAGTAGTGGCAAATGGGGGCTTTTGGAACAGTTCAAGGTCACCCGAGCGATGACGTCATCGAGGTCAATGACCTCACCGATGACGTCATCGATGACGTCATCGATGACGCAATCGATGACGTCATCACCAATGACGTCACATCCATGACGTCACGCCCATGACGTCACAGAAATGATGTGCTGATGACGTCATCACCCTTACGTCACCAAGATGACGTCATCGATGTCACAAAAGGTCAAGGTCACGTTGAAACCTAAAATTTTTCAGCACTTTGGCTGTTTCTCGCACTACGCTCCGAGTTTCAGTCACAGTTACCATGACCTTGACGACTTGGAGCAAATTTGCGATGAGAAACAGCAAAAGTGCCGAGGAAACTTGAAGTTTGCAACGTTTCTATGCCTAAACCGTCATGTGACACCGCTCGGGTGACCTTGAACTGTTCCAAAAGCCCCCATTCGACCATTACTGCAACCGCGATGCGCACCCTACGACAGACACCGAGCGACTGACTGTCCGACCCCGCGCACTCTAGGTATATGGGAAGTGGTGGGGGAAATTGCGATGACCTTGGGAAACTTGAAAATGTCAAGCCGGGTAGCACCGTTTCGATGCTACCTTAAAGTTACATGTTAAAGTGTGGTGACCTTGAGTTAAAACATAGAAATACTACAAGATGATACCGTCCCAGAGTTAAAGTGTGATAACCTTGAGTGAAAACACAGAAATACTACAAGTTGATCCCGTCCCAGAGTTAAAGTGTGATGACCTGAAAGTTGTAGAAGTGTTGTGACCTTGAACTACCCCAAATTGTCAGGAATTGGAGTAGCAACCGCGATGTGCACCCTACGACGGACACCGAGCGACTGACTGTCTGGCCCTGCGCACTCTAGGTATATGGGAAGTGGTGGGGGAAATCTCAAGGTCATCCAAATTGGGTTTTAAAAAATAAGAAACTCGAATTGTTGCAGTATAACTTCAGACCAATCATAATCTAAAGTGACCTTGAGCTTTATTCCCGGGTTGTCGAGGAGAATAGACTTCATCCAATCGCAGATGGTTTCTAAATAATGCACGTTGTCGATTGTCAATTTCCAATTCGTAGTGAGTACATCTTCGGTGGAAGACATGGCATTGCAAGCAGGTGTGTCCGCCATGGTTGTTGGAGGAGGAATGATGCTTGTTGCAGCGAGCAATGCTGGTATTACAGAGTAGTGGGGAAACTTCAAGGTCATCCAAATGGAGTTTTAAAAAAGGAAACCTTGTCTATTTACTTATAACATAACCACTTAAACTAAAAGGATTGGGATCAACAGTACGTTTAATCATCATATTCGTTATATTCTTCATGTTTCTCAGTTTTCACCTCCGCCCGGATAGTACCTCCACTCTTTAGCTCCTTTTCGGCTTCTTCTAGTTGCTGGGTAATCGCCATCTGACATTGAAATTCAAAATCATCACGCGGCACAGATCCGCAAATATCCATCTGAGCCAACCAGAGCTGCCTGAGGTTCTTTTCCTTTTCCTCGACAGCTTCGACGGCTGCATGTAATTCCTTTTCTGTAATAGAGGAGTCCCACAATTGTTGATCATCGGTTTTGTTGACAACCTCATTTTCGGACTCCTTGTACAAATCGTTCAGCTCCTGCTGAGTCTTAATGGTTACCTCCTCGTAACTAGCACAACTTACATTGAGAGACATATTGATGTTGTACGGTTGACCGTTGGAGTTGAAATAAAGCTGAGGCACAGCGCTTGGGGGTACTATAAAAAAGTGGGAAAAAGTGGTGGGGGAAGTTTCAAGGTCATCCAAATTGTTTTTAAAAAATCCTATCTTGTTACTGAGCACATATGTCAGTAACAAGATAGGTGTTTTTTCTCTTTTACATCTTTAATATAATAAAGAAATAAACATATTCTACAATGGTAAGAAGAAGAAAGACAACTGCTAGTCAGCTGAAATAATCCAAAGTCTGGCTCGCTTCAGTCTTCATGGACGCCGGTGATGAAGTCGCTGGAGAAGAGTAATGTTCAGACTCTTCTTTTGGGTTTCGGAGATTGCGTATATTGCAAGCGTAGACTTGCACATTTATACGGTAGCCTCGCGCCACCATCAGCTGCAACTCCTTGTACAAGTCGTTCAGCTCCTGCTGAGTCTTAATGGTTACCTCCTCGTAACTAGCACAACTTACATTGAGAGACATCTAGATGTTGTACGGTTGACCGTCGGAGTTGAAATGAAGCTGAGGCACAACGCTTGGGGGTACTATGAAAAAGTGGTGGGAGTGTTTGCATCGAAGCAGGTTTGACCTTTAGCTTGGTGGTGGGGGTAACTGTGAAATGCAAAGGTCAAAGGTCAAGGTCACCCGCGAAGTTTAAAAAATATGCAACATATCAATATGCGACAAACCTCACATATTGATATGTTGCATTTTTTGTCTTTTGTATTTTTTTGTCTCTTATGGTTTATTTATAAAACATTACAATAACATATGTACAACAGTAAAACTTAAATCTAACACTGCTGCTTGTCGACGATGTGGATGGTCAACTCGGTGGAATTGCTACCCGTGCAACCGTGGGAAACCAGGTAGAGACAGCCGGGTTGGATGGAGCGCAGATCCTCGTTCTGGAGGAGATGGACGAATCGTTTCGGCAGGTAGACTTGGAACTTGGGTTCATCCCCCGGAGTGAATGGTGCCTCGCTAAGACTGCAGCAGATGGCCTCTCCAACTGTAGTCTCCATCTTCTTCATGGCGTGGATAATGTAGTGCTTCTCATCTTTAAGTTCGGAACACTTCTTGACAGGTAGTATGGTAGATTTGGAGTGAGCATTGAACTGCTCAACCAAAGTTTGCAGGAACTGGTGAGATGCCATGGTTGAGTTAAAGATTGTCTTCTTCTTCGTCTTCTTGCTGGGAGATGTTGTCGTCTCGGAATCTCGAGTAATACTCATGCCAGGTCCCGGTCTGCTCCTCACTTATATAACCCCCGTTACCCCCACCACTCCCCATTTCCCCACTTTGAAGGTAAGATGCGAGTTTATAGGCGTTTTTTAAATCGCAATGTCTATCTTTTTCATGTTCTGGACTTTTAGTACAAATACAAACATTTTCCATCGTATACTTGTAGTTTTTATCCAAATCCACATCATTAACCGGAACATGAGTAAATCCTTCGATCCATCTTTTCTTTTCCAGTCCCTTTGTGTAAATATTGGTAAACTTGTCTGAAAAGTGATGCATAATGTGATACAAGTCCGTGTAACTTGTAAAACCATCATACCAATCGATATGATGGAAGTGTTTTGAAATCCATCTGTTGGTAGTAGCGGCTTTACTAGTTAAAGATGAATAAGAACATGGTGGTTTAAATAAAAACGAATAAGGAACACTTGTATTGATGTCGAAAAACACAAGTTCTTTTATGATAAATCTATCATCATTACCCCGAAACGCTTGGAACTCAATTATACCAGGTTTGGACTTTACTTGTTCTTCTTCCTTGTCCATTGCGAAGATCACTCGTCTGCTCATGACGAAGTCCAAAGGTCAACTGATTTCCACACCACGGTAGGTACGACTTTTATACCCGGCCGTACAGTTGTTGGCGCGTTGGTGTATATTTAACGTGGGCACCGTCCCCGGTAGGCCTAACCCCACAAAGTGTTTGATATTGTTTTAAAAATTAACCATTGCTGTGTAGTTAATTGCCATTTAGGTTTCCATCTTTACATTTTCCTTGTTTTCATTTTCATCACTAACACTTGATTCTTCTCCTCCTTCTTCTTCCTCTTCTTCACGTTTTACTGATTTCTTATGTAGTTGAGCGTACTTTTCCAATTGTCTCCACATTTGTACTTCATGAGGAACCCTATTGAATATAGAAGTATCTACAGGTCCGTACAACATAGGTGCGTCCGGTTGTTTGTCCAAAGTGTCTTCCAGATAATCTTTAATAATTGAACTTGAAAACACCAGTTGTCTCAAGTATCTCGTTATTGGTTCAGTTGCACAAGTTAGAATAAAAAACTCTTCTCGATTAAGTTGAATCTTGTTATCATGTCTTGTTGTGTCTCTAAACCGCAACTGATGATCACCACGATGTTTAACAATATCGATTTCCACATTTGAATCCAAAAGGCCTACTCTTGTCTTTCTTCCAAACATGTTACTACTTAAATAGCATTCTAGCAGATGCAAGTGTTTCATAAACGATTCCCAAGCAGTGTCCGTAAACAAAATCATTTTGGGTCCATGAGTTAAAATTACAGTAGGGGAATAATCTGTAGATTTCATAACACCGATTAAAACACTTTTGTCCAAACTGGAAGAGATTGGGTAAAATATTCGCAAGAATACCTCACTTAATATGTTAGGAGAAATATTATCTTCAATATCCCTTTTCCTCTTGTGTGCATTCTTTCTTCTTTTACCTTTTTCCTCAACATTATTACTGGCGTGGAGTTGTCCGCAAGCGTTGTGTTCATCTCCCTCCGGTTGACCTTGAAGATCTAAAAAGTCGGATATCTCCTTCTCAATATCTACTACATTTTCTTGTGTACCACTAGGAGAAGCCATATTGAATAAGATGCTACCCATACAACAACAGGCAACAAACTGATGAGGAGCGAGCTGAACGCTCTGCTTTTATACTCGCGGAATGCATTGGAATGTAGGAAAACCGGTCTTTTACAATACATTTTTAACAATTCCAGTTAAAGGTGTGTATGTTACGATTTTATCATGTAGAATTAAACAGTATGCAGTTGTATTAACCGGTATAGGCGCGTTGAATTCCATTTCTATTTTTATATCTACACTTGATGATTTTACCGATTCATTTTGTTTAGAACAATCGATTACAACTATAGGGTAACCATCTAAGTATTTTTCTGGTGATAGTAAAGGTGCATTCGTTTTACTATAATATGAACTTTGGAATCTTGCATACATATCGTACAATATGCTGTACTTTTTATTAGCGAATGACACATTTAAATTATCGTATGGAAAAAATTGTGAATTTAAATAAATTTTAATATTTTTCAAGTTGCAATGATCAAATTGGCCTGCATGTTTGGTGATGGTGTCTCTTCTGCCTGTTTGTAAACCAAATATAATATACCTGGCTCGTTCCACATAATTAGATGTTTTAACTGTCCAAGTGTGTCGATCCGTAGTTGGCAAGCTGGGATGTTCATGAAATTCCCAACTTCTAAAAGGAATTACAATATCACGATCAGCCTTTAACTTTCTTAATAGTAGCATTCTATGCTCGTCAGCTAATTTAACATGTGGAACTCTCCATACAATTTTGTCTAATGTTAATTTCCATTCTAAAGTTGCATCTGTTGTACCATCTGGAGCTTTAATAATATCTTTATCGTTTGAAGATCTCAACAAAACTAATTCTTGTTTAACGTTTAATATTATTTTCCTATAATCTTCAGCAAAACCAAGCAACAAACGTAACGGAATATGAAAATCAAAATTTCCATTTGTATCTGGAGTGATTGTGTCTTTTGCAGGTAAAACCCATCCTGCAGGTTGTATTAAATTGGTTTCATTAGCTGATATAGATGTTAATCCCTTTAAAGTTGTTGCAATACCTACTTTTTTAGTGGAATCAACTGTTACACCTGATATTTCATATCTAATTTCATCAAACAGGAAAGCCATAGGATTATTTATAAATGGAACTTTTGTACCAGTAGTAGTACCATCCTTTTTAGTAACTTTTCCTTCAATATACAAGTAACTTTCACATGGTAGTGTGTAAATGTCTTGATTTTGTATGGGAATACGAATTTCATCGTTATTGTTTAATTTTGATGAAGTGTAAGGGTTGTGGGTGTGATATTCTTTTTCCCATAGGGTTTCGTCGAATGTTGGACCCTGCGCTATATCCAGTATATCCATAATCGGTTAATTTTAATCCAATTCTCTCTAAGAAACGAATGTTCTCGCGTGTTAACTCCTCCACAGCTGAAGAGCTACTAATGCGGTTTCCCGTAGGTTGTTCGCTTTTAAATGTTAAACCCATGGTTTTGTATTAAAGTGTCGATTTTAAATGTAGTCTAACCGTAATAGGCTCTTCTCGGAAATCTATCAAGTTACCGTCTTGATCCAATACGTTCAACACGATGTCTGAAATGAAAGTGGTGTTCAACGGTAGATATACCAGGTTTTGTGGCTTTTCAACAATTTTAAATCCAGGCGGTACACTGGGGTAAAAAGTATGTATTATATGAGTATTTGCTCCATCTCTGTAAGCTCCTTGTATAATGTTACAAGTTATGTCTATACTATTGACTTTTAATATTGTTACAGTTTGTTTACCGGAATGTGTTTTATTTGGTTCTAAAATTGCTCCATCTTTGGGAAATCCTAATAAATCACCAATTGAGTTTGGCTTAGTGAAATCTATATAATATTTTGAAGTAAGCTCAGCTTTCATTGTATTGTTATTACCTTTTAGCGATATATTGTCTTTTCCCATTTTATTTTGCAAAAATTCATTAATATGATCAATTTCATAAGAACCTGTGGGTAAACTGCATTCTTCTAAGTCTGTAAACTTACCACTGGCATCTTTTCCTTTATAATAATGCAATAAGTTATTTTTACCTTCCGTAACATTGGGAATAGAGTTGTAAGTTGTAAAATCTAACAGTGCTGCCTCCCAAAATCTTCCTTTTTGCAAGCGTAACGCTGGAAAAAGGATACTTCGTAAAGTGGACGATTTTCCTGTTAATGATACCGTATAGGAAGACATCTCAATAGTGACTGATACTTTTAGCTAGGAATTCCAAACATAAATGGCCGCATATTGAAGTATTATCAGGTTGTTCTCTTTTATAGTTGTAATATATGTTTTTAGCAGATTTAAAATAATCTTGAAGTTCTTTTGGTGGTGGCAGGTTACCGAAACTATCAAAATAATATACATTGCTATTCAGTTTCTTATAACACACCCAATGGGTGCCGGGCCCTTCAGTATTATCCAAATTTACGATTCCAGTCTCATTTTTCCATATTTTCTTTGGTAAACTGTCCTTCATAAATACTCCGCGAAAAAATGGTATTTTTAAACAGGAAATATATCTGAATAATTCAACATTAGTCAACGCTTTATGTGGTATAACTAATTGATTTCTTTTATTTAATATGCACGATACGGTCTTAGGTATAGACCTGCCCCGTTTTTTACCATTGACCATATTGTCGGTTTTTTATTATTTTTCTTCGTAGAACGTCTTTTTAGTCTAATATTACCACCATGTTTCTTCATGGTTAATCCTTTTTTATTCCTACCCCTCCTTTTACCACCTCCTACCGCTGTTTTAGCCTTCATACCTGCTGTTACCGCTAAAGCTGCTGCTTTTTCCGCAATACTAGCGTCACTAGACTTTACTCGTTGCCAAGCTATATTTGCTAGCTTTTTATCAGCGATTGACCTATTTTTTGAATCGGTAAATGTGGAATATGCGATATCGTGTTCTTTACAAGCCTGATCTAACTTATTTATGCCTGGATCACCTCTTTCCAGTCGTTTTTGCAATTTAGTTCCTGGTCCGCAATACTGATAACCTCCCGGTATGTGAAATTCGTATGGTAAAGCGTCTATTGCTCTGTTTACGATAGATCCTACTGGAATACGATTTAAAGCTTTACTTAACAGAGAAACCGCTGTGGACGTGATACCGCCTCCTTTCCGTATAGTGTCTCGATATGGACTGGTGTAATGAAACGCCATGATTGTCTTTTATATTCGAAAAGCGTAACCCATGTGTTACCTCTATGACAGGTTGCACATAAATGATGTAATTTATGGTGTTATTTAATTAAATATCAAAAGTACCCCAATCTGATGATCTAAACTTTTGTGTGTTATGATTAAAAAAATATTTGTAAAGAATTTCTTGTTTAATCCATGTACTTCTCATTTTTTCGTCAATAGGTTTATGTTGTCCTGCTGCAATATAATTATGCATATCAAATAATAAATTACCTATTACTTTAACAAGAAAATTAACAGTTACAGCGTTATCGGCATAGTCAGGGTCTGCAACATTTGTTAATCGTTTGTTATCACAATTCCACCATTTTTTTCCAGTTGGCTCTAATTGTATTATCTGTTCATAAGTAACAGCATCACCAGGATTTTCACCAATACCTAAATTTGTCAATAACTTTCCTTTACCATCCCAAACATAATTGTTTTCTTCAAGTAAAGTAAACTTTTTATTTCCTTGTACAAATACATCTCCTTGACGTGTTACTACTTGGTTTTGTTTCACAAAACCGGAGGTTTCTTGTTTTAAAGTTTCCTTCATTTGACCCACCGTTGCACCGTCTGATGGTGCAAAACCATCTTTTACATTCGCTAAACAATTACCAAGACAGTCAATAACTCCTACATCACGTGTAATACAATGATCTTTGATGTATTTTAAATTTACAGCATCATTTTCATTTTTTGGATAACCTATATCGTTAATAGCAAAAAGAAATTTATATTTTATACCTATATCGTTTATAAAAAGAAAACCCATCTTTTGTCTTTTCAGGTATTATAGAATGTAAATAGCGTCTATTTATGCTGTCTTGTTCATCTACAGGGTCTGCTACGTTGGATATACGTCGATTTTCAGCATTATACGTTTTTCCATTGAACTTTAACGTATTCTTCAATTCTGATGATAAATAACCTCTGTTTATTGCATCAGCGTTTTGATTTGGCTTACCAACGTTGGAAATTCTATGATTACCCGCGTTATATGTGTTTTTGTCTAGTTTCAGCGTTGGTGATATCTCTTTTCTTAATACTTTTAAATTTATTGCATCGTTTTCATCTGTGGGATCATTGATGTTTTTTAACCGTTTATTACTAATATCATAATCTCCATCAGGTGTTTGTGGTAACCCAACACCTCTTTTTAAAATATTAAAGTAATATAATCCATCCGATGAATACCGTCCGAACTTGTCAACACTCATGGTGCAACTGAATAACATTCTAGAGTGTAACCCATTTTTATAATATTAGTCCCCGATTTCTAACCCATATCAGTTTTATACAAATTCTTAGTCTTCATCAGTTACATTTTCATCATTCCCAGGACATTTAAAATATTTTAAATCTGCACTGATTAATGCTCTGTCTGCTTCATTTCTAAATACATGATTTTTATGAATAAATTCTTCACCAGACAATTTTCTAAATCCGCTAAATGAATTTGGATCTGCAATTAGTATATTTTGATAATCATTTACATCCATTAATTTAAATCTTTGCTTATTATGAATAAACTCTTTATTTTTACTGTCATATTGTAATGTTTGTCCTACAGTTGCAGCATCATTTGGATCTCTTCCATTATGCAAGTTTTTTATTACTTTACCATTACATGTAAAAAATCTAAAAGAATGATCTGGATCTAGATGTACGGTTTGTGATAAAGCAGCTGCATCTCGAGCAGTATAACCCAATCTCATATTTGATAACCCTTTACCCATGCAATCCCAAGCATTATTTTTGTATGTTAATAAATTAAATTTTTCATTACCTTGAACAAATTCATCCCCTTGCTTCGATACTACTTGATCTTGTTTTACAAAAGAGGTTGTTTCTTGTTTTAAGGTTTCCATCATTTGACCCACTGTTGCACCATCTGATGGCGCCGAACCATCTTTAACATTTGCTAAACAATTACCAAAACAATCTATAACTCCAACATCGCGTGTAATACAATGGTCTTTGATATATTTCAAATTTACAGCATCATTTTCATTTTTTGGATAACCTATATCGTTAATAACAAATTTATAAAAAGAAAATCCATCTTTTGTCTTTTCAGGTATCAAGGAATGTAAATAGCGTCTATTTACGCTGTCTTTTGCATCTTTAGGATCATCTACGTTGGATATACGTTTATTGTTAGCACTATACGTTTTCCCATTGAATTTTAACGTATTCTTTAATTCAGATGACAAATAATCTTTGTTTATTGCATCACCGTTTTGATTTGGTTTACCAACGTTGATAATTCTATGATTTTCTGCGTCATATGTGTTATTGTGCAGTATTAATGTTGGTGATATCTTTTCCTTTAATATTTTTAAATTTATTGCATCATTTTCATCCATAGGATCTTTTATGTTTTTTAACCTTTTATTACTCATATCATAATCTCCATCAGGTGTCTGTGGTAAACCAGCACCTCTTTTTAAATTATTTGCGTAATATAATCCATCCGAGGAATAACGTCCGAACTTGTCGACACTCATGGTGCAACTGAATAGTATTTTAGGGAGCAACGCATTTTTTATAAGATTACCCCACGGTTTCGGAGTTCATCCACTAAAGCCACCCATTCGTTTTCCAATCCAGTATGACCCGCTTCTTTAGCTTCATGTATTAGTTTCATTCTATCCACCAATTTATTGATATTATTGTAATAAATCACATTTGTGTTATATAGTTTCTTCATTAAACCTGTACCTGTAACAGATTTGTTTCTTTTTCTTGGTTCTGGAGCACTTATATCCAAAGTGGATGACACAAACCTTCGTTTTACAGGTTTTCTTGGCATTATCAGCATTGGTTGTCTTCTCGTTGTTGGTATTAACTTGGATACAAATTCTCTATATTTTAAAGACCTAGATCTAAAAACTGGTTGGTCAGCTAAATACTTCCTCCTGTATGCATTGGTGTGTTCCAAAATCTGTTTATATGCTTCCATGTCTTCTTCTTTAACTAACAATTCTAAAGGCTTTTTTTCAAGTAATAATTCAAATAATCCTCTTGTGCCCTTATATCTTTGATTACCAACAATAATATTATCATCTTCATCAATGTTTACCGGGCTATTACCAACCATTAAACCTACTTCTGTTAATCTTACTCCATAACTATGGTAGTTTTTATTAGGATTTATTCCAGCTAACATTTTTATCATGTATTTCCTTCCTAAAGGTCCTTTGTTATGAATGTTTTCACCCAACAAGCTCATGTTTGACGGACCTTCCCTTGCTTCTTCTTCTTTTTCCTCTTCACTAGCAGTTGATACATCTTCATGTCCTCTTTTAGCTTTTACTTCATATAATTCTCTTATACCACTATAGTCTGGTGATTCTAGCTCTCTTTCAGGTTCTTCACCGGTAAAAGCACTATATGTAGAGGATTCCAGGTCTTCATCACTAAAATCTTCTGATTTTACATTTTCTCTTTCAAACTTTGTAATAGGTGCAATTGCATCTCCTTCCAAAACGGGTTTAGCAAATTTTTTGTTTAATTGTTTCAAGGGTTCAGTAATAGGTTTAAAAGTAGATTCAAGAAATTTCTCCCTTTCGCTAATACCTAATTTTAATGCTCTGTTTTTATCTCGAATAGAATCACTAAGTGATTTTATTTCCTTTATTAACTTTTCTTGGTTAACCATGTTTGTAGCAAGACGTGTTGTACAACAATGAATGTTTTACATCATGATCGGTGTATTAGTATAAATTTATCAAATCCTATCCTGTATCGACCATTGTTTAGCGGTTGTTCCTTCATAATTGTTAAAAACCCATACTTTTCAGCCCAAGCCTTTCCACACAACTCTTTAAATCGTTCAAATGGCATATCCGCACTTACATGGTCATAATATATGTGTTTTAGGTTGGTTTCATCCTGTTTAAATACAATTAACATGTTTGCATTGTCTCTAATGAGCTGTTTCGGTATTTTGCTGTAAGTTTGACCAATATAAATGCTATCTATGTTGTTATGTCGACCCATGGCGAAGTAATTTCTTATTGTATTTTGATTTTCACAAGATACATCGTCAAATATGAATACTGAGAATGGTTTAGCCTCTTGCGGTTGCATGACACTCTCGCTCGCGTTAAATTTAAAATATTTAACTTCAGGCACATTATTAAGTATTTGTTCCAATAACTGATATTTTGGTTGTTGTAGTGACTTTGTAAATACATATAAATTATTAAAACGTAATCCTTTAGGATTTGTAATCAAATTGAATACTACATTTGTTTTTCCACAATTGGAAGGACCGGTAACCAGACAACGCACCGTGTTTGGTAACAAAACACCGTGTTTCCCAGTATTGAATTGAGAACCATCCACTGTGAGTTCATCTATATTATTAATAGTAAAATTGTCTTTTTGCGGTATTATCTCCATCCTTTGTAATGGTTCAACCCAAAATGATGCTCTATCATTATATTAGATCCTTTTTAGGTATCCAAGAATCTTCCGTCTTATTAAATCCTAACCATCGTACTTTAACCTTATCCTTTTTTCGTTGCAACACCTTTTCGACTAGATATACATCACCTACTGTTGATTTTAACATTTCATGTCCATAAAACCCTCCTTCCAGCAATTGTCCTTTATTATCTTTTAAAATGTAAGTTTCTGGTATTGTAGGTTGCACCTTAAATACAGTAAATACCTCATTTGTCCAGTTTGGAAGATATCTTTTACTGAATACACCTTTGTATTTGCTTATTCGCACTTTATCACCAACATTAAACTTTTTAGGCTTTAGTTTTTCAACTCTTGGTTTAGTATTCATTTTTATACGTTTTAATACAAGTTTTTCATTTTTATTAGTCACCTGGCTTGGTTTCATACCAATAGTTCTATGAAACTTGTTATTGTAATCGCTTATAAGTTTTGGTAACATATCAATCCATACGTGTGATCCTCTGTTGGAAAACATCTTATACATCGCACCTTTTAAAGTTCTGTTAAATCTTTCAATTATTGATGCTTTTACCTCTGAATTGGTTGAGTAATGGTTAATGTTGTGTTTTTTCATTAAATTTGCAAATTCCTTATTAAAATATTCTTTTCCATCATCAGTTTGTAAATGTTTTATAGTATGTTTGTCTCTTTGTATAGCTGTTTCCATTGCTTTTGTAACACTTTTACCACTTTTATCTTTTAGTGGTAAAGCATCTGCCATTTTTAAAAAAACAATTAATAATAGTCAATATGTATTTAAATCCTCTATTTTGTTTACTATAAGGAATCATTTCGATTAAATCCGCTTGATATAAATCATTTATTCCTTTTATCACTGTATTTCTTCGTGGAAACTTTCTTCTTGCAGGTTTATGAAGTTCGTTGACAATTTGTTGCTTCAAGTCCTTCATATTGCAGGTTTGAATGTTTCATGTATCACATGTATAATCACAATGAATGTTGTCTTAAATATTCACATCATTTATATAGGTCAAGGTCATTCAAACTTGTGTAAAAAAATGGGGAACACGACGTTTGACTTGCCGTGTTCCCCATTTTTTACGGAAGGAGAAAGGAATAAGGTCGAAGTTGTAGAAGGACGAAGAATAGGTTACTAGTCGATAGGGTTTAGAGAGTAGTGGCCAAAAGGAAGAGTGTGAATTTTATCCGGCATAATATGCCTTTTATCATCTCGAGCTGATAGTGCCCTTTTAACTTCAGTGACACTGTAGACCTCATGTTTAAAGCTTCTGATAGTGTTGAACGTTGCAGACATTGTAGAATCTTCAAACAAGCAGGTCTTGTAATGGTCAAATTTCACATGTTTCTTCAAGTATGATGTTTTGACTCCTTTTGCTTTCTTGACTGTCGGTGTGTTGTTCTCGTTGTTCATTTTAAATGAATACAATTTTGCCATCAGTGCCACTATTTCTTCTAAAGGCATTCCATTTGCTTCATCTTTAAATTTTCCGATTACTTTTTTATTCTTTTCATTGTAATTTGGATGGTTCTTCGGATAGTCAGAGAAGTCAAAATCGTCTTTGTATGGGAAACTCCTTAGGTCTTCATACATGTCCAAAGTCTTTATCCAGTAGATAAACGCGTCGGTATCCATGTATGCAACTCCAATGTTGTCTCTTCCGTAGTGTTTAACCATTTTGTTGTAATGGAAATCATACATTAGAGTTTTACTTATATCCAAAATCGACATTCCAATGTATAACGGACGATCCATCACTATTGTTGTTTTCTTCACACTGACGGCAACTAGATCTTCGTTTATAATCATGGATGTTCCAAAATTTGGTTTTTGCACTAGTTTTTCCAATTTCTTAGGATCACTTACTAATTTAACAATCTTGTGTTTTCTTTTGTTTTCTAAGGTCTTCCCGAAGATGGCGTTGTTCATCAATTTGTAAAAGTCCTTTTCAAATGCTGATGTTGCTGCTGCTCTTCTTGTAGTGTTGGAATCAATATATTGTTTCAACCAACAAGACTGGGTGAATTCAATTGCTCTATGAATTCTCACTACACGTAGACCCAATTCAAGAGCTTGTTGAACTACCCAGTAGTGAGCCACATACCGATCTTTATTCTCCAACGTCATCATCAATTTTGGCCATCTTCCTGTCGGTGAAACTTCAGTCTTGGCTAGGAGAGGCAAGTCGTAGTGATGGTCATGAAGGTGCTCTGGATATTCGAAATCACAGTCCAAAATATAGCCTTTTGGACCATTCTTTGGAATCTGTGAGATGTCACCGATGGTGGCCGGGTCGATCCATTTGAAGTCAGCGTAGGGAAGCGGATTTGACATCGCCCAACCATAGAGGTTGTTCGCATCAAAATATCCAAGGTAGAGTGATGGTTGTTGCTCGTCGAAGTTGGGGATATACTTGTTGTTGGCCTTAACATGTCTGGTCACAGCTTGAGTCAAACCACCTCGTACACCTGATTCGATCATGAGGACCATATCAATGTCTGTGAGAAGCTCCAATCGACAGTTAGTTGACTTGAGCATAGCTTGCCATGCTAATCCAGGGGATGTATACGAGTGTAAAGGATCCAATCCGTAGGCTGAGAAACAGGTGTTCCGAAATTCTTCCATCACATCGCACAGCAGAGTTACATCCAATTTTATATAAAAATCAGAATATTCCCCTAAAGTTTGAATGTTTAGTTGGTTCCAAACATTACAAGCATGATTGTAGTCTTCATGGAGATTTCACTTTCATTTAATTTGCTATTGAAGGCTTCAATCGGTGGTAAACTGGTTTCTTCAAACTTTTCTGTGGAAGTTATATAATCATAGGGGAAAACTCCTTTTCGTAATACTAAGTCCAATTTATCTTCAGGTACAATTTTGCTGGTTTCTTTTAGATCTTTTCTTCTTAGGTTCTCAGACAATTTGCTCAAACTAGATGACATAAATCTATAAGAGTCTACGAAGCGAAGTTTAATTTTACCTACTGTTTTTGAGAAACTGATGTACTTCTCCAATGTTTCAGCTAATACTTCGATTTTTCCATCATCTCGTCCTAACTCTGGGATAATAAAGTGGGAGTCATAGCCGCTAAGATTGTGTAACACGACAGGGATAAAGTTTGGCAGTTTGTAATTTATATTGCATGAATTACAAGCAGGTCCTCTGTATAACCCTGTGAGGTGATCATGATCTCTTACTTTTTGATTTTCTTCACTAAAACTCTTCTTGCATAGATAACATCTTGTTGCCGAAATGTATTCTTCTTGTTGATTTTGGTTCAAAGGTTTCATGGGTAAAACATTACCGTATAGGCGTTCCACTTTTTCAGCAATGTCATACAACTGGTCTACAAAATACTTAGCAGCTTCTTCCCCACGGTAGAGTATCGGAGTGGATGTTAAGCCATAGTCTTGCAATTGTTCTTCAGGTAAAGTAGATTTCACCAATAAGCAAAAACTGTTAGGTTGATGCAATTGATATTTGGTTCTTCTAGTTACTTCACCATCCGAAAGTTCCTGCGGCACTAACGTGGATTCAAAGTCAGCGTAGATAACTAGTGGAATCCGGTATTGGTGAACTGTTTTATTGAACTGAACAAATGCTCTAGATGGTGGTGGCAGACTAATCTTCACTTCATAGTTGTCATTACAAAGACGTTGGTGTTCTGACAACCACTCTGATCCTCCACGTCCCAAGTCTTTATTTGTGAAACAAAAGCATCTCTTACACACTGTTACTCTAATTTTCTTTTTAGTCACTTGTCGTCCAACCAAAGTTTCAAAGTTCTTGATGTAAACATAATGTGATATTTCTTCTTTGGTCAATAGCAACAAATCTGTATGGTTTTGACGTTCAGTCTTTGTAACTCGTAACGGGTAAACGTTATTTGATTCGTCTAAACCAAACACATTAACTGAAACTCCTGGGTTTTTTCTTTCAAATTTAGCAACATCATTAAGACTAACAGGATACGACATACCTTGGAAGTTATAGCGGTGTTGAACAGCTTCGTATGCTATGCTAGGTCTACAGGCCATAGGTTCCACATATTTTGCTAACATTGCATACCGGAAACATTCATTATCCTCATTTTTCACATTGATACATGATCTTGTATCTCGGATCACCTTTGGTAGAGGGATAAAGCTGCTTCCTCTCATACCATATCCATGCTGTGAACCCTCACATCCATACCTTCAATTGATGATAGCGTCCAGCCGGATCCTCTTCCTTCATGTTCTTGAAGTTTCACTAGCAGTTCAACCAAACATTCTTCTAAAATTTCGTTGATATCAGATGTGGTTGTAAGGGTTCGGTTTTTAGCAATGAATGCTCTCGGTGAATTTTCACCATCGGTATTAGTAAACATAGCCTCCAACACCAATCCAAATTTAATAAAGTTCAATTTTGCCAATTCTTCCGTCAATGTTTTTACAACTAGCTTTTTAGCTTGACTTATAAAATTTTCCAATTCTAATTGCACGTTATTAATTTTGAAATGAATTACAACTGGTCCTGGCAAGGCTGTAGTACGCAGTTGTCTTATATCTTCCATATCCTCTTCTTGGGTACGCAGTTGTCTTACATCTTCCACTTCTTCTTCCGTATCTTCTTCTTCCATTTTCTCTTCTTGAATAAATCCTCCAGCTGTAGATGGTCCAGCTCCGGCAAATTGAATAACACTTGGTCTTCTTCTTTGCATTAACTGTAAATAGCTAGCCCAGTCCTGCTTCTGAGGTTTTTCAAAAAACCGATCAATCGCATCCAAGTCTTCTTCACTTACTACAATCTCTTCTTTTCTGTCCTCTTCATGATGCAATTCTCGGTGTAACTGTAGATAGCTATCCAATTCGTCCATCTGATTATGATGGTTTTCCAAAAACCGATCAATCGCATCCAAGTCTTCTTCACTTACTACAATCTCTTCTTTTCTGTCCTCTTCATGATGCAATTCTCGATGTAAAACAAAGATATCTTCGTCTTGGAAAAACTCACCACAAATATCGCAAAGGGCCATTTTTTACAGTTTGGCTTTGAGTGTGCACTCGGTGAATGTCCACGCAATAATGAGCAGCGCGCTCAACCGGGTCCCTTTATACCCGAGGTTGAAGGGTGGGGGAAGGTGACGTCATATACATCCGGTTTATCAATCATGTAGTAGATTTGGCTTTTAAACACCCATTTTCAATATATTCTTCAACAGGCTTGATAAACCAATGATGTTTGATCTAAATCCACTACTTTGTACAAGTTTTTTCAAAGATGTCTGTTTGAGCAACAAGTTTTTTCAAAGATGTCTGTTTGAGCAAGTTTATGTGGAACAAGGTCATTTCAAATTATTATTTTTCAGCGGGGGATAGAGCACTGCAATGGAGCCATGGTATAGAAGTGGTGTATCCATCCAATTGGTTTGCCCTTTTTATACCCCCACAAACTATGCATTTATGTGGGTCAAGGTCGCGCACGGGTGAGCCCCACCCAAGGGTATAGGGTAGGGGTAGGGGTGGGGGCGGGGGTGTAGGGGTGGAGGTGTAGGGAAGGGGGGGGGCGGAGGTGTATGGGGTGGAGGTGTAGGGGGTGGAGGTGGAGAAGGGGCGGGGGCGGGGGCGGGGGCGGGGGCGGAGGTGCAGTGTCAGTCTTTACTATATTTAGGTTGAGGTCACGTAAAAACTTTAAAAAAATAAAGCCCCACCTGGGGCATTTAGGTTGCCATCGCTATAGTCTCTAAAGAGACCCAACTATGGACAACTACAGACTTGTGTGTTAGTAATGCCTACCCATTAAAGTTTAAAAGACAAAGTACTTTAATATATTTACTGTGTTAATAAAAACCTTACTGTTAAAGATTTTGAAAACTTTCATATATTTAGGTCAAGGTCACAGAAAACTTTTAAAAAAATTAAGCCCCACACCCCCATAGGGGTGTGGGGCACTTGGGTTGTCATTGCTGTAGCCTCCGAAGAGACCCAACTATGACAACAGGGCAACATCCAATGTCGTGTTCCCTTCGCCACGCGAGACTTGTAAACATTTACTGCATTGTCTTTTCAATAGCTAACAAAAATTCATTTACATAATTTTGAGTTTCCAGGAGGAAACAAACTGAGGACACCCTAATGGCTTACGTCCTCGGTCCGAGTGCAGAGGCCGCCGCAACCTTTTGCATGCCAGCGTACAAACGGACATACTCCCACAACCCCAGCCGCAACCTGTTGCATGCCTGAGAGGAGCCTAACAATACTTCAAAGTAACTTTACTACCGTAATCTTTAATATTTTTAATTTAGCAATGCAGTAACTTTTTTACAAGTCCTTTGTGGGTCAAAACCACACGGACATTAAAAAATTTCGGCCCCCGTACATCCATGGCGAACCACGAATGTTCGGGGGCCTTGGGGACTAAAAAACACAAATAGCTAACAAAGATTTATTTACATAATTTTGAGTTTCCAGAAGGGAAACTAACTGAGGACACCCTAGTGGCTTACGTCCTCGTCCGAGTGCAGAGGCCGCCGCAACCTTTTGCATGCCAGCGTACAAACGGACATGCTCCCAAATGCCATCCGCAACCTTTTGCATGCCTGGCAGGAGCCTAACAATTATGAAAAGTGGCTTTACACGGGGGCCTACTCCCGTTCCCTGTCGTTACAATTTAATTTGAGCTGTGAAAAACGCTCAAGGGGAAATGCTAAAACAAGCGTATACACTTTAGTTAAATATAACACACTTACAACACACAATTGAGCTCAACATGGTTAATGCTGGAACAAGCACATACACATTAAACACATATGACAAACAAGACAAAGACAGACAGGAGACATAGGGTACAAGTGAAACAATCTCATATAAAACACTTCCCAATACCCAAACGCAAGCGCAATATCTTAGAAATAATACAAGTCTTAAAGTTAGAGTAGACTTCGCTAAACAGTGAAGGCGCCTTTCAGTGTTTAGTGAGGCCTATGGCGGTCCGTCCCGATCGTTCACGTTCAACGCTCGGGAGCGGACTGCGAGCCGGCTGTGGCCGGGCCGCCTTATATCCCCACCGGTCTCCCCCGGCATGGGGCGGGGGTCCACCCCGGGGGCGGAGGTCCACCCCGGGGAGGGGGGGGGGTCCGCCCCCCAAAAAACGGAGACGGGGGCGGAGGGGGCGGGGGGGGGGGTCCGCCCCCCAAGAAACGGAGACGGGGGCGGAGGGGGGGGGGTCCGCCCCCCAAAAAACGGAGACGGGGGCGGAGGGGGCGGAGGGGGGGGGTCCGCCCCCCAAAAAACGGAGACGGGGGCGGAGGGGGCGGAGGGGGGGGGGGGTCCGCCCCCCAAAAAACGGAGACGGGGGCGGAGGGGGCGGGGGGGGGTCCGCCCCCCAAAAAACGGAGACGGGGGCGGAGGGGGTGGAGGGGGGGGGTCCGCCCCCCAAAAAACGGAGACGGGGGCGGAGGGGGCGGAGGGGGGGGGGCGCCCCTCAGGGGGTGGTTCAAGGTCACCGACTACACTTTTACTCTAAGTCTGGTTCAAGGTCACCCACTACACTTCTACTCTAAGTGTTCGCAATACCCCCACCCTAATCGAGTCCCTAAGCTACGTGACGGCGCTCAGCCAGTATGTCTCAGGCTTGCATGCGGTAAGCATCGCTGCTCTTCGACTCTGTTCATGTAAGTGTTTTACAAGTTTTTGCCTCAAGGTCATTACACTTTAACTCTGGACTAACATGGCTTGGATTTTCTCTGATTTTACTCAAGGTCACTACACTTTAACTCTGGGATGATATCGACTTGTAGTATTTCAGTGTTTTGACTCAAGGTCATCACACTTTAACTCTGGGGCGGGATCGACTTGTAGTATTTCTGTGTTTTGACTCAAGGTCACCACACTTTAACTCTGGGGTGATTTCAACTTGTAGTATTTCAGTGTTTTGACTCAAGGTCACCACACTTTAACTCTGGGACGTTATCAACTTGTAGTATTTCTATGTTTTTACTCAAGGTCATCACACTTATGTAAATTTGAGGTAGCACCAAAACGGTGCTACCTGGCTTGACATTTTCAAGTTCCCCAAGGTCATCGCAGTTCCCCCACCACTTCCCATATACCTAGAGTGCGCGGAGCCGGACAGTCAGTCGCTCGGTGTCTGTCGTAGGGTGCACATCGCGGTTGCAGTAATGGTCGAATGGGGGCTTCTGGGCCCAGTTCAAGGTCACCCGGGCGTTGTCACATGACGGTTTAGGCAGAGTCACGTTGCAAACTTCAAGTTTCCTCGGCACTTTTGCTGTTTCTCATCGCAAATTCGCTCCAAGTCGTCAAGGTCATGGTAACTGTGACTGAAACTCGGAGCGTAGTGTGAGAAACGGCAAAAGTGCCGAAAAATTTTAGGTTTCAGCGTGACCTTGACCTTTTGTGGCATCAATGACGTCATCTTGGTGACGTAAGGGGTGATGACGTCATCAGCACGTCATTTCTGTGACGTCATGGGTGTGACGTCATGGATGTGACGTCATTGGTGATGACGTCATCGATGATGCAATCGATGACGTCATCGATGAGGTCATTGACCTCGATGACGTCATCGATGACGTCATCCCTCAGGTGACCTTGAACTGTTCCAAAAGCCCCCATCCCCACTACTAACTTTAATATTTTTTAAGTCACAATGATCAAATTGGCCTGCATGTTTGGTGATGGTGTCTCTTCTGCCTGTTTGTAAACCAAATATAATATACCTGGCTCGTTCCACATAATTAGATGTTTTAACAGTCCAAGTGTGACGATCCGTAGTTGGCAAGCTGGGATGTTCATGGAATTCCCAACTTCTAAAAGGAATTACAATATCACGATCGGCCTTTAACTTTCTTAATAGCAGCATCCTATGCTCGTCAGCTAATTTAACATGTGGAACTCTCCATACAATTTTGTCTAATGTTAATTTCCATTCTAAGTCTGCATCCGTTGTACCGTCTACAGCTTTAATAATGTCTTTATCGTTTGAAGATCTTAACAAAACTAATTCTTGTTTAACATTTAATATTATTTTTCTATAGTCTTCAGCAAAACCAAGCAACAAACGTAATGGAATATGAAAATCAAAATATCCCTTTGCATCTGGACTGATTGTGTCATTTGTAGGTAAAACCCATCCTGCAGGTTGTAGTAAGTTTGTTTCATTAGGTGATATAGATGTTAACCCCTTTAAAGTTGTTGCAATACCTACTTTTTTAGTGGAATCAACTGTTACACCTGATATTTCGTATCTAATTTCATCAAATAGGAAAGCCATTGGATTATTTATAAATGGAACCTTTGTACCAGTAGTCTTACCATCCTTTTTAGTAACTTTTCCTTCAATATACAAGTAACTTTCACATGGTAGTGTGTAAATGTCTTGATTTTGTATGGGGATACGAATTTCATCGTTATTGTTTAATTTTGATGAAGTGTAAGGGTTGTGGGTGTGATATTCTTTTTCCCATAGTGTTTCGTCGAATGTTGGACCCTGTGCTATATCCAGTATATCCATAATCGGTTAATTTTAATCCAATTCTCTCTAAGAAACGAATGTTCTCACGTGTTAACTCCTCCACAGCTGAAGAGCTACTAATGCGGTTTCCCGTAGGTTGTTCGCTTTTAAATGTTAAACCCATGATTTTGTATTAAAGTGTAGATTTTAAATGTAATCTAACCGTAATAGGCTCTTCTCTGAAGTCTACCAAGTTACCGTCTTGATCCAACACGCTCAACACGATGTCTGAAATGAAAGTGGTGTTCAACGGTAGATATACCAGGTTTTGTGGCTTTTCAACAATTTTAAATCCAGGTGGTATACTTGGGTAAAATGTATGTATGATATGGGTGTTAGCCCCATCCCTGTAAGCTCCTTGTATAATGTTACAAGTTATGTCTATACTATTGACTTTTAATATTGTTACTGTTTTCTTACCGGAATGTGTTATATCTGGTTCTAAAACAGGCTCATCGTTGGAAAATCCTAATAAATCACCAATTGAGTTTGGTTGAGTAAAATCTATATAATATTTGGAAGTAATTTCAGCTTTCATCGTATTATTATTACCTTTTAATGTTATATTGTCTTTTCCCATTTTAGTTTGCAAAAATTCATTTATATGATCAATTTCATAAGAACCTGTGGGTAACCTGCACTCTTGTAAGTCTGTAAATTTCCCACTGGCATCATTTCCCTTATAATAATGCAATACGTTATTTTTACCTTCCGTAACATTGGGAATAGAGTTGTAAGTTGTAAAATCCAATAGTGCCGCCTCCCAAAACCTTCCTTTTTGCAAGCGTAACGCTGGAAAAAGGATACTTCGTAAAGTGGACGATTTTCCTGTTAATGATACCGTATAGGAAGACATCTCAATAGTGACTGATACTTTTAGCTAGAAATTCCAAACATAAATGGCCGCATATTGAAGTATTATCAGGTTGTTCTCTTTTATAGTTGTAATATATGTTTTTAGCAGATTTAAAGTAATTTTGAAGTTCTTTTGGTGGTGGCAAATTACCGAAACTATCAAAATAATATACATTGTTATTTAGTTTCTTATAACAAACCCAATGGTGCCAGGCCCTTCAGTATTATCCAAATTTACAATTCCAGTCTCATTTTGCCACATTTTCTTTGGTAAACTGTCTTTCATAAACACACCGCGGAAAAATGGTATTTTTAAACAGGAAATATATTTAAATAATTCAATATTGGTTAATGCTTTATGTGGTATGACCAATTGATTTTTTTCATTTAATATGCACGATAAGGTCTTAGGTAAAGACCTGCCCCGTTTTTTACCATTGACCACACGGTGGGCTTCTTCCTGCCTTTTCTGCTAGATCGTCGTCTTCTTATATTTCCTCCATGTTTTCTTGTGGTTGACTTCCTTTTTACCCTTCTTCTCCTCCTTTTTCCACCTCCTACTGCTGTTTTAGCCTTCATACCTGCTGTTACTGCTAAAGCTGCTGCTTTTTCTGCTATGCTAGCGTCACTTGATTTTACTCGTTGCCAAGCTATGTCCGCAAGCTTTCTGTCTGCTATCGATCTATTTCTTGAATCGGCAAACGTGGAATATGCGATATCGTGTTCTTTACAAGCCTGATCTAACTTGTTTATGCCTGTATCACCTCTTTCCAGTCGTTTTTTCAATTTAGTTCCTGGTCCGCAATACTGATAACCTCCCGGTATATGAAATTCGTATGGTAAAGCGTCTATTGCTCTATTTACGATAGATCCTACTGGAATACGGTTTAAAGCTTTACTTAACAGAGAAACCGCTGTGGACGTGATACCGCCTCCTTTCCGTATAGTGTCTCGATGTGGACTGGTGTAATGAAATGCCATGATTGTCTTTTATATTCGAAAAGCGTATCCTATGTGTTACCTCTATGACAGGTTGCACATAAATGAAGTCATTTATTGAGTTATTTAATTAAATATCAATATCACCCCAATCTGATGATCTAAACTTTTGCGTTTTAGGGTTAATAAAGTATTTATTATAAATTTCTCGTTTAATATATTCACCTCTCATGGATTCATCATAAGTATTATGACCCGATTTTCCTTGAAGAATATCTGGTGTAAAATGATTGTGTAAATCAAATATCGCATTACCTAAAACTTTTACAAGAAAATTAACAGTGACAGCATTATCTACATGTTCAGGGTCTTTAAGGTTTGTTATACGTTTATTATTACAATTATACACTTTACTATCCTTAAATGATGTTGTAATGGTCTGTCCTACAGTTGCAGAATCATTTGCTTCTCTTCCTTCTTTCAAGTGTTTTATCACTTTATCATTACATGTAAAATATACAAAGTAATGATTTGGATCTAAATGTACGGTTTGTGATAAAGCGGCTGCATCATGATCCTCATAACCCCATCCCATATTTGATAACTTTTTATCCATGCAATCCCAAGCATTATTTTTGTATGTTAATAAATTAAATTTTTCATTACCTTGAACGAATTCATCCCCTTGCTTCGATACTACTTGATTTTGTTTTACAAAAGAGGTTGTTTCTTGTTTTAAGGTTTCCATCATTTGACCCACTGTTGCACCATCTGATGGCGCCGAACCATCTTTAACATTTGCTAAACAATTACCAAAACAATCTATAACCCCTACATCACGTATGATACAATGATATTTTATACATTTGAGGTTTACAGCATCATTTTCATTTTTTGGATAACCTATATCGTTAATAACAAATTTATAAAAAGAAAATCCATCTTTTGTCTTTTCAGGTATCAAGGAATGTAAATAGCGTCTATTTACGCTGTCTTTTGCATCTTTAGGGTCATCTACGTTGGATATACGTTTATTGTTAGCACTATACGTTTTCCCATTGAATTTTAACGTATTTTTTAATTCAGATGACAAAAAACCTTTGTTTATTGCATCACCGTTTTGATTTGGTTTACCAACGTTGATAATTCTATGATCTTCTGCGTCATATGTGTTATTTTGTAGTCTTAATGTTGGCGATATCTTTTCCTTTAATATTTTTAAATTTATTGCATCGTTTTCATCCGTAGGATCTTTTATGTTTTTTAACCTTTTATTACTCATATCATAATCTCCATCAGGTGTTTGTGGTAAACCAGCACTTCTTTTTAAACTATTCGCATAATATAACCCATCCGAGGAGTAACGTCCGAACTTGTCGACACTCATGGTGCAACTGAATAGTATTCTAGGGAGTAACGCATTTTTATGAGATTACCCCACGGCTTCGGAGTTCATCCACTAAAGCCACCCATTCGTTTTCCAATCCAGTATGACCCGCTTCTTTAGCTTCATGTATTAGTTTCATTCTATCCACCAATTTATTGATATTATTGTAATAAATCACATTTGTGTTATATAGTTTCTTCATTAAACCTGTACCCGTAACAGACTTACTTCTTTTTCTTCTTTCCTGAGCACTTACATCTAAAGTGGATGCCATAAATCTTCGTTTTACAGGTTTTCTTTGTGTTAACGGCATTGTTTGTCTTCTAGTTGGTATTAACTTGGATACAAATTCTCTATATTTTAAAGACTTAGATCTAAATGGAAGTTGGTCAGGTAAATACCTTCTCCTATATGCATTTGTCTGTTCCAAAATATTTTTATATGCTTCCATGTCTTTTTCTTTCACTAACGATACTGAAGGCTTATTTTCAAATAATAATTCAAATAATCCTTTTGTGCCCTTATACCTTTGATCACCAATGACAATATTATCATGTTCGTCAACGTTTAACGGGCTATTACCTATCATTAAACCATCTTCTGTTAATCTCGCTCCATAACTATGGTAATTCTTATTAGGAATTGTTCCGAGTAACATTTTTACCATGTATTTCCTTCCTAAAGGTCCTTTGTTATGAATGTTTTCACCCAACAAGCTTATGTTTGACGGTCCTTCTCTTGCCTCTTCTCTTTTTTCCTCTTCAGTAGCAGTTGGTGCTTCCTCAGGTCCCCTTTCACTATATCCTGGTGATTCTAGCTCTCTTTCAGATTCTGCTCCGGTAAAGCCGCTGTATGTAGAGGATTCCGGGTCTTCATCACTAAAACCTTCATATTTTACACTTTCTATTTCAAACTTTGTGATAGGTGCAATCGCATCTCCTTCCAATACAGGTTTCGCAAATTTTTTGTTTAATTGTTTCAAGGGTTCAGTAATGGGTTTAAAAGTAGATTCAAGGAATTTCTCCCTCTCGCTAATACCTAGTTTCAATGCTCTGTTTTTAGCCCGAATAGAATCACTAAGTGATTTTATTTCTTTTACTAATTTTTCTTGGTTAACCATGTTTGTAGCAAGACGTGTTGTACAACAATGAATGTTTTATACCACGTTCAATGTATTAATATAAATTTATCAAATCCTATCCTGTATCGACCATTGTTTAGCGGTTGTTCCTTCATAATTGTTAGGAACCCATACTTTTCAGCCCAAGCCTTTCCACATAACTCTTTAAATCGTTCAAATGTCATATCCGCATTTACATGATCAAAATATATATGTTTTAGGTTGGTTTCGTCCTGTTTAAATACAATTAACATGTTTGCATTGTCTCTAATGAGTTGTTTTGGTATTTTGCTGTAAGTTTGACCAATATAAATGCTATCTATGTTGTTATGTCGACCCATAGCGAAGTAATTTCTTATTGTGTTTTGGTTTTCACAAGATACATCGTCGAATATGAACACGGAGAATGGTTTAGCTTCTTGTGGTTGCATGACACTCTCGCTTGCATTAAACTTTAAATATTTAACTTCAGGCACATTAGTCAGTATCTTTTCCAATAATTGATACTTTGGTTGTTGTAGTGATTTTGAAAATACATATAGATTGTTAAAACGTAATCCTTTAGGGTTTGTAATCAAATTGAATACTACATTAGTTTTTCCACAGTTGGAAGGTCCGGTAACCAGACAACGAACGGTGTTTGGTAACAAATTGCCATGTTTCCCACTATTGAATTCTGAATTATCCACTGTGAGTTCATCTATATTATTAATAGTAAAACTCTCTTTTTGTGGTACTATCTCCATCCTTTGTAATGGTTCAACCTAAAATGATTCCCTATCGTTATATCAAATCCTTTTAGGTATCCAAGAATCTTCCGTCTTATTAAATCCTAACCATCAAACTTTGACCTTATCTTTTTTCCGTTGCAACACCTTTTCAACTAAATATACATCGCCTACTGTTGATTTTAACATTTCATGTCCATAAAACCCTCCTTCAAGCAATTGTCCTTTATTATCTTTTAAAATATATGTCTCAGGTACTGTAGGTTGTACTTTGAATACATTAAAAACCTCATTGGTCCAATTTGGCAGATATCTTTTACTGAATACACCTTTATATTTACTTATTCGCACTTTATCACCCACATTAAATTTTTTAGGCTTTAGTTTTTCAACTTTTGGTTTTGTATTCGTTTTTATACGTTTTAATACAATGTTTTCATTTTTACTAGTTACTTGGTTTGGTTTCATCCCGATAGTCCTATGAAATTTGTTATTGTAATCGTTTATAAGTTTTGGTAACATATCAATCCATATGTGCGATCCTTTGTTGGAAAACATTTTATACATTGCACTTTTTAAAGTTCTGTTGAATCTTTCGATTATTGAGGCTTTTACTTCTGAATTGGTTGAGTAATGGTTTATATTGTGTTTTTTCATTAAATTTGCAAATTCCTTATTAAAATATTCTTTTCCATCATCTGTTTGTAAATGTTTAATAGTATGTTTGTCTCTTTGTATAGCTATTTCCATTGCTTTTGTAACACTTTTGCCACTTTTATCTTTTAGCGGTAAAGCATCTGCCATTTTTGAAAAACAGTTAATAACAGTCAATATGTATTTATATCCTTTATTTTGTTTGCTATAAGGAATCATTTCGATTAAATCTGCTTGATATAAATCATTAATTCCTTTTATCACCGTATTTCTTCGTGGAAACTTTCTTCTTGCAGGTTTATGAAGTTCGTTGACAATTTGTTGCTTCAAGTCCTTCATATTGCAGGTTTCAATGTTTGTTGTCTCACATGTATAGTCACAATGAATGTTGTTTTAAATATTCACATCATTTATAAGGGTCAAGGTCATCCAAACTTGTGTAAAAAAATGGGGAACACGGCGTTTGACTTGCCGTGTTCCCCATTTTTTACGGAAGGAAAAAGGAATAAGGTCGAAGTTGTAGAAGGACGAAGAATAGGTTACTAGTTGATAGGGTTTAGAGAGTAGTGGCCAAAAGGAAGAGTGTGGATTTTGTCGGGCATAATGTGTCTTTTATCATCCCGAGCTGACAGCGCTTTTTTAATTTCGGTGACACTGTAGACTTGATGCTTGAAGCTTCGGATATTGTTGAATGTTGCTGATATTGTAGTATCTTCAAACAAACAAGTCTTGTAGTGGTCAAATGTCACGTGTTTTTTTCAAATAAGATGTCTTCACTCCTTTTGCTTTCTTGACTGTCGGTGTGTTGTTCTCGTGGTACATCTTAAATGAATACAATTTCGCCATCAGCGCCACTATTTCTTCTAAAGGCATTCCATTTGCTTCATCTTTAAATTTTCCGATTACTTTTTTATTTTTTTCATTAAAATTTGGATGGTTCTTCGGATAGTCAGAAAAGTCGAAATCTTCTTTGTATGGAAATGTCCTTAGGTCTTCATACATGTCCAAAGTCTTTATCCAGTAGATAAACGCGTCCGTATCCATGTATGCGACTCCAATGTTTTCCCTTCCGTAGTGTTTAACCATTTTGTTATAATGGAAATCATACATCAGGGTTTTACTTATGTCCAAAATCGACATACCTATGTATAACGGACGGTCCATGACTATTGTTGTTTTCTTCATACTGACAGCGACTAGATTTTCGTTTATAATCATGGATGTTCCGAAATTTGGTTTTTGCACTAATTTTTCCAATTTCCTAGGATCACTCACTAATTTTACATTTTTGTGTTTTCTTTTGTTCTCCAAGGTCTTCCCAAAGATGGCGTTGTTCATTAATTTATAGAAGTCCTTTTCAAATGCTGTTGTCGCTGCAGCTCTTCTTGTAGTGTTGGAATCAATATATGGTTTCAACCAACAAGACTGGGTGAATTCAATTGCTCTATGAATTCTCACTATGCGTAGACCTAATTCAAGAGCCTGTTGAACTACCCAGTAGTGAGCCACATACCGATCTTTATTCTCCAAGGTCATCATCAATTTTGGCCATCTTCCTGTCGGTGAAACTTCAGTCTTGGCTAGGAGAGGCAAGTCGTAGTGATGGTCATGAAGGTGCTCCGGGTATTCAAAATCACAGTCCAAAATATAGCCTTTTGGACCATCCTTTGGAATCTGTGAGATGTCTCCGATGGTGGCCGGGTCGATCCATTTGAAGTCAGCGTAGGGAAGCGGATTTGACATTGCCCAACCATAAAGGTTGTTTGCGTCAAAGTAGCCAAGGTAGACCGATGGTTGTTGCTCGTCGAAGCCGGGGATGTACTTGTTGTTGGCTTTGACATGACGTGTTACAGCTTGTGTCAAACCGCCCCGTACACCAGATTCCATCATGAGCACCATATCTATATCTGTTAGAAGTTCCAATCGACAGTTGGTTGACTTTAGCATAGCTTGCCATGCTAATCCTGGAGATGTGTACGAGTGTAGAGGGTCCAGTCCATAGGCGGAGAAGCAGGTGTTTCTGAATTCTTCCATCACATCGCACAGCAGAGTTACGTCCAGTTTTATATAAAAGTCTGAATATTCCCCTAAAGTTTGAATGTTTAGTTGGTTCCAAACATTACAAGCATGATTGTAGTCTTCAACGGAGATTTCACTTTCGTTTAGTTTGCTGTAGAAGGCTTCAATCGGTGGTAGACTGGTTTCTTCAAATTTTTCTGCAGAAGTTATGTAATCGTAGGGGAACACTCCTTTACGTAATACTAAGTCCAATTTATCTTCAGGTACAATCTTGCTGGTTTCTTTTAGGTCTTCTCTTCGTAGATTCTCAGACAATCTGCTCAAACTAGATGCCATAAATCTATAAGAGTCTACAAAGCGAAGTTTAATTTTAAAGATTTTTTAAGATTGTGTAACACGACAGGGATAAAGTAAGGCAGTTTGTAATTTATATTGCATGAATTACAAGCAGCTCCTCTGTATAAACCTGTCAAGTGATCGTGATCTCTTACTTTTGGATTTTCTTCACTGAAACTCTTCTCGCATAGATAACATCTTGATGCCAGATTATATTCTTCTTGTTGATTCTCATTCAAAGGTTCCATAGGTACGACATTACCATACAAGCGTTGTACCTTTTCAGCAATGTCATACAACTGGTCTACGAAATACTTAGCGGCTTCTTCACCACGGTAGAGTATTGGAGTGGATGTTTAACCATAGTCTTGCAATTGGTTTTCAGACAAGGTTGATTTAACTAGTAAACAAAAACTGTTGGGTTGATGCAACTGATATTTTGTTCTTCTAGTCACTTCGCCGTCCGGCAGCTCCTGTGGTACTAACGTTGATTCAAAATCTGCGTAGACCACTAGTGGAATTCGATATTGGTGAACCGTCTTGTTAAATTGTATTGAAGCTCGGGTAGGCGGTGGAAGACTTATCTTTACTTCATAGTTCTCGTTGCAAAGTCTTTTATGTTCCAACAACCACTCCGATCCTCTACGTCTTGAATCTTTCCAAGAAAAGCAGAAACATCTCTTGCAAACTGTAATCCTATTTACTCTTTTGGTCAATTGTTTTACAACTAAGGCTTCAAAGTCCTTTATCCATACATAATGGGAAATTTCACCCTTAGTTATCAATAGCAAATCCGTGTGGTTTCTTTGCTCAACCTTTACTACCCGCAAAGGATAAACGTTGTTCGAATCATCCAGACCAAAAACATTGACTGAAACGCCAGGATTTTTCTTTTCAAATTTGTCAATGTCTTTCAAGGTAACTGGGTAGGTGAGACCTTGAAAGTTGTAGCGGTGTTCATTCTCGTAATATTCTCTACCAACTCTACAAGGATGATCTTTAACATACTTGGTTAACATTGCATACTTTAAACATTCATTACCCTCATTTTGAACATTTCTACACGAGTTAGTGTTTTGGATTTTCTTTGGTAGAGGTATAAAACTACTACCTCTTAAACCATATCCATGTTTATGAACCCTAACATCCATACCTTCAATTGATGACAAAGTCCATCCAGATCCTCTTCCTTCATGTTCTTGGAGTTTGGTTATAAGTTCCTCCAAGCATTCTTCAATAATATCATCAATGTCGGAGGTGAAGGTAAGGGTTCGATTTTTGGTAATGAATGCTCTCAATGCTGTTTCACCATCAGTATTGTTAAACATAGCCTCTAACACCATTCCAAATTTAATAAAATTTAGCCTTTGTAATTCTTCCCTCAAAGTTTCACCAACAAGTTCCTTAGCCTGGGTTATGAATGTTTCCAGTTCCAATTGAAGGTTATTAATTTTGAAATGTGTTACAACTCGTCCTGGCAAGGCCGTGGTGCGCAATTGTCTTACATCTTCCAGTTCTTCTTCTTCCATATCCTCTTCTTCGGTGTCCTCTTCTTCGGTGTCCTCTTCTTCAATAGGTCTTGTAGCAGTAGATGGTCCAGCACCAGCAAATTGTATCACACTAGGTCTTCTTCTTTGCATTTGCTGTAGATAGCTGTCCCAGTAGTCCGTCTGCTTCTGGTGCTCTTCCAAAAACCGGTCAATTGAGTCTAAGTCTATTTCATCCATGGTAATATCTTCTTTTCTATCTTCGTCTTCATGTAATTCTCTGTGTAGGGTGAAAAGATCTTCGTCTTGAAAGATTTCCCCACAAATGTCGCAAAGGGCCATTTCAAACAGTTTGGCTTTGAATGCACACTCTGTGAATGTCCACGCAATAATGAGCAGCGCGCTCCACCGGGACCCTTTATATCCGAGGCAGATAGGTGGGGAAAGTGACGTCATATAGAAACAGGTTATCAATCATGTGCTAAATTTAGCCTTTACACAACCGTTTGTAATAAATTTATCAGTAGGCTTGATAAATTGATGATATTTGGTCTAGATTCAATAATTTGTACAAGTTTTTTAAAGACGTCTGTATGAGCAAAATTTATATAGGTCAAGGTCATTTGGAATTATTATTTTGAGCGGGGGATAGAGCACTAAGCAGCATCTGGGTCAAGGTCATTCGATGCTACCCTTTGAGCGGGGGATAGACCACTAAGCAGCATGCTAGTCCATTGCCACAAAGTGATCTATCCCCCGCTCAGTTCTACAAAACCTCAATCAAGTCCAAGTTCAAGTCCTAGTTTAACATTTGGTTGGGAGAATTACATTAGTTTGATGCTTATTTCTACCGTTACACTTGCTCCATTCTCAAAAAGATATAAATAATATAATTCTGGATACTGTGCTTTTTCGCGTCCTGCATGTTCCTTAATAAAGTCGAAAGCCAATCTTTTTGAATATTCATTATGAAACACTTCTCTTACATAAAGAAGACATTTTTCTTCCAGAAATTTCACTTGAATTGATGATAGTTTGCTTACATCATCCTTGTCTATCAGGGGTAGCTTGTACGTGAAAGTATTTGGTGGTAGTTTTAGCGGTCTATCAAGTAAACAACAAAATATTTTATACAATTTCTGCGCTGGTCGTAGGGCAGCCTCTTCCAATGTTGGTGGCACTGTTGACGGCAATGGTGACAGGCTGGGCATTGAGGCAGGCGGCGGTGGTGGTGGCATCTTCAGGCAGCTCAGGATTTCCGCGGTCATCAAATATTGGAGTATTGGAGCAGGGGGCGTGTCGGTCGAGGTGGTTGGTTGAACAGGTCCAAGAGTAGCAGGCAGGACGTTGGTTGCACGCCGTCTTGAAGAAGAGGAAGCCTGAGAGTTTGAAGCCATCTTAAGGTGTGGTATTCAGCTAAGCAGTACAAAGCAGAATAACCAAACTTCACATCAATACCCGTATATATATATATATACACTTATCAGTGGTGGGGGTACTGGCTAGCCTTGGTAAAGTGGGTCAAGGCCATCCGAAAACATTACCAGAACGGGGGATAGATCACTAAGTGGCATGTTAGTCCATTGCCACAGAGTGATCTATCCCCCGCTCTGTATTCCGCATTCACGCACACATTCATACAAACACACAAGTACCAGTCCAAGTCTTTACCCACACACCTATCCACTCTCATCCTCACTATCATCACTGTCCTCTAACAGGTTTTCACACTTTCTAATTAGTTTCTCCCATTTACTCCGGATATAAAGTAGCTCACTGCGAGTATTCTCTAACATTCTGTCCTTTTGCTCTATAATTTCATTGTACCATTCGACGATGCTTGGTGATGTCTGGGTTAATGCGTCCGATGTTGTTGGTTGAGAAGCTCCGCTGCTGCGCAGCTCCTTCCTGACAGGGCCAAAGCCGGAGAACCGGACACGACTCCTTGTCGAAGGCCCCGATCGGATCGGCCCAACACCTGCGCCGGAGTTAGAGGCAGAACCTGAAGCGTTGCCAGACATGGTGCGAAGCGTTCGGCTTAACAGTGTAAAGCAGAATAAGAGGACAGTTGATCACCACTCCTATATATATACCCGTTTTGGGGTGGGGGTAACTCAAAGTCAACCTTCCCTGGTATCAAACCTGGTTATTATAAGTTTGGCCTGAATCTTATTCTCTTCAATAAACTTGCTTACTTCAAACACCCAGGAGAACAGTTCGTCTATATTTTTATATTCAATTTTAGTGTAGTGTGTAATGTTCAAGTTTTGTCTGTTTATAACACATAAAGAAAACATAGCCCTATCACGTCTTATCCAAAACTCAACATCCCTTCCCAAACCGCTTAAAAGTTCCCATGCAGTGTGTTCATCTAAGTTGTATTTACCACCTTTGTAGGAGAACGGTGCCATGTTTAGTATCAAGCGTAGAAATAGACTGAAACAAAATGAACAGCTCATACAAGCTAAGCAAAACGTTGGAGTGGGGGTATCACATGATACACAACCTTGGTTGCAAGGTTAGCTCTTTACTTTTCAGAATAGTTAATATAGGTCAAGGCCATTCAAACTTTAAAAAATTTTTACCTCCAAACACTTGTAGCAAGCTACAAGTGTTTGGAGGTAAGTCTTTATTTGTTAAAGATTTTTGTAACTTAGTCTTCACCCTCAAGGACACGGTTTGAGATTGTCCCAGTGACTTTACATCACCGCCAGGTTAAAGTATTATACAAGTCAAATGTTTTTTTTTATTACTTGACTTGTATAATACCCCTCTCCCTTACTTTAAGAGGGTTGAGACTAAATTTGGAAAAAATTAATTTGGAAAAGACTTTTAAATATTGTCCAACACAACCTAACAATTTTGATTTTTTTTTTTTTTTAGTGGGCCCATGTCCTAGTCCATTTCCCACACGGTTTGGCATCCTTCCCGTCGTATTAGATAGGCTTTAGGGATGAAAAATTCTCTTTGTACCATCCGAGGTGGTACTTGCATTGTACAAAGGCGGCCTTCACCTTTTACAACAATTTCTACTTTCTTATTACCCGCTCCATAGGTTTGACCAATAAAGTAATATTTTTCATCAACCTTTAGCCTTCTAATATCACGCGGTTGCGGGCCGTGAGGATGTCTGAACTTGGACGTTTTAGGCCTAATATAAAGAGTGTAGGGTTTGAATTGCCGAAATTTGACTGTACTTTTGAGGTGTCGTTGGCAGCGATCCCCTTCTGCACAGGCAAGGTTCTGGCAACACAACACCCCGAACACACTTGAAAACCGAGCGTAATCGCATTTCTTACCCTTGCCAGCAGGGGCTTTAACGCGCTTACGTTTCTGTGTTGGACGCTTTACTGTAGTGTCTTGGAGCTTCTCCGAATTAGGCTGGCTAGAAGGAATGGGGGTGGAAGGGGGTGGAAGAGGCAAGGATTGGTCAAAAGGAATGGAGCAAACAATTTTGGGTGGGGTAGGTGAACGGGTTAGGTCTATGGAGGGAAGTTCAGGGGAAAAGATGGATTTACGGTGTGGTTTGGTTGGTGTAGGTGGCATGAGGGATATCGGTAAGGGACATTGGGATTTTGTATAGGATAGGATTTTCTTAGTGCGACTGTAGGGGGTGATCCTCGACCTTGACGTCTCTTCAAAAACCGCAGACTCCGATCCTGAGTCCGATAGCAGCGAGAGTGCTGGGGAGGCTACCGGGACTCGACCTGACGACTTGACGAGTTCTCCTGACGATGGCGGTGCACCAGCCTCTTCCACTGTCGGCGGTAATGGCGACAGGCTGGGCATTGAGGCGGGCTGTGACGGCGGTGGCGGCGGCGGCGGCATCGTCAGGCAGCTCAGGATGTTCGCAGTCATCAGGTATTCCAGGATCGAAGTGGAGGATGATGAGGGTTGAGACGTGTCGGTCGAGGTTGAAGCTGGCGGGTAGTTTTTCAGCTTGAGGCCCATTTTACCCATTTGAATGAATGAAGTAAATGAAAAGAATAGATGTTAAGAAAGAAGTAAAGTGGTTGTAAAAATCTCGAGAGTAAGGGAGTACCTGTCCGTATCGAAGCTTGGACCGGAATGAGAAGTGCGTGCAGCCCGGCCGCCTTATATCCCCACCGGGGCTGCCACGCCCAGGATATCAGGGGGGGGGGCTCGCACTTTTTGTCGGGGGGGGGGGTTTTTAAAAAGATTTGGCCTCATGGCATTCTTATGTTGCCATCGCTAAAAAAAACTCAAACAAAAATTCAAACTCAAACTCAGACAGTTTGACTTTGCTTCCAACTCAAACTCAGACAAAACACCAGACTTGTGTTAATAATACTTACCCATTAATGTTTACTAAATACTTAAAAATTTAAGATTTAAAGATTAAGTGGTAAGGATTTTGAATTTTTAGATATATTTAGGTCAAGGTCACGGAAAAACTTTAAAAAAATTAAGCCCCATACCCCCCTATGGGGGTGTGGGGCACTTGGGTTGTCATCGCTGTAGCCTCCGAAGAGACCCAACTATGACAACAAGGCAACATCCAATGTCGTGTACCCTTCGCCACGCAAGACTTGTAAACATTTACTGCATTGTCTTTTCAATAGCTAACAAAGATTCATTTACATAATTTTTAGTTTCCAAGAGGAAACACACTGAGGACACCCTAGTGGCTTACGTCCTCCGTCCGAGTGCAGAGGCCGCCACAACCTTTTGCTTGCCAGCGTACAAACGGACATGCTCCCACAACCCCAGCCGCAACCTGTTGCATGCCTGAGAGGAGCCTAACAATTATAAAAAGTGGCTTTACACGGGGGCCTACTCCCGTACCTTATTATTACTATTTTTTCATTTAGCAATGCAGTAAATTTTTACAAGCTTTGTGGGTCAAGGCCACACGGACATTAAAAAATTTTGGCCCCCGTACATCCATGGCGAACCACGAATGTTCGGGGGCCTTGGGGACTAAAAACACAAAAAGCTAACAAAGATTTATTTACATAATTTTGAGTTTCCAGAAGGGAAACTAACTGAGGACACCCTAGTGGCTTACGTCCTCGTCCGAGTGCAGAGGCCGCCACAACCCGAGAGGGCTCGCACTTCTTGTCGGGGGGGGGGGGCTCACACTTTTTGTCGGGGGGGGGCTCGCACTTTTTGTCGGGGGGGGGGGGGGGGGGTTAGGTAAGTTAAGTGGGTCAAGGTCACCCACAACACTTGTACTCTAAGTGTTGGCTATACCCCCACAACAACTGGGTCCCTAGGCTGCACAACACCGCTTCGCCAGTATGTCTCTGGCTTCCATGCGGTGCGGCTCGCTGTTCTCGATCTCTCTATATGTAAGTAATTTTACAAGTTAGAAATGTAGGTCACTACACTTTAACTCTGGGACGATATCGACTTGTAGTATTTCAGTGTTTTGACTCAAGGTCATCACACTTTAACTCTAGCACGTCGGTTATCGTACCAGGGGTGCTCAATAACCTAACTTGTAATGTTTAGGGTGGCGTTTGCACGCCACGTGGTATCGCCATGAGTGTCCAGTCCAGATTTTAAGTTAAATTAATTTTACTGCAATCTTTTCCATTTCCACTTCTTTTTGCCAAAGGATAAGGTGTCGCTTTATAAAGTGGTATTTCTCTAAGGTTATAGGGGATTGCAGGGATACAATTAGTTTATTTAGGAGACTCTTCATCTTGGAGTTTAACACAATTTCCACTTTGACTTTGCTTCCTCGGCTCTCACAGCCTAAGCTGTACAGAAATGTTTCTTCTAGTGCCAACTCGGGCCAAGAGCACAGTGTGTTAACTGTAGGACAGCTCATGGTGAAGTGATGCGATACTCCAGCGTACCACCTCACCTTCCCCCACCACTGTGACCTTCCCCCACTCCTGCTGTTTCCCCCACCTATTTTCCCTTGACTCATGCGCTACAAGCAGTCTCTCAGTATTGTGCGGACTTTTGTGAGGAGAAGCCATGTCGCGGGACGCTTTAGGTAAGAAACTTAGCCGTGTTAAGGCTTTATTAGTTGCTCACTGTCCACCACTCAAAGTTAAGAGGGTTTCCACTTTAGCTAAGTGGCGCAAACTGTTGCGCGGACACCCTACGTTTTATACAAAACAGACTAATGTCAGTTTTACTGATGAGGATTTGTTTAAAATATTGGATGAAATGACTTTTCCTTGCAAAATTCAGTTAGTTACTCCCATTCCTGACAGTTTAGAGTCTTAGTCTCTCAAGCCGATATACCTAGAGTACACGGAGCTTGACAGTCAGTCACTCGGTGGCTGTCGTGGGGTGCACATCGGTGTCGGCGCTCCGTTGTTAGGTTTTCAAGGTCACAGTAATATGAAATTGTTGGTGTTGTGCTGGTTCAAGGTCACCTGAGGGATAACCGATTGCCCATTTAGGCTGAGTCATGTCAGAAACTCAAGTTTAACTTGGCACTTTTGCCGTTTCTCGTCGAAAATTCGCTCCAAGTGGTCAAGGTCACGGGGACTCGGACTGAAACTCGGAGCGTAGTGCGAGAAACGGCAAAAGTGCCAAAAAATTTTAAGTTTCGGCGTGACCTTGACCTTAGTGGCGTCGGTGACGTCATTTTGATGACGTAAGGGGTGATGACGTCATCAGCACGTCATTTCTGTGACGTCATGGGTGTGACGTCATCGAAATGACGTCATTAGTGATGACGTCATCGATGACGCAATCGATGACGTCATCGGTGAGGTCATTGACCTCGATGACGTCATCCCTCAGGTGACCTTGAACTGGCCCAGCACCAACAATTTCACACTACTGATGTATAATAATAATTGTAATTAAATAAGTAAAGAGAGTATCTATACATAAACCATATTGACCCATTAATGTAATAGTAACTACCACGAAAGATATATTTAAATGAATTTTGTTCAATACCTAAGTATAAGCCTAACAAAGTAACAATGATAATAATAATTTTCAAGCCAATGGGTAGAAAAACAAAACTTAAATCTAAACCTAACAGTCAAATAAATGTAACCCCAAACAACACAAAAAAAATCTAAGAATAAAAATTCTATATTTTATGGAACTAAGATTATCACAAGTATTAAAGAAAGATAAGAATTTTACATTTATGATTAGTGAGTAGTAAACAAGACGTATACTATACAAAGAAGTTAATCCTAGACCAAAATAAAAAAGGATCATGAAAATTAATCTAAAGCCATTAAATATACCTGACTCAATAATTATATCCTTTGAATAAAACCCAGATAAGAAAGGAAACCCACATAGAGATATGTTAGAAATGTTAAAGCAACAACAAGTAAGAGGTATTATAGTACAAATAGAGCCTATCCAACGAATATCTTGACAACCACCTATAAAATGAATAATAATTCCAGCACATAAGAATAATAAAGACTTAAACATAGCATGAGAGAGTAAATGGAAAAACCCTAACTCTCTTATTCCTATAAATAATCTTCTTATTATTAGTCCTAACTGACTTAAAGTAGATAAAGCAATAATTTTCTTTAAATCAAATCCATAATTGGCACAAAAAGAAGACATAATTATAGTCACCAAGGAAATAAACAAGAAAAAATTACTATTAAATACCATATAATTAAAAAACCGGATTAATAAATAAACCCCGGCATTCACCAAGGTCGAGGAGTGTACTAAGGATGAAACTGGGGTGGGAGCTGCCATGGCAGCAGGAAGTCAACTTCTAAATGGAATTTGGGCTCTCCTTGTGAAACAAGAAATAACAACTAAGTAAAATACTAAATCCTCATAGTAAAAAGAATAAAATATAAAGTTTCAACTACCAAATCTAAATATTCAACCAACTCTTACTAATAGGCCAATATCTCCTAGCCGATTAATTAAGCAAGTAATTATACCAGAAAGATATCTTTTTAAAGATCTGTAATAAATAACTAAGCAGTAAGACACCAAGCCTAAACCATCTCAACCTAATATAATTCTAATTATATTAGGACTTAGAACCATGAGGAATATACTAAAAACAAATAATAAAACTAGTATTAAAAATCGAATGGAACTAAAATTATACTCACCTATGTACACGCTTCTGTATAAAATCACTATTGAAGAAATTAGAGAGACGACGAAGCAAAAATATATAGAAACCCAATCGAAATAAATAATATAATTAAAAGAAACAGAATTAAAGCTAAATAAACTCCACTCTATAATAATTCTTAAACCGTTAATAATACTAAATAAACCTATAGACAAAAATAAAAGAGCCAAAGTAACAAGAATAAAACACCAAATATAATAGTAATTTAACAATAAAATAACTTAGGGCCCAGGGCTTCAAAGAATCCACAGATCTTTATTTTAAGATAAACTACCTAAATTAGAAAAACATAACTATAGAACATGGAGGTAAAACCACTAGGGGAATAATATGAATAATAATACATAAATATTCTAAAACAGTTATTGGAGAAAAGCTATACAAATTATGATACAAGCCGTGCTGACTAAATCTATACAAATAGTAGCTGAAACAAGCACAGAAAAAATAAATAAGTAAAAAGTAATAAATAGAGCTGAACCAATATATAATTAGACTAGAAAGAATTATTAGCTCTCTAATGAAATTCAATCTAGGGGGACAACTTATATTAAAAGAGCAAAGAACAAAAAACATCAGAGAACATCTAGGAATATAGCTTAACAACCCCTTTCTAACAAAAAAACTTCGTATTCCTGTACGATTGTAATATAAGTTAGATACATAAAATAAACCAGAAGAACAAAAACCATGCCCAATTATAAGGAAAAAAGACCCTAACAGACCTATTTTAGTTATAGTTATTAACCCTATAATAACCATACCCATATGAGAAACAGAAGGAAATGCGATTTAACACTTCATATCTCCTTGCACTAAGCATAACATTGAAACTATTGAAGAACCAACCAATGCAAAAGAAAATTAGTGTAGTAAAATTAAGCCAAAATATGGCTCGAAAATAAAAAAATTTTTGGACAGCCAATAGTTGCTGAAATGTGTTCTATGTCACCCCCTGACCTCCCTCAGAAAAGTCCCCTGAAATCCCCAGTGGGCAACATGCATAAAAATGATGGGATGGCCCTCGTGGAGTCAGAAATAAGTCTTTCGTCGACCAATAGGTTTATGTATATCAAATTAAAGCTCTTAAGTAGTAGAATTTAATGCCGCAAACCCGATCTCAAAAGGTTGCTTGAATCTGAAATGGCAGCCTGCCAAACTTGGAATAAAAATCAAATTTTAATCTAAACGCTTAAAAATGTAATAATATTCAAAAAACTTGACCTTTTGAGGTCCGGTTTGTGGCAAACGTTTGCTTGTACAATTACCTTTGCAAATAGGGATATCTTGACATATGCCCATCATGTTACCCTTGAACCACCCTCTACATGGACGTCCCAAAGAGGGAGTTTTGAAAATTTTTCTTAGTCCATAGCCATGCTATACATCATTTTAAAGGTCTTAATAAGGAGAGTACATAGCCGAAAACCAGACCTCAAAAGGTCAAATATGTCGGAAGTTATTGCATTGCAAAGTTTTTATAATATTATTTTATTCTAAACTTTGAACGTATGACATTTCTCTCCCGACCGTTATATTTAGGTCGGGTTTACGGCATTGTACTCTACATTTTAAGACCCTTAATTTGATATATATTAACCTTCTGGAGTGTATTCAAATTTAGTATGCTTAGTATCCAAATTTATTTTAACTCCTTAGAGGCCAACCCCTCATTTTTGAGCATGATCCCCACATGGGATTTCAGGGGACTTTTCGGAGGAAGGTCAGGGGATGCCATAGAGCACATTTCAAAAGAAATTAGCTTTCCAAAAATTATTTCATTTTTCCCGACTAATTTTACTACACTAAATCAGATAAATGAATAATTCACAAACAGATTTTCCCACATTCAAACAACACGAATTAACCCGTAACCCCCAATTTTCAGTATCAGCGCAGCTAAAATTATTGACCCTGAATCTGGGGCTTGAACATGAGCTTTAGGTAATCAAAAATGGACAAGAAACATAGGAAGTTTAACAAGGAACACAAAAACTAAAATAAAATGGATTATTCTAAAGCCAGACTTAAGAATAATCAAGTCAAAAAATAAATAGTGGAAATTAAAGAAGACGTATAAAATCAAAATAAATAAGGGTATTGATACTAAAACAGTATAAAAAAGGTGTATACCAGCTATTAGCCGCTCCGGCTGATAACCTCAACCCAAAATTAGTACAATTAGTGGTAACAGTACAAACTCAAAAGAAATATACATAAACAAGAAATTTAAATTGGTAAAAATAATATATAAAAAAATCATAAGAAATAAATTAACAAGATTAAAATAACTAAAAAAGTAAGAATTAGTTATAGAAATAATAACTAAAGAACTAATTATAAATCTCATAATAATCAAGCCATAGGAAACCGAGTCAAATCCAAAGCAATAAGAAATTTTTCTAAACCCAAAGAAAAAGTTTTTAATGATAAATAACATAAAAGCTAACAAGTAGACTAATTGATTCAAAGAAATAGACAAATTTATAATAAACAATGGGATCGAAAAAACTATATAAAATATTAATGTTATCATTACCATAAACTTATAGATCTGACATAATCATTTCCGTGGCACCGAATTATTCTAACTAAGACTCTTAACCCTAACACGCCCTCACAAACGAAAAAAAACCATTAAAATAACCAGTGTATACATTCCAATGCAGTAAAATAATATATTAATATAAATTATCAACAGGGAAACTACAATGAATTCTAATTTCAATAAACATAAAAAAACGTGAGAACGAACAATTAGCAGAGATAATAAAGATATTGAATATATATATATATATATATATATATATATATATATATATAAACATGTACAAAATAAGTTTTAATAATTTAATGAAAATATTAGTCTTGTAAACTAAAATTAGGTTGATCCTTTAAAACTTCAACAAAATAGTTGAAGTTTTAAAGGACCTATCATACATGAACATAGGTAGAAAATGTAAATAAAGAAAATAGTGTTATTTTTAGAGTAAGTTAAAGTGAGATAAAACTTTGAACGTTAGCGGAATGGATAATTATTTAGCTCCTAAACTTTGTGTTTTTAAATAATTTTTTTGAAATTTTTGGGGGCGCGGCCCCCCCAGGTTTCCCCGAAACCCCGCCCATGCTGTAGACTTGTTGATCCTGACGTCACAAAAGCTGATCATCTGGTGTGCACCTGTGTAGGCGGAGCTTGTGACGTTGACACTGCAGCCATTGTTGTACGTCAGCTTCTGGGAAGGTTATGTAATAAGCTCAAACACTTGGGCCACCGATCAAAGAATGTCCATACCGGATCTATACACTTACAACTATTTACATGCATGACCCTTAATGAATGAATGAATGAATGAAAATACTTCTTTATTGAGGCGAGTTTAGGGCCAACATGGCCCTTTCTTACAACTAACCTCTTAACTAATAAAACAAACAGAACTTTTTTACTAAAAACAAAAGAAAACTTACTGACGATTTAAAATAAACAATAATCACAAAATAACTATACAAAGGCAAAATAAATAAATAAAACAAAATAATAAAATCTCACACTCATTCCCTGCTACACCCAGGCCTAACGCACGCCCTCCCGCCACGCCCCTGTCATCCGGCTAAGATAAAGTTGTTTCAGCGCCACCGTCAGCCGGGATTGGTTTTCTATTGATTTGATGGGTATGGGTAGGGAGTTCCATAATCGGCAGGCAGTCACGGTGAATGAACGGTTAAAAACCGTGGTTCGGTGCCGGGGAATGCGAAGAGTTGACGAGCCAGAGCGAGTATTTCTTGCACCTCCCCCACCCACAAATTCGAAATTGACAGCAAGATAATTTGGAATCCCGGAATTGATAACAGAATGAGTTATTTTGATAATGCGAATCTCCCTTAAATCAGAAAGTTTTAACAAAGAACATTGGATGTAGTAAGGCGTGACACGATCGTTCCGTCGAAGATTAAACAAAAAACGGATGCAATAATTTTGAACTCTTTGTAATTTTGTTTGCAAGGCCACAGTCATGTCACTAATTACGGAGTTACAGTAAGAGAAGTGCGGAAAGGCAAGTGATATGATGAGTAGAAGTTTGATGTGAAAGGGTAGAAGTCCTTGAAGATTCTTGAGCGTGTGAACAGTCGCAAACACCTTTTTACGTGTGTTCACAACTGTGTCAGTCCAGTCCAGAGTGTTGCTGATGATCAACCCAAGACTATTCACTTTGTCGTAGTAAGGTAGTAAAGTGCTGTAAACAGTAAGCTTGGGTGCAGTATTTAGGTCAATTCTGTGAAGAAGACGGGAGTGGCCAAGAATGATTGGTTTAGTCTTGTCAGGATTCAATTTGAGCCCGTTTTTGGCTGCCCAAAGAACGATGCCGTTAATGTCGTGGTTGATTCGAGTGATAGTTTCATTCAGTTCGCTGACTTTAAAATGAGCATAAATTTGTAAATCGTCAGCATAAGAATGAAACTTTGAGTAAAGTAAAACTGCAGAAATGTCGTTTGTGTAGACTGTAAGTAGTGTGAAATTGTTGGTGCTGGCCCAGTTCAAGGTCACCTGAGGGATGACGTCATCGAGGTCAATGACCTCACCGATGACGTCATCGATGACGTCATCGATTGCGTCATCGATGACGTCATCACTAATGACGTCACTTCGATGACGTCACACCCATGACGTCACAGAAATGACGTGCTGATGACGTCATCACCCCTTACGTCATCAAAATTACGTCACCGACGCCACTAAGGTCAAGGTCACGCCGAAACTTAAAATTTTTTAGCACTTTTGCCGTTTCTCGCACTACGCTCCGAGTTTCAGTCCGAGTCCCCGTGACCTTGACCACTTGGAGCGAATGTTCGACGAGAAACGGCAAAAGTGCCAAGTTAAACTCGAGTTTCTGACATGACTCTGCCTAAATGGGCAATCGGTTATCCCTCAGGTGACCTTGAACCAGCACAACACCAACAATTTCATATTACTGTGACCTTGAAAACCTAACAACGGAGTGCCGACACCGATGCGCACCCCACGACAGCCACCGAGTGACTGACTGTCAGGCTCTGTGTACTCTAGGTATATGGGGAAGTGGAGGGGGAAATCTCAAGGTCATCCAACCGGAGTTTTAAAAAAGTGAAAGAGTAGAAAGACTACTCTTGTGCTTCCTGGGCGACTTCATCAATTTCCAACGGATCTGTAAACCAATCCGATCTGTAGCGGCAGGAGTCCAGAAAACAGGTGCACCACCCATCAGGTTGTCCGTAGCACTTCCGACAATTGGTAAGATTGGAGAAGTGAAATTTAATACACCGCTGCGGACAACAAGTATAAAAGTATTTGGATTTGTAGATTTTGAAAGTTTGTAGTACCGGTGGTGGCAGCTGTTGGTTCTTGCATCTACACCTGCAACATCCGAAGCATTCACATTGCCGGCAGGCCAGCCCATCCACTTGCCACTTTGGTAAGAGGAAACACTTATCCTCACAGCAATAGGTTGTCCCCGTCTCTTCCTCCCAACGCTTCTTTGCACAATATGTGACGCCTTGTATCTCCAAACACCTATGCTCGCAACATGAGATGCGCTTACTTTCCATAGTTGATGCTGCTTTGACGAGGGAGCACGATGAAGTGATGCTGTGGTCAGTGGGAATGGGGTTTATATAAACTAAGGTGAGTGGAGGGGGAAAGGTCAAGGTCATTCAAATGGAGTTTTAAAAAAGAAAAGAGTAGAAAGACTACTCTTGTGTATCTATAGCGATTTCATTGATAGTGAGTGCTTCTGTATGCCAAGTTGATCTGTACTGACAGGCTCCTAAATAATGTTTGCAAAAACCTGCAAAATGATTGTTGCACAATTTGCAGCCAGTTAGCTGTTTTAGTGTGAATTCAATGCAACGTTCAGGGCAACAAGTGTACTTATGCCCTCTCATCTGGTACACATGGAATGTCTTCAACTCTGGTTTCGGCTTCTTCCAAGACTTGCACTTACACATGCATTGACCAAAAGCTTCACATTTTCTACACGCCAGACCATCCACCACATCAATGTCATTCGGCCATGAAAAACATTTCTGTTCGCAACAGTAGTTGAGTTGACTCTCCATGTTGCTGTGGTGAAGGTGCGCGATGAAATGATGCTGCAACCAGTGAGAGTGCACTTTAAATAAACTCAGTGGAGGGGGAAAGGTCAAGGCCATCCAAACGGAGTTTTAAAAAAGATAATTAGTCGTCCTCCTCCTCGTCCGTTGTACTTGGAGAGCTGTCAGACGAAGAACCCCGTGCAGGTGCTCCCCAGATGAAAAACAAATCAATTTTAAAACGAAGACCAGGATCTTGCATCATCAATTCCTTTAATTTGTCACATACTAAGTCGACCTTGTGTAAGGTGTCAACAACAAGCTTCCAATTTGTTGGCTCAATATAACTCGTAGTTGAGTCCGCCTCGCTGATAACCACATCCTCCGGCCGTATTGGAGTGTAAAGATGTGTAAAGTTCTTTGGCTGAAGCTGAGGCTCAGGCTGGCTGGAAGTGGAAGGTTGAGTGTGGACCCCTGTCGCATCGAAATCCATAGTCATTCTACATTCAATGTTGGGGTTTTCGTTTAATACATACACCAATTTCTCATGCAACATATCCACTTCTGCCGAGTCTTGCAGATGAACATTCCAGGAAAATGGCCATTCTTCATCCGTAGTGGAGTCAACTTGAGAAAGAGTGCTGTCCGCCATGATAGCTAAGCAAGGAATGATGTGAGCTACAGACTGTGGTAACAGTATTGAAAAGTAGAGGGGGTAAACCAAAAGTATGTGGAGGGGGTATTTTCAAGGTCATTTAATTTGGGTTTTAAAAAAGGAAATAGTGGAGGGGGAATTCTCAAGGTCATCCAATTTGGGTTTAAAAAAAAAGGAATGAAGGTTACTCCTCTTCAGCCTCGTTGTCCCCCACATCCTCATTAGCCTCATCTTCATCAACGTCAGACTCGCCGTAAGGGTAGATCGGGGACATCGGCGAATATTGTGGAGATTGTTGACCGTTGTTATCGTCCCCTTGCATTCTAACTTGGGACCAATCATAATTTAAATTCATTTGTATTACTATCCCAGGGTTGTCCCGCAGTATTTCCTTCATCCGTTCGCAAATCGTTTCCAAATAGTGTACACTATCGATCGACAGTGTCCAACCCGTACTTGTACCGACATCAGTAGTGGAGTCAGCTTGGCTGATGGTGTTGTTGTCTGCCATGGTTGCTTGTCGGACAAGGAATGATGGTTGATGTGATGCTCATGCAGGAACATGGTGAAGTGGTGGGAGGCTTGGTGAAGTAGTGGGGGAAGTTTCAAGGTCATCCAAACGGAGTTTAAAAAAAAATGATAACCTACAAAGTAACATTGAAACTTTCCAACTGATGGTGGCGAGCGTTTTCTTCCGCAACCTTGCCGACACATGTAACTATGCTGTACAGGATGAACAGTACAACCATAATAAGTCCAAACAATAAGAGATAGCCGTTCACTATCATAATATTTTCTGAGTGGATCTGCTTTCTTCTTATCGCCCTCTCTTGCATCCTCTTTTCTAACTCGTGGACGAAGTCACAGCATGCGTGAGGACATCTTTCATCTGTTGGTTGGTTTGCCATTGTTGATGTTGTCGGTTTGGCTGTTGAAGATGGAATGAGGTTTCCAATTGCGATGTGCCATGTACACCAATAGTCAAGTGGTGGGGGGTAGCAAAGCAGTGGAGGGGGAAGTTTCAAGGTCATTCAAACTGTGTTTTAAAAAAACCTATCGTGTTACTGATCTCATATGTCAGTAACAAGATAGGTGTTTTTCTTTTACTTCTTTAATATAATGAAAAAATATACATATTCTATTATTGTAAGAACAAGGAAGACAACTGCTAGTCAGCTGAAGTAGTCCAAGTTGTCTGGCTCGGTCTTCATCGACGCCGGTGAGGAAGCTGTCGAGGAGTGTCCAGGGTCTTCCTTTGGCTGCCTGGTGTTCCGTATATTGCAAGCGTAAACTTGCACGTTTATACGGTAGCCTCGTGCCACCATCAGTTGCAACTCCTTGTACAAGTCATTTAGCTCCTGCTGAGTCTTGATGCTTACCTCCTCGTAACTTGCGCAACTGACGTTCAGAGACATCCTGATGTTGCTAGGTTGGCTGCTGGAGTAGAAATGAAGACAAGGCACAGCGCTTGGAGGTACATGGAAAAGTGGTGGGGGTAAGAAGTGGTGGGGGTAGAAAGTGGTGGGGGTACAGAAGTTTGTTTGAACTGTTCGAAATTTTTTCCATCGATACAATGGCATGGAACAAATAGCGCAGGTGTCCTTGTAGTTTTAAAATCTAAACAACGGTGCTAGAAATCCGAACTGTTTTATACCGCAATCCTGTACGAATCGTCGAAGGTCTCTGACGGCAGCATCGCCACAAGGCCTACAAAACTTTTCCCCATCTTGGAACTTATACCAGGAGTATTCCGAATACCCTCTATTTTCTCTCTTGTACTCTTTGATATCCTGCTTTATTGTTACAGGGATATTTTCTTGTAAACAAGATGGGAACAAATCTTTGTGAGTTATAACTCGTTGCAAGCAAAGCTCGTACAAGGTGCTCATCGTTCGCTAGTTGGCAACAGACTGACAGTGTTCGCATCCAAGCAGGTCTCAATTGTAGCGCGGTAGTGGGGGTAATTGTAGCGCGGTAGTGGGGGTAATTGTGAAATGCAAAGGTCAAAGGTCAAGGTCACCCGCGAAGTTTAAAAAAAAATGCAACATATCAATATGTGACAAACTTCATATATTGATATGTTGCATTTTTTATGTTTTTTTGGTCTTTTATGATTTATTTATTTATAAAACATTACAATAACATATGTACAACATTAAAACTTAACCTAACACTGCTGCTTATCGGCGATGTGGATGGTCAACTCTGTAGAGTTGCTACCCGTGCAGCCGTGGGACACCAGGTATAGACAGTCGGGTTGAATAGAGCGAAGGTCCTCGTTTTGTAGAAGATGGACGAATCTCTTGGACAAGTACACCTGGAACTTTGGTTCATCCCCCGGAGTAAACGGTGCCTCGCTGAGACTGCAGCAGATGGCCTCCCCAACTGTAGTCTCCATCTTCTTCATGGCGTGGATTATGTAGTGCTTTTCATCTTTTAGTTCAGAGCACTTCTTCACAGGTAATATTGTTGACTTGGAATGAGCATTGAACTGCTCGACCAAAGTCTGAAGGAACTGGTGAGATGTCATGGTCAGGTTACAGATCGTCTTCTTGCTCGGAGATGTTGTCGTCTCGGAATCTTGAGTAATACTCATGCCAGGTCCCGGTCTGCTCCTCACTTATATACTCTCCGTTACCCCCACCACTACCCACTTCCCCACTTTGAAGGTAAGAGGCGAGTTTATAGGCGTTTTTCAAAGCGCAATGTCTATCTTTATCATGTTCTGGGCTTTTTGTACAAATACATATGGTTTCCAGCATGTATTGATAATTCTTATCCAATTCCACATCATTAACCGGAACATGAGTAAATCCTTCGATCCATCTTTTCTTTTCCAGCCCCTTTGTGTAAATATTGGTAAACTTGTTTGAAAAGTGATGCATAATGTGATACAAGTCCGTGTAACTTGTAAAACCATCATACCAATCGATATGATGGAAGTGTTTTGAAATCCATCTGTTGGTAGTAGCGGCTTTACTAGTTAAAGACGAATAAGAACATGGTGGTTTAAATAAAAACGAATAAGGAACACTTGTATTCATGTCCAAAAACACAAGTTCTTTTATAATGAACCTATCATCATTACCACGAAACGCTTGAAACTCAATAATATCAGGCTTGGACTTTACTTGTTCGTCTTCTCCCTTGACCATTTTGAAGGTCACACGTCTGCTCATTACGAAGTCAGGAGGTCAACTGATTTCCACACCACGGTAGGTACTACTTTTATACCAGGCCGTACAGTTGTTGGCACGTTGGTGTATATTTAACGTGGGCACCGTCCCCAATAGGCCTAAACCCACAAAATGTTGGTTATTGTTTTAAAAACTAACCATTGTCATTTAAGTTTCCATCTTTATATTTTCCTTGTTTTCGTTTTCATCACTAACACTTGATTCTTCTCCTCCATCTTCTTCTTCCTGTTTTACTGATTTCTTATGTAGTTGAGCGTACTTTTCCAATTGTCTCCACATCTGTACTTCATGAGGAACTCTATTAAATATAGAAGTATCCACAGGTCCGTATAATATAGGTGCGTCCGGTTGTTTATCCAAAGTGTCTTCCAGATATTCTTTAATAATCGAACTTGAAAACACCAGTTGTCTCAAATATCTTGTTATAGGTTCAGTCGCACAAGTTAAAATAAAAAAACTCCTCTCGATTAAGTTGAATTTTGTTATCATGTCTTGTTGTGTCTCTAAACCTCAGCTGATGATCACCACGTTGTTTAATAATATCGATTTCCACATTTGAATCTAAAAGTCCTACTCTTGTCTTTCTTCCAAACATGTTACTACTTAAATAGCATTCTAGCAGATGCAAGTGTTTCATAAATGATTCCCAAGCACTGTCCGTAAACAAAATCATTTTGGGTCCATGAGTTAAAATTACAGTAGGGGAATAATCTGTCGATTTCATAACACCAATTAAAACACTTTTGTCCAAACTGGAAGAGATTGGGTAAAATATTCGCAAAAATACCTCACTCAATATGTTTGGAGAAATATTATCTTCAATATCCCTTTTTCTCTTTTGTATATTCTTTCTTCTTTTACCTTTTTCTTCAACATTATTACTGGCGTGAAGTTGTCCGCAAACGTTTTGTTCACCTCCTTCCTGGTGACCTTGAAGATCTAAAAACTCAGATATCTCCTTCTCAATATCTACCACATTTTCAGGTGTACCACTAGGAGAAGCCATATTGAGTACGATGCTACCCATACAACAGTAGGCAACAAACTGATAAGGAGCGGCCTGTACGCTCTGCTTTTATACTCGCGGAATGGAACAAAACCGGTATTTACAATACATTTTTAACAATTCCAGTTAAAGGTGTGTATGTTACGATTTTATCATGTAGAATTAAACAGTATGCAATTGTATTAGCCGGTATAGCTGCGTTAAATTCCATTTCTATTTTTATATCTACACTACTTGATGATTTTACAGATTCATTTTGTTTAGAACAATCGATTACAACTATAGGGTAACCATCTAAGTATTTTTCTGGTGATAGTAAAGGTGCATTTGTTTTACCGTAATATGAACTTTGGAATCTTGCATACATATCGAACAATATGCTGTACTTTTTATTAGCGAATGACACATTTAAATTGTCGTATGGGAAAAATTGTGAATTTAAATAAACTTTAATATTTTTTAAGTCACAATGATCAAATTGGCCTGCATGTTTGGTGATGGTGTCCCTTCTACCTGTTTGTAAACCAAATATAATATACCTGGCTCGTTCCACATAATTAGATGTTTTAAGTCCAAGTGTGACGATCCGTAGTTGGCAAGCTGGGATGTTCATGGAATTCCCAACTTCTAAAAGGAATTACAATATCACGATCGGCCTTTAACTTTCTTAATAGCAGCATCCTATGCTCGTCAGCTAATTTAACATGTGGAACTCTCCATACAATTTTGTCTAATGTTAATTTTCATTCTAAGTCTGCATCCGTTGTACCGTTCACAGCTTTAATAATGTCTTTATCGTTTGAAGATCTCAACAAAACTAATTCTTGTTTAACATTTAATATTATTTTTCTATAGTCTTCAGCAAAACCAAGCAACAAACGTAATGGAATATGAAAATCAAAATATCCCTTTGCATCTGGACTGATTGTGTCATTTGTAGGTAAAACCCATCCTGCAGGTTGTAGTAAGTTTGTTTCATTAGGTGATATAGATGTTAACCCCTTTAAAGTTGTTGCAATACCTACTTTTTTAGTGGAATCAACTGTTACACCTGATATTTCGTATCTAATTTCATCAAATAGGAAAGCCATTGGATTATTTATAAATGGAACCTTTGTACCAGTAGTCTTACCATCCTTTTTAGTAACTTTTCCTTCAATATACAAGTAACTTTCACATGGTAGTGTGTAAATGTCTTGATTTTGTATGGGGATACGAATTTCATCGTTATTGTTTAATTTTGATGAAGTGTAAGGGTTGTGGGTGTGATATTCTTTTTCCCATAGTGTTTCGTCGAATGTTGGACCCTGCGCTATATCCAGTATATCCATAATCGGTTAATTTTAATCCAATTCTCTCTAAGAAACGAATGTTCTCACGTGTTAACTCCTCCACAGCTGAAGAGCTACTAATGCGGTTTCCCGTAGGTTGTTCGCTTTTAAATGTTAAACCCATGATTTTGTATTAAAGTGTAGATTTTAAATGTAATCTAACCGTAATAGGCTCTTCTCTGAAGTCTACCAAGTTACCGTCTTGATCCAACACGCTCAACACGATGTCTGAAATGAAAGTGGTGTTCAACGGTAGATATACCAGGTTTTGTGGCTTTTCAACAATTTTAAATCCAGGTGGTATACTTGGGTAAAATGTATGTATGATATGGGTGTTAGCCCCATCCCTGTAAGCTCCTTGTATAATGTTACAAGTTATGTCTATACTATTGACTTTTAATATTGTTACTGTTTTCTTACCGGAATGTGTTATATCTGGTTCTAAAACAGGCTCATCGTTGGAAAATCCTAATAAATCACCAATTGAGTTTGGTTGAGTAAAATCTATATAATATTTGGAAGTAATTTCAGCTTTCATTGTATTATTATTACCTTTTAATGTTATATTGTCTTTTCCCATTTTAGTTTGCAAAAATTCATTTATATGATCAATTTCATAAGAACCTGTGGGTAACCTGCACTCTTGTAAGTTTGTAAATTTCCCACTGGCATCTTTTCCCTTGTAATAATGCAATACATTATTTTTACCTTCCGTAACATTGGGAATAGAGTTGTAAGTTGTAAAATCCAATAGTGCCGCCTCCCAAAATCTTCCTTTTTGCAAGCGTAACGCTGGAAACAGGATACTTCGTAAAGTGGACGATTTTCCTGTTAATGATACCGTATAGGAAGACATCTCAATAATGACTGATACTTTTAGCTAGAAATTCCAAACATAAATGGCCGCATATTGAAGTATTATCAGGTTGTTCTCTTTTATAGTTATAATATATGTTTTTAGCAGATTTAAAGTAATTTTGAAGTTCTTTTGGTGGTGGCAAATTACCGAAACTATCAAAATAATATACATTGTTATTTAGTTTCTTATAACAAACCCAATGGGTGCCAGGGCCTTCAGTATTATCCAGATTTACAATTCCAGTCTCATTTTGCCACATTTTCTTTGGTAAACTGTCTCTCATGAATACTCCGCGGAAAAATGGAATTTTTAAACAGGAAATATATTTAAATAATTCAACATTAGTTAACGCTTTATGTGGTATAACCAATTGATTTCTTTCATTTAATACGCACGATAAGGTCTTAGGTAAAGACCTGCCCCGTTTTTTACCATTGACCACACGGTGGGCTTCTTCCTGCCTTTTCTGGTAGATCTTCGTCTTCTTCTTATATTTCCTCCATGTTTTCTTGTTGTGGACTTCCTTTTTACCCTTCTTCTCCTCCTTCTTCTACCATCTACTGCTGTTTTAGGCTTCATACCTGCTGTTACTGCTAAAGCTGCTGCTTTTTCTTCTATGCTAGCGTCACTTGATTTTACTCGTTGCCAAGCTATGTCCGCAAGCTTTCTGTCTGCAATCGACCTATTTTTTGAATCGGCAAACGTTGAATATGCGATATCGTGTTCTTTACAAGCTTGATCTAACTTATTTATGCCAGGATCGCCTCTTTCCAGTCGTTTTTTCAATTTAGTTCCTGGTCCGCAATACTGATAACCTCCCGGTATATGGAATTCTTATGGTAATGCGTCTATTGCTCTATTTACAATGGATCCTACTGGAAGTCGTTTTAAAGCTTTACTTAAGGCTGCGGTCTACCCCAACCAAAACAAAAACAACAACAATGCCGAATATGCCGGCCTCACGGCCGTAGCGCTAGGCGAGTTTGATGGCTGCAGAGGTTTACGGGGATCGTGTTTCAGAATTAACCAATTAAGATAGAGATTGACTCTTAACTTTTTCTAAAAGTACAAAAAAGGATCTCGTCGGCTATCTTTTTAGAATTTTAAAATAAAATTTGTAATTTCAGTTATAATTGTGTAAAATTATCTGTTTTTGAGTTTTATAGATGCAGAGGTTTACGGGGATCGTGTTTTAAAAATAACCAATTAAGATAGAGATTGGCTCTTAACTTTTTCTAAAAGTAGAAAAAAGGATCTAGTCGGCTATCTTTTTAGAATTTTTAAATAAAATTTCTAATTTCAGCTTTACCGGTCTAAAATCATCTGTTTTTCTCGATTTTTAACTGAAGTTTTCTATTAGTTTTAATGAACTAATTACAAAATTATAACAGACGAAAACTAGTACCGTTATTCTTTTTTAATATGACACCTTATTTATAGCTCTAGGCTTCATTTGGCAGAAGATAACACGATTCTAAAAAACCCTTGCATTTGGGTGCGCGCCAGGGGTAGACCGCAGCCTTAACAGAGAAACAGCTGTGGACGTGATCCCACCTCCTTTCCTTACAGTGTCACGATATGGACTGATGTACTGGAACGTCATTATTGTCCTTTTATAATCAAAATGTACAACTTATGTGTTACCTCTATGACGAGTTGGACATAAATGAAGTCGTTTATTGTGATCTTATATTAAATATCAATATCACCCCAATCTGATGATGTAAATTTTTGCGTATTAGGGTTAATAAAGTATTTATTAAAAATTTCCCTTTTAATCCAACCACCTCTAGCGGATTCAGCTAAAGTATTATGACTCGTTTTTCCTTGAAGAATATCCGATGTAAAATGGTTGTGTAAATCAAATAACGCATTACCTAAAACTTTTACAAGAAAATTAACAGTGACGGCATTATCCACATGTTCAGGGTCTTTAAGGTCTGTTATACGTTTATTATTACAAGTATACACTTTACTATCCTTAAATGATGTTGTGATGGTCTGTCCTACAGTTGCAGCATCATTTGGGTGTCTTCCTGCTCTCAATTTTGTAATATTGTTATTATTACATGTAAAAACTGCAAAGTGTAAATTTGGATCTAGATGTACGGTTTGTGATAAAGCAGCTGCATCATGATCCTCATGACCCCAAGACACATTTGATAACTTTTTATCCATGCAATCCCAAGCATTATTTTTGTATGTTAATAAATTAAATTTTTCATTACCTTGAACAAAGTCATCCCCTTGCTTCGATACTACTTGATCTTGTTTTACAAAAGAGGTTGTTTCTTGTTTTAAGGTTTCCATCATTTGACCCACTGTTGCACCATCTGATGGCGCCGAACCATCTTTAACATTTGCTAAACAATTATTAAAACAATCTATAACCCCTACATCACGTATGATACAATGATCTTTAATATATTTTAGATTTACAGCATCGTTTTCAGTTTTTGGATAACCTATATCATTAATAACAAATTTATAAAAAGAAAATCCATCTTTTGTCTTTTCAGGTATCAAGGAATGTAAATAGCGTCTATTTACGCTGTCTTTTGCATCTTTAGGGTCATCTACGTTGGATATACGTTTATTGTTAGCACTATACGTTTTCCCATTGAATTTTAACGTATTTTTTAATTCAGATGACAAATAACCTTTGTTTATTGCATCACCGTTTTGATTTGGTTTACCAACGTTGATAATTCTATGATCTTCTGCATCATATGTGTTATTTTGTAGTCTTAATGTTGGTGATATCTTTTCCTTTAATATTTTTAAATTTATTGCATCATTTTCGTCTGTAGGATCTTTTATGTTTTTTAACCTTTTATTACTAATATCATAATCTCCTTCAGGTGTTTGTGGTAAACCAGCACTTCTTTTTAAACTATTCGCATAATATAATCCATCTGAGGAATACCGTCCAAACTTGTCGACACTCATGGTGCAACTGAATAGTAATCTAGGGAGTAACGCATTTTTATGAGATTACCCCACGGTTTCGGAGTTCATCCACTAAAGCCACCCATTCATTTTCCAATCCAGTATGACCCGCTTCTTTAGCTTCATGTATTAGTTTCATTCTATCCACCAATTTATTGATATTATTGTAATAAATCACATTTGTGTTATATAGTTTCTTCATTAAACCTGTACCCGTAACAGACTTACTTCTTTTTCTTCTTTCCTGAGCACTTACATCCAAAGTGGATGCCATAAATCTTCGTTTTACAGGTTTTCTTTGTGTTAACGGCATTGTTTGTCTTCTAGTTGGTATTAACTTGGATACAAATTCTCTATATTTTAAAGACTTAGATCTAAATGGAAGTTGGTCAGGTAAATACCTTCTCCTATATGCATTTGTCTGTTCCAAGATCTTTTTATATGCTTCCATGTCTTTTTCTTTCACTAACGATACTGAAGGCTTATTTTCAAATAATAATTCAAATAATCCTTTTGTGCCCTTATACCTTTGATCACCAATAACAATATTATCATGTTCGTCAACGTTTAACGGGCTATTACCTATCATTAAACCATCTTCTGTTAATCTCGCTCCATAACTATGGTAATTCTTATTAGGAATTGTTCCGAGTAACATTTTTACCATGTATTTCCTTCCTAAAGGTCCTTTGTTATGAATGTTTTCACCCAACAAGCTTATGTTTGACGGTCCTTCTCTTTTTTCCTCTTCACTAGCAGTTGGTGCGTCTTCAGGTCCCCTTTCACTATATCCTGGCGATTCTAGCTCTCTTTCAGATTCTGCACCGGTAAAGCCACTATATGTAGAGGATTCCGGGTCTTCATCACTAAAACCTTCATATTTTACACTTTCTCTTTCAAACTTTGTGATAGGTGCAATCGCATCTCCTTCCAATACAGGTTTGGCGACTTTTTTGTTTAATTGTTTCAAGGGTTCAGTAATAGGTTTAAAGGTAGATTCAAGGAATTTCTCCCTCTCGCTAATACCTAGTTTTAATGCTCTGTTTTTAGCCCGAATAGAATCACTAAGTGATTTTATTTCTTTTACTAATTTTTCTTGGTTTACCATGTTTGTAGCAAGACGTGTTGTACAACAATGAATGTTTTATACCACGTTCAATGTATTAATATAAACTTATCAAATCCTATCCTGTATCGACCATTCTTTAGCGGTTGTTCCTTCATAATTGTTAGGAACCCATACTTTTCAGCCCAAGCCTTTCCACATAACTCTTTAAATCGTTCAAATGTCATATCCGCATTTACATGATCAAAATATATATGTTTTAGGTTGGTTTCGTCCTGTTTAAATACAATTAACATGTTTGCATTGTCTCTAATGAGTTGTTTAGGTATTTTGCTGTAAGTTTGGCCAATATAAATGCTATCTATGTTGTTATGTCGACCCATAGCGAAGTAATTCCTTATTGTGTTTTGGTTTTCACAAGATACATCATCAAATATGAACACAGAGAATGGTTTGGCTTCTTGTGGTTGCATGACACTCTCGCTTGCATTAAATTTTAAGTATTTAACTTCAGGCACATTATTCAGTATTTTTTCCAATAATTGATACTTTGGTTGTTGTAGTGATTTTGAAAATACATATAAATTATTAAAACGTAATCCTTTAGGGTTTGTAATCAAATTGAATACTACATTAGTTTTTCCACAGTTGGAAGGTCCGGTAACCAGACAGCGCACGGTGTTTGGTAACAAATTGCCATGTTTCCCACTATTGAATTCTGAATTATCCACTGTGAGTTCATCTATATTATTAATGGTAAAACTCTCTTTTTGTGGTACTATCTCCATCCTTTGTAATGGTTCAACCTAAAATAATAATAATAATAATAATAATAATAATCTTTATTTGTCACAAGAATGTTCATACACATCATTGACAAAGTCATCATTATAATAAGAGTCACAAAATAAATTCATTGTAGGTAATATAAGAATTAAAAACTCTAGTTATGAAAGTCAAGTTAAGTAAAATAAAAATAGATAACTAGGTAAATAAGTGGATTCAAAATTAAAAATCCAGATATTTAACTTTGAAAAAGTCTTCAAGCTTATAAAAAGGATTCTTCAATAACCATGAGTAAAATTTGTTTTTAAAAGATTTAAAAGAATACTGACTTATTTTTCTCTCTAGGAAGTTGTAAATTTTTAGTGATAATACGATATGGCTTTTTTGTGTTTTAGTCAGGCGAGAGTAGTTAATAACAGTATTTGTTTTGTTACGAACATTATAGTCATGAAAAGAATGTATGAAGTTTAAATACTGTGAATTTTTTATTATATAAATTACTAGGTCAAAAATGTATAAATTAATAATGGTTTGGAATTGTAGTTCAATAAAAAGTGGTTTACAGTGCTCTTTGGGATCACATTTTTTTAGCGTTCTTACAGCCTTTTTCTGAATTTTCAGAACTTCCTCAATTCGGGCACAATTTCCATAAAAAATCAAACCATATCTGAAAATTGATTGGAAATAAGCAAAATATGCTGTCCTTAAATACTCTTTTGAGATTGAGTGAGTGAGCCGATTTAGGAGAAAAATAACCCGTGATAGCCTTTTATTCAAATAATCAATATGCGAATTCCAAGTCAGATTATGATCAATGTTCATACCCAAAAATTTGACTGTATCAACAGACTCAGCTTTAAGGGAGCTTGACTTTTGTCTGAGGTTAAATATTATACTTTTAGTTTTTTCTTTATTAAGTAAAAATCCGTTAGAGCTAAACCAATTTGTAGCAGTTGCTATTGCATCATCAGCCAGATTCTGAAGATTAATTAAGTCTGTACTAAAATTGAAAAAAGTTGTGTCATCAGCATAGAGAATAGTTTTTGATTTAATTGATGATGGTAGATCATTAATAGAAATAAGAAAGAGGAGAGGACCCAGAACAGATCCTTGAGGCACACCCCACTCCATTCTCTCTTCATCAGACCATTTACCATTAAAAAATAAAATTTGCCTACGATTGTCTAAATATGATTGTAGAAAATTCAAAATAGATTCACGAAAACCATAACACTTTAGTTTATCTATAAGAATTGTGCTATCGACACAATCGAAAGCTTTGCTTAAGTCACACAATGTAGCTTGAGCAAGAAACTTCTCCTCGAAGGATGAGTGGACTTGTCTGATAAAATCGTCCAGAGCCTCTAAAGTTGATTTCCCTCTCCTAAATCCAAATTGAGCCGGTGTAAAGAGGCTGTTTTTTTCAAGATAAGATGAGATTTGATTATACACAAGAATTTCAATCAATTTGCCTAAAACAGGAATAACTGAAATCGGTCGATAGCTCTGCGGTTGGTCCTTAGGACCACTTTTATAAATTGGACAGACACGTGAAACTTTAAGTTGATCAGGGAAAATGCCCTCTTCTACCAGATAATTTGTGCAGGTGGCCAGTGGTTGAGCTAGAGAAATGATTATTTCTTTCAATAGATTGTTAGACATTCCATAAATATCCAGGCTATTAGAACCATTCATTCCCTTTACTGCGGATAATACGTCACTAGTAGTCACTGTAGACCACTTAAAAGGAGTCAGATTATCAATATTTAGATTTTCATCTATGATTTTTTTGTAAGAACCATGGGGGATTAAGTTGACATATTTTTTTTATTTCTTTAACTGAATTAACAAAATATTGATTGAATAAATTAGGTTCAATGTTTTGACTATCATTTTTCTTTGGTACTGTATTAAGTTTAATTACATCCCAGGCAGCTTTACATTTATTTTTGCTGTTTTCGATATAATGAACATTATTGATTCATTATTGTTGAACATTATTGATATATTATTGAACCCATATTATTGAACATTATTGATTAAATGATTCTTTATCGTTACATCAAATCCTTTTTAGGTATCCAAGAATCTTCCGTCTTATTAAATCCTAACCATCGTACTTTAACCTTATCTTTTTTCCGTTGCAACACCTTTTCAACTAAATATAAGTAGTGGGAAAAAGCCACTCCTGGCACAGATCAGCTGCCCCCCGAGCCACGTGCCGTGGCAGCTGGTGCCAGCTGCCATGTCACATAGCTTCCGGTGGGGGTTAGAGGGTATATATGAGATGCTGTAGTTATATGTTATGCCATATAGGTCGGGGTGGAGATGGCGATAGTGTTGGCGTTAGGGTGAAGTGAATTTGAGCATAAAATTAAAAGTTAGTTGAAAATTGAAATTCGTCGGTGTTAACGAAACTCTAACAGTTGAAGAAAAATTAAGAGTTAGTTCAAAATTGAAATTCAAACTTATAACTGGGATGTGGAAAATACGTCAAGGTCATCCAGAGTAAGTTTTAAAAAATCCTATCCAACTATCACCAGAAATAGTTTTAAGTTGAAGTAGTTGGTGATAGCGGGATAATTGATTCGTGCCATGGGAGAGGTGTTTCTCTTTTGAAAGTTGGCGATCGAATGAAAAGTGCCGCCTAGGGAGAGGGCTTATAAAATGGCAACCTTCCCCCCACCACTCCTTCCCCCACTCCTTTAGACCAATAACCGGTCGCCGACACTATGTGGTAAAACTGAACCAGACATGGCGGCCGCCATGGATAATTCTAACCTCAAACCTTAGTTTTGCATTGGTGAGCATGCGCCACCCCCACTCCTTTACCTTTCTTTTATATTTTTAAAACCGAACAGATGTCCGGGCAGCTGCCCCTATGGGCAGATGTTCGGGCAAGTGTTGGGGGCAGAAATGTTGAAATATTGGGGTGGAGATGGCGATAGCGTTGGTGGTCGGTTGAACTGAATTTGCGAATAAAGTAACTAGGGTTGAACTAAAAGTGTACATAAATTAAAAGTTAGTTGAAAACTGAAATTTGACGGTGTTAACAAAACTCTTAATAGTTGAACAAAATTAAAAGTTAGTTTAAAACTGAAATTCAAATTTATAAATGGGATCTGGAAAGTATGTCAAGGTCATCCAGAGTAAGTTTTAAAAAAGCCTACCCAACTACCACCAGAAATAGTTCTAAGTTGAACTAGTTGGTGATAGTAGGATAGGTTGAAGTAACTTTTGAATTTTATTAGTGAACATACAATTAATGTGCAACAGCAGAGTTTAAACAAGTTGAACTTTTGTGATGAATTACAGAGTTGTAAATGCAAACACCGACGACGATGAGAAGGTAAATGCAGAGTCCCCAGATGATGTATTTGAAAAGCTTGAACAAATGTAACATTTCGAGTTGGTTTTCCCGTTCCATTTTCAATCGTTTAATTTCCAATTTCAATTTATCCTCTTCCATTCTAGTTACGAAGGGAACTTCATCCATCATATCCATCATGATTGTGTTAGTGTTTGAAATTTTAGTGATGTTGATAGTTTAGAAGTTGAAGACGGAATGAGAAGTGAAAGGGAGAAATGTTAGTTAAATAAAGAAGTGGTGGGGGGAAGACGTTGCTCTTAATTATTACCATCAGTAGTGTCAGATGGTGCAGGAGTTAGATTTAGTAAACTGTCTTCGTCCGAACTTTCAACCTTATCACAAATAGGACAATCGTATGTTATTTCCAAATTCATTTTGATGGTTGTAAAATTATCTACAAGTTCTTGTAAAATATTAATAACGTCTTGTAACTCTTCTTTAGAGTTTATTTCAAAACTAGAATTCATTCGGGCCAATGGAGAGTTGTTCATTGTTGGAGAGTCGGTGATGGAATGAGGATCGGCGCATAGGGAGGGGGCTTATATAATGGTGACCTTGAGCAGGCGTCTAGGGAGGGGGGCTGTCTAGGGAGGGGGCTTTTATATAGGGAACCTTGAGCTTATGATTGAATAAAACGTTTAGTTCTTCTTCTTCGTCTTTTAATTCAATTATTTGAACCGAAGTAGTTGTTTCATCTTCTTCACTTGATGAAGAAAACAATTTACCAGGATTTAAATATTGAACTACAATTCTGAACCATCTTATAGGATATTCGTCAATGACAGAAAGTAAGTTTTGAAACAATTCTTCCATCTCCTCCCTCTCAGTTATTATATGTTCAAACTTGATAAATTTTGCTTCCATGTTGTTAGTTAGAATGTTGGAAGTGAAATGATTTAAAGTTGAATTTAATATTATATAAAAATTACAACCGGTAGTGGGGTAAATCTCAAGGTCATCCAATTGAAGTTTTAAAAAAGAATGTAAAACTGAAATTACATATTTGATGGTTCTACAGGATCGGAATACCAATCTGATCTGTATTTACATCTTTTTATCATATGTGTACAAAAATGATTTTGATGAGACTTGGTGCGTTGACAATGAGCAAGATCTAGAGGGTGAAATTTGAAACATCTTTGAGGACAACATGTATGAAAATATCTTGATTTGTAAAATTTGAAAGTTCGCAATTCCGGTGGCGGTAGTTGTTTTGCATTTGCAATAACAAGATCCGAAGAATTCACATTTAGTACAAGCTAACCCATCCACCATCATTGGTCCTAAATCTGTACATTGTTGTTCACAACAGTAACGAGGTTTGTACTTGTATTTTTGCTCTTCCATGTTGACGCTGCGGAGTCCAGTGAAAGAATAAGAGTGTATAGTGTTGAATAGCAAGTTATATGTACTGTGAAAAGTGGTGGGGGTAATTTCAAGGTCATCCAAATGGAGTTTTAAGAAATTATACCTTACTAATGTAAGGAATGTTGATACTTAAGAAGTTTGTTTCTCTTTGTTTTCATCAGATTTTTTATCTTTCTCAGCTTTAGCCATAGCAACTAGTTCTTCTATTGATAGCGGATGTACTTCAGGAAATTTCAAAATTAATTTAGCTTGGTATCCTTCTTTAGCTAATACATCTATATCTTTAGTCATTTGTTCAACAGTGTTGTAATCTTTTCCATAGATTTTTCCATCAAGTTGAATCATCATTCTGTACAACATTTTCTTAAATAGGTCTTGTCGTGGTGAGAGCTGAGAAGCAAATGATTATTTATTCAAGTATCACATCCTTTTTATTAACTCACATTCAACACGTGATTCTTTAGTTGTAGTTTTGTTTGTCAAAAGTTATTCAACATTGGTAATATTTTTGGAACTTGATGTTATGTTGACCAGTAGGCGATGAAGAAGTTGTAGGTTGTGTAGAAATAAATATTTCATCATCACAATATTTTGTTTTAGTGAACATCCTTGTATTAGTAGCACTAACATCAACAGTTAAGTGATAACCACCGGTAAGTAAAACTCGCATTTCGTTGGTTAAATCTTCGAGTTGTTCAAAAGTTGTAATGGTGTTGGTATCATAAGATGCACACTTGACTTTGAGAGACATCTTTTAGTTTTTATATTAAGCGTTGAGAGACAACTTTTAGTTTTTATATTAAGCGATAGAGTGAGCGAGATGTGTACGGTACGAAAGGTAGTCGTAGACTGATGAATTTTACAAGTAGATTTTCGCTTTTATAATCACACAAAAGTGGGTCAAGGTCATCCCGTGGAATTTTAAAAAAAAGCAACATATTGTAATGTACAAAGATATCACAATATGTTGCTTCTTTTAATTTTTTTTTTATATTATATTTATTGAAAAACAATTACAAACAAATAGTTACAATGTTATGTACAAACTAATCAGTAGTAGGTGTTACATGAATAGTTAGTTCAGTTGAGTTGTTTCCACTTGGTCCGTGCGAAACCAAATAGAGTGCGCCGGGTTGAACTACACGAAGATCTTCATTTTGAAGAAGTTGTACAAAGCGTCTTGGTAGGAAGATCTGAAATTTTGGTTCGTCACCAACTGTATATGGAGCCTCGCTCAATGTGCAATTAATAGCATCACCTACTGAAGTTTCCATTTTCTTGATTGTATGAATGATGTAGTGTTTTTCTTCTTTTAGTTCAGAACATTTCTTTGTAGGTAGAATTGATGATTTAGAATGAGCGTTGAACTGATCAACTAAACTTTGAAGTAAGTTCTGTGATGCCATCTTGATGTTGTTGTTAATCTTCTTGTTAATAAGAATGTCCGTTGGAGATGTTGTCTCTTCGGAGGTTAGAGTAATACTCATGCTGCGTCATGGTAGCGCTCTCGCTTTTATAATCGACACTACCCCCACTACTGACACTACACCCACCACTTTGTTGAAGGAAATTGTTCAAGCGGTAGGCATTCTTTAAAGCGCACTGCGACCTTCGATGTTTAAAACTTTTTGATGAAATACAAAGTTCGTTGAAGTAGCATTGGAAATCTTTATCAATTATTGCATTAATCACTTCGTTGCTTGTAAATGATTGTATCCAATTTGCTTTTTCCAATCCCCTTGTGTAGATAATTTTAAACTCTTTGCAATAATGATTCATAATGTGCGGCATCATGTTATAATTAATGAAACCTTCATCCCATCTTAAGTTGTGAAAATGTTTGTTCAACCATTTGTTTGTAACTTTCGCTTTAGTTGTTAGTCTATTAAATGGTACTGGAGGTTTGAACAAATAATGATAAACTACTGATGTGTTCATGTCCAAGATTACTAATTCTTTAATAATAAAATTACCATCATTTCCTCGGAAAGCTTGAAATTCAATTATACCTCTTTTAACTTCCATTATGTGTGGCGCATTAGAAAACGAAACCCGTTTATTCATGATGAAGTCTTACTAACAACTGACTTAAAAATTGAATGAGCCGATGTTTATAACAGACAGGATTGTTCTTCTTCTTTCACTTCTTGTGCCACTTCATCAATATTAAAATTGGTGTGATAGTTGTTTAATTGTCTCCACATTTCAACTTCTTGAGGTATTCTATTAAAGATTGAAGTATCAACGGGACCGTATAAAATTGGAACAAAAGGTTGTTTGTCCAATGTATCAATTAGATAGTCTTTAATTATTGCACTTGAAAATATTAGTTGTTTCAAATATCTGGTGACGGGACCGGTAGTACAACTTAAAGTGTAAAATTCTTCTTTAGTGAAATATAATTTAACATTGTGTGTAGTTAAATCTCTGAAGCGAACAATTTGTCCTCCACGATGTTTTACTATATCAACTTCAATATTTGATTCCAATAAACTTAATCTTGTTCTTCTTCCAAATGTATTGTTACTTAAATAGCACTCCAAAAGATGTAAATGTTTCATGAGAGATTCCCAAGTAGTTTCACTGAAAGTAACCATTTTGTTTCCATGATTTAAAATAACAATTGGTGAATAATCCATTGATTTTAAAATTCCAACTGATATACTTTTTGTCATGCATGAAGAAATTGGGTAGATAATCCGAAGAAATACTTCTGTTAAAATATTGGTTGTAATGTTAACTTCAACCTTCTTCCTTTTTACTTCTTTTTCAGCTTCTTCTTCTCTCTTCTTATGTTTGTTGAATTTTAGGAACTCGTCCATTTCTCGTTCAACTTGTTTTTCTATATCTGAACTATTATCATCCATTAGAGGTGTATTTTCTTCTTCGTTAGTAGAATTCATCTTGCGAATGATGTTTCCCATACGACGGTTGAAGATAGAATGAAGTTTCCACTAATTATTTTCTCGCTTTTATATTTTTCGTAAAATCCTTGAAATTTATACAATTACATAATTGTTTGTTTTCAACTTGTCTTTCACAAATGAAATTCTAACCTCAAAAATTGAAGCAGATAATTCTAACCTCAAAAATTTGCAGTCGTTGTACAATTCTTCTTAAAGTACATTCTTCACAATTCCGGTCAGCGGTGTGTAAGTAACTATTTTATCATGTAGAATTAGACAGTATGCCGAAGTTCCATCCGCTACTGGTTCTTCAAATTCCATTTCAATTTTTATATCCACACTTGATGATTTTACCGATTCATTTTGTTTTGAACAATCGATTACAATTATTGGAGCCTTGGAATAATACTGGTCAGGTGATAATAGTGGTGTATTAGTCTTTCCATAATATGACGATTGAAATCTTGCATACATATCGTATAAAATGGAAAAACGTTTTTTGCTGAACATGACATTCAAATTGTCATAGGGAAAGAATTGAGAGTTTAGGAAAACTTTACAATTCTTTATTTTACAGTGATCAAATTGACCAGCATTTGCAGTGATAACATCTTTTCGCTTAGTTTGAAAACCGAGTATTATGTACCTTGCTCGTTCCAAGTAAGTTGATGTCTTGACGGTCCATGTTTGTCGTTCTGTCTGAGGTAGTGTAGGGTATTCATGAAATTCCCAACTTCGGAATGGCATCACAATATCACGGTCAGATTTTAACTTTCTCAATAATAGGATTCTATGTTCATCGGCCAATCTTACATGAGGTACTCTCCAAACAACTTTATCCAACTGTAGTTGCCATTCCAGTTTATCTTCCGTAGTTGCAGGGTCTGCAAGTATCAAGTCCTTATTAGTTGAAGATCTGAGTAATACTAATTCTTGTTTGACATTTATTATTACCCGTTTGTAATCTTCAGCGAATCCCAAAAGCAATCGTAAAGGTACATGAAAATCAAAGTGACCGTTGGAAGCTGGTGTTATAGTGTCTTTATCGGGGGCAACCCATCCGGCGGTGACTATTGAATTCTTCTCATGCGGTGTTAATGATGTTAATCCTTTCAATGTCGTTGTTAAACCAACCTTTTTTGTTGAATCAACCGTCACCCCTGATATTTCATATCTTATTTCATCAAAAAGATATGCCATCGGGTTATTTATAAAAGGAACTGTTGAAGCAGTTTTTCCATCCAATTTTAATACCCGTCCTTCGATGTACAAGTAACTTTCACACGGTAAAGTGTAAATATCTTGTTGTTGAATGGGAATCCTTATTTCATCGTTATTGTTTAATTTTGATGAAGTGTAAGGGTTGTGTGTGTGATATTCCTTCTCCCATAGTTTTTCGTCGAACGTTGGTCCTTGAGATATATCCAGGATATCCATCGCTGTTAAGTTTCAATCCAATCTTCTGTAGAAAACGAATGTTGTCCGATGTTAACTCTTCCAATGTCGAGGAGCTACTGAGCTCCCGACTCTTCCGTTGCGGTTTAAATGATAATCCCATGTTGACTTTTATGTTGCTGCTCTGATGTGTATCCGTATAGTAATTGTTTCTCCTCTAAAGTCAACACTATGACCGTCTTGATCCAATATGTTCAGTACGATGTCTGAAATGAAACTGGTGTTTAACGGTAGGTATATCAAGTTTTGTGGCTTCTCAACAATTTTAAAACCGGGAGCCACTGTTGGATAAAATGTATGTAAAATATGTTGATTAACTCCATCTCTATACGATCCGTGTATAATGTTGCACGTGACATCGATACTATTTACTTTCAATATTGTTACAGTTGAATCACCTGAATGAGTAGTTCCAGGAGTTAAGATTTTCTTTTTTGTATCTGTAAATCCAAGTAAACTGCCAATCGACTGTTCCAAGCTGACATCGATATAATATTTCGAAGTTATTTCTGCTTTTAAAGTATTATTGTTTCCTTTAACGGTGATATTTTCTTCTCCGAGTTGTTTCTGTAGTAATTGGTTTATATCATCGATTTCATAAGCTCCAGTAGGAAATGTAATTATTTTCAATTCTGAGTATTTTCCTGAAGCATCCATAGTTTCATAATAATGTAGTAAATTGTTTTTTCCTTCTGTAACATTGGGAATTGAGTTGTAGGTAGTCAAATCAAGTAATGCCGCTTCCCATAATCTTTCCTTGGATAGACGCAATGCTGGGAACAGCGTACTTTTCAATGTGGATGAATTTCCACTCAGTGACACTGTATACGATGACATCTTAAAGCTGACTGACACTCTTCGCTAGAAACTCCAAACATAAATGTCCACATATTTCAGTATTGTTAGGTTGTTCTCTTTTGTAATTGTAAAAAATGTTTTTGGAGTTTCGAAAATAATGTTGCAGTTCTTTCGGCGGTGGTAGATTGCCAAAACTGTCAAAGTAGTAAACGGTTTGTCCGAGCTTTTTATAGCATACCCAACGAGTGCCTGGACCATAGGTGGAATCCAAATTTACTATTCCAGTTTCATTTTTCCATATTTTAGTTGGTAATGCATCTTTCATAAAAACTCCTCGAAAAAATGGTATTTTCAAACATTTTACATACTCATTTAACTGATGATTTGTTAAGGCTTTATTTGGAATTAGCAATTGATTCTTTTTATTTAGTACACACGGTATGGTCTTAGGTATAAACCTGCTCCGTTTTTTACCATTTGCCAAACAGAAGTCTTCTTTACATTTGCCTTACGAGTTCTACGACGTCCTTTTTTAATGTTTCCACCTCTTTTGGGAGCGCTTCTTTTTGCAGGTCTTCCTCTACGACGTCTTCCAGCACCTAACTTTGCTTTCGTCTTCATGGCTGTAGTTACTGCCCAAGCCGCTGCTTTTTCTGCAATACTTGAGTCACTTGATTTTACTCTTTGCCAAGCTTTTTCCGCTAGAATGTTATCCGCTATTGATCTATTTGTTGAATCTTTATACTTTGAATATGCTATATCGTGTTCTTTGCAAGCTTGATCTAATTTATTAATTCCAGGATCTCCTCTTGCTAAACGTTTTGCCAACTTAGTTCCAGGTCCACAATATTGATAACCTCCGGGCAGATGTAATTCGTATGGTAAAGCGTCTATCGCTCGATTCACAACAGCACCAATTGGAATCCGTCTGAGCAGGGATAATGCAGCTGATGTTAAACCACGTCCTCTCTTGCCGCTGTCTTGACGACGACTGAGCGATACGGTCTTCATTATGCTGTTTTATGTAACCAACGTCTTCACTCTATGAAATACTTTATGATAATGAATCCTTTTTTGTGTATTCCATACTTAAATATTCAAAAGTTTTACTAGTATCTATCAATGATTTCATCTTTAATCCATTGGTTTCTCCGAGAATCTTCGATTTTATTGTGTTTCATCGATGCATTAATCAAATGATTATGCATATCAATAACTACATTACCTACAAGATTCATTACATACTCTATATTAGTAGCATCTTTGTCATGTGTAGGATTATCAAGATTTGTGATACGTTTACCATTACATGTATACACAGATGGATCGTTTTTAGAGGTTGCTATAACTTGATTAATAGTAGCAACATCATTTGGAGCTATTCCTGCTGATATGTTACATATTCTTCTATTTTTTCCATCATACAAGATATTTATTTTATCTAAAACTATAGTTTGTTTCACAACAACACAATCATTATCATCTTTACCAGATTTTACATGGGTTAATCGTCTGCCTCCACATATAAAGTTAACACCAGTAGCTGATAGTTGTGGTACTTGTTTTAAAATAACAGCATCATGTTCTTCCGTGCCTAAATTTATATTTGACAATTTTTTATTTTTTCCATCCCACTTGTCATTTTGTAGTTGTAGTAAGGTAAACTTTTCACTTCCTTGCATAAACTCATCACCTTTCTTTGACACTACTTGATTTTGTTTAACAAAAGTGGATGTTTCTTTTTTTAAGCTTTCATTCATTTGTTTCACGGTAGCAGCATCCGATGGAGTTGAACCATCTTTCAGATTGGACAACACTTTTCCATGACAATCAATAACAGCATCATTATATAAAATACAATTATCTTTAATATATTTTATATTAACACCATCACTTTCTTCTTTAGGATATCCAATATCGTTTATAGTATATTTATAAAAGGAAAATCCATCCTTTTTCTTTTCTGGTATTACAGAGTGCAAATAACGCTTATTGATTGTATCTGTATCATCGGTTAGGTCTGCCACATTAGTTATTTTATAATTTAAAGCATTGTACATTTTTCCACTTTTAGTCTTTTGCAACAGTAAAGCGTAATCCATCGCAGATAGCAAATAGCCTTTATTAACAACATCTCCATTGTTGACTGGTTTTGCAACATTAATAACCCTGTGAGATTTTGCATCATACAGTTGGTTGTTGTCAAGTTTTAAACTTGTAGATGTTTCCTCCTTTACTGTTTTTAAATTTGTTGCATCTCCATCTTCTTCTGGATCTTTAACAAACTTTAAACGTTTATTATTTATGTTATAGTCACCTTCGGGTGTTTGCGGTAATCCACTTCTTTTTCTGTTTTCTCCAACTTGCACTCCTAACGCGGAGTAACGTCCGAACTTGTCAACGCTCATGTTAGAACTGACACATTATATGCCTGCAACTCTTATATATCCGCGGACGATTATACGATTATGCCGCGATTCTTGAGTTCGTCAATCAGAGCTACCCATTCATTATTTAAACCTGTATGACCGGCTTCCATGGCTTCATGCAATAGTCTCATTCTGTCAACCAATTTATTGATGTCGTTGTAGTAAATCACATTTGTATTGTATAGATTTTTCATCAATCCTTTACCAGATGTTGAAGTATCTCCTTTACTCTTTTTACCATGTTGTTCAAGAAGTGATAAATCCATAAGTGATAAAGATTTTCTTTTCAGTGGTTGTCTCACCGCTGGTGCAGTACGTAATGTTGGCAATTTTCGTGGAGGAAACAACTTTTTTATAACGATGTTATATTTTGTTGCACGTGAACGATTAATCATTGCATCCTTTAAGTAATTTCTTTTATGAGCATTGGTATTTTGTAGAATCTCCTTAAAAACACTTAAATCTTTGGATGAATATCTTAGTGGTATGTTTTTAAAAATTAATTCATATAATCCTTTTGTTCCTTTATATCTATGCTCACCAATAATGATGTAATCGTCTTGTGTTATTTCAAGCTTTGAATCGCCGATCTTCAATTCATTCCCATCAATTCTTGCTCCGTATACGTGTGATCTACTCAAATTTGGGTTTGATTTCATGTCATGTAGCATTTTCATTATATATTTTCTTCCAAGAGGTCCATGTTGTAATATATCGCTACTCAATTGAGTTAAATTTGGAATAGATTGTTCAGCTTCAGGTATTGGCTGTTCTTCTTCCTTTTCAACAATTGGTTCTTCTTCTTCTTTTGTTTCTTCTTGCTCACTAGCACTTGTATATGAATCATCATCTTCTTCTTTTTTTAATGCTTGTACTTCTTGTTTAGAAACTGGTAGTAAAACATCTCCTTCATAACGAGGTTTACCAATAGTTTCTGATATCTGTTTTAAAGGTTCCGTAATAGGTTTAAATGTAGTCTCTAGAAATTCTTCTCTTTCACTTAAACCCATCCTCAATGCACGATTCTTCATCCTAATAGAATCACTGAGTGATTTTATTTCTTTCAATAGTTTTTCTTGATTCACCATGTTTACACTGTGAAGTTCAACGTGTAACTAGATGTACCATCGGTAGTTCAACGCATAAATACAAATTTATCCAACCCTATACGATATCTACCATTTTTAATATCTTCTTCCTTCATAATAACGAGAAAGCTATATTTCTCATTCCATGCTTTGCCACACATCTCTTTAAATTTTTCAAATGGCATATCCGCATTTACATGATCATTATATATATGCTTTAAATTTGTTTCATCTTGCTTGAAGATGATCAACATATTTGCATTGTCTCTTATAAGTTGTTTTGGAATTTTACTGTATGTTTGACCAATATAAATGCTATCAATATTATGATGTCTTCCAATAGCAAAATAATTCCTTATTGTGTCATGATTTTCACAAGAAACATCGTCAAATATAAAAATAGAAAATGGTTTTGCTTCATTTGGTTGCATAATTGTTTCACTGGCATTAAACTTGTAAAAATTCACTTCAGGTACACTTGCAAGTACTTTTTCCAATAATTGATATTTTGGTTGTTGCAATGATTTTGAAAAAATGTATATATTGTTAAAACACAATCCCTTAGGATTAGTTATAAGGTTAAAAACAACATTAGTTTTTCCACAATTTGAAGGACCAGTTATTAGACATCTTCTTGTATTTGGTAGTAATTCACCATGTTTTCCATGATTTAACTTATCATTGTCAACTGTCAATTCATCAATGTTATTAATATTAAATCGATCTTTTTGTTGTACAATCTCCATCTTGTATAAAGGTTAAACACACAATGAGCTATTAAACAACTATACTAAGTCTTTTGAAGGAATCCAAGAGTCTTCACTTTTATCAAACCCTAACCACCGGACTTTAACCATATCCTTTTTCCTTTGTAAAATTTTCTCAACAAGATATACATCACCAACTGTTGATTTCAACAATTCGTGTCCGTAGAATCCACCTTGAAGTAATTCACCCTTGTTATCCTTTAATAAATAGGTTTCAGGTATAGTTGGTTGCACTTTATAAATTGTAAATACTTCATTAGTCCAATTTGGTAGATATCTTTTACTAAATACACCTTTGTATTTGCTTATACGAACTTTATCGTTGACCTTGAACTTCTTTGGTTGCAATTTTTCCAATTTCGGTGTTGTATTATTTTTAATGCGTTGTAATACAATTTTGGCATTAGCACTGTTTACCTGGATAGGTTTCATTCCAATGATACGATGATATTTGTTGTTATACTCTTTTATAAGTTGTGGTAATATGTCATACCACACGTATGATCCTCGTTTTGAAAATTGTTTATACATCGCACCTTTTAATGTTCTATTAAATCTTTCAATTATTGAAGCTTTAACTTCAGAATTTGTAGAATAATGATTTATTTGATATTTCTTCATCAAAGCTCCAAAGTCTTTATTAAAATATTCTTTTCCATCATCGGTCTGTAGATGTTTAATTTTAAATTTATTTCTTTGTATTGTGGTTTCCATAGCTTTTGTAACACTTTTACCAGTCTTATCCTTCAATGGTAAAGCGTCAGCTATTTTAGTAAAACAGTCTATAATTGTTAAAATATATTTAAATCCTTTGTTTAATTTACTGTGCGGTATCATTTCAATGAGATCAGCTTGATAAAGATCATTCATTCCTTTAATGATTGTACTTCTTCTTGGAAATCTTCTTCTTGCTGGTTTATGTAGTTCATTTACAATCTTGTCCTTCACACTTTCCATCTTTAGATGTTGCTTGTACACCGCATGTAAAAATACTGATCCATAGAATAGTTTATTCTCATTTATATAGTTTGAATATAGGTCAAGGCCATTTCATATTAGTGTAAAAAAGAGGGAACATGGCATTGGGCTTGCCATGTCCCCTCTTTTTTACGGAAAGGAAAAAGGAAGAAGGTAGAGGACGAAGAATAGGTTTATTGGTCAATAGGGTTTAAGGAGTAGTGGCCGAATGGTAGAGTATTAATTTTATCTTCTAAAATATGTCGCTTGTCGTCTTTGTAGCTTAATGCCCACTTTGTTTGTTTGACACTGAAAAGTTGGTGGTTATAACTTCTTATAGTGTTGAATGTTGCAGTTGTTTCAACATTTTCAAACAAACATCTTTTATAATGTTCAAACTGTACGTTCTTCTTTAGGAAAGATGTCTTTATTCCTTTGGCCTTCTTCGTGACTCGATGTTCATTCCTCTCGTTTATGTACAGTTGAAATGAATAGAGTTTGGACATTAATGCTACAATTTCCATCATCGGCACACCATTTGTTTCATCTTTAAATTTTCCCAATACTTTCTTATTTCTGTCATAGTCGTAATTTGGATGATCCTTAGGATAATCGGAAAAGTCGAAATCATCTTTATATATAAAGGTGCGTAGATCTTCATACATGTCATTTGTTTTAATCCAGTAAATTAGTGCATCCGTATCCATATATGCAATACCAATGTTCTCTCTTCCATAATAGTTAACCATCTTCTTATAATGAAACTCGTACATATGTGTTTTTGAAATATCCAAGATTGACATTCCAAGATACAAAGGACGATCCATTTTAACTGACTTCTTGTTCATGGAAATAACAACTAGATTTTCATTAATAATTACAGATGAACCAAAGTTTGGTTGTTGCACCAATTTCTGTAATTTTACTGGATCAGTTACCAATTTGATATCCTTATGTTTCCTTTTGTTTTCCAAAGTCTTGCCAAATATTGCGTTATTCATTAATTTGAAAAAATCTTTTTGAAAGCTTGATGTAGCGGTGGCTCTTCTTCTTGTGTTGTTGTCGATGTAAGGTTTTAACCAACAAGATTGAGAAAATTGTAGTACTCGATTAATTTTTGTAATTCTCAATCCTAAGTCTAAAGCTTGTTGTATCATCCAGTAGTGTCCAACATATCGAGACTTGTCGGTTAATGTCATCATTAATTTTGGCCATCTTCCAGTAGGGGAAATTTCAGTCTTCGGAAGAAGTGGTAAATCATAATGTTGATCATGAAGATGTTCAGGATATTCAAAATTGACATCAAAAATGTAACCAGTTTCACCATGCTTCGGTATATCCATTATTTTTCCAATCGATTCTGGATCTATCCATTTAAAATTATCATATGGAAGGGGATTCGACATTGCCCATCCGTATAAGTTATTTGCATCAAAATAACCCAGGAATGTTGTTGGTTTTGATGCATCATAATCGGGCAGATACTTGTTGTTCGCCTTGAAATGTCGTGTAACGCTTTGCGTCAATCCCCCTCGAACTCCTGACTCTAACATCATAACCATATCTATATCAGTAAGAAGTTGTATTTTACAATTTGTTTCTTTCAACATGGCCTGCCATGCTAATCCAGGTGAAGTGTACGAATGAAGAGGGTCCAATCCATATGCCGCAAAACATGTATTTCTAAATTCTTCCATTATATCACATAGTAAAGTTACATCCAATTTAACATAAAAATCTGAATATTCTCCCAATGTTCTAAATCCTAATTCGTTCCATACTTTACATGCATGATCATAGTCCTCTTGAGATATGTCCATGTCATAAAGTTTACTTTTGAATTCTTCTTTAGCCGGAAGTGATGTTTCATTAAATCTTTCTAAACTGTCTATGTAATCATATGGAAACACACCTTTCCGAAGTACCAAATCCAGTTTGTCGTTATTTACAATCTTCTTTGTTTCGATGAAATCTTGTTTCCTTAAATTTTCTGAAAGTTTGGATAAACTCGACGGCATAAATCTGTAGGAGTCCAAGAATCTTAGTTTCATGTTTCCAACTTTTTTGGAAAAACTGATGAACTTCTCTGAAGTTTCAGCTAATACATCAATTTCACCATCGTCTCTTCCTAATTCGGGTATTATAAAATGAGCATCGTACCCACTGAGGTTATGCAGAACCACAGGAATAAATAGTGGTAAACGATAGCTCAAGTTGCATTTATTACAAGCAGCACCCCTGTAATAACCTGTGAGGTGATCGTGATCTTTAACTTTATAATTCTCAATAGTAAAATCATTTTTGCATAAGAAACATCGAGTTGCATTTTCATGTTGAATTTCTTCTTCTTCCTCCATCGGTTTCATTGGTACAATATTTGTATATAATCTTTGTGCATTTCCAGCTATTGAATATAAGTGATCAAGAAATATTTTTTCTACATTTTCACCACGATATACTAGAGGTTCTGAAGTTAATCCATATCTGATAAAATGTTCTTCTGATAATGTTGATTTAACCATTAAACAAAAACTGTTTGGTTTGTGCATTCGATACTTGACACTTTTTCTAGCTTCACAATTTTCATCTTCAACAGGAACAAGTGTTGATTCAAAGTCCGCATACACAACTAGAGGAATACGGTACTGATGATGAACCTTTTCAAATGTAACAAATGCTCTGCTTTCCGAAGGTAAAATAATCTTTGCTTCATAATTATTGTTACATAATCTTTTGTGCTCTTGTAACCATTCTCTTGAGTGTAGCCCATCTCGTTTAAAATTGAAACATCTCTTGCAAATTAACTTTCTGTGTCGATCTTTAGAAAGCTGCTTATTAACAAGACGATCAAATTGCTTTATGTACACATAGTGAGACACATCTCCTCGCGTTAGTAGTAGTAAATCCGTATGATCTGGTAGCTCTTCTTTTGCAATACGTAAAGGATACACTTTGTTTGAACTATCTAATGCAAAAACATTGATAGACGTACCGGGATTTTTCTTCTCAAATTTTGATATATCTTTCAGTGATACAGGATAAGTGATTCCTTGAAAATTGTATCTAAATCTTTGATTTTCATATTCTTGGTTAGGTCTATTCACATGAAGTGGTGGTACAAATTTAGCTGTCATTGCATAACGAAAACATTGATTGTCTTCATTTTTAACATTAACACAAGATTTTGTATTTTCAATTCTTTTTGGTAAAGGAATGTAACTAGATCCCATTAGTCCATATCCATGTTTGTGAACTCTTATATCTAATACTTCAATACTTGTAAGACTCCATCCGGATCCTCTTCCTTCGTGTTCCTGAATTTTTGTTAATATTTCTTCTATACAATTCTCTATTATTGAATCAATGTTTGAACTTTCCATAATGGTTCGGTTTTTTGTTATGAATCCTCTTGGTGATAATTCTTCTTGTACATTTATAAACATAGCTTCTAGTAGTAAACCAAATTTAAGAAAGTTTAATCTTTTCAATTCTTCTTTTAAAGTTTTACTTACGATTGGTTTTGCTTCTCTAATAAATTCTTCTAGCTTCAAGTTTTCATTTTGAATCTTATGATGCATTACTACTTTACCGGGTAATGCAAATACTTGTAGATTCGGTAAAGTAGTTGAAGATGTTGCTGTTATTTCATCTTGTTCATCTTGTTCTTCTTGTTCTTCTTGTTGTCCTTGTTCTTGTTCTTGTTCTTGTTGTTCTTGTTTTTCTTCTGGGTTGTTGTGAATTAGTTCTTTATGACAGTCTAATAGAATTTCAACGTGAAACGATTCCGAACATTTATCGCAACGATACATTTTGAGATGTTTACTCTTCGAAATTTCGCCAAGAAATGAAATGGGCTCTCGCGTTCCTCCTTTTATAACGGTTCCCCCACCACTATTTCATCTTCTTCACTATCCAAGGAAATCAAACGTTTTGAATAAAAATATTAACCTTCTACAAACTAATTGTTCATTCGTGTTCTTTATTCCCATTGGAGTTTTAGTATATACTTCTTTATATTCAAGCTTTAACTAACTTTCCCCCACCCAACTAATTTTAGTTGCTTTTAAAACCAAACACCTGCCCTCCAAACATCTGTTAGGACAGATGTTATCGGACAGATGTTGAAAGAACAAATGTTAGGGTGGAAATGGCTAGAGCACAGGCACTTGGTTGAACTAAATTTGCACATAAATTAACTAGAGTTGAACTAAAAATTCGCATAAATTAAAAGTTAGTTCAAAACTAAAATTCGACAGTGTTAAAAAAACTAACAGTTCAACAAAAATAAACGTTAGTTCAAAACTGAAATTCAACAGTGTTAACCAAATTCTAACAGTCTAACAAATAGGTCAAGGTAATCCAATTTAACGCGAGAATGAGGAATAGAGCACTAAGTGGCATGTTAGTCCATTACCACAAAGTGATCTATTCCTCGCTCTCTATTTTACATCTATTTTTTTTTGTTTACTTATTTATATTAAAATGTTCAAATATTACTATGTAGAATGTCCATTCTTGCTTTTCAATTCTTCGATTGTTTTTAGCAATTGTAACAAATATTCGTTAGTTTTCACCAAAGTCTTTATTTTGCTACATCCAATTTCAATAGAAGGTATTATAAGTTGTAATTTTATAAGTTCGATCTTTTCTTTCTTGCGAATTTCTCTCTTTATTATGTTGTTCCTTATTTTTGCTGAAGATTTAAACTCCATGCTGTTTCTGCTAAAGCCACAATAATAAAAGTCTCTTCAAACAACCTGCATTTATACACATTCCCCCACCATTTTATAATCCCCACTCCTTTCCCCCTTCTTTATAGGATATGAAAGGGATAGGGTGTAGGGTGGGGGAAGGGTAATTTTGTTATTACACTAGTTGTGCAAGAAAATAGAAGCCAGTATCTACACCTTGTTTGTAGCACTCCATCATAGATTGTGCCCACTGCCACATGCGGTCTCTGTCATTTGGTGTGACAAGGAAAGAATGACTATCACCATACAATATAAAAGAGTCAATTCGTACATAACATCCTGAGTCCAACCATTTATTAGCTTCAGCCATAAACTTTTCTATTGTATCAAATGGAAATTGTGGATCAATTGCTATGACTTTACGTTCTTCACTAAGTTCAACAGTATAATCATCATCGTCCTCATCATCTTCACTTTCACTGTCGTTACTTAAAGTGTCTTCAGATTGTTCAAAAACATCAGAAATTTCGGAAAAATTGAAATTTTCATTCAGATGAGGAGGCATTTTGAAGCAAGAAATATTGTAAACAGCAGAGACGAAACGACAAGAGCGGCGTGTAGAAGAAAAATGAAGGGGTGACCAACGCTCGCTCCGCTTTTATAATAGTATGCAAATGAGGGGTAGGAGCTGACCGTGACCAGTCATCGACCCAAAGGAGTGGGGGGAAGTACTTTTCTTACTACTTGGATGGAAGTAGGTTAGTAGGTCACGAGACTTAGAGTGTTAAAAAATAATGGGGGAGAAACACAACGCTATAACGCATTGTGTTTCTCCCCCATTATTTTTTTAAGCAACAATTTGGAAAAAACTAAGTGAATTTACTGTTTACGCCCCCACCTTGTAATACGATCCTTTTTATCCCTGAGGAGAAAGTCTTGAGAATCTAAATTGTTAAATCTCTTCTCTATACACAAATTCTCACAAACTCTAATTTTATATTTTAAGCCGTTACATTTTGCCAAAATGTGTTGGTGGTCAACAACACTTAGAAAAAAATATTTCAAACCTTTCTTAAGCCTCTCTCCTCTGACGGATATTATTTCAGGATCGTCTTCAACGGTGGGGGTTTCTGTCAGTTGTGGTCCATTTTTTCGGGGGGGGGGGCTCCATTTTTTCGGGGGGGGGCTCCATTTTTTCGGGGGGGGCTCCATTTTTTCGGGGGGGGGCTCCATTTTTTTTGGGGGGGGGGTCATTGACCCTTCCGAAAGTGGGTCAAGGTCATTCAAGATTTATAATGATCCAAGGTGATGGGAACAGTAATACTGTTCCCACCACCCTGTTTGCCTAACGGTTCCCACTCCCAACCCACTAGTTACGTTCTGCGAGGGAGGTCCCTGGACCGTCCGGGTCTACCGTAACGGTCCTGTCCGGGTCTACCGTAACCATTAATTTAAAGGGAAACTGGAACAGCTAATGCAGAAACGCAACTCTAACACCCACCCAAGCTAATCCCACCCATTATATTCCTAAACAAAATGCAAAAACCTAGTCCGCTTACCTACAATTTGCGGATGTCCCACCCCTTCTAAGTGAAGTTCAATGGAACTTCTGAATTTACAATTAATCTACCCCCTAACATCTAGCTGTAAGGCAAAACAACATTAATTAGTAGTACCAACACTTAAAACTAACAACACATCATTATTAAAAAACCAAATAATTCAACACAACCAAATACCATCATTATTCTTAAAATTAATACACCTTAATGCTAAACACCTCTTAAAATTAATACACCTTAATGCTAAACACCTCTTAAAATTAATACACCTTAATGCTAAACCCAACTTATAACTAGCATCGCAATGCGCAAATTATTTCTTAAATTAAATACAACTTAAAACTAAACACACACACACATACCACATTGCATTAAAAAACGCAACGTAGTAGAAGAAGTTCAAATATATATAGGCCTACAATATATTTGAAACCTCTTGCTGAGTCGCCAACAACCTTTCGCTATGAAAGTTTGTTGACGACTGACGCTAAGATCAGGCTCGTATTGCTCCTCGTATTCTCGAGTAGTGGGGGAAGTTGTTTCACTCCAGTACAGTGTTCAATCCAGTCCAGTTCGCAGCAGTGTAAAAGGAAGGCAAAGGAGTGGGGAGCGGCGCATGCGCAACAACACAAAACCAAGGTTTGAGGTTAGAATTATCCATGTGCAGTAGCGCTAAAGTGAGTAATACAGGACTAGGCGCATGCGCATAGCATAGACTGATTCCGATCCGGAGAACTCGTTGCATGCGCAGCAGGTTTGAGGTTAGAATTATCCATGGCAGCTGCCATGTTTAGTCTGGTTTCACCACATAGAGTCAGCAACCGGTGGTGACCGGTCATTGGCCTAGAAGGAGTAGGGAAAGGTGGTGACCGGCCATTGACCCAGAGGAGTGGGGGAAGGAGTGGGGGAGGGGGGGAAGAGGTCATTGACCTTTCCGGTCATTGCCCCAAAACCCCCTACTACTCTTACTACTCAGGTGAAAGTCGGTCATCAGCGGCAGCTGCCCGGAGTAATTGCTAAAGCTATAAAAACCAGGTAGTTGGCTCGGGCATCTGCCCGGGGAAGTGGGCCGCTGCTGGGCTATAAAACTAGACTGCTCATTTGCGCCGCGACCATTAACTTACTGGCTTTCATGTTGATTGCATCCTTATAGCTACTACATTATTTACGTTCATTTACTTCTAACCTTACCACATAGTGTTTCATTACTACATAATGTTTAGTTAATTCTAACCTATAACTCTATTTTGTTAGTACATGACATTCTGTTTCATTTATCTCTTTATAACATATTTTATTTCTCAGTCTTCTTTTGACTTCAACATATAACACACCTCCTGTAATGGTTGCGCAAAGTTTAAAATTGAAACTGTTGCGAACACAACACATATTACAAAATAATTCTAAACTTTCACTTTCAAAGTCTAAAACTAATTTAAGTAAAGTAAGAAAGCGGTACAGTTTTAACCCATTATACTCTTCAACAACTTCGCGGGTTAATGTTGATGATAGTATTATTCATGACATTTTGCGTTATATGTTACACTTCAACAATTTTGAACTTGTTACACCTATCGACTGTGTTCAACAAGTTTTTTTATTTTACCCCCACTATTCCTTATATAAGTGCTCTAACCACAATTCCTACTTCATCCTTCTCTATTCTGTTCAGCTGAGCTAAGGTTTGAGGTTAGAATTATCCATGGCGGCCGCCATGTCTAGTTCAGTTTCACCACATAGAGTCGGCGACCGGTTATTGGTCTAAAGGAGTGGGGGAAGGGGTGGTGGGGGAAGGTTGCCATTTTATAAGCCCTCTCCCTAGGCGGCGCTTCTCATTCCATCGCCAACTTTCAAACGATAAACACCTCTCCCATGGCACAAATGAATTATCCCACTATCACCAACTAGTTTAACTTTGAACTATTTCTGGTGGTAGTTGGGTAGGCTTTTTTAAAACTTACTCTGGATGGCCTTGACATACTTTCCAAGCCCCCAGTTATACCTGTTAAATTTCAGTTTTCAACTAACTCTTAATTTTTGTTCAACTGTTAGAGTTTAGTTAACACAGTTGAATTTCACTTTTAAACTAACTTTTAATTCATGCCCAATTCTACTTCACATTGAGGGCATATGCTCTCGCCATCTGCACCCTGCAGCTGCCCTGGCAGCTGACACCATCTGACCCCTGCAGCTGCCCTGGCAGCTGACGCCACTTCCGGTTTAGAAGTGGCTTTTTCCCTCTACTCACAACTATATCTGCATAGCGGTGGAGGCAAGGATAGGAGGGGAAGGGGTCTCCGATATCTGTGTGACAGCTGTCAAGCAGTATTACATTACAGTAGGTACCTGCCACCACACCGTGCAATGACCGGCCACGCAACTATACCTGCATAGCGGTGGGGGCAAGGATAGGAGGGGAAGGGGCTCCGATATTTGTGTGACAGCTGTCAAGCAGTATTACGTTACAGCACCTGACGCCACGCCGTGCAATGGCAGGCCACACAACTATACCTGCATAGCGGTGGAGGCAAGGATAGGAGGGGAAGGGGCTCCGATATTTGTGTGACAGCTGTCAAGCAGTATTACATTATAGTACCTGCCGCCACGCTGTGCAATGGCAGGCCACGCAACTATACCTGCATAGCGGTGGGGGCAAGGATAGGAGGGGAAGGGGCTCCGATATTTGTGTGACAGCTGTCAAGCAGTATTACATTACAGCACCTGACGCCACGCCGTGCAATGGCAGGCCACACAACTATACCTGCATAGCGGTGGAGGCAAGGATAGGAGGGGAAGGGGTCTCCGATATTTGTGTGACAGCTGTCAAGCAGTATTACATTATAGTACCTGACGCCACGCCGTGCAATGGCAGGCCACACAACTATACCTGCATAGCGGTGGATGCAAGGATAGGAGGGGAAGGGGTCTCCGATATTTGTGTGACAGCTGTCAAGCAGTATTACATTATAGTACCTGACGCCACGCCGTGCAATGGCAGGCCACACAACTATACCTGCATAGCGGTGGATGCAAGGATAGGAGGGGAAGGGGCTCCGATATCTGTGTGACAGCTGTCAAGCAGTATTACATTACAGTAGGTACCTGCCACCACGCCGTGCAATGACCGGCCACACAACTATACCTGCATAGCGGTGGAGGCAACGATAGGAGGGGAAGGGGCATTTGTGTGACAGCTGTCAAGCAGTATTACATTACAGTAGGTACCTGCCACCACGCCGTGCAATGACCGGCCACACAACTATACCTGCATAGCGGTGGAGGCAACGATAGGAGGGGAAGGGGCATTTGTGTGACAGCTGTCAAGCAGTATTACATTACAGTAGGTACCTGCCACCACGCCGTGCAATGACCGGCCACACAACTATACCTGCATAGCGGTGGAGGCAACGATAGGAGGGGAAGGGGCATTTGTGTGACAGCTGTCAAGCAGTATTACATTATAGTATCTGCCGCCACGCCGTGCAATGGCCGGTCTAACAACTATACTTTTGACCGAGGACTCCGTTATAAGTTTGTTAGCCCTAATAAAAGTGAAATTTTATTTATGTATTTTAGTACACAGTAAATTATTAGATTAATCTTGAATTTAATTTGTTTAAATTTTTTAACAATTATTAAATACATTGCAAAATCACATATATGTTAAATTTTCTAAAATTCAGTTCACTTATCAGGGCTACTATTATAATACTGTGTGACAGCTGTCAAGCAGTATTACATTACAGTAGGTACCTGCCACCACGCCGTGCAATGACCGGCCACACAACTATACCTGCATAGCGGTGGAGGCAACGATAGGAGGGGAAGGGGCATTTGTGTGACAGCTGTCAAGCAGTATTACATTATAGTATCTGCCGCCACGCCGTGCAATGGCCGGTCTAACAACTATACTTTTGACCGAGGACTCCGTTATAAGTTTGTTAGCCCTAATAAAAGTGAAATTTTATTTATGTATTTTAGTACACAGTAAATTATTAGATTAATCTTGAATTTAATTTGTTTAAATTTTTTAACAATTATTAAATACATTGCGAAATCACATATATGTTAAATTCTCTAAAATTCAGTTCACTTATCAGGGCTACTATTATAATAAGTAATATAGAATAAAACCAGAGTACCCTATTTTTCATTTTTTATTCATAATTATCTACTGATACGTATTTCGGCTCTTAGGCCATGGTCACAGTACCAGATAAAATATGTAAACAAATAAAACTTAACTAGCTGATTACATCATATGTTAAATTTTCTAGTACCAGGAGGACCGAGCGTTGCTCGGTGAAATATTAGTAAATTTAAATATCAGAATGAGTGGCAGCCAGATAGCTTGGGGTCGAGCCTTTGAGAAGATTTACATGTCTCACATTTTCTAGATTCCTTGTTTCAGATTTTGTCAATTATCATCTGTTTGAATTCATTCATTTACTTTAAAGTGTGAAAGTATAGGAAAAGAAGGGACAGGTGATATGAAGTTCTGAATGTACTTCTTGTTTATTTATATGTTGTTAATTCGTTGCCAACATGGCAACCCATAAGCCCAATGTTAAAATTTTGTAATTTTAAACTTTAATTTTTAACAAAATTAGATTTTCCCTGGGGGCGAGACCCATCTCAATCGTATTTTTAAGGTAAAACTAAGTTTATTCCAAAATTTGAAGGAAATCGTCGGAGCCGTTTTTGAGATAATTGTGCAAGCAAGCAAACAAGCAAACAAGCAAACATTGCTCGTATAAGAGTATAGGATATGTTAAACTATATGTGTAAGTGTATTAATTTGTAACTACTGAAATTATTTCCCAAAAACTTTCATTTGAGGTATAATTTTTGTACATACATGTGTGAGACAATGGTTTTAGTTATACTTTTTAATACATTATGGATATTTCATAAGCCTTAATCTTTACATATCAACAAAGTAAATTGGCCAAAGAGCTTGAAGAGGGTACTTATATTATGCAATTCAACTTTTCGACTATAGACTAATAGGATGAAAAACACACCCTCTTCAAGATCTACAGATTAAATCCCTCTGGATTGAAAAAAGGCACATGAAAAACCCACAAGATATTGAAGAATTGGGGACGAGTAAAAATCCAATGTAATAAATGGAATAACCAGAGCAGCTTTTGAAAAAAAGATTTCGAGGAATTTACTAAATAGAACATGATATTGCATTAATAAATGGTTAATGGTTGGTTCTTTGAAGACCTAAACTGAACAAAATATCTTCAACATCCTGTAAATAGTTATAATACGTGCCAATAATAAAAATATCTTGTATTATCTTTGTAAGTTAATTGTTTTTATTTTATTATTTTTTTATTATTATGGGTTGTACTTTAAGAGCACGATGTATCAATGTTTTTTGCACCCTAATTTCCTTCATGAAGAGTAACTCAGTAAGAAAAATGGTTTAAGTATATTATTTGTTGTATTATAAGGTCGTTTGAAATTTTACCTCTTAAACACTATTTTTGACCCATTATTAAAACAACTATCAACTCCTAATGGGAAGGGAAGGAAATGAAAATAATTACTAAGGTATAATTTAAATAGATTAAAATGTTATCTATTTTGCTTGGTTAATATGTTAAATGAAACAAAACTCTTTGAACGTTATTTAAAAAACAATAATCAACGTAATTATATGTAAAATTTTTAATATATAAAAAAAGGTTAATACAGCTCATTTACAATTATATGTAATAGCTGAAAATTGTTTTAAAAATGTGGAAGTGTGGAAATGTAAAAGCATTGTCGAGTATGTTGGTTTAGAGCAGTAGTCGTTTACATAGGATAATTCGTGTGAAGCGCAGCTGCTACGTGAAAGCCGGCGAGAGGTTATTATTATGTTCACTTAGCAAAAATGTTAGTAACTATAAACAACTATTATATAGTTCTTCTGTTATATAACTATTTTATGGACATTATATTATAAGCTAACAACTACTATTTTATACCTTTTAAAAGTTAACGATAGTTAATTTGTTTTATTGTTGTTTTTGTAAACGTATTATTTGATCAATACAATAATAATTACTGATAAAACTTGCAAGAACAAAAACGGATCAGAATTAAAAAAAAAATTTATTTTCATTTCTTAAAATTTGAAAAAAAATTAAAACATTTAATTCATATAATGTCTTTCTTCAAATCAAATTTATTTCAGAGTAACTTATGACCAGGAAGATGCTTTCAAAAGTGTGCATATTTTACTTATCTAGTGTAGTGACTAAAAACTGCTATTTATATGTGAGAGTGTAAAAACGGATTTCTACATTGATACACCGTCTTTTTTTGTTTACACTAGTACCAACCTACCTGATTGTGTCTTGTGTCAATTTATAAGGAAAGTAAAAATACAAAATTGGATACATCTACCCTCCATTGAAATTTATGCGCATTTTATGAGTTAATATAAATTAATTCGTACATTGTTTCAGTCAATTTTAAAATTGTCATGTTCTAGCCCAAAATTCACATTTAGGACAAAAATAACAACAAAAATATAAAATAACGCGGCGTAGGTGTTCCGCGCTGAGGACCAGGCGTGATGTCCGAACAACGCCGCTTTGATAGTTATCATCACGTCTTTATTCATGTATTTGATGTCTTATGTAAATGTTTTGATTCGCCTAACAGAAGTATTTACCGATGGAAAATCATAAAAGTGTAAAAACTCGTTATATTATAAAAATGAAAAAAGTTTAAAGTAATAATTTCTTATGTCAAATAAAAATAGTTAGTCAAATTGTCTTCAGCTACGGTGAAGACTAATTTACGTGGGGAAGAATAAAAGTTGTATTAAAAGGTAAAAGAGGGAAATTTTTAAAGCAGGAAATGAAAATGTAACATTTAATGAAAATGAAAAGTAAGGAAACCTCTTTCTTGTTGTAAAATTTAAATTGCTCTTCTCTTGTTGTTCTGAATATCCATAAAAATTTTCATATACATTTTTTGTGGAGTATTTTATTTTATAAATTATAGAAGGCCATTGTACATTTAATTATTCTTTCTTTTTTAATTATGTTACTTTAACTACTATAACAAACTATAGTAAAAGTATCAATATAAACCTCCTCCCACTGTTGTGCGTTTACACTCATGATTAATAAAACATCAGGTTAAAGGAAACTTTGACCTCACTCTCGCAACATTGTGTGTCAAACATTAAGCTTAAAAGATTATCGGAGCTCGTGGAGCTTAATGTTTGGAATAATGCCGTTTTCGTTCGTTTCACCTTTGTTATATTTTAAAATAATGTTAAGTGATAAATCTTGTATTTTAATTTTTAGATCTACATTTTTACAACTATTTAATTTGAAAATATTGTTGCCTAAATTCCAACTATGGACATTTTCACTTAATGCGTCTTCGTAGCCAACATGTTAAAAATAATCATTGATACTAATTGTTATTAAAATTAGTTGCAGAGAATTAATATAATCATTGTTTAGGTTTTATTCATGTCCTAGTTTAGCAACGATAGTTTAGTTGTGTCTACTAAACACAACTAATAATAGTCAAAACATTTTTCTCTAAATTTCTTGTGTATTTCTAAAATACATTGACTGCAATGTTCCTATTCGGATACTGACAAAATTAAACTCTAAAAGCTTTATTTAACGGAATTTGATACCAATTTCCTTAAATTAAGAGCGTCAGTAGCCTGGCGAACCTTTCTTACTGTAGTCTAAGTGTAATTCTTCGAGTTGGTGTTCAAAGTTCGCAAAAACGACTTTTTGCAACAGTAATTGATAGCTAAGAGTTTAGTTTCGAAGCAAAAGTTTTTGTCGTCAAAGAGAAGAGAAGACCATCTGTTTGAGAACTCTTCTCATTGTTTACATTTTATTTAACAAACAATTTATAAAATAAAAGTGTTTGTATCAATGTCTATAGATATATATTATGGATGACAACATAGATTCACCTGCAATAAGTTCATTATACAGGTAAGTATAAGTTAAAGAAAAGTCTTGATCCACATAAAAGAATTAATATTTTTTACATAATACGAAAACCCAACCATAAATCAAATTGATAACATAAACACAAAAATATAAAAAGCATATTAGCTCTCAGACTAACGCCATGGACAATAAGAGGGGAGACGCTCTGATAATCAAAGTCAAAGAAGTAAAACTTCCATCGAAATATGCACTTCAGAGCAAGACTGCATAATGCAAATATATAGCCAACTCTAAAACCTAAACCATGGTAGAACATCGGATGGAGGTCCTCACTCTTATAATCCTAGAGTTATGCTGATTACATTTGCCAATCAGTTTCTCATTTAACATTTAAACTATTACACAATAAATAAAAAATAATAATAAATGTCTGAATTCATTAGCAGTACATGCAAGTTTCGGGATAATTGCTGGGGAAGCTTCTCTGTTTTGGTAATATTACGACAAGCAATATTAGCAACTATGGCTTAGTTACCTATTTATTTCATCATTCCTAAAATCAATTAATAATGAACTTATTGTAATACAATTGGTTTTTTGCATTCGTTTATCATTATTGCTGAATAGTGTTTGAAAATTACAAGTTAGAAAGTTTCCAAAAATTATTTGATCTATTTCATAATTGACAGAACAGATCTTTATCTTCTGCAATGGGCTTTAGTGAGATTTGAGAAAAGATGTGACACCGAGTCCAATCTGATACGGCTGGCCAGTGTCGGTCCTGTTGTCACTTTCCCCCGACCTGACATGATCACTGGGTCGTTCATGTACGACTCACATTGTAGCAGAACATTGAAACATTTTATTGTCAAGTCTTGATCTATATTAAATACATTCTCTGAACCACTGTCGCTAATTGGGATAATCTTTTCCTCCCTAAAGAAAGATATGCAAAGACATAAAATATAAAATTGATATTTTTCCGTCAAGTAAAAGTTTTAATGAAAATTAAGACAAGTATAACAAGAAATTTAGTATTTGACACAACCCAAACTGGGACGTTTAAGAAATGTCTTTTAATTATGAATGCGTCGCCTCCATTTTTAACCAAGGATATTGTTGGTGATGGTGGGTAGTTTGTTTTGAAGACGTCATCTTTGTAAAGTCTATCCTAGACCAAAGAATCTTTCAATTATAAAACGAAAATCACAAAACTTCCACTGAATTCCATAAAATTGAAGATATATTTTTAAATAATAAATATAAACTCTTAGGAAGCAGGTGAAATAATTAAAAATTGAGGCATTTGAAGGAAATTTATCCCACTATTTATGTGAGCTAACTTCGCATAAGGAACTCCATCTATTAGGGCTCCGTTGGAGTGGAAAAACTTCCTGAGATTACATGCAACCACCTTTTGGAATTGACCCCCTCTCGTATAGGTAAGGGATTTAAATTAGCATTGGAGGGAAATTTTGCTTTTTTCTATTGTAAAGAAGGTTAATTGAATATGGTTAAATTTATATACAATTGTGTTTTACAAAGTGTTGGCAGACTATTACGAGAGTGTAGCCGGTTAAACCTCAAATAGTGAAAATGCATACTGTATACTTAAGATATATAGATTATCAAGTTACATCCATAAATAAGCGAGATATAAGGTTTTGTTGATAACCCATTAGGGTATTGTTTAAAGATTTTAAGATTTTTTCTGTAACCAGTTTAATAATTGTTACTAGACTTAAATTGTTAGTTATTATGAGTCCTTATGAATGAATTTACTTTGAATTGGTAAATTTGTTTAATTGATGTTGAAAATTTCTAAACATTTTACCCCTTTAAAAACCCCGACAACACTGTTCTTACAATGAGATTTAGCAAACTGACGAAAATTAGAACTAATCCTACCCTTTCGTATCACACGTTCTATATTATTAAATAAACACTTAATTTATTGTCTTTACATTAATTTGCATACATATAGAAATGCATTCAACTATACATCTTGCAAAATAAAACGATAGATTGGGTATAGACGAATTCATCATATTCAAACCTCACAAATAAAAAATTCCCTCGTTATAATTAATAAAACCACTCAATGAATTACTTATATAGTAATATTTTTTCGTTGCACCCATTTTCAACATATAGAAAAATTACTGTAGTATTAAAAAACCTTTAGATGGATTGTAAGGCCAATGCATTTGATGACTAGAAAAAAATGATTTTTCACAGACAAAAGGCGATAAAATCTTTATGGCGCTGTGCCTCAAAGAAAACAATTACGTTTGTTGACAACTCTGTGGAGCAATTTAATTTCCTTGCGAATCTCGCGAACGAGTTAAAGCTCTTAACATGTCTCTCTCCTTTTCGAATGGTTGTTGTTGAATATTTAAGTGAAGTGATTATAATGTTTTCTTTGAAGATGCTTAATTTCAAAGAGGGGAAATACGTACTTAATGCAATAAAATAGATGAATATTCCATCTCTTACAAACTAAAGTCTTTGGTCGACACATCTTTGTTAATATATCTTAAAGTTGTATAGAGCAATTAAATAAATATGTTTTGTCCTGTTAATTATTTCCTTGTTGATAATACATCAAATAGTATATTTAATATGCTATGACACTACTTAAATGGTCGCTATGAATAGTATTTTGGAAGAATAACCTTTGCGTTGAAAGCAACTTCACTGATGTATTTATTTTTAATCAAATCTAAATACATATCCCGTCAGTTTTGACTATGGATAATAACGTTTTCTCGCTGTAGAGAGGGAAATTTAGATCTAGATTTTTTTTACGAAAGAAATTTTAACTAGGGATCAGTTATGATTCTGAACATCATAGTAGCGCCAAGAGTATTTTCATAACGAATCATGTGTTTCCATTGTTTATATACAGAGTGGAAAAAGTCTGGAAACTATATAATATCGTGAAGCATTTAAGTAATAAAACTAATTTAAGTAATAATACCCCCCGTCACAGCAAACCTGCGTACTCAGCGAATTTCCAAATTAGTAATATTAATTTTGACCAGCTAAACCTGTAAACTAAATTTCATCACTTGTTCATAAATAGGGAAATAAATGTCTGTTTATCCTTATGATAAATATGGGGAAAGAGTATGCAGGTATGCTGCCATGGGGAACACTAAAAGAAGGTTTTTAGCAAAAAAAAATTATTTTGACCATATGGAGCCATACACTAAGTTTCATCTACATCTGTCCATAAATAAACGAGTTTGCCTATTTTCCATATGATTAACATGAGAAAATGGTAAGCAGGCTTGCTGTCATGATAAGCACAAAAAACAAGATTGTTTTACCATAAATGGATGAATCTCAACCAAATGAAGCTAAATACCAAGTTTCATCCAAAAAATATTGGTTAATAAGTGAAATATTAACACATACTTACTCTCCATAAGATTAACATTGAAGCCCCAAAATATAATGTACTGTTAGACTTTTTAATATCTCGGTAACCAATGGAGATAGAGCAAAGCTTCAAAGTACTAAATTTTGTGTTTTTTTTTAGCTAAATCCAGTGGTGAAAATAAAAATTTAAAATGTTTTAAAATTACATATGAAAAATGCAAAAAACTCATTTTTGGGGTGCAAAACACCCCAAAACTACCCCTTCTGGTAGGTCGATATGTCTGGTCGATATGTATGGAAGTGAAGCTGGGCTGCAATGGCTTAGCGCCCTGGATTTAGCTTTACAGAGAGAGATCATTTATGTTTATTTTAGTTTTAAATGTATATATGCAGGTGCTTTGCACTGCAGAACATCTTTTATTTATTTTATTATTATTATCTTTAAGATGGCAGCTGGCTATGACAGCCATACGATGTATATATATCTGGTTTACGAACTCATCCGAATAAAAGTAGGAATACACATCTATACCAAACTTGAAGTCGATCGGACCGTTTTTACGAGAGTTATCGTGTCTAGGGACACATACATACATACACACACACACACACACACACACACATATATATATATATATATATATATATATATATATATATATATATATATTAATGACAATTATTTTTTGTCTCTGGGCACCTCAAAACGAAAAAAAGTAACAAAAGAAAAAAGGTCCCGGGCTTAGGTACCAACGGTAATAACTTATTGCCTATGGGAAATTCGCTAAAACTAAATCTTTGCAGATTGATTTTGAGTCTTACTCCCAAAGTACTTTTTGTACTTTCGGAAATCAATCCACAAGGACTCAGAGAAAATCTCAAATGTAAGCATAAGACAAATTGTACATAACACTAAAGGTCTCTATGAACAGAGAACAATGCAGCAAACCCGACCATAGTTACACTATTTGGATTTGAGGAAAAAGACAAAAAGTAATCATTAACTGGAATAAGCATTGGTACTGCAGTTTCTTGCTTACTAAGACCAATTTTTTATATTGTATTTCACAAGAGAACAGTTGAAGACTGCTTTTTGTCAAAAGCATTCAGTGAATGTAGCGATTTCTAGAATTGCGGAGTTGTTGTTTAACTTGATTTCAGAGTTGACGATAGTCAAAAGTTCCAACAGATCTTTCGGCGTGAAAATTCTCATATGCCGTTGGGGAAATACCAGCTGGCAACTGTAACTTATGACATGACATCCTCTTCTTATGTTGTGATTTGCAACGATCCAACAACTCGTCAAGGATGAATGATCTCATCGCCCTCACCTCTACTTTTCCCCTACCATCCTACTGATTAGAACTTTGGAATCAGTTCATTTCTTGATTAATCACTTTCACTGGATATCTCAGGATCCATTTGGTACTATTCCAAGTAAGATTTTGTTGAAAGAAATATGATTTTTTTTTGTATACACCAAAATCAATTTCAGTGATGTACTCGTAGTTATTTACATTGTATTGTATTGGTCTGACCCAAATTTTAAACAATATCTATTGAATTGAAATGGAAAAAATTGTGATTCTGTTTTGAGCTAGCATTTTGCCCCCTTTGATTCTTTTGTGCTTGAGTTATTAAAGTGAATACTCGTAAAACTATCTCTAATGTGCTACTTTCAGCTGTGTCCTGATAACCTGGGGGTTCAATGGTGGATATTCCACATTTTCACTAACAGTTCATGCCAGATATTGGGTGAAGGCTGTTTTTTTTTTTTTCTTATGGTACAACTTTTATTAATCACATCAAAATTATGTGGATTATTTTTCACTTAACTAATGTGCTAATACATATTTTTTTAGTAAAACACTAATCGATATATATTTATTATTCTCTTTCTAAATGGCTAAATATATTTATGGCTATTTATGTCAAAGGCCCAGTTACAATAGGTGGAAATGTGTAAACAATTATGATGCAAAATTACCTGGAATACGAAATCTTAGATTATATTTTACAAAATTACGAAATACAAATAGTAGTACTAGAATATACTTTATAGAAAGGTCAGGTTGAAAGTGATACCTTCTTCGCATTTTTTTATTTTACACCATGTAAAGCATGTTGTTAAGTAGTTATTTTACAATTTAGATTGCTGTTGGTTTTACTGTGTATAATTAAAACAGCAATTAAATTTCTGAATTTATTTATTTGTGAGGAGGTGGGAATCCTGACGTTAGGGTCTTTTTTATATACTAGTAGTTTAATCTAATTAAACTAAATTTACAAGTATCAAAAGACTACCTCCATCATTTGAGATTTCAAAAATTGCATTTTAAAATATACTTTTGAAAGAATTTAAATTCACCCAGAACTAGAAATTAATTACAAGTTGAATTATTTTATAAAAAAATTAAAAGTCTTTTCGTGACAATAATTGTTAATAAATCGTTTTCAAAATAAAAACTGTTAAATACATAAAATGCCTAACAATTACACGAATAAACGAGGTCCATTGTTTGATGATGAGAGGGTAAACAAGAACGATGGGTAAAGTAATATGTTAATGAAGTAAAAGTTTCATCCATGGAAGTTGAGGAAGCAGTCATTATAAGCCAAACTCTGACAGAGCCCCTGTAATAGAGATTGATTGCTATAAGATGGCCAAATTGATCTTATGATTATTGAAAAATTGGCAATTGAACGCTATACAACGGGTTAAAATAGAAAAGAAAACATTTCACTTTTCTTAGTACGCCTAGTAGATGTGTTTTGTGGGATCTCTTTCAGTCAGATCCTGACATTTGTGCACTTGATCGTGAAGTGTCAAGGTAACGCTTGGTTAGTTAAAAAAAAAAACCTATCATGCGACTGCATGTATCCTGCATACTATTGCGGTATAAGGCATTTAAATATTTTTCTTCTTTATTTGAAAATTGAACAAGAGAAATCAGTTTGAAATTACGAGTTATATACTTCTTATCTTTCATCACAATATTTTTCATTTGTATTAGGAAAGTTGCTTGATATAAGATTGCAATTGCAAGATAGGCTTTCATTCTTTCCCTTCTTCGTCTTTATTTGAAACTAAACACTTTAAATAACCTTGCAAAGTGCAAGGTTGTATCTTTCATTTGTTACTTCTCAATTTGTATTAGGAAACTCGTTATGTATTTAATACTTGATAGAAGTGAAACTTTTTAAAATTTAATTTGTAAGTACAATAGTAAAGTTGAATATGGTGTTGTCTGTTTCAAAATAGGAAAGCGAATGAGGAAACTTCAGTTGCTAATTTTATCCCCGGCATTTGTCATATAATTTCATTATCTTTTGTCCGATTGGTTGAGAATAAATTATGTTTGAATACCCATTAAATTTACCGTTCCTTTTGCGAGATGGATTCCTTGTAAAGGTTTTAAATCATGAAAGCATACTTTAAAATTAGTAAAATACGTGATTTGTTATTTCCATTTTGTAAAAAATATACTTATTATCAACAACCCCTCTCGTAAACCACATCCATCTTGAGGAACTCGATGGTTCTAATAGTTTATTTAGAGCTATAAACCATAATTTTCCGATTACAAGTAAGAGATATTGCGTTTCCCGTTTAGAATTGCTCTTATGAGGAATAGACAGGATTGACTCTCTAACGCTTGTTTAAAGTTAGAATTTGAATATTAAAAAAAACGAAACACTTCACTTGAAATATTTTGTACAAGATTATCATTAGAAACTGATTGTAAATCGGATTGTTTTGTTAAGTAAATTGAATTATTTTTCAATCTATGTTTAAATTTAGTTAATATAGATAAATTTTGTAATATTTCCGTTCTTCCTTAAATTTTTTGTAATTACTCAGTTCTTTACTAAGCATTGTAAATGTCGTTCATTGTGTACTATCTACGTTTCTACAGTTGAGTGGAATGCAAGATGTAAGTAGCATTTAGTATTAACTTTGTTTTAAATAGAAAGAGGTTACATTTATGTATACTGTATATAAAATGTTTGTTACCAAGTTGCTTTCTGTAGAGAAACTAAAGTTTGTAGTGATTTACAAGCTATACATGACCTGAGTGTAGTTGGTGATGATGGAATAACAGAAGTGAGAAGTTGAAGTTTGAAAGATTTTCATAAACACGAAAAAGTAAAAATTATGAAATGCCTTTCTTATAATTGCAAGATTTCCTCAAATATTGCAAAGATGTACTTTCCTTATACAAATGGAAATTTCAGAAATCTATGACTTTCATTGTATTAGGGTGTCCAGCTTTGGATTTTTGCCAACTGTCCCAAACTTTTTTAGGCTATTCAGGAAGCAAAAATAAACACGTAAAATCCTCTCAAAATATGTCTAAAAACTCTTCGTTAAACCGCTCTTTTTTACGATTAGACTAATAATTTTTATTTTCTTAACTGTTGGGTGGATTAAATTTATATTTGGCAAAATTATTCATCACGCCAATTTCAATTTTAAGAGAAATTTTTTTTCCGTTATGTATTTTAAAAATTACGGATATGGTGACAAAATAATTAACGAATTAAATTATCGAAACAATGATACCAAGTTTGTTAAGATCCAACAACAAATAACGGAGTTTTTGCGATTTCTTTATATGAAAATAACCTAAATTTGCATTATTGTTATGAAAATCAATGTTTATCTGAAAAACAATCTCAATAACTCCATTATTTGTTGTCGGACCTTTAGGAATTTGTTATCATTGTTTAGATAATTTATTTTGTCTCTCAAGTAAAGTATTTCTAAAATTTACCATTTTTGACATATTCGATTTTGAAAATTTTAATTGCCGCCATTTTGAAGTGCACATCGGAAAAAATTAAATTTTACCTGAAAATGAACATTTGTGTAATCAGAGTTCATGTCAATGATGAACTTAATATAACTATCCGTTACTGAAATAAAATTATTAGGTGTATAAAAGAAAATTGCGGCTAGCGGCTTATCGAAGCATTTTAGGCCATATACTCATATGAACTTTATTTATTATTTTTTTATTGTTGATTAACCTGGAAAAGATTGGAACCGTCGAAGCTGGACATCCTGATACAAAGACGGTTGTTTTAATTTTCACTACTTATTTTTCCAGAAAGTCAAAACCGATTTGTTTGAAAATTGGTAAGGAGGTAGCTTGGAACCAGAAATAATATATAGGATACTTTTTTTTATCTAGATTCCTCCTTAGGCTTCGCCCCACATGTCTAGAAAGTTACCAGGTTATTATTATGGAAGAAACATTTTTTTATTGGAACATATGATTAAATTGAGGAATATAAAATCTATATTCTTTAATTTAATCATATTTTTTTGAATGGTGTCATTCAAAGTATTGAGAGCAGATTGGTAATAAAAATCTAGAGAATAGAAGTATCTGCCTCGCAACTGCCCCGGTGAATTCGGTGAATTTGTAATTTACTAATCAGTGTTGGACGATGTCCGCAATAATTTACTGAACAACGGAAAGCAGAATAAGAAAAAAGAATACCTAGTTAGATGTTTCCAATGTTAGTATTCCTTCAACTCAAGTATATAAGTAGTGCTTGAACTTAATTTTCTTTATTCGCCTGGCAAAGATCCACAACGGCCTGAAATACCGCCCCATAGCTCTTCTAAGTGTTTTCCATAAGTTGCTCGATAGGTTGACAGCAGAATCCTCCCTGTTGCATACCATCCAACATGGGGAATGCCAAAATCCCCGTAGAACAAACTAGATTTAGGCCTGTGTGTGACTAGGTTCTAGCTCTTTCATTGAGGATGGATTTGAGCAAATACTAAAGACATTTGTTGCTTTCTTAGATCGGACAGCAGCTTATGACACTGTCTGAAGAAAATGCCTTCTCATTAAATTTTACATCCTGATTCCTTGCCCTTTCTTGTTGCGTTTCCTCGACTCGATGCTCTCCAACAGGATGATAAAAGTTTATTTTGGACGCAGGGAAAGTGATTTTAGACAAAGGAAAGGTGTCAGTGCCACAGGTGTCAGTGCTCGTCCCACTGTTGTTCAATGTGTATACTGGCAACTTCCTGCCGTACGCTCCTCAAAGATCGTTTACGTACATGATATTGCACTGGCTTATAAGCACTAGGAAATCAGACACCCTTACGAAACACTAATAAATGACCTCACGACCCTCGGTGAATAATTTTGGTCTGGAAGTTAAATCCAAAAAATCCAAAAACTGAGATACCTTGCTTCCACTTGAATGATAGACTGGCAAACGAAAAGCTTAACATTGTATTTGGTTGTGTTGAGCTAAAGCACAATGACCACATACTATACTTGGTAGGCTCTTTAGATTGGTCTCTCACATTCAAAAGCCACTACAAAAGACATCAACTAGGGAGAGAACCAAGGGTAACATTGTGCATCACCTTGATATCACCTTGCTGGCTCCGCATAGGGAGCTAACGCACATGTTCTGCGAACCACTACTTTGTCTCTGGTTTTTCAACTGCTCATACTAAGCTCTCTTGTGGTTAAACAGTGTGCATGTTAGGGAGATTAAACTCCAGCTAAACAGGGCTATGAGAGCCACTAGTGGTACACTCATGGCATCCTTGTACCCTGGCTTCCGGTGCTGTTTAATATCGCTCCACCGAAATAAAACGAGGGAATACACTGATTAGGGAATATACTTGATCTTCTTTGCTCCACAGCTGCCCATCCATTATTACCTACCCGAGAATGCGGGCCGATTAACGTCCCGAAAACCACTTCTGCGGAATGACTCCCAGATGATGGACACATAGTTCACTATCTATAGAAACTTGACTTCCAAGATCGGAACAACTTCTTGACAGCTGACCCGACCGTAGCGGTAGGTGGTATGAATCTTCCTCGGAAGCAGTGGACTTTAATTAATCGTTTCCTCACAGTCATACGACTGCGGATCAGAGTATCAATCTGTGGAGCACCTAGTCGCAGAGTGCTCTCTGAGAGCTTTCCCAAGGGTTGATCGGTCTGCATAGCACAAATGAAGCTGGGCTGCAATGGCTTAGCGCCTTGGATTTAGCTATAAAGAGAAATCGAAAACTTTATTTTTTAGTTAAGCTTTTTTTACAATTACCATGGTGCTCTGCACCCCAAAATTTATAATACATATATCTAAGGATATATATATATATAGGTATTTTTACAGAAGTTTGAAGTCATGTCCAATTTCAACTTCGACTTCAAAGTGCTTTTAACTTAAATCATCTGTTATATTTTATTTTTTAAGTTTACAGCATTTCGAAGTCACATAGGGGTTATAAGGACGAATACAAATCTCGCTCCTTTATAATTTTTTTACGGATATTAATTTTCAATCTTGCATTGAATCACGTAACTAGGGTGTGAAATACTTGTTAACTCCCTCCACCCCTAACGAAGGGTGTCTGAATTTAAATATTTATTGTAAACAACCCCTATCATGCAACATATCATTGTAAAGTGCTAAAAAAGTGGAAACTAACTAGGCAATGTATACTTTTATACGAGGATTTTCTTAATTCATAATATAAATTCCATAAACTTTACTTTAATACGTTTCTTTTAGTAAAAAACCTTCTAAATATGTGTAAAGTTTGTTACTTTTCAAATGACCTTGCACAATTGCTATGAGGGTAACGTGAAGCTTGTATTGAAATTTTTTGCGTTTCACTCACACCCTCATATACAGGTATACAGGTATATACCCTATGAAGTGGTAAATAATTTTAGATGGTTTAGAAAAAGTGAATCTCGCAAATTTGACCAATGATATTTCCATCTGACGTTATAGCGTTAGTACTTCACCATGTAATGATTTATTTTCCATACATCATAATGAGCACGTCTGATTTGAACCAGGGAATTGTGGGTATTTGTGCTTATAATTCGTCAACAGTATTACGATAGTTAACGCTCATTTTTTAAATTATTTTTTTATTATAACCTGTATTCCTTTCCTGGTTTCTAGGTATATACACGGGTTTGGAGTTCTCTTTCTTCTTATTTTCACTATCCATCATTAGCCCTCTACTCTTAATTTCAACTAAGAATGTATTGTATAATAAACTCTCAAAGACATTAATCATTACACTATTTGAGAAAATATTGGGGCATCCGCTGTACAAGACACTTACGTTTCATATTTTAACTAAACGCGCCACTCGTGTCGGCACGATTTTCGTATTTTAATATATTCAAACAGCTCCCCTTATAAACATTATTAAGCATAAGTTGTATATAGATAATCTTGCTTTAACAGTTGAGTTAGACGATATTCTAAAAAAACGATCTAGTAACGCTAGCGTCACCTTTTAATTTTATAAACTTTAAACCCTGATAAGCAAAGCCTAAGACAAATAAAGGTAAAGACAAATTAAGGTCTGAACAAATATATTTTGTATTCATTATTTGTTGTCTCCAGGATTGATTTCATACTATATATTTGCAAAATGCATTGAACAGATTGAATATATATATGCATAAACACCTGTCATTTGACATAGACATGTTAGTTGCAAAACGGCCTGGTTTAACGTATTAAACGTCAAACTCAATATTTACTAACAAATAAAGCATTTTTGTTAGTATCTTTAAGTTATAGTCAATATTTCTAATAATATTGACCATATTACCATATTACAATTTAAAAAAAGTAAATATGATATTTACAATTGGAATAAAATATTACGGTGAAGCACGGGCATTCAGCTCTGGTCCAACTCTAACTACTTGAATAATTTCTAATGACAGCCAATCAAGCTACACGCGCACTACTGCGGCACGGCAGGACGGAAGGGCGGTAAGGCAATTTTCAAATATCTTTAAATTTCATAAGAGTGTGCACACTAGGGCGGTATGTCATGGAACGGATACTCCCGGACGATCCGCACCTTCCGCCGTTTTGCAAATGATTCAGAAAAAGGATTATCAGGACATTTCTGAGCTGCCGTGCGGACCGTGCCCGCCGTGACGGCCTAGTGCGCGCACCCTCCGGTACGGACGGCACGGCATTTTCGTCTTTCTACCCAGTTTGCAATGGTAAGTTTAGTTATTAAAGCGACTTAGTAAGGTTATGTGTATTTAAAACGATAGTTATAATGAGTAAGTGCAACAAGTTGAACACTATGAGTTATTCCTAGAACATTAATAGCTAAAAATAATATAATTATAGAAATTTTGATTTTATTTTACTTTTCTTTCCTTATTGTTATCTTAAAAGTTTTACTTATCATCACTAGTTCCTGAGCCACGTGCATATTGTTTAACCGACTCTCCAATCAATCAATCAATCAATCAATCAAAAATCTCTTTATTGTGACATTAAACATAAAATACAAACATTTTATCAGAAAAATAGTTCCACATGGGTCGAAGACCTGTGCGTGGAACGAGTTCTTATCATATATGAAATTAACAATAAAAAAAGAGAAAAAATATTTGTAAAAGTATTGGAACAGCCATATAAAAATTATTAGATAAATAGTGTGACATAAAAAGGTATTATTGCTGAGTAAGAAAGAGAGAAAAAAAAATTTAAATGATAAAGACGGCGATAAAGGGATTTATATGTTAGTCAGTAACCTGTATCAGAGTGTCACAGTGATGTTTATGTCAGTGTTGCTTGTATTAGTCATTAGTGAATGTATTCAGAGGATATGAGAGCATCCGCCCCAGCTGGTCCGATCCCCAACAACCAAGCGGAAATGATCTTTTTGTACACAGCCAGTGAAACCTGCAGGTCCCTTATCTCTTGCGGAATGTTTCTGTGCAAAAAATTCGCGATGTAAAAAGAATTTGTAAGATTGACCGATTTATAAACTCTGGGAACCTGCTGGCCAACATTAACTGCATTTCTAGTTCTGTAGGGATGTGTCAAAGGCGCAACTACCAGGTTACTGTGAGTGTAGGAGAAGACCAGCAAAGCTTTAATAAATAATTGTCTTACTGAAAGTAACTCGGTATCTTTAAAGAGAGCTTCAGTCGGATACTGCTTCGGCTTTTTTAGACTCACTTTTATCAACAATTTTTGTATTACATAGAGAGACTCAAGTACACTTTTATTTGCCCCACCCCATACTATAATACCATACTGTAAAAGTGACTGAACGTAAGAAAAATAAACTACTTTTATTTCATTAGGAGTTAAAATTTGATTAAGTTGAAAAAATACATAAATCAATTTTCTAAGTTTAGTTTTTAGCTGACTGACGTGTATATCCCACCTTAACCTAGAATCCATAACTACACCTAAATACTTATACTGGTCTACCCTGTCGACAACCTGGCATCCACACCCCTCCCTCGTGCAATCCCCACAAGTATGAAGTACGAGTGAGAGTTCAGCGGGTGGCTCACTCACAGGACGCAGCGCGATTGGCATACACTTAGTTTTGGAAATATTCATTGATAATACATTTTGGTCAAACCATCTTTTTACTAGGCACATATCCTGAATCGCATCACGGAATACCCTTTCCCATGAATGCCCTTTGAATACTATCGCAGTGTCATCAGCAAATAGAAAGAAATTTCCAGTGATTGCGAGCTTGGTCAAATTATTTATGTAGATTAAAAATAACAGAGGACCAAGCGTGCTACCCTGAACAACCCCATAATCTATTTGCATCGAATCACTATTTATTTTATTAATTGAAACTACTTGCTTTCTACCACTAAAATAACTAACAAACCAATTCAGAGCAACACCACGCACGCCAATATTGTCTAATTTTGAAATGAGATGTTTTCTATCGATAGAATCAAATGCTTTGGCAAGATCTATAAAAACTAAAAGGACTTTTTCATTTTTATTCAAAGACTCTATTATAAGTTTATTTAATGAAAAGAGAGCATCTGATGTATTTTTCCCCTACGAAAACCAAACTGTTCCTCCGATAGAATAAAGTGATTTTCTAAGTAGGATTGAAGTTGCAGCTTAACACATTTCTCTATAATTTTAGAAAAAACACTCAATAATGAATAGGTCTATAATTGTTTTTATCATTCTTAACGCCAGATTTGTACAACGGTATTACTTTAGCAGTTTTGAAAGCTTCAGGAAATACACCCGTGGAAAAACTAAGATTAATAATGTGTCGCAAAGGAATAATAAAACACTGTTCGTTATTTTTTAATAATTTGGCTGTGAACCCATCGCATCCGGGGGCAGATCCACCACGCATCTCTCTGATGCATCTCCGAACTTGGTCATCGGAAACCGGCTCCAGCTGGAACTCGTGATTGACCCTGTACGCTGAATCGTCAACCAATGGCGGGCCAATGGACAGCGGAAGCCGGTTAGCTAAATTACTCCAACTTGTGAAAAGTAGGAATTAAAAGAATCAGCCACCGACTTCACACCATCACCCCCACCATCAAAATGTTTTAAAGGAAAAAAGGTTTTTTTATTTTTCCCCCCGCTTACTTCATTGATAACATTCCAAAATTTTTTGGGATTATTATGAGATTCTATTATTTTTTGTTTGTAGTAATTAATTTTAGCCCACTTTATATCGTTTGACAATCTGTTTCTTAAATTTTGAAAAATTACTTTAAGATTCTCGTCAAGAGGGTGTTTTTTTAGACGCTTACTTAATTTATCTCTAATTCGAATTCCTTTAATAATTTCATTTGAAATCCATGGTTTGAGCTTTTTATGGCGAGTGTTAGGTAATTTGCATTTTGTTGCCAATGTTTTAAATTTTTCAATTGTATTAAAAAAAATATTACAACTTTCATTAACGTCATACAGGGCCAAAACATCATCCCATTTTTCACCCTCAAGTAGTCTCCCCATAGTCCTCATGTCTAAGTACGTTTCAGTCTGGTTATTGCTAAAGTCAGGTGGAATGTCAGTGAACGGACGTCTGATTGTAGCGACAACGGCGTAGTGGTCTGTGATATTAGTGTGGAAAACGGCAGAGTTTATTTGGTTTACATCATTATGATAGATAAAGATATGGTCGATGCAGGACAACGAATGATCGGTAACCCTCGTTGGCTTATTTATACATTCCACAAAACCAGCTCCATACATAATACTTATCCTCAATACTCCTCAAATACTTATCTCTTTTGACGGAAGGTGCGAATGTCCGCTAAAGCGCGCACCCTCTCTAAAAAGGGGAACGATGCTTCTCGTACCGCTGTCACTTTTGCCGGCCGTGGGAGGGCAGTAGACCCGTCAGAAGTACAGGCCGGTCAGAAAGTGCCAGGTTCTGTGACCAACTAAGAGTGAATCAGTGCATTTCAATGCAGTTTAAAATTAAAATATAACAAATCTATCAAGTTGCAGCTAGTTAATGTGTTGGTGTTAATTTTAAATAACGAGGTGGCCCGTGCGCAAATTGCGCATTTTATGATTCTGTATGAGTGAAACTCACCTACAGTACAGATATCGCAGAATATCTTGGCCTCTGACATACTCCACTTCTGGGTTCAAATTGGTGACATATGGCACTAAAAACAGTCTGCGACAATCTGCAACTTTGTCGCTCTACTCCAATTGTTTGAACTGTAAACGGTCATCACAGGCCAAGATATTCCATGTTATCTGTACGTGAATGTTAATATTATGAAGTGACAGAGATCTATTTTTGTTTACTATCTGGGTTTTAAAATTCATCTGAAGGTAATCAGCTGTTAAATTACAATTCACATTAAAGAACTTGCAATAAAAGTTGGTCAACATTTTAAAGCGCCCTCTAGAAATAAATCAAAGGCGAGGGGGACAAAGCCCGAAACGATATGACCTTTTTAATTAGGATTCGTCACTGCGCTGAATCCTAAGCTTTAAAATGACACCTCAATCTTAAAAATCGGTTAGTAATGACGTCTTAGTAAACTAAATCAGTAGAGCAGATCAGAGTAGTAATAGTTAAGAGTCATCTTCACCCCTGGGTCAGTAGGCCATTGTTGCGCAGTCGGCAATGTTAACCATACAGCTTTTAATGCAAAACGTGGTATTTTATTTCCCTCTTTCGGACGCCGTTTTTAACCGATTTTCTTTAAACTTGTTAAGTGTTTAGTTGAATAGTTATATTAGGTCCCTCATACCTCGAAATTTTGAAAATTTAACAAATATTACTCTCTGTGACGTCGCAAAGTAACTCGATGTATGAGGGACCTAATATAACTATTCAACTAAACACTTACCAAGTTTAAAGAAAATATGTTGAAAACGGCGTCCGAAACAGGGGAATCAAATGCCATGTTTAGCATTACAAGCCATATAGTTAACATTGCCGACTGCGCAACAATGGGCTACTCGCCCAGGGGTGAAAATGGCTCTTAAGGGGGTGGTATGTGCGAGTTTAGTACAACTTGGAAGTCCCAGTTCATTGGCATTAGTTGAAAAGTGACTTGGGCGACACGTCGGACGGCGAAACATTCTAGAGCCATTAGCCTACACCGGACGCTGGAATCCCCGCTGGACCCTCCGCTACCTGCTGATGGGCCGCTGTGCCAGGATGGCAGTTTCGGTTGTGGGATTAGCGAACCCTTTTGAGGATTAAAACTAGGATCGCAGTTTCGGTGCGCCGACAAAAAGATCGTCTGGCCGCTCCCGTGGTTGGGAGGTCACGTTAAGCCGTTGGTCCACCTGCGTAGAAAACAAAAAAAGTGCAGGCATTTTAGGCGAGGAGAACTATGAGTTAGTTGCTGATCTCCCTCCACTAAAAGCCATAGGCCCTACGATTATTATTATTAGTACCAGGAGGACCGAGCGTTGCTCGGTGAAATATTAGTAAATTTAAATATCAGAATAAACTTTATTGACATTTAATATGCAGTACATAAACAGCTGTTACATTTCTTTTTTAAGTTCTGAATGTACTTCTTGTTTATATATGTTGTTAATTCGTTGCCAACATGGCAACCCATAAGCCCAATGTTAAAATTTTGTAATTTTAAACTTTAATTTTTAGCAAAATTAGATTTTCCCTGGGGGCGAGACCCATCTCAATCGTATTTTTAAGGTAAAACTAAGTTTATTCCAAAAGTTGAAGGAAATCGTCGGAGCCGTTTTTGAGATAATTGTGCAAGCAAGCAAACAAGCAAACAAGCAAACATTGCTCGTATAAGAGTATAGGATAAAAAAACTGGATTTTGTATTTAAAAAATGTAATATGAAAATGATCTATGAATACCTCAAAATTTGCACATATTTTAATAAAAAACAAAACTGAAAATTAAATTATTTTAATTGATTTCAAGTACCATACCTTTACTCTAATATAAAATATGTAAAATAATACTAATCTAATCTTAACATTAATTTAATGAACATTGTATTTAATCAATTTCGGATTTGACTTCAAACTACTGCGAATTTAATGGAAAGTCACCCAGCAATTTGAAGTCAAATGCTTATTCCCGTATACAGGGTGGTTTATATAAGTGTGTCAAATGATTTACTTGAAAACTGTAGCCTTAAGTGATATTGAATTAATTAAAGGGTAACTCAAGCGGGCATTTGGTTCTTCATTTCATGGCGAATTCAGTTTTTTAAACTCTATTTTTCTAATATGGAGGCCATATTATTATGACAGTCTTATTTTATACATAATTTTAAGTCATTTTTTTATTTTTTGGCAATTTTCTCTAAATACGCTAGGTAATTTTAGCTCCATAAAAATAACATGGGACAGACCTTACCCAATGAGCATAAAAATTGTTGGAAACTGTTTTAAAATTGTTTTAATACAATTTCAAAATATTTTGATATAAGTTTGGTATTAAAACAACTTTAATACAAGTTTTAAATCATTTTAAAATTGTTTTATACAAGTTTTATGAACTCATATCAATACAAGTTTTAATGACAGTTTCAACACTTTCAAAATTGTTTTAATACAAGTTTATAAACTCATATCAATACAAGTTTTAATAACAGTTTAAACACTTTTAAAATTGTTTTAAAATTGTTTTAATACAAGTTTATAAACTCATATCAATACAAGTTTTAATAACAGTTTAAACACTTTTGAAATTGTTTTAATACAAGTTTATAAACTTATATCAATACAAGTTTTATCAACAGTTTAAACACTTTTAAAATTGTTTTAAAATAATTTTGATATCAGTTATAAAAACTTGTTTTAATATAAGTTTTAATACAAGATTAAACAATTTTAAAACTGTTTACAAACCATTTTAATAGAAAAGTTTAAAAAGTTATTATAATAACAGTTTGTAAGAATATTGAAATTGAATTGAAACGATTTTAATATTATTTTTATTTGCTTATTAATAAAAGTTTTTAAAAAAGTTTAAAAATTTTGTTAGAAAATTTTTATATCAGTTTTTAAATTGTTTTACTAACAGTTTTGGAACTCATATAAAATTTTCGAACAATAATTTTAAAACTGTTATCAATCAGCAAATAATTTGCAGCAGACCTGCGTATTCGGCGAACTTCCAACAAAAATTTGGTATTTTTTCTATTTTCCCATAAAAACCATGGGATTGAGTACGTACCCACATATAGCACACGTTGTCAATTTGACGTCAAAAAGTGATCAAAGTCGTCAAAGTAAAATATTAGATCAAGTATTGACGTCAAAATGATGTAAAAATTTTGCATTCTTAAATTTAAAAGGTAATGTAATAAATGAAGAAAAAAATTTCTTTAAGTCTTTTACAACAAGAGAACATAGTTATTTGTTTAAAACAATTGAACTCGTTAAAAACTTGACATCATTTTGATGTAAAAATTATGTAAAGTATTTGATCACACAGTCAAAAGTTTTACATCAATTGAGATAACTGCAATTTGTTAAACCTTTACACATGAAACTAACATGTAAGGGAACTCTAGTTTAAGACCTATTTGGGAAGACATAAAAATATATGCCACGGGAAATGCGTTTAATTTGATCAACGCAAAAAACTTGGGTATCAACTGGCCAAGTAGTGTAACAATTGTCAAGTGAAGCGGGGAGCAGCGTGGCATAGTTGGTAGGGTCACGGCTTGAAAAGCAAGAGGTCATGGGTTCAAATCCTGCCAGCGGTATATACTTTTTGCTGCTTTAAATTGTTTTGATAACAGTTTTAAAATGTTTTGATAACAGTTTTAAAATGTTTTGATAACAGTTTTTCAATTATTTTGATAGCAGCTTTAAATAGTTTTGATAACAGTTTTAAAATGTTTTGATAACAGTTTTTAAATTGTTTTAATACAAGTTTAAACAATTTTAAAATTGTTTTAATAGAGTTTTGAACAATTTTTAACTCGTATTAATACGAAAACGTTGTTAACTTTACTTATATTGATAACAGTTTTAATACGAGTTTGAAACTTATTTTAAAACAGTTTTAAACCCATTTTTTTGCTCATTGGGTATTTGCCTCTCATAACGTCCTAACATTCGGTAAAAAATTAACGATAGTAAAAGTGTTTTGAAATGAAATTTTAAGATCATTTTCATCGTAAAACATAAAATGTTCGAATTTCATAACTATCCACCATATTGGAGATAAGTTCATTTATGCGTAAATGATAATTGTGTGAGTGAAAAGTTCTTAAAACGTCGTTTTAGGACATTTTTTCATTCCTGAGTAATTTTTATTTTACTAAATGGTTAGGAGACTAAAGATAAACTTAAACTGGTAACTATCTCCCTAACCGTTAGGTTTAAATACTTGTCAAATAATAAAAAGGTATTAAAATTATGTGTTAAGAATGACATAGTAATAGGGGGGTCGTATTAAAAATATTGAGGATTGCCGCCATAGTAGAAAAATATTTAATAAAAATTTGAAATCACTATAAAAGGAAGTAACAAAAGTCCATTTGAGTTACCATTTTACTTTCGATATCACTTACGGTTTTCAAATTAAACTGCTGGCAAACTTATATCAATCCTCTTATTAAACGCTAATAAAAATCCTTGAATAGTTTTCAATAACTTTTAAAGTTTGTTTAAAACATTATAATTTAATGAGCAGGGTGTTTTAGTAGTTTGTGCCAGAAAACTAAATTTTTTTGACAGTAATGCAATAAAAGTACGCAATCTAGGCAGATATATCTCATTCCACCCCAATAACATTATTTTTCACTTTCTTTTAATTTGTTTTTCCATTTTCTTTCGATTTCTTGACTTTACCCTAATATAAAATGTTTCTCATCTCTAACAAAATGTATCATCGCTTTTTACGGATTTTTTAGAATTTAGGACAAAATTTCAAAGTACAAGAATTACAGTCTGCCTATTTAAACTCTCTGAAATCAGCAACTCCGTAAATAAGGACACAGGCCTAAAAACAGTTCTTAGAAAATAAAAATACACGTATGAGACCTGTCTTTAACGTTGTTTGAGGACCTTTACATTAAAATCATATTTATTTAATACGAATAATTTAATTTTTACTTTGCATAATCAATGCTTCAAACGTAATTGAAACAATAACTACTTATTGTTTCTACTTAGATTGTAACTACTTAACTATTACTATTAGTTACTATTGTAACTACTTAGATGTGTTTAATACAATTTATGCATCATAATTTTAAATTGAGAACTATTAAATTCAACACTGAAAAATTATTTAGGTAAAAGTCTTCACTTGTTGTATACCGTTCGCTCTTGAAAGGTAATGCGAATTTTAATATTTTATCCTTCAATGGCTAATCCAACACATTATCCTAAATCACACATCGCGTAATTAAGGATTTTTGAAATAGTTTTGCATCCTATTTTAAATATCTACAGATTTATATTTCTTATGAATCATCATGTTCTTTCAAATTTTGCAGCTTTGCAGTGGAATAAAAAGACGTCTAAGGGTGTATTAATGGTATTTTTTTGAAAACTTGCGGGTTCTTTTACGAGCAATAAGAATTGGCGCACTTAAAGAGCGATCTAAATTTTAATCCTCTAAGGTGTTTTAATGGTATTGGTATTATTAAGAAATTGGTTTATTCGTCCATAGGTAAGTAAATAATACTAATCCCATTACCAAATTAGTAATCCTCGCCTGGCAGGTAGTGAGGGTCCGGCGGAGATTCTAGCGTCAGGTAGGGCCTACCCTCTGTGAATCGAAATGGCGTATGTCAGAGACCAAGATATTCCGTGTTATGTGTACATAAAAATTAAATCTCGGTGGTGCCAACTGTGTGACGAGGGCGGTGTTCTCACGGTCCCCATAAAGATATCCCTACTTATTTGATTATGTATATAATGCTCTCGGGGCTAGAAACACAAGAATTGTTGTATTAGTGCCTTCAACAAATAAGATACTTCCTGAAACACCTTGCTGTATTGCTATTGCTGAAAAGCCCAAAGCTCTTCTCATGACTTGTCATCAATACAGTATTATTCCATGAGCCGATGTCTGGGTTGATTTTGAGATAAATGATATTTTCTGTTGATTTCGATTTATTTGGAGGATCTCAAAAAGTTGACACTTTCCACAATTAAATTCAATAGGTCATTTATGAGACAGTAAGTTGATGACACAATACACAATTACGGATTTATAATTTGGATCATTGCGTCCACTTGTTTGAATTCAAATTGTTTAACAATGCCTGAAATTTAATACCCAGACATTTGTACTGTATTAATTAAAGGGCCCATTGCGCACAGTAGTAATTTTTTTAAAGGGTAAGTTTTATGGTCCGCAAGGAGTAAGCACTATTGCGACCACGGTCACTTTTGCCTGATTCACCAACCGCTCGAATCGAAACCAAAGCTCATGTCGTCGATGAATATTTAAAAATGTTTTCACTCCTGTCAGATTTTGTTATTTTTTAGGTCACCAAATTTTAACACGGTACCTCAATGTTTATCATATTCGCTTACTGTCAATATTCTTCCCTCATAATCAAAATACTTGATTTCGTCTAAACAAAAAAGACTTTTGTCCTGCTATTTTTTCCCTAGTATGTAGGACAAACGTCTTTGATTTTATGCATTTCACAAACCCTAATTCATCACCCATTGCACCCCTATCAATATCAGAATGTTTTTTTATTATTATTATTATTGGCATACACGCTCAACAAACAAACCAGTAAATTTTATAGTTTTTTCCAAAATTAATTTGTAATAGTTTGTAAGGTTAGTAACGCTCCAAACAGAATTTATACAGTGTGATTGAAAAGTCCCGGAACGGTGAAATATATTTTTTACCATTATACATGAAATAATGAAACTTGGTATACCAATAATAGCCATAAATATCTACTCTTTTAAGCCATTATTACTTTTTCATCCCTTAAGGGGGACGGCCCACGAGGAGTCAGTCAAAATTCTTAAATAGCAGCATAGGTCGAATTTGGTATCAAATTAAAGGTCTTACTTAGCAGAGTACAATGCCGCAAACTAAACTTCAAATGGATGACCGAGGCGGAAATGGCAGTCAAATAAAGTTTCCATTATAATCATATGGGTAAAACTTAAAATTGCAATACTTAACCTTTTGACATCGGGTTTGTGGCTTATTACTCCAAATGCAAAGACGTCTAAGATGGTGTATGATGTGACAAGGGCCAAAGAAGTTTCCATTTACACACCCTTTAAGGGATGTCCCTCTTGGAAGTCTTACAGAAATCTGGTTTGGCCCTTGCCACATTATACAATAATTTTAAACTTCTTTAAATTTGGAGTAATAAGCCACAAACCCGACGTCAAAAAGTTAAGTATTAAGAAAGTTATTGCATTTTTCAGTTTTGGCCATATGATTATAATGGAAACTTTATTTGACTGCCATTTCCGTTTCGGTCATCCATTTGAAGTCTAGTTTGCAGCATTGTACTCTGCTAAGTAAGACCTTCAATTTGATACCAAGTTCAACCTATGCTGCTATTTAACCTATGACTGACTCCTCGTGGGCCGTCCCCATTAAGGGATAAAAAAGTACTAATAATAGCTTAAAAGAGTAGATATTTATGGCTATTATTGGTATACCAAGTTTCATTACTTCATCTATTAAGGTATAAATATATTTCACCGTTCCGGAACTTTTCAATCACACTGTATACGCTCCAAGCTACAAAACTTATTATTATAATATTACTACTCTTGGTATAATTTTTGTCAATCGATTATTAGTTGTTCTTTACTCAATGTTATAATTTGTCTTTCGTTTTAAAATCAAACCATGTACACAAAGCATACGTTTTACGAATCCCCATGCTATTCTTGTGGAGGACGTTTTACGTTATTCCTCATTTCCTGGTATAGTTGAGTCGATTTAAGGGTCGACATGGATGTTGAGAGGGGGAATCTTTAAACCTGTTTTAATCACTTCAGAATAGGGTCCGAAAAAATATTTTACAATGCCGCAAACTAGACCTCAAATGGATGATCGAGATGGCAGGCAAACAAAGTTTACATTAAAATTGTATGGGTAAAATTTAAAACTGCATCGCAATAACTTTCTTTATACTCAACCATTAACGCTGGGTTTGTGGCTTATTACTCCAAATACAAAGACGTTTAAGATTATGTATGATTTGACAAAGGCCACAGCAGATTTCTGTATCCCTTAGAGTGCGTTTAAAGTAAAACTTCTTTGGCTTCTGGCACATCATACATCATTTTAAACGTCTTTGCATTTGGAGTAAAAAGCCACAAACCCGACGGCAAAACGTTGAGTATTAAGAAAATTATTGCAATTTTAAATTTTACAAATATGTTTTTATGGTAACTTTGTTTGCCTGCCATTTTCCTCTTGGTCATGCGGCATTGTATTCTGTTAAGTAGGACCTTTAATTTGATACCAATCTGGACCTATGCTGCTATTTATGAATTTTGACTGACTCCTCGTGGGCCGTCCACCTTGAGGGACAAAAAAGTGGTAATAGCTTAAGAGAGTAGAAATATATAGCCATTACTGATATCCCAAGTCTCATTACTTATCTATAATGGTAAAAAATATATTCCACCGTTCCGGGACTATTCAATCTCACTGTATATATAGATTGTTATACCGTATAACTTTCCAAGTTGCTAAACAAATGGCAAAATTTAAGTTTTAATTTATTTTGTTCTGGCTTTCATAAATTTTGAGACCATTAAAATTTATAAAACATCACACCTCTTTAGAAAAATCATCACAAGAGTCACCCGTCATTTATGGCGCGATTTTAGCTAGTTATAAATTAAGTATAGAAAATTATGATTTAGTTTTAATAGTATATTAAAGGGCTGAAATTAATATAATAGTTAAATAGAACAACTTACAGAGTTTAAATATGCAGATGGGTAAATATATGTTGTCTATTAATGTTCTACTAATTAACATCGGAACAGAACTACAAGTTCCCCATGTTAAACCTGCCAATTAAAATTTTCCTCAACATGAATGTGATCAAAATTTATGTTTAAGAATGTATAACATTCATTTTTATTCTTATTGAATTGGGTAAAAAATATAAATGTACGGGGTGAAAGTAGTTATGATAAAAAAAATTATCAGTTAAGGGTTTTGAAATTGAGCAATTTGTAAAATTTGGGTTCAACGATTAAGGACAAACAATTAACTCACTAAAATTTTCACAAATTCCACCGACAAATAAATAGGCTGTAGACTAGTTGAACTGTTTAGTCTTCTATCCACCACGTTAAGGGCTGCGCAGGAGTTCCTGATATTAGGAAATTTGTGTGCTTTTTAAGACCAGCAAACCACTGAGCAATTAATTTGTATCGATCCGGTCGGGGGCCCGTTTCATAATAAACTACAAACTAATATTATTAGTAAATCAGTTGATCGCCAAATGCAAATCTAATGGAAATTACATGTTACAAGTCACAACTTGTAACTAGTAGATTATTATGAAATGGGCCCTTGGTGGTGGGATGCCGACGCACGCCCCGAGTCACTCGGGCGACCTTGGGCGAGCGCGCGCAAAAAACTATTGTTAAAGGTGCTGCTATACATCGACGTCACGTCACGTCACGTCGCGTCACGTCCACGTTCGCATGGTATGCTCCCTGTGCATTCAAATGGAACCGGCTATACATCGACGTCACGTCACGTCACGTCGCGTCACGTCACGTCGCGTCCCGTCCGCATTCGCACTCGAATGCTCTGAGGAGCATTCGGGTGCGAATCGGTGCGAATGGGTGCGAATGAGGACGCGACGTGACGTGACGCGACGTCGCTGTATAGCCTCTACCAACGTCCACTCGGCCGTTCGGCTTTCACATCGGGTATCTTCGTGCGCAATCGGGAAACTTCGGAACCAATGAGAGCAAGGGTGGATTTTGTTTGAATGCTTGTTTTGTTTACTTCCGTCTAGGCCTAATTCTTAGGCCTATCAGTTGATGAGAGTGAGTGGTCCGCGTAGGGTTTTTGGCAATTGTTATTGCCATGGATGATGAGTTACTAATTAGTTTAATGGAAGAAAAGAAAGAAATTTACGACCCTTCCCACAACTACTGTACATGAGCAATGTAAGAAGAAATGCTGTTTGGGAAGAAATTGCGACACAGATGAACAGTACTTCCATTTAGAACCCTACTCAAATATTGCACAAAAATTCTATGTGTTGACGACGGTTGTTTATATAATTTATCGAAACACAAAAGGTAACCTCTATATTGCCAGTAGTGATTATGTCGCTACTCGTATGTTTATTTATGCGTTTTAAAAATTATTTCAATACTTTATTAAATATGTTATTAGTTTATGCTAAAATGCTGGAATGTACGTACAATGACAGTAAAATGTTGTATTCCTGAAACAGTTACACAGGAAAACCTAATTCATTTGGAGTAATCACCAATTTGTCTTTGGATACAGTAAAACCCTCTTTATAATATAGAAAACCTTACACTTCAAATATAATATGTTTACAGCCCTTACATATTTAAATACATCTATAGAAAACCCTCAACTTATTATCTACATGGAGTCCATATCTCAACCTTTTTTCAACGCTTTTCCATATCTCCCATATCTCAACGCTTTTTTCCGCACGCACGCGCGGAATCCGTGAGAATTGGCGGAATGGACGTGACGTCCAATGCGAATGCGAATACTTGACGTCGATGTATAGCACCCCCTCCGGAATCGCCGAATCCATCGGTGCGAATGGATGCGAATGAAACCAGTGGCGGCTCGCCCATAAGGACTCCCGGACGCCGCCCCTCCTAAAGAATTTATTAAAAATTCAAATATAAAAACTAACAAAAATATTATTATGAGAATATTTAACAGAATGACAATTGTAAAGGTCATAAGTTGAAGATAGAAACAGATCGTACCAAAATAAATCCATAATCGACGACGATTTTGTCTAATTCTATCGCGCCAGGTTCGGGCCGGAGCGACGGACGCCGGCCACGGCGTCCTAGCGCTCTTGTAAAATCAAATGGAGACGCGCATACGCGCAGCTCACTCACACAGGCACACCCAACGGCTGCTAATGCAACGCTCTGCCCGGCGCCCTAGGCTGCGCGCGCCAATGCTCTAGCCAGCACTGCTACCAACCGAGCAGTGCCAAAAATGTGACTGTCAGTTCCCCCGCGATGCAGTCGTCCGTCTGGGTTCTGTTGTGCGTATTGTTGTACGTTGTGTTGAAATAGTGATTTATATAGATTTGTGAGGAAATGTAAATGGGTGAAAGTGAAATGGGTGACGTTGGAGATGAGCAACATTTACACCAGGTAAATCGTATAGTAGGTAATAGAATTAAAAAACATTGAATATAATAATTACTTTGTAGAACCTGGGGCTTCTAAGGCCCAATTTAGTTATTAGTCAAATGCAAAGTCGAACAAAAAGAAAAATAGTTTTAATCAAAAGTGTTTTAGAAATTTATACAATTAGGCCAATTTTGGCTCTGTGGCTGTAAAATTAAAAACTCGTTTTTCTGTAACACTTGCTTTATTATAGGGATTCAGGATCGTGCCTTAACTGTTGGTGGTATTTCAGAGATTAAACATTTGATCTAAAAAGTTAAGATATTAAAACGAGTGACAAACACATCAAGGCGTGTATAGAATTTGACGAAGTACTTGGAAAGATCAATATTAAATTTGCGACATTAAATAAAACTATAGGCCTACAAAATGTCTTGAGAAATGCAGATTTTTTTATTTTTATTATTTTTTTTGCTGTATTTTGTTAAGCAAAATCATTACTATGTATTCATAGTCAATGGCAAAATAATCCCACATTGTGATGTATCCTTTACAGTTAAAAACATTTGATTGTATTAAGGCTTTCAAGTACGATCAAGAATTTAAATATGAAGTACAAAAAATAAGAAACTCCCCTGAACTGGATTAGTCCAGTGTGTGAACAATAGCGTACATGAACCGAGACGTAAACATGGTTTGAAGACCAGAAATATATTTTTGCAAAGGAAGAGTGTGGCATCTTAACATCCAGGGTAGCGGACCGCTTTCAATTCTTAAAACACACCTGTCTGCGGCAAAACTATTTCAATCTGATTTGTTTCCTCAATTCAAGCAAATGTCACAAAAAATAAGTAGACCTAAGCATTAAACGGGTTCATATCAACTGAATAAAATTGACGGAAAACAACTGCTTGTTTTAGGTCAATTATTATTGACCTAAAAGGTCATCTCTGTTGTACATAACTGATACTCTGCAGTACAACAGATTATCAGTTATGTACAACAGAGATGACTTTTCGTCAGCAATTGTGATTAAGATTTTTAGGCTATATTGCAATTTAATTCAACTTTGTGATGAATTATACCTGTTTGATGGAGTAACTATTATTTATTGACATAAGAGATAATCGTTTTCCTGAAGCAGACATTACTTATCTTCACTGGCGTAAACATTAATAAAATAATGATAAGAGCCCCCCCACCGTCCCTGACCACCGGCCGCCACTGAATGAAACGTGACGTGACGTGACGTGACGTCGATGTATAGCAGCACCTTAAAAGGACAGGTGGTGTTTGTGTTGGATCCAGGAAGCGCTCACTCGTCTGTCATTCAACGGCGGGTTGCCTGAAGACTTGACAATAAATCCGCGTAACCACAAGGAAATGAGAGTGGTTGAGCGTATAAATAAGAGTGACATATTTTTACTGATTATTGATGCTGACTGTGCCATGGACCATAAATAATTATGACGACTTATGAACTATATTCCCCATTTGGTTGATGAAAGTAGGACAATAATGGCAGACAAAGCAGAGTAGCGAAATATCAGTTACGGTTTGAGAAATAACATCGATGTTTAAAGTTGTAGCTTTACATATAATTGACAGCATACCATATATTTGTTATATTTTAGCATATAAGCCTACATGACTATTTTAAAAGTTCAACAATGACTAATTTATAACAAAATAAATTAATTAAATTATGACAGTAGGTATTACTAAGTGGCCCGTGCGCAAATTGCGCTTTTTGTAATGTACTCCTTTCCGTTTGTGAGAAACTCACCTACAGTAAAATTCTAAAGAATTATGACTTTTCAAACAATACTTATGTTAAATATGCAGAGACAGACAATCTTTTTTATTTGCAATACGAGTTTAAAATGTATCTGAAGGTAATGAGTTTGAAGTTTTAATTCACATTTAAAATCTTCTATAATGATAGTTGGTCAACATTTTGAAGTACCCTTTAGAAATAAATGAAAGGCTAGGAGGGCTAAGGCCAAATGGAAATGACCTTTTTAATCACCATTCGCACACGTGCTAGACCATAAGCTTTAAAATGACATATCAATCTTAAAACACGTTGGCTACCGACGGTCGAAAATTCGGGTCGCCGGGAGTTCCCAGCAGACCGATCCTAGTACTCGATACTCTCACCACAGATCGAGTCATTGTGACAAACACTAACCCAGAGAACAAAATTTTGTTTCGCTATTTTTATATAATTTGATCTGTAATATCTATATTTGCTCATAAAAGTTGGGAAAAATTTATTTCAGTACTGTTTTAGCATTTTTATTGCGTCACATATGTGTGACGTTGGTCTATAGTAATATTTTGTATTATGTTTGTTTGCTATAGACCGACTGTCTCACATATGGGTCATAAGTTGGATGACTGGGAAATAAATGAAAAATAGTTTTACTACACTAAAAAATACTAAAATATACAGGAAAATGTGTCACGCAATAAAAATCGCCATCTGGAATGTGTAGTAAACAAACACTAATGGCAGAATGTGATAAGACAATATGGTCTACTTTGAAAATCTGTAAAAAATAAAAATTGAGGTCGTACCCAGAGACCAAGCGACACACATGTGTGCCACACATTCCTATAGACCGATAAGCAGGTTTGAGATCGATTCAGTGGACCAAATATGCGTGGCGAGTCATTTAACTGAACCGTGACTGCGTCCCGTATATGTGTCGTCGGTACACCGGATTTGACCTGAGCGACACATATATGTGACGCTGGTTTATATTTAAGGTTTTCTTTTAATAATACGTCACATATGTGTGACGTTCGGTAGCCAACGTGTTAAAAATCGGTTAAGTAATTCAGTAGAAAAAGAGACGTAACAGACGAAACGGTCGTTCATCATTTGCGCACTTTTTAATCCTTCTGTAAAATATTTCGAAGGGTCGTCTAATCCCCTTGCATCATTTGCGAACTCTCCCGTCCAGGTAGCCTCAGAATGGCGACAACAATTCGCAAACAGTCGTCCCCCACACATACCACTGGACGGCAACACATGTGTATCGCACATTCATGAATAATTTAAGTTTGTAATGTATAAACCTCTTTTCTAATACATCGAGTGTTTACTTATTTTACTTTCAATGGTTGGTGAGAATTCTATTACTGTAATTGCTCAGGCTGAAATGTTTTGTACGAATTGTTTCTATGGCAAGTTTGCCTCTATTCTAACTGTAGATAGCAGCCTCTCCTATACCAACTCCTCAGAATAAAACCAGTCATAAAATTCACTGTTGCAATAGAAACAATCTTCAAATGGTAAACAAAACATGAAATCCAAGTGTTTTATGTACGGGTCAAGGGCGTGATATTGTGTCCGATTATTTGCCATTATTTCTGTTCTGTGAATATTGAAACAAATTTTTAAACTTATATGTCTTATGCCAACACGTTTAATCATTCAAAAGACCATTTGAACACGGACATGAGTTTTCAATAACTTTGTAAATAAAATAAATCCGCTCCACCACCCTGCGATGCGCAAACGATGCATATAACTGAGAGCCCCCTGGAGCTCGATGCGCAAAACAAGCATCCCTTCTACCTGGCTCTCTGCATGATGCGCAAATGATGCACGCCCGACGAAACCATCACAAACAAAAGAAAAGTTTTATGGTTTCTTTTTAACATTAATTTTTCAAAACAAATGTGTTATTACAGTAATCTACAAGCAGTAATTGAATATAATTACAGTAAATGCAAGCCTACCTAATAACATGAGTAAACTCTTTTTATACAGCAACAACAATTTTAATCAAGCATAAGATATTAAATATTGATTGTACTGCTTACAATATACCTGAAATTCTTCCCATATTTTATATGTCAATGATCATTAAATTGAAGCTTTCTGCTTTGTTTATTAAATAGTAGTTTTCATCACTAGGAGCAAAAGTGGGTCTTTTTAATCGAGTTTTAAAAACAATTAAGCATCAAAAAGACACTTTTGCTTTGAGTGATGAACAAGGTTTTTTTATCATAATGCGAAAATTAGACTTTTAATCGTTAAAAATATTAACCATAGAGTTGTATTTTTGAGGTTATATTTACAAATTAAGTAATAAGCAGTGTTTACATTTCTGTTATTTACAAACAATGCTTTTCGTAACGTTTGAATTTCAAAATTCTGCTCATCAACATAAATAAATCAATAGTAATATACTTGGCAACAGCTGACTTTTCAGTAATAGGACCTAAAAATTCTCCATCTGATTTTTCAGTCCTAGGACGGAAAGAATCGGTTTTGGTACTATCGAGAGAACAAAAAAAACTGGCTGATTTCGTGCAGAATGATTAAAATCTATTTTGTACGGTGCGACAACACATTGCAAGGACGGAAAGTGGCTTTTCCTGTGCGCAATCGCGTTTTACGAGTAAGGCGAAGCCGAGCTCGGAATTAGCGATTAGCACAGAAAAAAGAACACTTTTCGTACAAGAGACGAACAACATTTTTCATAATACTGCAAAAAAACAAGAGTGTTCAGTAATTTAAACATTAATCTATTCTTATTTAATGCGTGAAGGTTTTTTTTGTGAGAACTCCTCTTACAATTTTCAACCGATTTTCAAGTGTTTGTGTCGTTTGATAGAGCATCTGTAACTGTTTTCGCTAAAAATTGATGAAAATTGGAATAAAATAACAGCACTAGGCCTATAGGCCTACGCAAATTAAATTGAAAATTTCAAATTAGAATTGGGATTGGGTTGAGCATTTTAAACATCTATTAATGTTCAGCTGTAACTATGTGTAGTTTTTTGTGATTACTGATATTCACAATATTGGATTGGTCGGATGTCATTGATTTATAACTAAATGTATCTTTTGTGATGTATAAAAATAAATTGCTCGAATTCGAGCAAACAAGTAGACTAGTATACCTTAAAACAGCTGATATGTATGAGAAATTAATAAAATGTAAAAATCTTGCTACAAAACTGTAGTCTGCAAATTTTTTTGTTTACAAAAAGATTATTTGTTTCGATTAGTACAATATTTACGTAAAAAAATAACTTTTGAAGTCAGTGCATGGAAAAAATGAACAGATGTCTTTCTTCGGTGCAATTTAAAAGGCTATAGAAGACATAAGCTTTGCGGAATAAATATAGGCCTAAACCAGAAAATGGCTGTTGTGCGTGCAGGATGATCAGAAAGCTATGTTTGTCTTCAACAACGAGTTTAAATTATATATATAGAAATAAACATGTTAATTGTTTGCCCCCTGTTAATTTGCGCCATTTTACTCATGATTCCCGCTGTTTCCTTGGTAAACAACTACGTTTCCATGGTTACCAGTAAGACGGTTCGGATAGTCGCTAAAAGCTTAAAATATCACGCATTATTCAAAACATAAAATGTTATGAACATGAATCATCTGATTTGAACAATAACTTTAAATGCATCGGTTTTGTTTATGTTTGACTATTTTGATCAAACTTATTGCAAATTCTAAGCCACAGAATAACCATAGTTTCTATGGTAACCATTGCCATAGAAACGACGGACAGGCATGGGTGATTGGGTGAAATGACATGTACCAGCTAGGAAACTGTAAACATGTGACTGATTACTAAGAAAACAGAGGAGTCGTGGGTAAAATGGTGCAAATCAACAGGGAGCAAAGCTCCCTATCTTTGTAGCACATGTATTCTAATATCGTTGGTGGTAACCAAAAAACAAAACAAAATGTAGTAAAAGAAAACAAATAATTTAACGTAAGCAAAAACGATTTGTTTTATTTGGTCAAATTGTTTTATTTTGTGTTTATGCAGGATTATATCAGCTGTTTTTAAAAGTTGACCAAAATAGTAATGATTTTTTAATTAATTAGGTTTTTGGATTATTTAAGATTTTTATATTTCTCAGCATGATATGTAATTGAAAAGTAATTGAAATTCACTCAATATAATCTTTTTATTGGGATATTATCCATATGAATTATTGGGCATTTGACGTCCAAACACTGTCACTCTTTATATTTAATTCGCAGCAGTTTGAGGCCAAATCGGAATTTTTGAGAATGATTAAATATGATAATTTTTACAAGGTTACTTAAGGTTTTAATTTTAGTTTTTTAAAGACATAACCCTTAAAAATGATTGAAATAAACTTAAATTTTTATTGGGTTATTATACAATGTACAGAAAAAAAAGCATTTGACGTCGAAATGCTGTGTAACTTTACACATAATTCGCAGAAGTTTGAAGTCAAATAAGAATTTTTAAGAAATGTTCGTTCGATATTAAATATCATAATTTTTACATGGTTATTTACTGGTTTTTAATGGTATAAGCCTAGAAAAAAAACTTAATTACTTAAAGGTATTTTTTATTGTGCTATGATCCATCTATCTCATGGAACCAAGCATTTGACGTCGAAATGCAGCGTAACTTAAAATTGAAATCGCATCAGTTTGAAATCAAATAAGAATCTTCAACTTTGCTGAAATTTGTTCAGTTCACTTTGAAGTGACCTAATAAAATGTTTTTTACAAGTTTTTTTTAATGTATTTAGTTTTAGTTGTTAAGTTATAATTAAGGGTTTTATTTGGTTACGATCTATGTAAATTGTGGAAAAAAGCATTTGACGTCAAAATGCTGCGTAACTTTCCATTAAATTCGCATCACTTTAAAGTCAAACCCAGATTTTTAAGAAAGTGACGTTCAAAAGAGACTATGGAAAATTTAACAAGGCTATTTATCGGTTTTCACCTTTTTAAGGGCATGAGCCTTTAAAATAATCTAAATGAATTCAAAGTTTGTCATTGAGCCATGAGCCATATATATAATGGAAATCCATTTCACGTAATTTGTAGTCTAATCACGTACATTAAAAAGTTACTGTTTGAAGATTAGTTAGATAGTTTGTATTTTTTAATGTTTTATGTATAAGCTTCGAAAGAAAATATGAAGTCTTTTTAAGGATTATTATTGAGTTATGATAGACGTAAACAAAGGAAAAAATTTGATTTCAAAATACTGCAATACTTACCAAATAATTTGCAACAGCTTTAGGCCTAAAGACATTTATAGATAACGTGCATAAATTATTATGACAATTGTTAGCATGTATTCAAATTCGATGGTACAATCCTGGAAAGTGATGAGAATAATTCAAGGATTTTTATTAGGTTTTCCTTTGTAAAAGCGTTTGAAAAGCTGCTTGACTGTGCATTGAACTCGCAGTATTAAGTCACTAATGAATTTAAAGTTGTCTGAGTTAAATATTTTTATAATATTATTTACTTACGTGTATATTTTGTTTGATTAACCCTGAAATTTAATTTTAACACAGTTCAAGGATTTTTATTGTGTTATGATGTATATAAAACGCTCAACCATTCATCTGATTTGGGAATTCTGAGTGACTCTCCAAATAATTATCCGTAGTTTGGATCGAATACCATGACGAGATGGAAAGGGTCACAGAACTATACAAACCAGAAACACTCTTACAAAAAATTAAACAAAAATTTTCAACCCGAGATCGTTGTGAAGTGCAGACAAAAACACAAAATGAACTTGAAATTGTGTAAAGATTTGCAAGCCAACTGACTTACACGCTTCTATACCAGTTGCTAGCGTTCTAAACTCATTTAAAGGTTTTTATAGGTTAAAAGAAAAAAATTCTTGATTATAACGATATAAATTTCTTATCCATCAAAGCCGTAGCCAGACAAATTTGTGGATTATGAATAAACGTTAATGTTTACAATTTACAACTTCTTTATAATTTAATAGGGGTTTTCTTTAAAAAAAAATTTTAACATGTACTGCGTGTGTCACTGAAGATTTCGGACCTGGCTGAAAACGATCCAAGCATATTGGCAGAGTTTATGGGCCATAGCATAACGACGCATCGAAAATGTTTTCGGATGCCCAGTGGTTACCCACCTGGCAAGAATTTTTCAAGTGCTCCAATCATTGGAGGAAGGAGACGTCAACAGATATGCTGGCAAGAGACTAGAAGACATCAATATTGATATATTAATAGATGAGTCCGACGAAGAAGAAGAATAGCAAGATGACAACTTCACAAGAGCGGTGAGACGAAACAGTCGACAGCCAAACTGTAGTGAGTCGTCAGGAGAAGAGTGGCTCTTCTACCGAAAAAATGGCCACACCGCAAAAAAAGACAACTTCAAAATACCTGGAAATCTTACCAGAAAGACAAGTTAAGCGTGAGGTATTTTCAGGAGACATAGAAGCAGGAAGAAGACAAATTAAATAAAAGGTGTTATAGGATATGATACAGGTTAATCGTGGAACCAAGCATTTGACGTCAAAACACTGCGTAGCTTTACATTCAATTCAAATCACTTTGAAGTAAAAAAATAAATGTTTAAGAAATCGAAATTCTAAATAAATATATTAAAGTTTGGATGTTATTTACAGTATTTGTTTAGTTTAATCATAGTATAATCATAGAAAAAATTAAAATAAAACAACGGGTTGAAATCAACCCGGAATTTTAGTGAAAGCGTACTTTCAAAACAAACTACAGTAATTATTACAAGTTAATTTGATATGATATTTTAATTGTATAAGATTGGAAAGCAATTAAAATTAAATAAAGATTTGTTATTGTTTTATGAGCCATGTAAATCGTGGAATCAAGCATTTTATGTCGAAGTACTGCGTGACTTTAAATTGAATTCTCATTAGATTGAAGTAGATTCAAAATCATATACTATAACACGAAGAGTGTCTATGGCTATGTATTTTCCATCAATCTCAAAATCTAGCAAAAATATTTTACTAAAACTTTGCATTTGAAAGTGCTTTCATACAAAAATAAATTTACAAAATAGCTTCAACTTTATAAAAAACGGTTTCGTCTAAAACTAGATTTAAAATTTGTAATTCTCTTATCATTCGCCGAATGGGATGGAATCAATACAGCAAAGACAAATAAAGACTTTTTATTGGTTAATAAACCTTGAAAATCATGGAACAAAGCATTTGACGTCAAAATGCTGCGTGACATTACATTTAATTCGCATCAGTTTAAAGTCAAATCACAATAACTAAAGAACAAACCGAATAAAATATAATAATTTATGAGGTTATTAAATGGTTTTATTTTAAGAGTATAATCTAGGAAAAGAATTGAAATTAAATAATGTTTCTTCATTGCTTTATAAACCTTGTAAATCTTGGAACAAAGCATATGACGTCGAAATGCTGCGAGACATTACTTTCATTTCACGTCAGTTTGAAGTCGTAGAAGAATTTTTAAGAAAAGGACGTTCAAGAAAAAATTCGATAATTTATACAACGTTATTTAACAGCCTGGGTAAGAAATAAAATTTAATTGGCTTTTAATTTGGTAGTGATTAATGTAAATCGCGTAACCAAGAATTTGACGTCAAAGTGCCGTGTGACTTAACATTTGATTCACACAAGTTTGAAGTTTTATCAGAATTTTTAATCAAGGCTGGGGTTAAAGTCCGAAAAACAATTCAAATTGAACAGGGTTTGAAATTATTTTATGATCAATGTTAATCGTAGAACCAACCATTTGGCGTCAAAATGCCTCGTACGTTTTTATTAAATTTGCCTATGTTTGAAAGCAAATTTAACTGTTTTAAGAAAGTTAAAATCTAAATAAAATATACAGATTTTGTAAGGTATATTTTATGGTTTTAATTTTTTTAAGTATAAATCTGCCAAACGAATTAAAGTAAATAAAGGTTTGTAATTAGCTTAGACAAAGTACATATCGTTGAATTGCTGGGTGACTTTTGTTTCAATTATGACATCAATTTGAAGCCATGGCAAAATCGTTAAGGATGTTACGTACAAGATTAAATATATTTTTAACTATATTTAATGGTCTTGTTTTCAGGAATTTATACCTTGAAAACAATTGAAGTTAAATCAAAGTTTGTAGTTAGGCTATGATCAATGTTAATGGAATAAAATATTTGATGTTGAAATGATTAAGGACTTTTAATTGCATTCACATCAGTTTGAAGTCAAATCCGAAACTAGGGAAGCTACGATCATAATAAAATATGATAATTAATTATTTATCGTATTTGGATGAATAACAATGGATTTACCTTTTTTTAAACAACCCTTACGGTTTTAAAGTGAAACAGCTGGCACACTTATATCGATCGCTCTGTAAATGAAAAGCTACACATAGCTAGTGCAAGATCAGATTAGTGGTATTTAAACGGGATTAAGCTTTTTATTGATCTTTCCAGGTACATATTTTTTCTACTAGGTATGGAGTTAAAATTTAACTAAAATAATTATTCACTTATACATTTTTAAAAAAGGGCAGAAAGTAGTGAGTGGCGGAAAAAGGTAAACTCTTGTAACATTTCTGAAAAATGTCGATTGATTTCTATACGAATAACGTAATGACACAAACATATTTACGTATTTTTAAGTACTGGTAGACTTACCTTAAAAGTATATTATATTTCTATTGTTTTTAAGGATTAATAACTGATGATAATATATAATATATAAAACAACAACATGATTTAACTCTAGACGTAGTAGTTATGTACTGTTGGGAAAGAATTTATTGTTGTTCGAAAACCATATTTTGTACGGGAAAAAGTTATTACATCTTAAGGTAAAATGTAGGCTTGAAAAACTGTCTTTCATGCAAAACTCGGTGTCTTGTTAGATAAAAAACCTATTCTCAGTAATCACCAATAGTGGCAAATTGTCACATTTAGCTCAGTTCAATAACCTCTGAGGAATATGACGTCACGATGAAGCCATTGATGAGCCACGAAGCCACGGGGACTCTGGCGAAAACTCGGAGCGGAGTGTGAGAAATGGCAAAGTGCTAAAAAATGTTAAGTTTCAGCGTGATTTTGACACACATGGCGTCACTGACATCATCATGGTGATGTCAGTGGTGATGATGTCATCGACCCAACATTTGTGTGATGTCACTGATGACATCATCGTCGATGACGTCATCAGTGACGTCATTGTGACGTCATATTCTTCAGACGTCATTGAACTGAGCCAAATGTGACAATTTGCCACTATTAAATACCTTTGATGCCAAAAGGATTCATTAATTGTTTATTACGTATTTCACATCAGTTTGGCGCACTCGCATTAGCAATTTGAAGTCTCTCATTACACAGCAATTTGACGCCATTAGCACTTTGAAATCTGACTCCGAATGTCTGCAAAATAATATAAATGCAGCAGTTCGGAGTCAACTTTCGGCGTCACGATTTGACGCCGAACTTCTGCGTCAGAATGCAAAATGACTTCGAAGTGCTGTGTATTTAAATGTATATATATATATATATATATATATATATATATATATATATATATATATATATATATTATAATTTCGTTAAAAGTAAAGACCGCCTAATTCTCACATATTGTGGCGTATTACTTTGCTCTTAATTTAAATTTTTTTTTATAATTTTATTATTTTTTTATTTTTTAGAACTGGAATACAATTTACACTCTTCAACTAAAAATCCATACTTTTCTTCGTAACAATCAGCATATCAAAATTTTTTTGTAGTATCCTGTTTAAAGAAATTTTTTCTTTAGTGTGATCATTACTATTTAAATGAAGTATTTCTTTTATTGCTATTGTTGAAATGGTTAGTTGATTTATTTTAAAGCTGATACCAATTCATACCTAATATTAAACTACAAAAATAAAAAATAAACTACTAAATTTAAACGTATGAATTTTTTGAAAGTCGCATTTATCATAAGCACATGAATTATGTTACCGTGACGGTTGTGCCGTTTCTTTTCCAACAGTTGCATAGTTTTCAATCATAAACCACTCCAATTACACACACGTATCAGCCCGCGGTGTTGCGGAACTTCTTGTCAGTGACAATACAATTCTAACCACGGTCCTCCCGGCTACATAATATAATTAACATGTCTGCCTCATGTGTAATGTAAAATGTCAGCAAACCCTCAGAGCGACGGAATTGTATAAGAAGAGGACGATTATTTATCAACATTACTAATTAATTTGTGTATTAAAAACCTTTGTAGCGCTTTTCAAAACTAGCCGGCAGTTTCTTTATTTTATACTTTGACTTTAAATGTAATTAATTTTAATTTACGACATACATAAATAACATGTATAATGCAACGCCTTTTTACTGTACATGAAGGGCCACTTGAAATATGCGGCAATATCAGTCTATTTGATTTCATAGTCAGGAGCTCCATTTATGAGGGAAGCATTAAAATGGAATCCAACTCTATCTAATTGCCATGTGAAGAAAAAAATTTAAAACTGTTTTAATAGCATATAACTATTTAAATATTGTTATTTAATATGAAATGGAATTGTACATTAAATTTCACCACTACGTAAATTAAATATGTATCCTTAAAGTTTGCAAAATTTACTTAATTAGTGATTCAAGCCATGAACTTAAATAATTTAACAAGAATATAACTTTTCTTTTCCTAATGTAATAAAGAAAAGAGTTTTAAAGGCAAACAGGGACGGTTATCGATATATCAACCGGTTTTAAGTATTAAAACTAAAGGACCTCATTAGTGAGTACATGATTTATTTATTTTTTTAGTGATAAATTAAAAGAAATTTCAAATATTCCATTGAATAAAACTTTGTGGTAAAATATATTTTGAACGAAAATTATGATTTGATTAAGGGAATAGCTTTCCTGTACTTCAAAGAAACTATATTTTTTATAGAATCCTGACTTTATATAAAAAAAACAACAACAACAAGTGGCAGCTTTCAAGTTGGTTCATCCAGGCAATATGAGAGGAGTGCAGACAAAGGTCTTGTTTTTGGTTTAAAACTGACTATATTCATTCACTAAATTAACCCTTGCAAAATCCTGTATCTTTTCTTATAATTTTCGACAAAATACTTAAATATTTTTCTAAATTGAAATCATAATAAAACTAGAGACCAGACGTAACGTTATTTACTACTTGTTGTTACTTGTGCTTGTTGTTGTCTATTTACATTCTATACATTATATATATATATATATATATATATATATATATATATATATATATATATATATATATATATATATATATATATATATATATATATATAGAGAGAGAGAGAGAGAGAGAGAGAGAGAGAGAGAGAGAGAGGGGGAGAGAGCACATAATTTTATTTTATTATTTGTATTGCTTTGTTTACAGAACGTATGAAGTTTTTATTAGCAGCTTCAAGCTTTTGTAGAGATAAAAAATTACTAAAATTGGCGTGTTGAATGTTTTTTCTAACGTCCATGATATTTAATGGAATAAATAATTAATTCATATTGATTAGAAATTAATTCATTTTTGATTGGCTGGCTAGTATCTCATTTCGTAGTAATTACCATTACACAGAGTAATAATGAATATTATATTATTCATGAAGAAAGAAGGCCAATTAGAAATTCTAGTTGATGAGTATTTTGATTACAAAGTTATTAAATGAGTATTTGAAACAAATTCAAACAACAGCAAGAAACATTATTGTGTTATGATGAATGATTCATCAGCTGGCGGAAATTCTGCTATTGTGTTTTATAATATTGTTACCACGGTTTTGTTTGCTCGTTATTTGCTGGTGAATCCAGAATGATTAAAAATAATGTATTTATGTTTAAATTTCAAAGTATAGTATAAATTATTGCAAAAGATATACATTTGTCTTTTACTTTTTGCATTTAGTTTTTGAAAGCCCATTAAAACAATATTCAATAAGTGTGACTTGGCATATTTTACATAGTCATCTTGATTTATTTTAACTGCGTTTAAACTTTCCAAAATTTAATACACATGGTATCAACATAAAAAGATTATCATTTAATCTTTTCTTGATTTTTTTGCCTTTTGAATTTGTATAGACTAAAATAATATAGGTTACAATTCCTTAACCATGGCCCTAAGAAATCACCAAATAATTGTCTTAATCGAAAAGTTAAACTTTGATTCAAATATTCCATTTGACATAATTGAGAAATTACTAATCAAGAGGCGAGGAAGTGAAAACAACAGCGGACAGTTAAGTGGGCTACAAGTTCAACGAATCAGGTGGGCATTGGATGAAGCAGCCTACGTCACGTCGTCCATCGTCTGCCCAGTGTGTACCGGACCCGCGGTTTGTAAGTCGGAACTTGTCTTAGGTCGGCCACGATATTCTGAAATCTCCACCAAAATATTTTTTATGTTTCTTTCTTGGGAGATTCAGACCACCCGTGCCCTATTTATAGCGGGGAGCGGTTTGAGTTAAAGCCATGAAATAAAAGTTTTACCAATAAATCGCATATGGGCTTTCCAATAAAAGTATTTTCATCAGTGCCAGTATACAGGGTGTTCCAAAATTGGAGGCCTCGAGTTAGAATATCAAAAAAAGAATATAAAAAAGTACACATGCAGATTTTTCATATTTTAAAATGTTTTGGTCAAAGGAGAATTTTAGTGGAAACAGAATGAATTTATCCTTTCCGTTTCAAAATGGCAACCATTTTTTTTACAAAAAGTCAACATTTACTGAATATCCTGTACTTCTTTTATTATTTGTCTTAAATGACTCCTGATTTAAAATACTTATTTGAAATAAGCTAAGCTTTACATGTCACAAGAATACATGTATTAAAAATCTAAAATTTTATAAATTTAACAATTTCGAAAATGTTTACATAAGCAAAACTCAAAAATTCTAAATGCAAACACATGTCATTTTGTGTATAATCTTAAAGCTCTCGTTGAACTGAACATTGCAGTATCTCTTTTATTTTTGTTGCAATAATGTAAAAGTGTCACTTTTCCATATGATTTGCATCTTAATTAATCAGGGCTTTATCGTATTGAAGTCCTCCTTCGATTGTTGCCATAACATAAAATTAACATGCAAGTTATAATAGTAAAATGATTTTTACATTATTACTACAAAACCAAAAGAAATACGCCAATAGTGTAAATTAAAAAGTTGTTCAGTTCAACAAGAGCTTTACAAAATGACATTTGTTTGCATTTAAAATTTTTGAGTTTTCTTTATGTAAACATTTTAAAAATTGCTAATTTCTTTAAACTTAAGTTTGTTTAATAAATGTGGTCTTGTGACACATCATTGTAAAGCTTAGCTCATTTCAAGTAAGTAATTTGATTCAGTAATCATTAAAAAAAAATAATAATAAGTACAATGTATTCTGTAAATGTTGATTTTTTTACAAAAATGGCGACCATTTTGCAACGAAAAAAAGATAAATTCATCCAGTTTTCTATAAACAATCAGCTTCTTTAACAATCACCTTTTATATTTTGTAAAAAAAATCTGCATAAGTAGTGGGGTTTTGCTTGTTCTGGCACAGGTCAAGGCCAAGCAGTTGGAACCGGCAGGTGTGGGTTGTAACTGTAGGGTTTTTGTAAGTATATCAAGGTCATCCGGAGGGAGTTTTAAAAAAGTGGGAGCCCCAGGGGCTCAGTTGTTTGCGGGATTCGGGACGGGTCGGGTCGGGCGGCGGTAGGCTGCGGGGAAGTTTTTCGTTTATTTTTAAAATTAAATCAAAGTCGTGTTCTTGTGCGGAGAGGCGTCGGAGTGTCGTCCACCGGTGATGGAGTGGTAGACGCCGAATGTGGTAGCTAAGAGAAGGTAGACGCACAACATGCACAGTACGCATTTAAATAGTTTCAGCAGGTGAATCACTCCTTGTTGATTTTCCGTTTCCAATTGTACTCTGTTGATCTCGAGTTTGAGTTTATCCTCTTCCAATCGTGATTTAAGTGAAAAATCATCCATCATGTTTGTGTGCGTGTTTTAATTACTGCCGGGGAAACGGGAGCGGTGTTGACGGTCGGAAAGTTGGCGATGAAATGAGAAACGAAGATGAGGACAGGCCATATTTACTGTAAAGTGGTGGGGGGCGAAGAAAAACAGTTGTGTCCGACTAAACGTCGTCGTCAGCTGTGTCGGACGTTGCAGCTTCGGAAGGTGCAGGAGTGCTGTTTGCAGGATCGATGTCCTCGCTTTCCATCTCTTCGCACTGTGGACAATTGTAGGCGATCTCCACAGTCATAGTAATGGTGTTGTTTGGAGCGCTAACTACATCACTTAAAGATTCAAAAATATCCCGCAAGTCTTGTTGCGACTTGACGGTAAAAGTAGTTTGACTTGTGGCTAACGGAAAGCTGCTCATCGTTCGGAAGTCGGCAAACAAATGGCGAGCGGCGGTAAGGCGGTCGCCTATACTCGGACGGCGGACCGTGTTGGGGGGAAGAAAAGAGTGGGGAGGACTGTGGTGGGGGGAAGCCTGAGTCGGGAACAAGGGAACTTCGGTCACCGCAGTTCACGTTATTGAAATTAGTGACTTCCGGTCTGGAGAGGTAATTTCAGGTACACCCTGTACATTGACATTACTCTCGGTGGATAGACCGCTTTACCTATAAAGGAACAATTGGTTAATGTTATAAATTAGTTTTCTATTTATTAAAAGGGGTGTTTCGGTGGTCCGCGACACCCAGTATGTTGACAATATTGTCGTAACCAAGGTATTATTGTGTATGTAATGAATAAATTAAATAAATAAATATTTTGATGTGAAATTGAACTTTGTCAGAGGTCAATACACCAATAATTGTAAAGGTAGTATTGAGAATAATCAGAGGGGTTAAACTGAGAATATCATTAGAAGAACAATATTTACCCACTGATATCCATTGTAACAATATTATCCTTATGAGACGTTTGATAAGCTGATAAACCAGAGTGTACAATAAATTAGTTTTATGATATAAGTACGGGATCTAAACCTGTTAGGTGCGGGAGTATATAATTTAGATTGGTAAAAAGACTTAAAATGGTCCAATGGTCTAATTTATTAAGATTCTCATAATTTTACTGAATAAATATCCTACCAACAACATGTTATGGAATTACATATCCTCGATTAACTTATGCCGTTAAAATTTGGGGAATTCAATATCAAGATATATAAATATATTTAAGCTGCAAAGAATGGCCATTAGAACAGTTTTTAGGAAAAGCGAAACCAGTTATGCAAAGAAATATTTAATCAAAATGGTATTTTAAATTTTCCATCCATTTATATTTATGAGACTTTAGTGTTTCTTAAACAAAATATTAGATTGTTTGGACCCATGAAACATAAAAAACATCGGGCAAAATTCAACTTTCAAAGTTCTAGCGCACAATTCATTATTTTTTAAAGCTATATATTATTAGAGTTACGTTTTTCAATGGACTTTCTCAAAATTTAAAATCTTATGAAGACAATAGAAATTGTATAATATATTGCAGAAAAAACTGAAAACAGACGCTTATTGAGGAATTTCTTAAAGGCAAATAGACGGGTTTAAAATTAGAGGAATATAAAGTATTGTGACACTAATGCAAATTTATATATTGTTTATGGTAAATAAATAAAAATTAAATTGGTGTACAAAAACAACTTGAGACTTTTCACTTTCAGAATATATTAATATGGAAATAATTATTTTATGCAGTTTCATTTTAATAAAACTTAAAATTTATTTTATAAAAACCGCGCATTTCTCTTACCATTCATGTGAATTAAAGATTTATAACAAACCAATTTTAATAAACGTAAATAAAGCACTAAAACATTTTTTATTTTACTATATTAAACAAAACAAAATTTAGATTAAATTACATATGATTGAAATAAAATAACCTCCTAACTTATCACAATTTGGCGGGATTCAACTGATCGCATTATCGGCAAAGTTGAGCCGCGGCGCAATATCAGCACTGGAAGAGCGGCCAAATGGTTTTATAACTTTGGAGATCGGAGTGTCTTTGTATGTGATCCACTCGATTATAGGGTATTGGATTTCGACCGAGCTTAAGTGGAAGGCATGATTTTATAAAATATATATTCGGCTTAATGATGAGTGTCAATATTTTTAAACACAATTTGTATTACATTCACATTATTATAGTACCCATAGAATACAAAAACATTTAAAGATACAAATTCGTCTGTCTATTACTGCATTCTATTTATTCTATTATTTTATTTATTCTTTAGCAAAAACCTATATAACCATTAATTATTATTTTTATTTTTTATTGTAAAAACTAATTTGAGTGGTAATTTTTTACTTCTACACACACAAAATAAATAAATAATACCGGGATCAGTTAGCTCGTGGTCGTCTATATTGTATTGAATTTACAGTGGTGTGAGCATGCAAAAGATATTAAGAGTAATTACAAATATTTTGCTTCAAAACTCTAGTTTTCCTAAGAGAACATTTTAAAGTTTCAAGCGATCGTTTGAGTGCTTTCGGTCTTTAAAATTGCTCCTTAATTTTGTATCACATAGCAGCACAAAAAAAATTTACTTTATTGAATTAAAGTCAACCCACCAAACCTCTTTAGTGCTTTTTTTTAGCGAATTTCCCTTTAGGGAATATTTTTTAAGTAAAACCAAACAAATTCTAACAATCTTCTATCGGAAAATCACGAAAGTTTTCTAATAACGTTTTTAATATACTAATATACACCTACATTTATATCCATTGTATTGTACCATAAAAAGTTAAAAATGTTTAATTATTCACTGAAGGAAACAAAAGTACGAGTATGTTAAAACAAGTCACTGAAATTTATAATTCTTTTACGATGGGCTTCTAAAATTGTTAAACAAATATACGAAAGTTTGATCTTCATCAAAGCAAAACCTGCTTTGACATAGGATGAAAATCTATAATTGGAATTTTTATCCAAGACCAAACTTTTTACTTAACACTGGCTCAGCACGGCTATTAGGTTCGCAAAACCTTCATGGGAACTAATCTTTTCATAAAAAAATACCCCCGTCACAGACCTGCGTACTCAGCGAATTTCCAAATTAGTAATATTAATTTGACCAGATGTACCTGTAAAATCGCTTGCTTACAAATAGGGAGATGTCGATTCTCCTTATGATAAATAAAGGGAAAGATGTCTATATATCCTTATGATAAGTTTAGGGAAAGAGTCTGTCCTTTATAGGCCACAGTATGGTCAATCCGTAGTGTGGTGTGGTGGTGGTGGTCCTTAGCTCAGGGACCTTATTCGACTGTCGGCTCGAAGATTAGGAAGACAAAATTGAAGCTAGGTGAAACTTGCCTGAATCCATCGATGACACGACATGACGATATTCGGTAAAGACATTAACACCAACACAACAGGCCTTTGATGGCCGAAACCGTACACAAGAAGAACGAAGAAAATTGACAGTCCAGAGCCCTCAGACTATCTGACGTCATCTCCGACAGGCATGCCACACACACAAAACAAAATCGAAAACAAAATCATCATATCAGAGACGTGACTCTCGCACGGCAGAGCGGTGTCACGGCTCAGATTTGTATTGAAGTAGCAACAATAAATTACCATACTCTAACCACTTGGTATGAGTAGCAAAACCTTATATAGACATGTTTTGTTGTAAGTAGGTTGGCCTTTAAAAACTTTTTTATTTGTCAATATGTACATCAACATAAAGGTCTTTAAGACTAGAGAATAATGCCGCAAACCAGACCTCAAAAGGATGACCGAGTCAAAAATGGCAGGCGATCAAACTTTGAATTGAAATCATATTGCCGTAAACAAAAATTTCAATAACTCACGATACACTCGTTCTGTCACTTGAGGTCGGGTTTGTGGCAAATTTTATAGAATGAAAAGCCCTTTAAAATGATGTATCACTACCGTAGGTCATTAAAGTTTCCCTGACGACTTCCACTAGGGATGTCCCTTAAGTATTGAATCAGATTCTATCCTTTTTATTCACTTCATATAAATAATATATGAAATAATAAACCTTGTATTATGTAATTAATTAAATTTTTAGTATAAATTGCTTGTGGCGAAAAATATGGGAAGAAATACGAGAAACTATTTTTAGTCTCAAGACATGTACAGCACTACTAAGCCTTGTGCTGTTTCGCAACGGGAAAACGAAATGTTTAAAGAACAGGTTTGTTTTCAATAGGTTTACAAATGAACATAAAGATTAAAATAAGTTAACTGACTAAATAAAAGCCTTGGTGTAGGATGTCAACATAAGATTCATGTTTATAGTTTATTTAACTGTAATGATTTTAGTAACGTAAGACGTCTATAATTTGTCCAATCAAATATCAGTATTTTTGATATTATTAGTTCATTGTGGAACGATGAAATGATTCTGTAATAGGATAAAAGAGGTTGAGAAACGCGATTTCAACTAATTAAATAAATGTTATTTTGTATGTTTCAAATGTCCATTGTTATGTCGCAATTGATGCGAAACCTTTGTGGATGATATTCGCCCCATCACAGCAGGTAATTAGATTGAAAATGTCACAATTAAATGTTTATTGCAATGGGCAAGTTAACATTAAATGTGAAATGAGATTTTGATTGTAATGCAACAAATACGCCTAGCCTATATTTTGACACGATTATATTGTTTGTTTAACTAATATTGCATAGCAAATAGGCCTATTCTATGGGTTAATTTGATAATATTGATAATTTACCTAATTTAATATCACAATAGGCCTAGCCCAAGTAACATTATTTGTTTTTCATAAATGATAATAATTACCGAACGTAGCATTAACAGTAGGCCAAGCCGAGCCAATTTCCGAGTTGAAAATATATAGACTGGATTGGATTTCTGTGATATGAACATTATATTAGTTGAAAGTATGACGAATTATTTGTTGGTAGTTGTAAATATTAGCAATATTTAATAACAAATTAGCAATATTATATAACAAATAATATTTAATTGTAAATGGTTTGTAAATATTGTATTGTACTTACAGCAGACGATAGGTTATGTCAACATAAGAATTGTAATAATGAATTTGTACATTTGTAGGAATAGTTTAATCATTTCATTACAGCATTTGAATAATATTAACAATAACACGTTGATATAATACATACTAGATAGATTATAACACACATTATTGTATTTTGACATTCGTTTATTATTTGATGTTGACATTAGTTCGTCGGCAGAATCGCCGTCAGCTGTTTAGCGGTAACAATGACTTGGGCCGGTGTCGCTATCCCAGTCACGTGACACCTCGGCCGGCTCGGCGGGTATATACTCGGCGGCCCAGCGGCAGCTCAGCACTACTATCGTCTGCCGAAGCAATCTAAAAAATGTAGGATGTAACGAATCGTCGGCGATGTGGCGTGGTGGGGGTACCGAGCGACGACGACAACGCCCCAACTCGCACGAATAATAATAACAAATAAATAAATAAATAAATAAGAATTTTACTGTCGTTAAGCATATACATGGCAATAGACAAAGTCAGACATATGATATGGATCAGTGCGAAACATACAGCATTTACAGATCATTACATTCAAAAAATTCCTGGATGGAATAAAATGGAATGTTAACCAAAAGGCTATACAATCTATGTTTGAATAAATCCAATGGTAGTGCTTTTAATTCAGGAAGGAGTTTGTTGTACATTTTCAAGCCTAAGACTTTGTAACTATTTTGAGATTTTGTCAATCTGGTGAAAGGTATCTCAATACATTTTCTATTCCTTGTACTATAACTATGAATATCTTTTCTTAATACATGAGTGGATAAGTTGTTCTTAGTAAATAAAAGTACATGAAAAATATATAGATTTATGACAGTTAAACATTGAAATTTTTTAAAAAGAGGTTTGCAATGGTCTAATTTGTGGGCATCCAACATTATTCTAATGACTTTCTTTTGAAGTAGCAAAATCCTTTCAATATGACTACTGTTACCCCAGAGTAAGATGCCGTAAGCGATAATACTCTGGAAAAAAGCAAAATAAGCAGATCTAACATAGTTACCAGGAACACAACTTTTTAAACTTTTAAGCAAAAATACTACTCTAGACAGCTTGCCGGAGATGTACGTGATATGAGATTCCCATGACAAATTATGATCGATGTAGACCCCCAAAAACTTTACACTTTCTACAGTGACTGGTTCCGGTAAATCTCTAAGACTGAAAAATATATCTTGAGTTTTACTTTCATTCATTAAAAACCCGTTAGCTTGAAACCACGTTGATACCTTTGAGAGGGTAGTTTGTGTTAAGTTCTGGAGAATTTTAAAATCGGAGCTACTATGGAAAAAAGTTGTGTCATCAGCATAAAGTATTGTGTGACTGTTAACAGCAAAAGGAAGATCATTAATCATCAAAGTAAACAACCCAGGCAGCAAGATTATATTTTAAAAATATTTTAAAAACCTCACTTCGTTGCGGAAATATTTTCCACATTTAAAAATATTTTATCTTTGTTTTTAAAACAGCCTTTAAAAAATATTTTCTTTGAACGGAGAAAAAAATATTTTCTTTACACTCCTTTTTAGTAACATTAAAAATATTTTTCTAAAAACAATTTAAAAATAACTTTACTTTATTTTTAAGAAAATGTTTTGTGTAATTCTAAAAAAATATATTTTTAAAATCATGTGCCAAAGTGAAAAGAAAAACATTTTTAAGCCAAAGAAAAAAATGCTTTTAAAATGATTTACTAAAGTTTCTTAGAAAATATAATTTATAGTTGAAATAAAAATATATTAAACATGTGTTTTTTCATCAATATTAAAAATGTTTTTCTAAAAACAATTTCAAAATAACTTTACTTTATTTTTAAGAAAATATTTTGTGTAATTCTAAAAAAATATGTTTTTAAAATCATGTGCCAAATTGAAAAGAAAAACATTTTTAGCGAAAGAAAAAAATGCTTTTAAAATGATTTACTAAAGTTTCTTAGAAAATATAATTTATAGTTGAAATAAAAATATATTAAACATGTGTTTTTTCATCAATATTAAAAATGTTTTTCTAAAAACAATTTCAAAATAACTTTACTTTATTTTTAAGAAAATGTTTTGTGTAATTCTAAAAGAATAAATTTTTAAAATCATGTGCCAAAGTGAAAAGAAAAACATTTTTAAGCCAAAGAAAAAAATGATTTACTAAAGTTTCTTAGAAAATATAATTTATAGTTGAAATAAAAATATATTAAACATGTGTTTTTTTCATCAATATTAAAAATGTTTTTCTAAAAACAATTTCAAAATAACTTTACTTTATTTTTAAGAAAATGTTTTGTGTAATTCTAAAAAAATATGTTTTTAAAATCATGTGCCAAAGTGTAAAGAAAAACATTTTTAGCGAAAGAAAAAAATGCTTTTAAAATGATTTACTAAAGTTTCTTAGAAAATATCATTTACAGTTGAAATAAAAATATATTAAACATGTGTTTTTTCATCAATATTAAAAATGTTTTTTTCTGTCCAAAAAAGTCCTTTAAAAGTTTTTTTTTATTTATATAAAAATGTTTTCTTCAATGTATAAAAATGAAATTGTAAATATATTGTACTAAAGGGACAAGAAAAACATTTTTAGCCGATGTAAAACAAGCCTTTAAAACCATAAAAGTTTATTAGAAAATATAGCTGATATTAAAATATCAGCTCGGTAAATATAAACAATTCTTAATAGTATAATGTAATATCAGTGATAGTATAATGTAATATCAGTGACAATCAGGGCCCTAAAACGTTAAAGCCAAGTTCTAAAAGACTTGTTTCTATTCAAGACGAGCTAGATTGCTTCGCTAACTCGTCTTCACGATGAGCTTGTTCGTTTCACTCACTCGCCTTTCAGATTGTTTTGAGTAGACCTACGGGTGCTGCACTCTGGTATATGTTTGTTGAATCTGTAACACATGAATTCTACTCCTATGATTAACAGCTGATTTCATCATTGTTACTATTTACCTATTATTATTATTATAAGCATTTCTACGAATTGCTTATACCTCGTCCAAAATAAATATGCGGTCAAAACGCAGATTTCAATTTCCCCATTTTCCCCATTCCTCCCGTTGCCAAGAACCCAACCAAATAGAATCACTGAGAATTACTATAGTAGGATTCACGAAAATAGTCCGATGGGAGTCAATACATTGTTGCCAAATTTACTCTGAAACACATTTTCATACTGTACTACACATGGTAAACATAACCACAAATGACAACATTGCAGGGTGAGAGGGGGTGAAGGGGGACACAGCTGTTTAAATTTTCATCGGACTATTTTCGTGCATCTTACTATAGGGTACAGCGGTTTAATATCTTATGTCACTTTATGCCATTGTGTGTTTTTTATTTTATTTATTTATTGTAAATACATATTGTAATTTTGACATTTGATATGTAACAAGAAGCGCTTTCAACGGCAAGTAGGTGAAGTAACACGATCATCAGTATCAAGGAATCTAAAATAAATAAAAACAAGGTAGGGGTCAAGACATGCAATGCCCTCTATGCACCAGGTGTTCTTTTGCACCTATGACGTCATCATTATCATTTCCAGCATTAGTAAAGGGTGATGTCATAGGTGCAAAAGTACACCTGGTGCATAGAGGGTGTTGTATGGCTTGACCCCTACCTTTTCTTTATTTATTTTAGATTCCTTGATCAGTATTATTTTCCACTCTGAATTTTAAGGGTGAACTTAAAATAACATCTGATTGTGAAGAAATTTGGGGAATTGAGTAAGGTGTTGAGGGAATTTTCCTTGTGGTGAGAAATAATTATTCTGGCTTTCGACCGCACATTTATTCTGAACGGGGTATAGTAGTTTTAGCCTTAATTACCTTTATTTACAAGGTACAAACAGTTAGAGTTTGCTAACTGTACGTACCAGTACGTACGAGACTGCTTTTTTATAAATCTTGCTTTTTGTTTTAAATATTTTGAGATAAAGATGAAAAATGAGCAGTCCTTCATGGAAAATGAGAAATAAATTGAGTGATTAACAATGAACTCCGGATGACGAAGCGACGAATTTTGAGGCGCTATTGTTTGGGCAAAGATGGATACGGCGTTTAATCGTTACAATACAGGACGACTGTAACCGCCTCGGCCACCACTTGACAAGGGTGGCGAACCTGTCCCGACGTGGACAATGGACATCCCCCCGACATTTACGACAGGCAGTGAGGCAGTGCGCTTGACTAGACATTACTGCGTAGCATATTGTAATGCGGCGGTGTACGTTACTCTCTCAATACAGTAGGATTTGAGGGCTTGTCATTTTCTCGATCACATTTGCGTTATTACTTTCACGTTTCACCTACTTTGTTAAAAATTATATCATTGAATAATATGTATAAACCGCTTTAGTCCATAGACTTTTATTTTAAAAGTTTATGTTAGGGTGATGTAGAGATGTTATTTTAAATACTGATTTAATCATTTGGATAAACCTCGCCTTTGTAGATTTTAAGACGTTTTCTTTCAATGTCCGGTGTTTTATTTTTTCTATGCCCCAAGAATTTTACTGGGCAAAGTTTCTAATGGGTCAAAAACATTATTTTTTTGCAAAATATGTTATTACCTAATGATCGTTTGACTCGTACATAGGTTTCTTAAATTTTGCTCCGTTTTTAAGTATTTTGTAATTACTTATGTCTTTGAACATTTTTATGACTCACTAATAATAAAATATAACTTTAAGGCTCCGGTCTACCGGAGCCCGAATGCCGCCTCGCGGCCGCGGCCATAGCGCTAGGCGAGTTTGATGGCTGCAGAGGTTTACGGGAATCGTGTTTTAAAACTAATTCATTAAGATAGAGATTGACTCTTTACTTTTTCTAAATGTAGAAAAAAAGATCTAGTCTACTCTATTTTTAGAATTTTTTAATAAAATTTATACTTTCAGTTATAACTGTCTAAAATCATCTGTTTTTCTCTAGTGGCAGGTTTTATAGATGCAGAGGTTTACGGGGATCGTTTTTTAAAACTAACCAATTAAGATAGAGATTGACCGTTAACTTTTTCTAAAAGTGAAAAGACGTATCTACTCGGCTATCTTTTTAGAATTTTTTAATAAAATTTCTAATTCCAGCTGTAATCGTCTAAATTCATCTGTTTTCTCGATGCAAATACAAAGGTTCTTTTAGAATCGTGTTATCTCCTGCTAAATGCAGCCTAGAGCAATAACTAAGGTGTCATATTAAAAAAGAATAACGGTGCTAAATTTCCTTTCTTACACTTTGGCTATCCCACTTTGGTAGTTTCTTCAAAACTAATGGAAAACTTTAGTTGAAAATCCAGAAAAACAGATGATTTTAGACTCATCTGTTTTTCTCGATGCAAATACAAAGGTTCTTTTAGAATCGTGTTATCTCCTGCTAAATGCAGCCTAGAGCAATAACTATATTAAAGAAGAATAACGGTGCTAAATTTCCTTTGTTACACTTTGGTTATCCCACTTTGGTAGTTTCTTCAAAACTAATGGAAAACTTTAGTTGAAAATCGAGAAAAACAGATGATTTTAGACAGTTATAGCTGAAATTAGAAAATTTATTTAAAAATTCTAAAAATATATCCGACTAGATCCGTTTTTTTTAATTTTAGAAAAAGTTAACAGCCAATCTCTATCTTAATAGGTTAGTTTTTAAACGATCCCCGTAAACCTCCGCATCTATAAAACTTGCCAATAGAGAAAAACTAATGACTGGAGGGGAAGAGGGAATATTATACATATTGTTTTATTGTTACAAATTGTTGTTGTTACATTGTTATATTTTTTGAACATTTTTATATTGTTACATGTGTTTCATCTTGTTCTCACAACCATTTTGAAACGTAGTGGCTTATTTATTGCACTTTTGTAATTTCTCTAAAATGGTGTTTGCTATCGAAAACAAAGAAATAAAATAAATAAATATCCATAATCATAATCATATACACAAAATCGTGCAGTATGTGTAAATGTGATCCAATAAGTGTTTTAAGTTAAGTTACCAAGAACATTCTTCAAAAATTTTATTTTCATCTCACTGCACGTAGAATAGCCGTTTTCTGGCTTGTAAATAGATAGTCCGCAATGCTGGCGTTTTCTGTAGACTTTTAAAAGTGCACGCAAAAAAACTTGTTGAATTTTCCTTGCGCTGACCTCAAAGTTTTTTCTTAAGGCAGAAATCGTAGGCCTACTATATTAAAAACAAAGAAGGGCAATGTAAACAAAACACGACTTGCAGACTACATTTTTAATGTAAAATTTTGATTATATTTCATCCATTCCACTTACTTATCAGCTGTTTGTTGAATATTATTAGTGCATAATACAAAACGTTGTTCATCCATCACTCGGACGGAATTTGTTTTTTTCTGTGCTTTTAACCGCTATTTCCGAGCTGCGTTTCTCTTCGCTCGTAGGCCTAAGCGATTTCGCACAGAAATAACCCACTTTTTGTCCTAGTGACGAAAATACTATTTTATCATACCACAGAAACGATATCGTTTCCTTTTTCTGTGATCATATTGAAGGCATAGAAACAACGTTTTATGGCTTGTAGGACGCCAAGTTGGCGTTTTCTATAGCTTTTTTAAAGTGCATTTAAAACCATCTGTTCATTTTTCGCGGATTTTCCCTTATAGTAGAGAATAGGCCTTCGCTATTACGGTGGTAGGCATGGTACGACCTAGCTAAGCCCGGGACCATGTTAGTTTTTCATTTAGAGGCCAACAGAATCTAAAACGCCATTTGTTGATTTTCATGTACCGGTATATTTAAGTATGTTTTCTATTTATATGTGTTAATGGTGCTGATAACTTTTCGAAGAAACGTCGTATTTTAATCAAATTTGGTATGGAGGGGTCAACAATTTAAAGGGTCAAAAATGTTTCTTTTCCTTTATCAACATAACTTTTATTCAATTCAACATTTTAAACTATAAACTCATTTAAAAGAGCTTGAAAAAAAGTAATTTAGTTTTGTGAATTTTAACTTTAAAAAAACTTTATTAGAAAATTTTTTAAACAATTTTGGCCTTTAAAATCAATTAAACTAATTTTCTTAATTTCACAGGAAATATGTGCACCGGATGTTTTTTATTATTATTTTTTTTTATGAGGCTAGTGACGTCTTGGGTACTATTTTTACATCGTTTAACACGCTGATAAAACACCCGTTGTTTATTAGGCCTACACTACAGCAGTTTTCCCCAGTCCTGGTATTTAACCACAATAACGGGCTCTGTTGCTATGGTAGGATTCACGAAATAGTCCGATGAGAGTCGATATTGTTGCCAAATTTATTCTGAAACACACATTTTTATACTGTATTACACAATATTGCAGGGTGAGGGGGGCACAACAGTTAAATTTCCATCAGACTATTTTCGTGCAGTTTATGGTTAAGGAAAATTACAGTTAAATCTTTTAACTCGAAGCCAACGAGAACCTTGTTGCTAGAAGCCGTCAATAGGTGGACTATTTTTGACGACGAACCTCATCTCTTGTTCGTAATAAAATAATTACTTTTATTTATACCACCAAGCAAAACTTCCAAGCCATTTAAAACATGTCTACGTTGTCGCTGTGAAATGTCCTATATATGCTGTACAGCAAATAAGTCAAAGATTTTGTTCAAATTTTGCAAGTAGAGTTACGCTGTAAACGTGTTGAATGTTAAGTTCAGTAGCAGTAACTGAAAAACGTTTGTTAACAAAAACTGTGACGCTGTCATTTTGGTTTTGGTACAGTAGTCATGAAAACGTAAAAAAATTCTCGGATTACATATTTTGTAAAACCGTTCATAACAATACCTTTTCGTATTGGAACAATCAGATGTTTTATCAAAAATTTTGCATTTTACAACATTATACTATACTGTATTTTTAGTACGGAGCTCGGCTTCCCGGTACTGAGAGGATATGCATGTTCTCTTCTCTTCAAACAGTTGTCAAATGGAAGACACAACGTGAATCGTAATAACCACAGCCGGCGGCGGAGGCATGGACCAGCGGTTGTGTTGTTGTTGTTGTTGTTTTTTTTTTTTTTTTTTTGATTCAATAACGAGGCTTTTAGGATACAACGTTTGAAGATAACAAGAAAAAACGTATTATTCATTATCAATAAACAATAGGTCGTCTGCCGTGCCTACCGAACTCCGAAGTTTTATTGTTAAAGATAGTGAAGCAGAAATTTACTTTGTTTTTACAATTTATTTCCATAACATCAAGTAACTTTATAGATTAATATACAGTTTATTTCATTTCCTTTCATTGCATCTTCGGATCTTCACCGAAATGAAATGGGTCACCTAGCAGGAGTAGGGTGCGGGATTGGCATGCCTGCTCAGATGAGAACGAGGCAGGTTGGCAGCCCTGCACCAAACCGGTTTTTGGGGTTGTCGTCGTCGTTGTCTGCCTGCAGGGCTGTGGGTCTGCGGGGTGGAGGGTGGAGGAGGGTTGGTGGGGAGACGGAGAGCGAAAAGAGAAAGTTCCTCAGTAAGTTCGTTATCAGTTATTCTGCTTCAAATACACAATTTTAATTTTAAGTTGTTCTCCTCAGTTAGTTAGCCTTCGTTTGTGAATGTAAAGTTTTAAAACTATCAGTTCAACACTCTCGCTCTCCATCCAGCTTGGTGGTCAAGAAAGTATTCAAGGAATGTCTTCTTTTCTGCTCCTATTTACTCTTTCTTTGGACCTAATAAGGTAAGTAGACTGATTTTTTATTTTATTTTTTCCCCACTGACCACACTACTGGATTAAGTGGTCAGTCAATTTTCAGAATTTCTGTCTCTTTTGTTGTGATTAATTTGGAAATAGGCCAAAATCATTTAACTTCTTCATTATTAATTTATTCAAGTTCAGCAAAATATTCTTGTTTACCATTCAACAGATTTTATAATATTGTGTACAATCTTTAACTTTTTACTGTAAGTTGCATAAAAACCACATAAGGAAGGAAAATTTATGTTATTAAGTGGTTTTTAGGAAATATAATTTCAAATCCAACGGTATAACAACTAAGGAA
>CM061531.1:128901112-128969560 GCA_030545055.2 Neoaliturus tenellus | reverse complement strand
TCAAAAGGCCTCTACTGATCTGTTATTTTGTAGTTAAAATCTAAACTATAAATATTTTGAGGAAAGTAAAAAATAATTTGTGCCTTACTAGAATACAATGATTACGCAGTGTTTGCTACGTTTGAATCCTTTATACTCAGTACTATCCTACACTCGAATACGACCAAGTTATATTTGTACGTATGCACACGGATTTTAAAAAGGCCTGAACGATTTTCTTAAACCTTTGGGAAAAACTTAGGTATGGGATGGTAATAATATATACCATTCAAAAAAATTTTATTTCTTTATAATCTTTAATTGAAATTGTTCCAGATTAAATATGTGGTTTTACATTATAGCCAATAGCCATTACTGAATAACTGAATAATCCTATACTAAAAAAATAGTGTATAGGCTAGTTTACAATCGTACTTCATACTGATGATTATAATTGTTTAACCCTTAATTTGGCAAGAATTTTCATTTTCTAAAAAAAACATTTTCTTTGCAATATTTTAAGTTAAAGGGTCCTAAGGAACTCCTAAAAAATAGTTTTAAAATTTTTGAACATTTTTTTCACTATTTTTTTATATGTGCCATTTTTGGCACAATGCCATTGATGCAGACATTCTATGTTCTAGGCATTTTATGTTATAATAAAAACATTATGTATATAACACTTTAAAATAGGCTGTAAGGTTGGAATAACTAAAAAGGATGATATATTTTGTATAAAAATAGTGTATAATTACATTTTGAGATAACAAAAACGTGTTTCACTCCAAACATTATCCCCAAAAAGTGATAAAACAATATAAAAATTAGTATATACTTAGTTATTAAAGCTTAACTAAAATGTATACATATTATTGAGCTTTAGTACTTAAAGTTTGGACAACTTGTTCTAGAGTAATTGCTGGTGTATCTAGGAAGGGATCTGATATGACTTATTATTATTTCGATGGTTTGGTCATCAATCTGGTACTTTAATAATAAAAAAAAACTAAAAGATATTATGGACTCGAGGCGAGTGAACGTAACGAACAAGTAACGAAGTTTGACTCGTTAACTGACCCGCTTTAGTCGGTTTTATATAATGAAAGTTTTTTTTTTTAAGAAAAATTTGTTAAAAGGTAGTAATATTCAGTGTAATTATATAACATATTTAATGAGGCGTAAATTATTTTCAGGCAGATAACTATATAGTGTTTTTTGTGTGTTAGCTTGATGGTAATAGCTATTTGTGTATTAAGAGCGTAAAGTACGTCATTGCCACTCGAGAATTGTAGAACTCAGCTGACGCTTCGTGCGGCCAAACAATTCGAGAGCGGCAATGACTATTTGCGCTCGTAATACACACAAAACTTTTCCTACCAACATAATTGCAACAGATTAAATGTTTTATTGTATACAAAATGTCATTTAGATTATATTAGATTATATGTTTCTGTTAAAACACACTGTTAACTAGCAAACATAACCTCAAACTAAAAAAGAAGCAATTATTAAAAGACAAAAATGACCAACAGGTGTGGCATGGTTTGTAATTACAGCTGACTTTAAATTTCTGTTTGATTTAGCGTGCAGTAAAGAACATTCCCGCTCTAGAGCGAAAAAGAAACGGAAACCGGAAATGAACTGCTTTGCGTAGGGTTTACAGGTGTGGCAATGTGATTATTTTCATGCAGTATTTCCATGCATTGGTAGAAAAAATATATTTTTTATTGTAATTAATTGTTAAAAAAGGCCTAAGGTGTGATCTAATAAAAAATATGGATGCTCGGAAACGTCAACTTATGACAGCCACATGCCGTTGAAAGCTGGATATTGAGACTTAGTTTATTTACTATCTTTCTTTGAATATAATATTATTCAGAAAACTAATTTAATATAAAATATAGCTAAGTATGAAAAATTGAGAGTAAAAAAGTACAAATTTGCAAATTGTAATGTTGCAAAGTGATAAAACTTGTCCAGGAAAAGATCATATCCTTAACCTATTTTTAAAACACATTTCACGAGATTCTGTTTGAATTGTCTTACCAATTTTCAATCAACTGTGAAATTAAAATCTCATTCCGAGTTCTTGAAAGGAATGTTTAATTGTTAGTATACTTAAACCGAAAAAACTCTCGCCTAGCAAAAAAATATCGTCAAATGCCATCTTCATTGGGAACACTATTTGAAAAATTGATCAAATTTAGACTACGGTTGGGGACAGAAAAATAGCTCTGTTCTCTCCAGCTCAATTTAGTTTCCGCTGTGGCCGAAGCTGTGCAGACAATTTAGCAATATTTTCAACAGATATTCAAATTGCATTCACTGAATCTCAATTCTTAATCGCTGCATTTTTAGACAGTGATGGTTCTTATGGCAATGTTAATAGGAACATGCTTTCTATAGAGGTTTTTTTCCATGAAAATTACAGCAAAAATTGTAAATTTTATTTCTCTTCTTTATCAGGAGAGGATAATACAAATTAAATAAGGAATTGAGACTTTCATTCAGAAGATAGAGTTACCAGTAAAGTAATTCTACAAGAATCAGTGCTAAGTCCTTACAGCAGTTATCTACGACCATTACATTAATTTACTTCAATTTGCTGACGACATTGTGATTTATGTAAGTAACAAATCTCTCGAAGTTTGTGAAAGACTGTTGGAAATGCTGTGATCAGTAAACTTGGGCGGATTTACACGTAAACGTAATCGTGCATCTTACACGATATTATACATCAGTCATGAAATTCAATAAATTCAGGGAGGACCAATTATGTAAAGAGGTTAATAATTTCTTAGGAGTTACATTCTGAGGCCCACAAGTAGACATGATCACTTTATAAAACAGATGTTTCAAAGGCCATATACAGGATGGAAAAACAGTCCAGAAACGATTTAATATCCTTAAAAGTATTTTATTTATAAAACTAAAACTTTAAAAATTGATTTTAAGTAACAAAGTCTATTTCCTAAAGTACTTATTGTCCTTGGACCTCCAAGGGGGGGACAGTCTACAAGGAGTCAGAAGAAACACTTAAATAAAAGCTTAGGTCAATATGGACCTCAACTTAAGGGTCTCTAAGAATATAGAACAATGCCAAAAACCCGATCGGAAAAGGATGACCGAGTCAAAAATTGCAGGTGATCAAACTTTGCATTTAAATCGTATTGCTGGAAACAAAAAATGCAATAACTCCCGATACACTCGACCCTTCGATGTTGGGTTTGTGACTAATTTCTCAGAATGCAAAGCCCCTTAAAGTAATGTATAATATGACGTAGGCCAATGAAATTTTCTCCAAGACTTCCTTTAGGGTCGTTCCTAGTAGAAGTCGTCAGGAAAACTGGGATCAAGAGGTTACAGATGATATCAAATGAAATTTTCTCAAATGGGCCAGGGAACTGATGTAAGTAGTGGGGTTTGGTTACTTTCAAAACGGAAGTCGTGCCATTTGCCAGCAGCTGCCACGCCAGCTGCCAGCGGCCAGATGGCAAATCAGATGCTGTCGCCATATGCCATGCCATATAGCTTCCGGTGGGCGACATAGGCGTCATTTGGGGGGGGGGGGGCAAGGGGGGGCAGTTGCCCCCCCAATAATTTCGGTGATTTTTTAAAATTGGAAATTAAAATGTTAGGTTATGTAATATGGTGAAATATTTGTATACAACAATTATAAACTTCTGAATCAGACTTTAACAAAATGTCTACTTTGTATTATTTACACAAAACTCTTAAATTGACTCATTCTGCAATCGTCATCTGTAGCAGGAAGTCCCATCTCACGTCTGTTGAGTTGTTAAGGCTCCGGTCTACCTGCACGAACGACGTTACCGAATGCCGCCTCTCGGCCGTAGCGCTAGGCGAGTTCCGCTAGTTTGATGGCTGCAGACGTTTACGGGAATCGTGTTTTAAAATTAACAAATTATGATAGAGATTGACTCTTAACTTTTTGCAAAAGTAGAAAAACGGATCTCGTCTTCTCTGGTTTTAGAATTTTTTTATAAAATTTATAATTTCAGTTTTAACTGTCTAAAATCGTCTGTTTTTTTGGGGGGGGGCAAGTTTTAAAGATACAGAGGTTTACGGGGATCGTGTTTTAAAACTAACCAATTAAGATAGAGATTGGCTCTTAACTTTTCCTAAAAGTAAAAAGACAGATCTCGTCGGCTCTGTTTTTAGAATTTTTAAATACAATTTCTAAGTTTAGCTATAACTGTCTAAAATCATCTGTTTTTCTCGATTTTTAACTTAAGTTTTCCATTAGTTTTGATAACACTTCCAAAGTGAGATTACCAAAGTGTAAGAAAGGAAATTTAGCACCGTTATTTTTCTTTATTATGACACATTAGTTGTAGCTCTAGGCTGCATTTAGCAAAAGATAACAGGGTTCTAAAAACCCTTGCATTTGCATCGAGAAAAACAGATGATTTTAGACAGTTAACCCTATAGCTGAAATTAAAAATTTTATTTAAAAATTCTATATAAAAACAGAGCCGAAGAGACCCGTCGTTTTAATTTTAGAAAAGTTAAGATCCAATCTCTATCTTAATTGGTTACTTTTAAAACACGATCCCCGTAGACCTCTGCATCTATAAAACTTTTTGCCCCTAAAAACAGATGATTTTAGACAGTTATAACTGAAAGTAGAAATTGTATTTAAAAATTCTAAAACCAGAGAAGACGAGATCCGTCTCTCTACTTTTAGAAAAAGTTCAGGATCAATCTCTATCTTAATTAGTTAATTTTAAAACACGATTCCCGTAAACCTCTGCACTGTCTGCAGCCATCAAACTCGCCTATATAGCGCTACGGCCGCGAGGCGGCATTCGGTAACGTCGTTCGGGCTCAGGTAGACCGGAGCATTGCCTTGGTTAAACATAACCTCTTTCATGTGAAAAGGTAGATATAGTACCTTCGCTGATGTCCGATGTTTACACTGTTGTTTACTTGAAAATCAATCAATTTCTTAACTGATGGGCAATCAAATGGGAAAATTACAAACTTTAAGGACTTGTAGGTCCCCTCTTTTTAATGGACAATTTACCAATTCACTTAAGAAACAACTTCACGCCGAGCTCTATCCAATGGCACTAAAATCATTAAAATATATTGCAAATTGTGGGAGGAGTTTCTTGTAAAAAAAACCCATATCACGTATTAAATATGTATAGATGGTTTTGTAAATCATTATTTATCTTTTTTTAATCACTTAGTAATTTTTTACCTCTCTTGTCCTCAATAACAATTTAATTTTTTTAGGTAATGTAATGGGCAATAAGTTTATACCGTAGCTGTACTGATCCTAACCAACAGTAGTTAAATGTTAAATTTTTTTGTCCCTTATACGGCAGACTGCAAAGGTGCTTTGTCAAAAACTAATTTTTGATAAAGATAAAACAATGTGTTTTACCATACAAACCTATGGAGTTTTTGTCTATGTATCCGACTGTAAAACTTTAGAGTTGTAAATAATAGACAATAAAAATAACTAAATAGTTATAAAATGATGTTTTTTTATTTTAACGATTTAATATCCATTAACCAATTAAATCCATTAAATTTCTTAAGGTGTTTTCTTCACAGTAACCACTGGAAGTTCCAGAAAAATAATGACTTTATACAAATAGAAACATGTTATATAATCACATTTTACATGCATTAGGGTATTGTTTTCATGGGTTTGTGAGATTATATTATAAGTTCACATTTTATGGACAGCTTAGTGTCACAATGTAAACTTAATTAGCTTTTATTGACAGTTTTTAGCGAAATTTAAGATGTTTGGCGTATTTGTGGGAAGGGGGGAGGGGGTATGACCTTATGAAAATCTTGCCCCCCCAATCAGAATGCTGAAATGACGCCTATGGTGGGCGAGCAGATGTTCTTTGAAATTTGAAATTCAACTTGACAATTGGGTTATGGAAAGTATGTCAAGGTCATCCAGAGTAAGTTTTAAAAAACCCTATCCCGCTACCACCGGAGTAATAGTTCGGAGAGTTGAACTAACCGGTGATAGCGGGATAGGTATAGAATTAGGTTTGTGAATTTTATTAGTGAAAAACATACAATCAATGTGTGACAGCAGTGTTTAAACAAGTTGAAGTTTTGTGATGAACTACAGAGTTGTAAACACAAACACCGACGACGATGAGAAGGTAAACGCAGAGTCCCCAGATGATGTATTTAAAAAGTTTGAACAAACGTAACATCTCGAGTTGGTTTTCCCGTTCCATTTCCAATCGTTTGATTTCCAATTTCAATTTATCCTCTTCCATCCTTGTTACAAATGGAACTTCATCCATCATATCCATCATGTTTGTGTTTTTTTTTGAAATTTTGAAACAAGCGATGTTGATAGTTGAAGAGGCGACGATGGAATGAGAATTGAAAGAGGGAAATGTCGGTTAAATAAAGAAGTGGTGGGGGGAAAGAGCGTTGTTACATAGAAGTGGTGGGGGAAAGATGCTGCTCATCATTTGCCTCAGAAGTTGTGTCCGACTGTAGAGGGGTAAGAGGAGTAAGATTTAGTAAACTGTCTTCATCAGAACTTTCAACCTTATCACAAATAGGACAAGCGTAAGTTATTTCCAAATTCATTGTAATAGTGTTAAATTTATTTATAATTTCATTTAAAGTATTAAATTTTTCTTGTAAATCTTCTTTTGAGTTTATTTCAAAACTAGCATTCATTCGTGCCAATGGAGAGGTGTTCATCGTTAGAGAGTTGGCAATCGAATGAGGATAAGCGCCTAGGGAGGGGGCTTATATAATGGTGACCTTGAGCAGGCGTCTAGGGAGGGGGGCTGTCTAGGGAGGGGGCTTTTATATAAGGGACCTTGAGCTTATGATTGAATAAAACGTTTAGTTCTTCTTCTTCGTCTTTTAATTCAATTATGTGAACCGAAGTAGTTGTTTCATCTTCTTCACTTGATGAAGAAAACAATTCACCAGGATTTAAATATTGAACTACAATTCTGAACCATCTTATAGGATATTCGTCAATGACAGAAAGTAAGTTTTGAAACAATTCTTCCATCTCCTCCCTCTCAGTTATTATATGTTCAAACTTGATAAATTTTGCTTCCATGTTGTTAGTTAGAATGTTGGAAGTGAAATGATTTAAAGTTGAATTTAATATTATATAAAAATTACAACCGGTAGTGGGGGAAATATCAAGGTCATCCAATTGAAGTTTTAAAAAAGAGTGTAAAACTGAAATTGAATCGGTCATTTGAGAAACCCCACATGTCCATTTTTTTCCAAAATTGAGTTAAGACCATGATATTATTCTTTGAGGGAAGCTCTACCAGTCTGTATAGAAGCCACACATGTCCACTGCTTGGATACAGCAACAATAGCCAGTGCAGTTTTGTGGTCATTTGAAAAACCCCACATGTCCCGGGACATGTGGGGTTTCTCAAATGACCACAAAACTGCACTGGCTATTGTTGCTGTATCCAAGCAGTGGACATGTAGGTTTTTACACATATTAGCATAGAAACTAGAATGTTTGTTAGTTTTATTGTTGTGTTCTGTAGCTTGGCAATGTTTTATGTGTATCATGAAGGGTTAGCCAAAAAGGGACCTAACGAAGTTTGTTCGTTCCTGATGGACTATATAGATAATGTCCTAGACAAAAATGTCAAACATCTTCATGTGTTTTCTGATGGTACAGGGGGGCAAAACAAAAATAACACGGTTGTCCGATTTTTCTTAGCCTTAGTTGAAAATGGCCGTTTTGATAGTATCCACCACTACTTCCCTATAAGAGGACATAGCTATTTACCATGCGACCGGGACTTTAGCGCTGTGAAAATAAAAATCAAAAAAACCGACAGAATTTATACTGTCAAGGAGTACATTGAGCTTATTACAACGTCCACTAAAAATGTAGACAAGTTCAATGTAACAATGGTAATGCCAAGCGATGTCAAGGATTTTAAGAAATGGTGGCCTGATGTGTACAAACGAGATGTCGTATCAACGGAAACACAGTCTAGAAACATCCCAAGAGATAAAAAACAACGTTTTTTAGTGTCACAGTACATGGAATTTGTATATTCCAAGGAACATGTTGGAGAAGTCAAGGCAAAACAATTTTTTATCGGACTTCAAACTCAAACCTTTGACCTAAAGAGAAATAATGCTGTTCGACAGCTGACAAACAACAGAGCATACAGTGAAGGCAAGTTGCCAATAAACAAACTTAAAATAGAAGACATTAAGAAATTCAGAAACTACATCCCTGAAGAGTTTTTGAGTTTTTACGAGGAAATCTTTACATGGCCGACAAAAGAAAATGAAGAACCTGATATTCTTGACTAGATAAAATGGTTGAAATACTTAATGACTGTATTAGAATGACTGTACTAGTTGTATGATTGTATTATATTAATACAACTTGAGTTTTTAAATTTTTTCATAGAGATTTTTTTATTTTTTAACCCCTTTTACCTTGGTCATTTCAGAAACCCCACATCTCCAGTGTCAAAAATTATTTTTTTTTTTTGTAATGATAAATTTTTTTTCATCATTAAGCTTAGGTAAACCTGTTGTCTAAACTTGTTCCAAACATAATAACTTTTTTTTAAGTGAAAAAATGTATAAACATAAGTGTTACACTGTTTTTTTTAATTTTCCGAAAACCTGCCTTGAGGGAGATGTGGGGTTTCTCAAATGACCGATTCAATTACACATTTGATGGTTCTACAGGATCGGAATACCAATCTGATCTGTATTTACATCTTTTTATCATATGTGTACAAAAATCATCTTGATGAGACTTGGTGCGTTGACAATGAGCAAGATCTAGAGGGTGAAATTTGTAGTTGTTTTGTTTTGCATTTGCAATAACAAGATCCGAAGAATTCACATTTAGTACAAGCTAACCCATCCACCATCATTGGTCCTAAATCTGTACACTGTTGTTCACAACAGTAACGAGGTTTGTACTTGTATTTTTGCTCTTCCATGTTGACGCTGCGGAGTCTAGTGAAAGAATAAGATTGTATAGTGATGAATAGCGAGTTTTATGTACTATGAAAAGTGGTAGGGGTAATTTCAAGGTCATCGAAATGGAGTTTTAAAAAATTATACCTTACAAGTGTAAGGATTATTGAAATTTAGGAAGTTTGTTTCTGTTTGTTTTCTTCAAACTTTTTTTCTCTCTCTGCCTTAGCCATAGCAACAAGTTCTTCTGTTGATAGTGGATGTACTTCATGAAATTTTAAAATTAATTTAGCTTGATATCCTTCTTTAGTTAATACATCTAAATCTTGAGTCATTTGTTCAACAGTGTTATAATCTTTTCCATAGATTTTCCCATCAAGTTCAATCATCATTCTGTATAACATTTTCTAGAATAGGTCTTGTCGTGGTGAGAGCTAAGAAGCGAATGATTATTTATCCAACTGTTACATCCTTTTTATGAACTTGACATTGATCACGTGATTCCTTAGTTGTAATTTTATTTATTAAAAGTTATTCAACATTGGTAATACTTCTGGAACTTGACGTTATGTTGACCAGCTGGCGATGAAGAAGTTGTAGGTTGTGTAGAAAAAAATATTTCATCATCGCAATATTTTGTTTTAGTGAACATCCTTGTATTAGTAGCACTAACATCAACAGTTAAGTGATAACCACCGGTAAGTAAAACTCGCATTTCGTTAGTTAAATCTTCAAGTTGTTCAAAAGTAGTTATGGTGTTGGTATCATAAGATGCACACTTAACCTTTAGGGACATGTTGAAGTTTTGTATTTAGTGATAGAGAGTGAGATGTGTACGGTACGAAAGGTAGTCGTAGACTGATGAATTTCACAATTTGATTTTCACTTTTATTATCACACAAAATTGGGTCAAGGTCATCCCATGGAATTAAAAAAAAAAAAAGCAACATATTGTAATGTACAAACACATTACAATATGTTGCTTTTTTTATTTTTTTTTTAGGTTTATATCATATTTATTGAGAAACAATTACAAAGAAATATTTACAATTTTATGTACAAACTAATCAGTAGTAGGTGTTACATGAATTGTAAGTTCAGTAGAGTTGTTTCCACTTGGTCCATGTGATACCAAATAGAGTGCGCCGGGTTGAATTATACGAAGATCTTCATTTTGTAGTAGTTGTACGAAGCGCTTTGGTAGGAAGATTTGAAATTTTGCTTCATCACCAACTGTATAAGGTGCCTCGCTCAATGTGCAATTTATAGCATCACCTACTGAAGTTTCCATCTTCTTTATTGTATGAATGATGTAGTGTTTTTCTTCTTTCAGCTCGGAACATTTCTTTGTCGGTAGGATTGTTGATTTTGAATGAGCGTTGAATTGTTCAACTAAATTTTGAAGTAAGTTGTTTGATGCCATCTTAATGTTTTTGGTGCTGCTAATCTTCTTGTTAATAAGAATATCCGTTGGAGATGTTGTCTCTTCGGAGGTTCGAGTAATACTCATGCTGTGTCATGGTAGCGCTCTCACTTTTATTATCGAGACTACCCCCACCACTGACACTACCCCCACCACTGACGCTACCCCCACCACTTTGTTGAAGGAAATTATTCAAGCGGTAGGCATTCTTCAAAGCACACTGTGACCTTCGATGTTTAAAACTTTTTGATGAAATACAAAGTTCATTAAAGTAGCATTGGAAATCTCTATCTATTATTGCATTTATAACTTCATTGCTTGTAAATGATTGTATCCAATTTGCTCTTTCCAATCCTCTTGTGTAGATAGTTTTAAACTCTTTGCAATAATGATTCATAATGTGTGGCATCATGTTATAATGAATAAAACCTTCATCCCATTTTAAGTTGTGAAAATGTTTGTTTAACCATTTGTTTGTAACTTTCGCTTTAGTTGTTAGTTTATTGAATGGAAATGGAGGTTTGAATAAGTAATGATAAATTACAGATGTGTTCATATCCAAAATTACTAATTCTTTAATAATGAAATTTCCACCATTCCCTCGAAAAGCTTGAAATTCAATTATACCTCTTTTAACTTCCATTAACTGTGATGCAGTAGAAAACGAAACCCGTTTGTTCATGATGAAGTCTCATCCACAACTGACTGTTATTACAAACACGATTGTTCTTCTTTTATTTCTTGTGCTTCTTCGTTTATATTAAAATTGGTGTGATAGTTGTTTAATTGTCTCCACATATCTACTTCTTGAGGTATTCGATTAAAAATAGAAGTATCCACAGGACCATATAAAATTGGAATGAATGGTTGTCTGTCCAATGTATCGATTAGATAATCTTTGATTATTGTACTTGAAAATACTAGTTGTTTTAAGTATCTAGTGACAGGACCGGTAGTACAACTTAAAGTGTAAAATTCTTCTTTAGTGAAATGTAATTTTACATCATGTCTAGTTAAATCTTTGAAGCGAACAATTTGTCCTCCACGATGTTTGATTATATCAACTTCAATATTTGATTCTAATAAACTTAATCTTGTTCTTTTTCCAAATGTGTTGTTAGTTAAATAACATTCCAAAAGATGTAAATGTTTCATTAGAGAATCCCAAGAAGTTTCAGTAAAGATAACCATTTTACTTCCTTGATTTAACATAACAATTGGTGAATAATCCAATGATTTTATAATTCCAACTGATATACTTTTCGTCATGCATGAAGAAATAGGGTAGAAAATTCGAAGAAATACTTCAGTTAAAATATTTGTTGTAATGTTAACTTCAACCTTTTTTCTTTTCACTTCTTTTTCAGCTTCTCCTTCTTCTTCTCTCTTCTTATGTTTGTTAAACTTGAGGAATTCATCCATTTCTTGTTCAACTTGTTTTTCTATATCAGAACTATTTTCATCCATTAGAGGTGTATTTTCTTCTCCGTTAGTAGAATTCATCTTGCGAACGATGTTTCCCATACGACGGTTGAAGATAGAATAAAGTTTCTACTAATTATTTTCTTGCTTTTATATTTTTTGTAAAATCCTTGAAATTTATACAATTGCATAATTGTTTATTTTCAACTTGTCTTTTAGAAACAAAATTCTAACCTTAAAAATTGAGGAAGATAATTCTTACCTCAATATTTTGCAGTAGTTGTACTAATTCTTTTTAAAGCACATTCTTCACTATTCCGTTCAGAGGTGTGTAAGTAACTATTTTATCATGTAGAATTAGACAGTATGCCGAAGTTCCATCCGCTACTGGTTCTTCAAATTCCATTTCAATTTTTATATCAACACTTGATGATTTTACTGATTCATTTTGTTCTGAACAATCGATTACAATTATTGGAGCTTTGGAATAATATTGATCAGGTGATAATAGTGGTGTATTAGTCTTTCCATAATATGATGATTGAAATCTTGCATACATATCATACAAAATAGAAAAACGTTTTTTGCTAAACATGACATTTAAATTGTCATATGGAAAGAATTGAGAGTTTAGGAAAACTTTACAATTCTTTATTTTACAGTGATCGAATTGACCAGCATTTGCAGTAATAACATCTTTTCGCTTAGTTTGAAAACCGAGTATTATGTACCTTGCACGTTCCAAGTAAGTTGATGTCTTGACGGTCCATGTTTGTCGTTCTGTTTGAGGTAATGTAGGGTATTCATGAAACTTCCAACTTCGGAATGGCATCACAATGTCACGGTCAGATTTTAACTTTCTCAACAATACGATTCTATGTTCATCAGCCAATCTTACATGAGGTACTCTCCAAACAACTTTATCCAACTGTAGTTGCCATTCCAGTTTATCTTCCGTAGTTGCAGGGTCTGCAAGTATTAAGTCCTTATTAGTTGAAGATCTGAGTAATACTAATTCTTGTTTGACATTTATTATAACCCTTTTGTAATCTTCAGCAAATCCTAAAAGCAATCGTAAAGGTACATTAAAATCAAAATGACCGTTGGAAGCAGGTGTTATAGTGTCTTTATCGGGAGTAACCCATCCGGCGGTGACTATTGAATTCTTCTCATGTGGTGTTAATGATGTTAATCCTTTTAATGTAGTTGTTATACCAACCTTTTTTGTTGAATCAACCGTCACCCCTGATATTTCATATCTTATTTCATCAAAAAGATATGCCATTGGGTTATTTATAAAAGGAACTGTTGAAGCAGTTTTTCCATCCAATTTTAATACCCTTCCTTCGATGTACAAATAACTTTCACATGGTAATGTGTAAATATCTTGTTGTTGAATGGGAATCCTTATTTCATCATTATTGTTTAATTTTGATGAAGTGTAAGGGTTGTGTGTGTGATATTCCTTCTCCCATAGTGTTTCGTCGAATGTCGGTCCTTGAGATATATCCAGGATATCCATCGTTGTTAAGTTTCAATCCAATCTTTTGAAGAAAACGAATGTTGTCTGATGTTAACTCTTCCAATGTCGAGGAGCTACTGAGCTCCCGACTCTTCCGTTGTGGTTTAAATGATAATCCCATGTTGACTTTTATGTTGCCGCTCTGATGTGTAATCGTATAGTAATTGTTTCTCCTCTAAAGTCAACACTATGACCGTCTTGATCCAACATGTTCAGTACGATGTCTGAAATGAAACTGGTGTTTAATGGTAGGTATATCAAGTTTTGTGGCTTCTCAACAATTTGAAAACCTGGAGCAACTGTTGGATAAAATGTATGTAAAATATGCTGATTCACTCCTTCTCTATATGATCCATGTATAATATTACATGTTACATCAATACTATTTACTTTCAATATTGTAACAGTTGTATCACCTGAATGAGTAGTTCCAGGAGTTAAGATTTTCTTTTTTGTATCTGTAAATCCAAGTAAACTGCCAATAGAGTTTTTAATTCCGACATCTATATAATATTTTGAAGTTATTTCTGCTTTTAAAGTATTATTGTTTCCTTTGATTGTGATATTATCTTCTCCGAGTTTTTCTGTAATAATTGGTTTATATCATCAATTTCATAAGCTCCAGTAGGAAATGTAATTATTTTCAATTCTGAGTATTTTCCTGCAGCATCCTTAGTTTCATAATAATGTAGTAAATTGTTTTTTCCTTCTGTAACATTAGGAATTGAATTGTATTTAGTCAAATCAAGTAATGCCGCTTCCCATAATCTTTCCTTGGATAGACGCAATGCTGGGAATAGCGTACTTTTTAATGTGGATGAATTTCCACTCATTGACACTGTATACGATGACATCTTAAAGGTGACTGACACTTTTCGCTAGAAACTCCAAACATAAATGTCCACATATTTCAGTATTGTTAGGTTGTTCTCTTTTGTAATTGTAAAAAATATTTTTGGAGTTTTGAAAATAATGTTGAAGTTCTTTTGGTGGCGGTAGATTGCCAAAGCTGTCAAAGTAATAAACAGTTTGTCCGAGTTTTTTATAGCATACCCAATTACCATAGGTGGAATCCAAATTTACTATTCCAGTTTCATTTTTCCATATTTTAGTTGGTAATGCATCTTTCATAAAAACTCCTCGAAAGAATGGTATTTTCAAACATTTTACATAATCATTTAACTGATGATTTGTTAAGGCTTTATTTGGAATTATCAATTGATTCTTTTTATTTTTTACACACGGTACGGTCTTAGGTATAAACCTGCTCCGTTTTTTACCATTGACCAAACAGAAGCCTTTTTTACTTTTGCTTTACGAGTTCTACGACGTCTCTTTCTAATATTTCCACCTTTTTTGGGAGCTCTTCTTTTTGCAGGTCTTCCTCTGCGACGTCGTCTTCCACCACCAAACTTAGCTTTTGTCTTCATGGCTGTTGTTACTGCCCAAGCCGCTGCTTTTTCTGCAATACTTGCGTCACTTGATTTTACTCTTTGCCAAGCTTTTTCTGCTAGAATTTTATCTGCTATTGATCTATTTGTTAAATCTTTAAACTTTGAATATGCTATATCGTGTTGTTTGCAAGCTTGATCTAATTTATTAATTCCAGAATCTCCTCTTGCTAAACGTTTTGCCAACTTAGTTCCAGGTCCACAATATTGATAACCTCCAGGAATATGTAATTCGTATGGTAGAGCGTCTATCGCTCGATTTACAACGGCACCAACAGGTATCCGTTTAAGCAGGGATAACGCAGCTGAAGTTATACCACGTCCTCTCTTGTCGCTGTCTTGATGATGACTGAGTGATACAGCCTTCATTATGTAGTCTTATATAAACTGGTGTGTTAACTCCACAAGATACTTTACATAAATGAATAAGTTATGTATAATTTTTTATATTTAAACACTTAGTTATTCAAATTAATGATATACTGATTTATAATTCTATTTTTAATCCAAGCTTCCCGTTCATCGGGTTGAATTATCACATGACTCGTTGTACTAGCTATATGATTATGGGTATCAATAAGTAAATTGCCCACTATTCTTATTAAACAATCTAAATTTACAGCATCTTTCGGATGTTTTGGATCATGTAATTGCATAATACGTTTATCATTACATGTGTAAGCTGTTGAATCATTTTTTGATGTTGTTATGACTTGTCCAATAGTAGCAGCATCATTTGAATCTTCACCTGGTAAAATATTAATTATTTTCTTCATCTTTGCATCATATTTGGTCCCAAAGTGTTTATCCCAAGTTATTGTTTGTTTCATTGTAACACAATCATTTTCTTCGTAACCAGGATAAATATTTTTTATTCTTCTATTACGACCATTGTATGTACCTAATGTACCACCACTCGCAATTAATGTTTGTACCATTAGAGGTACATCTGAATCTTTTATACCAGATCTTCCATTTGTTATTGTTTTATGTCCTGCATCCCATTCATCATTATTTCCTTGCATTAAATCAAACTTTTCATTTCCATGTATAAATTTATCTCCCCGCTTTAACACGGCATCTTCATGTTTTACAAAATTGGATGTTTCCTTTTTTAATTCTTTAGATAATTGTTCCATAGTAACAGCGTCTTTTGGTTGAGAACCAAACTTTACATTTGTCAATGTTTTACCATGACAATCGATTTCATTAACATCTTGTAAAATACAGTTGTCCTTGATGTATTTTAGGTTTACAGCATCACCGTCTTCCTTTGGGTATCCAATGTCATTTATAATAAATTTATAAAAAGAATATCCATGTTTAGTTTTTTCCGGTATTATAGAATGTAAATATTCTTTATTAACTGAATCTTTATCATTTTTGGGATTTCCCACGTTGGTTATTCTATAATTTCCAGCATCATACGTTTGTCCATCTTTTAAGTTGTTACCCCATTGCAATTTTAAAGTATTTGAAAGCTCAGATGATAAGTACTCTTTAGTAATTGCATCAGAACCTTCAGTTGGTTTACCAACATTAATTAATCTATGTGATTTAACATCATAAGTATTCTTATGTAATTTCAATGATGTTGAAGTAGCTTCTTTTACTGTCTTTATATTTGCTCCATCAGTATCTTCTTCTGGATCTTTAACTAATTTTAAACGTTTATTACTTATGTTATAGTCACCTTCAGGTGTTTGCGGTAATCCGCTTCTTTTTCCGTCTTCTCCAACTTGCACTCCTAATGCGGAGTAGCGTCCGAACTTGTCGACGCTCATGTTAGAACTGATACATCTTACACTTGCAACTTCTTTATATTTGCGGACAATTATACAACTATGCCACGATTTTTAAGTTCATCAACTAGAGCCACCCATTCATTACTTAAACCAGTATGACCGGCTTCCATAGCTTCATGCAATAGTCTCATTCTGTCGACTAATTTATTGATGTCGTTGTAGTAGATAACATTTGTATTGTATAGATTTTTCATTAATCCTTTACCAGATGTTGAAGTATCTCCTTTACTCTTTTTACCATGTTGTTCAAGAAGTGATAAATCCATAAGTGATAAAGATTTTCTTTTTAAAGGTTGTCTCACAGCCGGTGTGGTACGTAATCTTGGTAATTTTCGTGGGGGAAACAATTTTTTTATAACAATATTATATTTTGTTGCACGTGAACGATTTATCATTGCATCCTTTGAGTAGTTTCTTTTATGAGCGTTAGTATTTTGTAAAATTTCTTTAAAAGTATTTAAATCTTTTGCCGAATATTTTATTGGTATATTTTTAAAAATTAATTCATATAATCCTTTTGTTCCTTTATATCTATGCTCACCAATAATGATATAATCGTCTTGAGTTACTTCAAGCTTAGAGTTACCAATTTTTAATTCATTCCCATCAATTCTTGCTCCATATACATGTGATTTACTTAAATTTGGATTTGATTTCATGTCATGTAGCATTTTCATTATATATTTTCGTCCAAGAGGTCCATGTTGTAATATATCGCTACTCAATTGAGTTAAATTTGGAATAGATTGTTCTGCTTCAGGTATTGGCTGTTCTTCCTTTTCAACAATTGATTATTCTTCTTCTTTTGTTTCTTCTTGCTCACTAGCACTTGTATATGAATCATCATCATCTTCTTTTTTTAATGCTTGTACTTCTTGTTTAGAAACTGGTAGTAAAACATCTTCTTCATAACGAGGTTTACCAATAGTTTCTGATATCTGTTTTAAAGGTTCCGTGATAGGTTTAAATGTACTCTCTAGAAATTCTTCTCTTTCACTTAAACCCATCCTTAATGCACGATTCTTTATCCTAATAGAATCACTGAGTGATTTTATTTCTTTTAATAGTTTTTCTTGATTCACCATGTTTACACTGTGAAGTTCAACGTGTTACTAGATGTAGCATAGGTAGTTCAACATATTAATACAAATTTATCCAATCCTATACGATATCTACCATTTTTAATATCTTCTTCTTTCATAATAACAAGAAATCCATATTTTTCATTCCATGCTTTACCACACATTTCTTTAAATTTGTCAAATGGCATATCCGCATTAACATGATCATAATATATATGCTTTAAATTTGTCTCATCTTGCTTAAAGATGATCAACATATTTGCATTGTCTCTTATAAGTTGTTTTGGAATTTTACTGTATGTTTGACCAATATAAATGCTATCAATATTATGATGTCTTCCCATACCAAAATAATTTCTTATAGTATCGTTATTTTCACAAGAAACATCGTCAAATATAAAAATGGAAAATGGTTTTGCTTCATTTGGTTGCATGATTGTTTCACTGGCATTAAACTTGTAGAAATTCACTTCAGGTACACTTGCAAGTATTTTATCTAATAATTGATATTTTGGTTGTTGCAATGATTTTGAAAAAATATATATATTGTTGAAGCGTAAACCTTTAGGATTAGTTATAAGGTTAAAGACAACATTAGTTTTTCCACAATTTGAAGGACCAGTTATTAAACATCTTATCGTACTTGGTAGTAATTCACCATGTTTACCATGATTTAACTTATTATTGTCAACTGTCAATTCATCAATATTATTAATATTAAATCGATCTTTTTGTTGTACAATCTCCATCTTGTTTAAAGGTTAAACACATAATGAGCTATTAAATATTTATACCAAGTCTTTTGAAGGAATCCAAGAGTCTTCACTTTTATCAAATCCTAACCACCTAACTTTAACCATATCCTTTTTCCTTTGTAAAACCTTTTCAACAAGATATACATCACCAACTGTTGATTTTAACAACTCATGTCCATAGAATCCACCTTGAAGTAATTCACCCTTATTATCCTTTAAAATGTAAGTTTCAGGTATAGTTGGTTGCACTTTGTAAATTGTAAATACTTCATTAGTCCAATTTGGCAGATATCTTTTACTAAATACACCTTTGTATTTACTTATACGAACTTTATCATTAACCTTAAACTTTTTTGGTTGTAACTTTTCTATTTTTGGTGTTGTATTATTTTTGAAGCGTTGTAATACAATTTTAGCATTAGCACTGTTTACTTGGATAGGTTTCATTCCGATGGTACGATGATATTTGTTGTTATACTCTTTTATAAGTTGTGGTAATATGTCATACCACACATATGATCCTCGTTTTGAAAATTGTTTATACATCGCACCTTTTAATGTTCTATTGAATCTTTCAATTATTGAAGCTTTAACTTCAGAATTTGTAGAATAATGATTTATTTTATATTTTTTCATCAAAGCTCCAAAATCTTTATTAAAATATTCTTTTCCATCATCCGTTTGTAAATGTTTAATTTTAAATTTATTTCTTTGTATTGTTGTTTCCATAGCTTTAGTAACACTTTTACCAGTCTTGTCCTTCAATGGTAAAGCATCAGCTATTTTAGTAAAACAGTCTATAATTGTTAAAATATATTTAAATCCTTTGTTTAATTTACTGTGTGGTATCATTTCAATAAGATCAGCTTAGTAAAGATCATTCATTCCTTTAATGATTGTACTTCTTCTTGGAAATCTTCTTCTTGCTGGTTTATGTAGTTCATTTACAATCTTATCCTTTACACTTTCCATCTTAAAGTGTTGCTTGCACACCGTTTGTAGAAATACTGATCCATACAATGGTTTATTCTCTTATATATAGTTGAAATATGGGTCAAGGTCATTTTATATTAGTGTAAAAAAGAGGGAACATGGCATTGGGCTTGCCATGTTCCCTCTTTTTTACGGAAAGGAAAAAGGAAGAAGGTAAAGGACGAAGAATAGGTTTACTGGTCAATAGGGTTTAAGGAATAGTGGCCAAATGGTAGAGTATTAATTTTATCTTCTAAAATATGTCGCTTGTCGTCTTTGTAGCTTAATGCCCACTTTGTTTGTTTGACACTAAAAAGTTGGTGGTTATAACTTCTAATAGTGTTGAATGTTGCAGTTGTTTCAACATTTTCAAACAAACATCTTTTATAATGTTGAAACTGTACGTTCTTCTTTAGGAAAGATGTCTTTATTCCTTTGGCTTTCTTTGTGACTTGATATTCGTTCCTTTCATTTATGTACAGTTGAAATGAATACAATTTAGACATTAATGCTACAATTTCCATCATCGGCACACCATTTGTTTCATCTTTAAAGTTTCCCAATACTTTTTTGTTTTTGTCATAGTCGTAATTTGGATGGTCCTTAGGATAATCGGAAAAATCAAAATCATCTTTATATACAAAGGTCCGTAAATCCTCATACATGTCATTTGTTTTAATCCAGGAAATAAGTGCATCCGTATCCATATATGCAATACCAATGTTATCTCTTCCATAATAATTAACCATCTTTTTATAATGAAACTCGTACATGTGTATTTTAGAAATATCCAATATTGACATTCCAAGATATAAAGGACGATCCAATACAACTGATTTTTTGTTCATAGAAATGACGACAAGATTTTCATTTATAATTAATGATGAACCAAAGTTTGGTTGTTGCACTAATTTCTGTAATTTTACTGGATCAGTTACTAATTTGATATCCTTATTTTTCCTTTTGTTTTCTAAAGTTTTGCCAAATATTGCATTGTTCATCAGTTTGAAGAAATCCTTTTGAAAACTTGACGTAGCGGCAGCTCTTCTTCTTGTGTTGTTGTCGATGTACGGTTTCAACCAACAAGATTGAGAGAATTATAGTATTCGATTAATTTTTGTAATTTTTAATCCCAAGTCTAAAGCCTGTTGTATCATCCAATAATGTCCAACATACCTAGACTTATTGTTTAAAGTCATTAATAATTTCGGCCATCTTCCAGTAGGGGAAATTTCAGTCTTTGGAAGAAGTGGTAAATCATAATGATGATCATGAAGATGTTCAGGATATTCAAAATCGACGTCAAAAATGTAACCAGTTTCACCATGCTTCGGTATATCCATTATGTTTCCAATCGATTCTGGATCTATCCATTTAAAATTATCATATGGAAGGGGATTTGACATTGCCCATCCGTATAAGTTATTTGCATCGAAATAACCTAGGAATGTTGTTGGTTTTGATGCATCATAATCGGGCAGATACTTGTTATTGGCCTTAACATGTCTGGTTACACTTTGCGTCAATCCCCCTCGAACTCCTGATTCTAACATCAAAACCATATCTATATCAGTAAGAAGTTGTAATTTACAATTGTTTTCTTTTAACATGGCTTGCCATGCTAGTCCAGGTGAAGTGTATGAATGAAGAGGGTCCAATCCATATGCTGCAAAACATGTATTTCTAAATTCTTCCATTATATCACATAGTAAAGTTACATCTAATTTAACATAAAAATCTGAATATTCTCCCAATGTTGTAAATCCTAATTCATTCCATTCTTTACATGCATGATCATAATCCTCTTGAGATATGTCCATGTCGTATAGTTTACTTTTGAATTCTTCTTTTGGCGGAAGTGATGTTTCATTAAATTTTTCTAAACTGTCTATATAATCATATGGGAAAACACCTTTCCGAAGTACGAGATCCAGTTTGTCGTTACTTACAATCTTCTTTGTTTCAATAAAATCTTGTTTCCTTAAATTTTCAGAAAGTTTAGACAAACTTGACGGCATAAATCGGTAGGAGTCTAAGAATCTTAATTTAACATTTCCAACTGTTTTAGAGAAACTTATAAATTTTTCTGAAGTTTCAGCCAACACATCTATTGAACCATTGTCTCTTCCTAATTCAGGTATTATAAAATGAGCATCATACCCACTGAGGTTATGCAGAACCACAGGAATAAATAGTGGTAAACGATAGCTCAAATTGCATTTATTACAAGCAGCACCCCTGTAATAACCTGTAAGGTGGTCATGATCTTTAACTTTATAATTGTCAATGGTAAATTCATTTTTACATAAGAAACAGTGAGTTGCATATTCATGTTGAATTTCCTCTTCTTCCTCCATCGGTTTCATTGGTACGATATTCGTATATAATCTTTGTACATTTTCAGCTATTAAATATAAATGGTCAAGAAATATTGTTTCCACATTTTCACCACGATATACTAGAGGTTCTGAAGTTAATCCATATTGGTTTAAATGTTCTTCTGATAATGTTGATTTAACCATTAAACAAAAACTATTTGGTTTATGCATTTGATATTTAACACTTTTTCTAGCTTCACAATTTTCATCTTCTATGGGAATTAGTGTTGATTCAAAGTCCGCATATACAACTATAGGGATACGGTATTGATGATGAACCTTTTGAAATGTAACAAATGCTCTGCTTTCTGAAGGTAAAATAATTTTTGCTTCATAATTATTGTTACATAATCTTTTGTGCTCTTGTAACCATTCTATTCCTTGTCTTCCTTCTCGTTGAAAATTAAAACATCTCTTGCAAATCACCTTTTTGTTTCGATTTTTTGAAAGTTGCTTGTTAACAAGAGAGTCAAATTTCTTTATATACACATAATGAGACACATCTCCTTGCGTTAGTAGTAGTAAATCTGTATGATCTGCTAGCTCTTCTTTAGCAATACGTAAAGGATAAACTTTATTTGAACTATCTAATCCAAAAACATTAATAGATGTGCCGGGATTTTTGTTCTCAAATTTTGATATATCTTTTAGTGATACAGGATAACTAATTCCTTGAAAGTTATATCTATATCTTTGATTTTCATAGTGCTGGTTTGGTTCATTGAAATGATTTGGTACAAATTTACATGTCATCGCATATCTAAAACATTCGTTATCTTGATTTTTCACATTAACACATGATCTTGTATCCTCAATTATTTTTGGCAAACGAATATAACTAGATCCCATTAGTCCATATCCATGTTTATGAACTCTTATATTTAATCCTTCAATACTTATAAGACTCCACCCTGATCCTCGTCCTTCGTGTTCCTGAATTTTAGTTAATATTTCTTCTATACAGTTTTCAACTATTGAATCAATGTCTGAACTTCCTATGATGGTTTGGTTTTTAGTTATAAATCCTCTTGGTGATAATTCTTCTTGTACATTTATAAACATAGCTTCTAGTAGTAAACCAAATTTGAGAAAATTTAATCTTTTTAATTCTTCTTTTAAAGTTCTACTGATGATTGGTTTTGCTTCTCTAATAAATTCTTCTAAGTTTAAATCTTCATTTTGAATCTTATGATGCATTACTAACTTTCCAGGTAAAGCTGATACTTGTAAATTTGGTAAAGTTGTTGTAGGTCTTGCTGTTATTTCATTTTGTTCTTCTTGTTCTTCTGTGTTGTTGTGAATTAGTTCTTTATGTATTTCTAACAGAATATCATCGTTATATGATTCCAAACATTTATCGCAATGATACATGTTTGGTGGTGTTCACTCTTCAAAATTTCGCCAAGAAATGAAATGAGCTCTCCCTTTCCTTCTTTTATAATAGTTCCCCCACTACTATTTCATCATCTTCTTCTTCTTCTTCACTTTCAGAAGAAAACAAACGTCTTGGACAAAATATTAATCTTCTACAAACAGATTCTTCGTTAGTATTCTCTATATGAATTGGAGTTTCAATATGTATTTCTTCATATTCAAATGATGACGAAGACTCTGATATTACTACATCCATATCCAAATTTTCATTCTCCACATCATTGGCATTTTCTTCTTCTAATGTTGTTACATCCATATCATTTATAGTTTCTACTTCTGATGTTTCGCTGTTATTTTCATCTTCTTCCATATTTAAATCCTCTAGTTGAATTTTATACAATATTTCAATAAGAGGTTTCCTCGGATAATCAGTGTTGTCCACAGGAGCCATTTCAAGTAAATGAGGAATAACTGCTTTTGATCCGGCTTATATGATATTTTGGTAAGTATGTCAAGGTCATTTTTGATTAAGCGAGAACTGGGAATAGATCACTAAGCAGCATGATAATTCATTACTACAAAGTGATCTATTCCCTATTCTCTAAGAAGTGTACAAACAATAACCAAAGTCCAAGCTCATTTTTTTTGTTTAATTTAAGTCTTTTACATCTTCTTCTTTTATTACATAATTTATAGGTTCACTGTTCGATGTTTCAATATGTTGTTTTATCTTGTGCTCCAGCTCTTCTATTCTTGCTTCCTTTATCATTAATTCTGAATGTAAGTAACTGATGTAATCAGCTGCCAAGTCCACTGTTCTTGATCGTATTTCTCCTAACTTAACACCAGGAATCAATCTCTGTAGTTTGTAAAATCTCAACCTTATTCTTGACTCTCTTACTTTAGCCATTTCCCGATATTTTTGTTTTCTATCTTCTTTGCTTGTGGTCAAGTCCATACTTGTGACAAGTTTGCTTTCAGAGTGATTCGTCTATAGTAGGCTCGTCCTTTATACACTTTCCCCCACCACTTTCAATTTCCCCTACCATTTTCAATTTCCCCCACCCTATTAATGTAGGTCAAGGTCATCCAATATAACGCGAGAACGAGGAATAGAGCACTAAGTGGCATGTTAGTCCATTACCACAAAGTGATCTATTCCTCGCTCTCTATTCTACATCTACTTTTTTTGGATTTTGCTATTTTATTATTTTTTTTTGTTTTTCTTGGGGGGAATGAGTGTTTACTTTTTATGATGTTCATTCTTCTTCAACTTTTCAATTTTGTCTAACAATTCGAATAAATATGCGTTGGTTGCTTCCAAAGTTTTTATTCTGCTACATCCCACTTTAATAGAGGGAACTGTTAACTGTAACTTTGTAAATTCTATCCTTTCTTTCTTGCACCTTTCTCTCATGTGTGTGTTTTTCCTGATTCTTGCTGATTGAGCTGATATTGACTTATTACAATCCGATTGGGGCTTTGATACTTTAAATACTGATGTACAAAAATTAGTTGATGTTGTAGGCTGTTGATTTTCATACCAATTTTGTGTTGAAGTAGTTGTTTGCTGATTTCCATATAAATTTTGTGTTGAAGTAGTTGTTTGCTGATTTTCATGCCAAATTGAACTTGAAGTACTAGGCTGCTGATTTTGATACCAATTTAAACTTGAAGTGGCAGGTTGCTGATTTTCATACCAAATTGAACTTGAAGTACTAGGCTGCTGATTTTCATGCCAATCCGAAGATGCCAATACAGGTGTTGTGGAAGGATGCTCCATCGTTGTCTGTTGTTCTACAGAGTGAATTCTGTTCTACAATTTTGCCGGTTTTATCACATTTCCCCCACCACTAAGTTCTACATTTCCCCCACCATAATGATTTTCTTCTTTTTATAATTTAAATTAGATACCAAACTTCTAGGGTAACATCCAAATCTTCTTCTTTCAAATATTTTATAAATGGAGAACTTTGTGATGTTATGTTAGGAGTGTTTAAATACTCCATCACCCTGTCATGACTTTGTTGATTGTGAATGTAGCAATGTACATTTATCAATTTTCCATCATCTTCTTTAGATTTAACAAATTCTGCGACAGAGCTCCATTCTTCATATCTTATTTTAAAATGGCGTACTTCAAACTGCATGTTGTTCCAACAAACGCTGCAAAAATATTAAAACTCTCTTTAAACAACCTACATTTATACATGTTCCCCCACCACTTTATAATCCCCACTCCTTTCCCCCACCTTCTTCATATGTGGAAGGGGTATTATGATTTCAATGCACTATACTTAATAAATTCAAACAAATTTTGTGCACAAATGTTACATTTTTTTCTTAACTGTTTCAAATTTCATCACTTGGCCTTTTACAAGGTGAACTAATTTGCCTCCATCGTCTTCAAATTGTTCAAAATCTAAAACAGATGCTTTTCCACAATCATGACACATTTTTGTTCCATCTTCAAAAATAAAAGCAAGATAAATACCAAATCCACAATTGTCCTTCTTAAATTTGATGAGCATTTCACGAATTGGTTGAGGTATTTCACATTTATTTGATCTTATTATATAATGGTAAAGAAACCCATTATTAATAATTTGTTGTAAACATAAAACTAACAAGCTGTCCATAGTGTTAGACTCGTACTGAAAGTTATATCCATAACTATCTCCTTATATGCTCTTACCCCCACCACTTTTATATAGGTCAAGGTCATCGGATATTAAGCGAGAACTGGGAATAGATCACTAAGCGGCATGTTATTACATTACCACAAAGTGATCTATTCTCCATTCTCTAAAAGGGTGCTGATAATTTAGATTCCTAAAATTTCTTTTCCTTCTTCTTCACCTTCTTGAACTGTTGTATTACCAGACATGTGTGATATTAATTTCTTCAATTCTCGATTTTCCATTTCTAATCTTTTCAATTTTAGATCTCTTGCTTCAACTTGTACTTTCAAAAATTTGATATAACTTCCAGCCCAGTGGAGGGTTTTCAATCTTGGTGCTCCAAGTTCAATTCCAGGTATTTAAAATTGTAGTCGATTGAATTCCATCTTCATTTCTTCTCGGTCTTGTCTTTCCTTTTTTAATCTTTTTAATCTTTGTTTTTCCCTGTAGGAAGAAGTCGGAACACAAGGTACATGATGAAACATTTTGATCAACGATTTCTCGAAGAATAAGCTTCTACACAGATAATCAACACATTTATCCACATTCCCCCACCAAATTTAAGCCAGTGGTGGGGAGACGCCAGTAGTGGGGAGAGTTATACTAATGTAATGGTTACTTCTACCGTTACACTCGCTCCATGCTCAAAAAGATATTTGTAATATGGTTCTGGATACTGTTCTCTTTCAGATCCTGCATGTTCTTGAATAAAGTCGAAAGCCAATCTTTTTGAATAATTATTATGAAACACTTCTCTCACACAAACAAGAATTTTTTCTTCCAAAAATTTCACTTGAACTAATGGTATTTTGCTTACATCGTCCTTGTCCATGATGGGTAGCTTGTAGGTAAAAGTATTTGGTGGTAGTTTTTGCGGTTTATCGAGTAGAGAACAAAATTTTCTGTACAATTTCTCCTCAATGTCTGGAAAACGATGTATATCAAACAGATTGTAGTATAAAGGATCAAAAGGTATTTTACGAAACATCTTCAGTCACTAGTCTCCCTAAGACTGATCTCCTGCACAAATATTTAACACATTCATAAACATTCCCCACCAACTTTTAACTTGTGGTGGGGATATTTTTCCCCCACTACTTCTTCAAAATGGTGGGGGTACCTTAGTCCAATTCAGATTCAGATTCAGAAGACAGTAAAGGTGATATGGGTGATTCCAACGATGAATCCAATATAAATATTTCAATAGCTTCCTTAACTATGTCTTCATCACTATCGCTTATCATTTCTTCAAATAGTTCTTGTTCAATCTGTACCATTTCTTCCTCTTCCATCGTAGAATCGGTATCAGTTTCGTCATAATTTTCCTCTATGTTTTCTTCCTGTATTTCATTTGTACTTTCAAAAACATCTTGAACTTGAAATTAATTAATAAATGGAGTATCTCTAGACAACATGTTTGTTTACTACTTCTTTTACTTCAAATAACAAACTATGTATCGCTTACTTAGTCTTATATATACTCCTACTCCCACTATTTTGCAAAACAAAGGAATGGGAGGGGGGTTTGTATCTATTCTTCTCTATCTAGGTTATATTTCATTGCTACCACATCTACTATAATTTTCTCCTCTTCAACCTTATTGCGAATAAATATTGTCCAAGGAAATAGTTCATTAATATTGTTAATTGTTACATTTATACGATACAAAATTTCAATACGTCCTAGTAATGTAACAACAACAATAACTCCTAGCCCATTGTTTGCCATAATTTTTTCTTCAATTTTTATGCGTAAATTTGTTATCAAACTCCATATATTAATATCATTGGCTATAAAACCATCAAGTGTGGTAAGCATCTTGATGCCACAAGGTGTGGGTACAGACTAGAAACTTGGAGGTTCATAGCCCGCCTTTTTATAAATTTTAAAAATGGGGAGGGGGAAGGAATAAGGATTGGGAAGGGATAGGGTGTAGGATGGGGGAAGGTAATTTTGTTATTACACTACTTGTGCAAGAAAATAGCCGCCAGTGTCCACACCTTGTTCATAGCACTCCATCATAGATTGTGCCCACTGCAACATGCGGTCTCTGTCATTTGGTGTGACAAGGAAAGAATGACTATCACCATACAATATAAAAGAGTCAATTCGTATATAACATCCTAAATTTAACCATTTATTAGCTTCAACCATAAACTTTTCTATTGTATCAAATGGAAATTGTGGATCAATTGCTATAACTTTACGCTCTTCACTAAGTTTAACACTATAATCATCATCATTTTCACTCTCACTCTCACTATCATTATTTAAAATGTCTTCAGGTTGTAGAAAAACATCGGAAATTTCGCAAGAATTAAAATGGTAATTCACGTTAGGAGGCATTTTTTCAAAACAAATAATATTTTAAAAGGCGGAGAAAAAAAACTACAAGAGATGTACTTGACGGCACAAAGTGCGAGTACAGACTAGAAACCTGGAGGTTCATAGCCCGCCTTTTATAAATTTTAAATATGGGGAGGGGGAAGGAATAAGGATTGGGAAGGGATAGGGTGGAGGTGGGGGAAGGGTAATGTGGTTATTAAGCCACTCTTGCAACAAAGTAACCAACACCAATGTTGAGTTCATATGATCTCATCACATCATCCTGCCAAGTCAAAATTTGTTCTCGATGATCTGGTGTTAGAAGAAAGAAGTTACTATTATTATACACAATAGGTGAACCGATGATAATATTAAACCCTAAATTTAGCCATCTATGTGCTTCAAAAATAAATCTTTCAATTATATCAAAAGGAAATTGTGTTTCTATAAAAAATACTTTAAATTGTTCATTAATTTCAATTTCATCTTCACTGCCATCTTCAATTTCATCTTCAATTTCATCTTCACTGTTACTATCCATATCTTCTATCACATCTTCTTCATGTTGTTGGAAATCATCTACTACATCATCTTCAGGTGGTTGAAAAACATCAGCATTTTCAGAAGGATTAAAGTTTTCATTAAGGTTAGGAAGCATTTTAAAAATAAAGATATTAAGACTGGCAGAAACGAAGCAACAAGAGCGGTGGAAGAAACCAGAATGAAACACTAGCCGTAGCCGGCTCGGCTTTTATAACGGTATGCAAATGAGAGGGGTTAGCAGCCGGTCATGACCGGTCATTGGCCCGGGAGGTGGGGGAAGGAGTGGTGGGGGAAGGGGGGGCTCCATTTTTTCGGGGGGGGCTCCATTTTTTCGGGGGGGGGGGGTCGGTCATTGACCTTTCGGGTCGGTCATTGACCCTAAGGAGTGGGGACAGACACAGAACCCTCCTTTGCTTACTACTACACAGATCAAACTAGCCGCATAGCAGAACTTATTTCTGCTAAGTCGCATGTAAGCTAAATAGCTTACATCCCTAAATTCAAGTCTTAGGTGGCCCTGAAAAGGGCCGTTTGGTGGGTTTGGTGGACCTCTATGGAGCGTGTGTCACATAGAAATGAGGGACTCCGGGGTTGTTTTGCAAATCAATTTCAGTAGCATCGGCGTGTGTAAACTCATACAAGTTAAATGCGCAAATATCGCATTTTTCCTGTGGAACTATGAACTTGTATGACAAGTAATAGTTATCTTCATATATTCCACCTTGAATTCTAAAGTCCACTTGTCCCTCTACATTTACGAGTGCAGCCACACCGCAATATGAACACATAACTGTTCCATCAATAAATTTATACCGCAAACAATGAAGAATTCCAAAATTTTCTTTATAAAAAGAATACAGCACTTGACGTAGTGTTGGTGGAAGGTTTGCATCGTTTAATGCAAATTCCATCAACACTATATTTGAAATTATCTGTCGCAAACATAATTCAAATAGAGTAGGCATATTGCGGCGGTGGCGTCTCGGATTGGAATGAAGACTCTGGAGTAGCGAGTGGAACGGTTAGGTGTGGGTAGACAACCGGTCATGACCGGCCATTCACCCAGAGGAGTGGGGAAGGAGTGGTAGGGGAAGGAGTGGTGGGGGAAGGAGTGGTGGGGGAAAGGGGGGGGCTCCATTTTTTCGGCGGGGGGGGGTTCCATTTTTTCGGGGTTGGGGGGGGGTCATTGACCTTTCCGGTCCGGTCATTGACCCGAAGGAATGGGGACAGACACAGAACCCTCCTTTACTTACTACTCACATGAAAGTAGGTCACGAGACTTAGAGTGTTAAAAAATAATGGGGGAGAAACACAATGCTATAACGCATTGTGTTTCTCCCCCATTATTTTTTATAGCAAAATTTAAAAAAAAAAACTATGTGAATTTACTTTTTACGCCCCCATTTTGTAATACCATCCACTTTGTGTCTGAGGAGATAGTCTTTAGAGTCTAACTCATGAACAGATTTCTCTTTGCGCAAGGATTCAATTACTTTAATATTATATTTTTTGCCGTTACAACTTGCCAAAATGTGTTCGTTGTCAATAACACTTTCAAAAAAATAAACACAACCTCTCTTAAGCCTATTTCCTTTTACACCAATAATTTTGGATTGGTATTCAACAGTGGGGGTTTCTGTCAGTTGTGGTTCAGAAAGGTATTTCACGACATGTACACGGCAAAAACTTTCGTTTTTAACACATTTCCTCCCACAAGCTGATCCTTTCTTAATTCCCCTAGTAAGCATTTCAGGGCAAGTAGTGGGACGGCTAAATGCCCTACGACGCTCTTCTTGTAATAATTGAAATTGCTCTGAAGGAGCAGGTTTAGGGGCGAGTTTAGGAGCTGGTTTAGGAGCTGGTTTAGGAGCTGGTGTCGAGGATTCAGTTTTGTGATAGGTATGGTCTTCAGGTGTAGTAAGTGGTGGGGTAGGAGGCAATGGTGATAGTGGGATGATGGGTGTACTAATGCGATGAAGAATGGTTTCAAACGAAGGGGTTTTAGGATAGGGAACTGGCTTCTTCGGTGGCGGCATGAGAGTTGATGGCGGTGCAGAGTCGTTTGAAAGCGAAGTTGAAGGCGAAGGCGAAGGCGGTGAAAAAATACTACGAAGTCTAGAAGTGTTGGTTGGTGGAAGAATAGTTCCAGAAGTTGAAGGTTGAGATGCAAGTCGGTTCTTGTAGCAATCAGGAAGATTTTTGAGGCGAAGAGTTTTCTTAGATGCAGTCACAGTCGTAGTAGAAATTGAAGTCGAAGTCGAAGTCGAAGTAGAAGTAGTAGTTGGCAGAGATGACATGGTTAGAACTCCGAGTTCGCAGCGTGATGTCTGGAATCAGAATGAAACACTAGCCGCAGTCGGTGCGTCTTTTATAACGGTATGCAAATGAGAGGGGTTAGCAGCCGGTCATGACCGGTCATTGGCCCGGGAGGTGGGGGAAGGAGTGGGGGAAGGGGGGGGGCTCCATTTTTTCGGGGGGGGGGGGGTCATTGACCTTTCCAAAAGTAGGTCAAGGTCACTCAAGACTTATAAAAAACCAAGGTGATGGGAACAGTTGTAACTGTTCCCACCACCCTGTTTACGTAGCGGTTCCCACTCCCAACCCACTAGTTACGTTCTGCAAGGGAGGCCCTGGTCCGTCCGCATCAAAGCGTAACGTCCCTGTCCGCATTAAAGCGTAACGCTAAATAGGGAAACTGGAACAGCTAATGCAGAAACGCAACTCTAACCCCACCCAAACTAAACCCACCCATCATATTCCTAAACAAAATGCAAAAAAAAGTCCGCTGCCTACAATTTGCGGATGTCCCACCCATTTTAAGTGAAGTTCAACTGAACTTCTGAATTTACAGTTAATCTACCCCCTAACATCTAGCTGAAAGGCAAAACAACAACATTTTTTTGGCGGGGAGGAAGGAGTGGGGACAGACACAGAACCCTACTTCTCTTACTACTCAGGTGAAAGTCGGTCAACCAGTCATTTGCTCGCCATCTGCCTGGGCCAGATGGCGGGTTATTGTTACTATAAAAGTGGATAGTTTATCGCGCCGCGAACATTCATTGCCTTGCATCCGCTCAGTCATCATCTCTCAATAGTTTTACGTTATGACTACTTCGTTAACTAGGTTTGAGGTTAGAATTATCCATGGAATAGGCTTCGTTACTTTTAACATTCATATTGTAGGTTAATTCTAACCTACAAAATTACTACTCGGGCATTCTGTTTCAATTTCTTTTACACTTCATTTTATATCTCAGTCTTCTTTTAACTACTGAATGTAACACATCGGTTATGATGGCTGCACAATGTTTAAAATTAAAGCTTTTGCGAACACAACACATATTACGAAGTACTTCTAAACCTTCAATTTCAAAGTGTAGAACTAATTTAAATAGAGTTAGGAAGAAGTACAGTTTTAACCCATTATACTCTTCGACAACTTCACAGGTTAATGTTGATGATAATGTTATTTACGACATTTTGCGTTCTATGTTACACTTCAACAACTTTGAACTTGTTACACCTATCGACTGTGTTCAACAAGTTTTTTTTATTTTACCCCCACTATTCCCTATATAAGTGCACTGACGATAATTCCTACTTCATTCTTTTCTATGCTTTTGAGCTAACAACATCTCCACTCTAATTTACACTACAGTAACAATGGAGACCAACCAAGAAAATATTCAAGTTCAAGAAATATCATCAACAACTCATCCAAGGGAAGATCCTCCTAGAAATTCAACTTCACCAACTCCTCAGAACCCTGTACAAGTTCCAGATGTATCTTCTACGGCAATAAATGATGTAGAAGCTATTCTTCGGTCCCTTGTCGGTTTCGACTGACCTGTATGACGATCACCGATAAACTGAACTCTTAATAGTTCAGTCTTTTTTAAAACCCCCTCCATATGACCTTGAAGCAATTATCCCCTCTCCTTTATAAACTAACTCCTACTTCAAAAATTAACACCATCTGCTCACCCCTTCTCCACCCCATCATTTGATATAGCCTCTCCCCACCGGAAGCTATATGGCATGGCATATGGCGACAGCATCTGATTTGCCATCTGGCCGCTGGCAGCTGGCGTGGCAGCTGCTGGCAAATGGCACGACTTCCGTTTTGAAAGTAACCAAACCCCACTACTGATGTATTTGTCCGAAATCTGTGTTCCTCAATTTCTGTTGGGAGATAAGTGTACTTGGAATTAACACATATTTAGTGATGCTAATAAACATGCATATTATATGCTTCTGTAGTGTTTTTATGACTGGAATGGGAGACTCAATCAATCTGCATTTTATAGAAGCTAAATCACGAGTAGAAAATATCAAAGACTTATCAATCCTTCGTTTAGAACTACTGGCAGCAACCATTGGGGCCAGACTTGGAAAATCAGTTAAAGATAATCTTAACATCCCTGACATAGAGACTCGTTTGTGGAGTATATATACAGGGTGAGTTTCTTAAAGTGATCCAGTAGCTAACTTTTTTATTCTATATCTGACAGTATACTTCTTACGGGGAAACCCCCTTTACTTTTTTATTTTGCTTTCAGGTATGTATTTTAGTTTTTTTAAATTACTCGCCATTTTTCCAATATGGCCGCCCACTTTAAAATTTCTTATGAAACACCCTACATTTTATAGTGTTTATTGAAATTTCCATGTGATTTTAAGACTTTTTATTCTTTGCCATTTTTCTCTAAACGAAACGGTTAGGGAGCTAGAGGCAATTAAAGTCATGTTTAGTTCCATAAGAATAACATGGGGAAAACTTTATCTGCCCATATCTCCGAAACCATTGATTAAAATAAAAATACTCAAGAATAAATATGTCTTTTTTTAAACATATACACGAAAATGACGAATGGTATTTTTGGGTTCTAGAGACCTCAAAATGAGAAAATAACATGGTCCCGGACTTAGATCTTACCATGGCTACTACAGTAATAGCGTATTCCCTATAGGGAAATTCGCTAAAATATGATTTATCTCAGCAATCGGACGTCATTCAAAAACATATGCGAGCTAATTAGCTAATTATTCTAATATGAAAATAACGCTTTAAATATTTCTGCAACAATTAAATCGCGTGGTAAATCTATATGCATAAGGTATCTTGCATTAAAAATAAAGGCGCATGTATTTTATGTATGATTTTGACGATAAGCGTTGATTGTAATATAACGATGAAGATGACAATGAAAGAACAAAAGAGCGTCGGTAAATCATGTGGATTAACTTCAACTTTTGTATTGTCAAAGCCCTCCAGAAAATCTTATTATAATTTAACATTAGGAGCGATGTGAAATTAAAAAAAAAACCCTTTATAACTTTTAAAAATATAAATTTAACAAGTCATGAGTTTCTTTTAGTTGGTTTGAAATAGTAACTAGTTCGTCCTTACTAGGTCTCAAGTTAATGGTAAAATAAAATTGAAATTTTTTTTATAAACCACATTTATAAGGATTGTTCTGAACAAGTGTCTATGCAGAATGTTTAATGTTTATTTTGGCGTATAAAACCTTTGTTACCAATTATAGCAATATTTCTATTCTTATCATAAACCATGTATTTTTATTCGCATCTGTGCATTTTGAACATCAAATGAAATATCTAGCTTATCTGTGTTGTCCAGCTGCACAAAGCTGATGGGTTGTTTTGACGTTACGGTCACTTACAAAGTTATGTTCCTGTGTAAATCAAGCACAATTTATGCAGGTAGACAAAATGCTTGTTTTATCAAATCCAAAATTTGTATATTATTTTTCATATATGTATAAATATTATTAACCTTCAACAAATTAAGAAAAAAAAAGTATCAAGATGTAACTTGAATTATTTCTAGCGAGTAAATAAAAAAGAATCATTTAACGCTCTAAGTTTATTAGATTCTTTGTATTTACCATTAATACGTTTTAGTTTTTCATTTATTATACAGGGTGATTCAAGATGAAGTGCGGAAATTTCGGGAGCTCATTATACACCTGAAAATAAGCAAAAAGGTATGAACATTTGTCCTAAAATCCTTCGTTTAGCCGCTAGCCGCCATTTTTAATTTTTACACTTAATCATTTTTATTTCTGTAACGGATCAAATCAAATCAAATCAAAAACATCTTTATTTCACATTGTACATAATTACATTTCATACAAGCAATGCGTAACAGTTTTAAAGTAAATATTATTAATAGGCTAAATAAAATACGTGAAATTAATTCTCACAAAGGCTTAAAGCCTGTCTGTGAGAATGAGTCCTGTTTAAGATATATTTTTAGGCAAAAATGAACAAAAAAAATAATAATAATAAAATAATGATGTATATTTAAAATGTTTGAGTTGGTATAAAAAACGATTCGTCGCAAAGTTTAAGTTATTATTCGTTTTATTTATATTTTATGGGAGATATAAAAGAGTGAAATTGCATAAAGAAGATCAATGCTAATTCGGACAATAATGCGGGGTTCTTGGTAAGATTAGATAACGATCGGTCACACAAGGAAAATATTAATGTTGTTGAGCAGAAAGAATAAAAATAGGAAAAACCCCCTCCCCAAGGATAACCCCCCCCCTTCCCCTATCGTTGACCCCAGGTACGGACGGACGGACACACACGCGCACACAATCACAACACTCATTCACACACTCACAAACATACTCAGTTGCACACACTCAATCTAGCACTCATTCTTACCCGTCATTTGAAACTTGTTGGTGTTATCGATGTCTGTAGTTAGAAAACATAATATTTTCTATGTTTACTCTGTCGGTAGAACGCAGCCAGTTTTTTATTTTTAAACTGTATGTTGTTAGCGTACAGTTAAAGTCTTTCAGATGATCAGGGATGTTAGTAAAAAGAATATGTGAAATGTAGTAGGAGTTCGTAATTGAATAGGTTTTTACTAGTCGTGGATGTCGTATACCTACAGTAGTTGAGCTTCTGGTCATATGCGTGTGCACAGTATTTTCAAAAATGTTATTTTTGTTTTTGAATATGTAGGAAAGCATAACTCTGATAAAAAGTTGTCTAATGTCAAAAACGTTCATTTCTGTGTACAACGCATCTGAGGGATACCGCCGACCCCTACCAAGTGCCGTCTTCAAGATGGTCCTCTGTGTAACAAATAATGGATTGAGAGTAGTTCGAAAGGCGGCGCCCCAAACAATTATACCCCCCTCTAGGATTGACTGAACATACGCACAATATGCCATCCGAATTTCTTTTAAAGTTAAAACTTCTCTTAATTGATAAAAAGCAAAAATTAATCTACGCAGCTTGTTATTTATGTAGGAAATATGAGGTTTCCAAGTTAATCTTTTATCAAAAATAACACCCAAATACTTGTACGTGTCAACTCTTTCTATACTGGCACACTGGCAGTTATTGTCCGCCGGATTGCCACAGGAGTGCAATTTTATTTCATTAATTTCTGCATCTGCACTCTGCCTGAGTGAAATAGGCATAAATTTAGTTTTTGACACATTTAAGGTCAATAGATTTTGATCAAACCATTTTTTTACTTTTGATAAGTCCCTTGCTACTAATTCAAAAACGTCATCCCAACTATCTCCTTGAAAAAATATAGCAGTGTCATCTGCGAATAGAAAAAGTTGACCCGACAAACTAATCTTTGAAATGTTATTTATATATATTAAAAAAAGGATAGGTCCTAACGTACTTCCCTGCACAACCCCGTAGTCTACAGCCCTCGTCTCACTGTTTACCCCATTTATAGTTGTATATTGTTTTCGGTTTTCCAAATATGACTTGAACCAGTTTTGAGAATTACCTGTGACCCCAACATATCTTAGTTTGTCAAGTAATTTTGAACGATCTACTGTGTCAAACGCTTTGGCTAAATCTAAAAAAACTACCAAACATTTTTTGTTACTACTTAAAGATTTATTAATTTCTTTGTTAAGATTGAAAAGAGCATCATTAATATTCTTTGACTTCCTGAACCCGTATTGGCATTCAGAAAAAATGTTATTTGCCTCTAAATAATCAGAAAATTGCTCTTTGACTGTTCGCGGCTGCGGTCTACCCCTGGCGCGCACCCAAATGCAAGGATTTTTTAGAATCGTGTTATCTTCTGCCAAATGAAGCCTAGAGCTATAAATAAGGTGTCATATTAAAGAAGAATAACGGTACTAGTTTTCGTCTGTTACAATTTTGTAATTAGTTCATTAAAACCAATAGAAAACTTCAGTTAAAAATCGAGAAAAACAGATGATTTTAGACCGGTATAGCTGAAATTAGAAATTTTATTTTAAAATTATAAAAAGATAGCCGACTAGATCCTTTTTTCTACTTTTAGAAAAAGTTAAGAGCCAATCTCTATCTTAATTGGTTATTTTTAAAACACGATCCCCGTAAACCTCTGCATCTATAAAACTCAAAAACGGATAATTTTACACAATTATAACTGAAATTAGAAATTTTATTTGAAAATTCTAAAAAGATAGCCGACGAGATCCTTTTTTGTAATTTTAGAAAAAGTTAAGAGTCAATCTCTATTTTAATTGGTTAATTCTGAAACACGATCCCCGTAAACCTCTGCAGCCATCAAACTCGCCTAGCGCTACGGCCGCGAGGCCGGCATATTCGGCATTGTTGTTGTTTTTGTTTTGGTTGGGGTAGACCGCAGCCTTAAAAGGCTAATAGGACGGAAGTTCGATTTAGTCTTGAAGTCTCCAGATTTGTGCAGAGGAATCACTTTAGCTGGCTTGAAGGCATCGGGGAACCACCCAGAGCGTATACTGCGGTTAATGATGTGTAGTAGTGGAGTTTTCAGTTTGTTGAAATGGGTTTTCAAGAATGAGGCAGAGATACAATCATACCCAGGAGCCGAGCCGCCGCGCAGGCTAGTAACGTGTCTCAGTAAGTCAGTCTCGGTAATTGGTCTTAAAGTAAACAGGGAATCAGTAGCATGAACAGCGTCGTTGACAACAGGGTGGCCGCTAGAGTCAATATTTTGGGCTAGATTGAATCCTACTTGTGAAAAATATTCATTAAACTCATCGGCCACCTGCTTCTTTAAGTCAGTTACAAGTTCTGAATTCATGTCGGTTGGTACTGTGTACTTGTCCAAGGGGAATATGTCTTTCTTTTTCAGCCTACCTGCCAATTCATTTATTATTTGCCAGAAGTGTTTAGGGTTGTTGTTACTATCATTGATTTTATTTCTGTAGTAGTTTTGTTTAGTAAACCTTAAACGCATGTTTAAATTGTTTCTAAATGAAATATAATAATCTTTTAACTCAGTATTAAAAGGCTGTTTTTTTACAAGTTTACTTAATTTATCCCTTTTTTTAATAGCTTTAATGAAATTTTCAGTTATCCAAGGTTTAAGTTTTTTGAGGTTATTACGGTTAAATGTAGATTTTGTTGCTCTATTAACAAGGGATTTTAACTTGCTTACAAAGTCGTTTGCACTTTGATTGACATCGTGAAATTCGCTTACCGAATTGAAATCCTGATCATTTACAAGTTGGCTGAGTAAAGTTCTATCAATATAGTAAGTGTGTGAGTGTTGAAGATATCGGTGCGATAGTTGTATTTCCATGGCAATACAGTAATGGTCAGTAATTGAGGTCTTGAGCACTGCAGTTGAAATGCTGTCAGAGGGTTCGTGCTTTACAAAAATGTGATCGATTAGTGATTTGCTGTTCTCAGTTTCTCTAGTAGGATCGTGAATTCCACACATAAATCCAGCTTCATACATAACGTCTAAGTACGGTTCGGTTTTGTAGTCACTATTCAAAATGTTAATGTTTACGTCCCCAACAAATAAGTATGATTTATTTCTGTGCATTCCGCTGTAATAGTCACTCAGTGCTGTGGTGAAGTCATCTAGGTTGCTGTCATGTGTCCGATAAACGGCAGTAAGGTTAAATTGTTTGTTCCGACAAGCAAAGTCTATGCTCAGTCCGTACACGTCGGCAAGCTCGATCTCCCGCCACTCACACACACTCACACGCTCACTCACATACACAAGGACACCGTCGTTTTTATTTCTCCCCTTTGTTGTTTTGACTATTTTATACCCATCCAAATCTACCCCATTACTTATATCCCCCAACCAAGTTTCGCCCAGTATAATAAAATCCCACTCTATTTCGGTCCCCTGAAGGTAAACTAAAAGATCATCAATATTTTTATTATAGCTCCTAATGTTTGAATGGAAAAAATTAATACTATTACTCCCACCTTTAAAATAAGACCCAATTTGCAAAGAATCGTCAATAACAGTGCTTCTAACTTTCCTGTAATCATCAATAAAATCTTCAATCATTTAAAAAAGAAATTGAAAATAAAAAATAAACTATGATGGTTCATTCCTTTTCCTGCCCTGTCCCATAATATAAGCACATTTAATTCAGTGTCACAGCCATTGCCATTTGATAACCGAGAAAAGTTATGTAGACAAAAGACAGTGCTCATTCTCACTTATTTACAGTTACCTTGTCTTATAGACTAAAGAAATATTTTTTTCTTCCTCAATCGTTTCCTTAGGCCTACATTAAACTATAACTTACTCTCGCCATTAAATAAAATAAAAAGTCCTTGAAACTGTTATTAATTAATTAAACTATTAATTGTCTATTGCAACTAATTAAATAATAATAAATGAATTCAATTAAAATTCAAAAAGTCCAAATGATGCAATTTTACATGTTGTTTACTCAATTGTTAAATTTGTTTACAAATACAGTATTTGGATAAACTGTTGTATTTAATTATATACTAGGCTAAAAATAACAGACAAGATGATTTATTTATAACGAAAACCGGACTTAAGTTGTATCCTTAACGTTATCTGTTCTTTGTTCCCGGCATTTCATTCTCAGATAACAAGAGATAATAATTGAAAGTACTCTGCAACTAATAAAAAATGGTTATTCTTTGTGATAATTGACTTTTGATATTCATGATATCGAAAAATTTTTCATGTATGCGAAGAGTACGAAATAAATAATTAATTAATAGTTAGTTTGTACATATGTATAAATTGAACATGAAATCAATCGAGACTTCTTATCTCCCACAACCACAAAAAAATGTACACCAACATTTTAGATATTGTACATGTATTATTCCAATATATATAAAAACACTAAACATACTGAATCAATTTTATTCAGATTGCTCAAAGTAACTTACAGACATTAACGAATTTACTGTCAATTAATTACGATCAAACAAACCTGTTATTGATAGTGCAGAGTAATTATAATATTAACCTTGAGATGTTTCCATAAGTAACACTACGCCATTATTGATACCATTAGCCAATAATATTGCATGTCTATAAAATAAATTCCGACTGAGTAAGAAAATGCGTTTAGGCCTACATTGACAGAATGTGTTTCAAGCAAAAATTATTATGATATAAAGCAAAAGAAAAACTGACTAACTTGGAAATTACCTCTTACTTATTTGACTAAAGTTATTACTTTACATAGTTAGTAAACTTACTTTTGACTAAATAAAAATAAAATGATAAATTGATACTGGGAAATAAATTATTCAACAAGTTAATTGATTTGTAACTCTGACAATCACATCATAATTAAATAAAATGACGTTTTATTGAATTTTACATAATGTTTAACTATTACTGTTTTCAGTTTATATAGAATATATAGTAATGATTGGTGAATCTTAAATAAATTTACAGTATAATAATTATGTGAAGGAAACAAATCGACTACTAAAATTGAACATATGAAAAAATAGTACTTCAGTTTCTTACACGTGGTTATGACGTGGTGCTGACACTCCTGGCAACGTGTGCGTCGTCGCCTCCGACGTTTTCCTTGGTGTCGCCTCCCCCGCCGCGCCGCGCCTCAGATCCTTGTGCCGCCTGTTCCAGCTCCTCGAAGTCTCGAACCCTCGTTGCACGTCCTCCTGGGGTGACTTTAATCCGCACCTTCCCCTCCTTGACCCATGCGTAGGCGATCTTCTGCTCCTGAACAAACTTCTTCCCTTGGCTTAGGAGAGCTTTAGTGAACCCCGTAAGATGTTCGTTGACAAAGATAGGCCCAGGACGAAAGCGCGAGCTGAGGTGAACTGCATCCAAATCCTTTTTGGCTCGAGCTGCCCTATACCACTCTGCTCGTACCGCTCGGCTCACAAATCTGACGACGATGCTGGGGACGCGACCGTGGCCGGTGGTGGGTAGGCGGTGCGCGGCCGAGATGTCCTCGCGGCGCCAGGGGACACCGATCGCTTGTGAAACAGCTTCCAGAATAGAGAATACATTTTCGTTCGTTGTTACAGGAACTCCAACTATTTCAAGATTTTGTAGACGACTATATTGTTGCAGATCCTGGACCTGAGATTTTATAGATTTTATTTCGCTACATGCATTGTTGTACTTCCTGTTCAGTGTAGTGATTTCCACTCTTAACTCTTCATTTTCTTCTTTGACTGCTTCCAACTTTTTATCGAAAGCTAAGCTTATGTTATTTATTGTTTGTTCTAAACTACTAAATTCGTTTCGCAACTCTAGTCTCATTTTTTCCTCTAAACTTTTCGATGTATTAGCTACATGTTCGCTTAATTCACATTTGAGGTCATTAATAGCCTTTATAATTACGCAATTACCTCCATCGACGTCTTCAGATGCTTCAGAGTCGGTGTTGCTATTTGCAGATGACAATTTCACTACACATGTCCCACAGCGAAACGGTGTTTTGCGCAAAAACTTTTTTGAGCCCTTTCCTACGCACTTTGTATGGAAAAGCTCGTTGCAGTCCGCGCACTTCACTGACTGTATAGTGTCTCCAGGCGTTATGGTTAGTTTGCAATTAAAACAGTTTTCTGCCATCTCACTAACTACAATATCACACACTTTGTTGGCAAAACAACTTAAATAATAACAATTTATAAGGCTGATATAAAACAATTTGCCGTTACACGGGCATGTGGGCAGGAATAGGCAAGCGGAGCTAACTGCTGATAACGTCCGTCCGCATCGGCTTCTAGATAAGAACTATGGAAAAGGAATTACAAAAAAATTACAAAAAAATTTCCTTTTTCTTAATTCATGGATGGATGAATTAACTTCATGTTATTGGTATGGACATTTATCACAACAATGTCAGTTTTCGGAAAATAATATTTTTTTTCCGATGTGTATTCTCAAAATAGCGGCGATTTTAGGAAATTATAAATTCATAAAGTAACAATTAATATCTCATAATCTGACAATTGAACCAAGAAATCCCAAGAATGTAAAACATGTAGGAAAAATAAGATTTTTTTTGTTAAATCGATTTCTCTTCAAATACAATAGAGAAATGCGTAGAATATAAATTTCACAATCTACATTCTAATCGTGTAAGAAAGTATGGAGAGCATATGTTTCGTAAATGTTTAATGTGTGTTGTCCACCCACAAAAAAAGAAAAGATAAGCGGGAACATTCCTTAAGTTCAAAGTTTTTAATTAAGCCCCGTTTTCGTTTATTTTTCCAAGCTTGTGTTTGAACAAAAGGGTGCAACAAACTCGAAGCTGCCAATAGAAGGTTAACAAAAGTAGCAATCTGTATTTGACGTTTCGCCGTCAACGTCAATGCGACTCCATTGTTGGTGACCTCGTCAACAGTCACGTCAATGCCAGATCTCTAGCTAACGCAATAACGTATTGTTTGAGAGGCTATGTAAGTTAATTATTATCGAAACATGAATTTATGAATAAAACAATAGTTTGTGCAATGAGGTAAATTTGATCAAACATCATTTACCTTATTATAATATTGATGTACTTAAGTTGATATATTTTTTAAATAATCTTTTGAGAACGTAAAGTTTTGATTTTTATGCTTTAAAGAAATTATAAAACTATTAATTCAATATTAACCTTTATTGATCAAATATAAGGACTTAACCTATGTCTCTCTTTATATTCTTTATTAATGATATAAAGAGTAATAGTTTGGGTTTGTGGTTTGACCGTGAAATTCATGGTCCCGTAGGAAGCCGTGAAGACAACAAAGGCTTGGATTTCCGGCTATTCTAAACATTCGGAATAATATTGTACTAATCGCTTTATTTCTGCTGTAATACCTGGCTACCAAACAGTTTATCTCAAGAGTGCTAGACACTATTGTTGATACCAAAATGTCCACTGTAAATTTTCCCAAGCACGTAAACTTTTAAGGATAAAATTCTCAGTCCTGTGATTGGTCCGTCAACGTACGACAGGTTCCCCCGCTCCTTGCTAACTTCGGTGTTTTTAAAAATAGACCATTCCCCGTAGCTGATCGCTTGTCAGAGTAAGTTTATTTTTATCTCCCTTGACAGGAATAATTTATAACTTACTTAATTGAATAGTATTTAAATTACTATTCGAGAAATCGCTAGCAATATTAAATTTTTGAAATGTGGTATTATCACATATTATACACCTTAATAACAATGATATACTTCCGGTTTTTTGGTAATTCAATACATTTCTGAAATGAATGAAAAAGTGTAGTTTATTTTCAATTTCTTTGAAGGTTATTAAACTACTTACGATCATTAAAGGGTTTGCATAGTTCAACAAATATAACGTTTTTGTATTAAGTGTTATCGAAGTTTTAAATATTCGAAGGTACCACTTTATTCTTAAAAATATAGATGTGTTGATTGACCGAGTGGTATTATTAAAGCATTAAGAAAAATATATAATATATATTCTTGTCGAACAAATTTATTTATTTCAAGTCAAGCGGATACACCATTTATACATTATCAGAACATGCATATTACGTACATACAATTTTGCAGTTCAAAGTTCATAGCAAACAATTCATCAGCTACGGAAAAAATTCATGCATCTTCATGCTCACAATTCAATGTTGATTATAACACAATAAAGAAACAGATTCCATAACTAAATAACTGGCAATTACAATTAATATATATGCATGCAAACAAGGACCATACAAGAAACAAAATAGGAATAATACTCTATGTGCTATGGAATAATAATACTTAATCAAATCACATATACAGGGTGTCCCGGAACTCTCTGGAACCCTTTTGTATATTTGTTCCTTGCATCGAGACAAGAAAAAAACATCATACAAATAGGGGTCTAAAATCCATCGTTTAACCGCTAGCCGCCATTTTGTTTTTTTTTCACGTAATAATTTTTATTTCCGTAACGGATGATTGTATTCAGTTCACATTTGATATGAATCTTTATTATACTAATGTACATTTTCAGGAAAAAAATTATTTTTTTCTACTGTGTATTTTCAAAATGGCGGCCATTTTAAATTTTCAAACTCAAATATCTCAAATATGGTAAATTTAAAAAAAAATTTACTCTGTACAAAAAAGTTGCCAAATTTAATTATCTAACCAACGGTACCATGTTTGTAAGGATCTGATTAGAAATAACGGAGTTATTGCGATTTTTCTGTGAAAATGGCCATAATTTGCATTAATTATAATGCAAAATCAATGTTTTTTTGGAGAAAAATCACAATAACTCCGTTATTTGTCATCAGATCCTTACAAACTTGGTACCGTTGGTTAGATAATTAAATTTGGCAACTTTTTTGTACATAGTAAAATTTTTTAGAAATTTACCAAATTTGAGAAATTTGAGTTTGAAAATTTTAAATGGCTTCCATTTTGAAAATGCACAGTGGAAAAAAATAATTTTTTTCCTGAAAATGTACATTAGTATGATACAGATTTATACCAAATATGAACTGAATACAACCACTCGTTACGGAAATAAAAATTATTACGTGAAAAAAACAAAATGGCGGCTAGCGGTTAAACGATGGATTTTAGACCCCTATTTGTATGATGTTTTTTTCTTGTCTCGATGCAAGGAACAATTATACAAAAGGGTTCCAGAGAGTTCCGGGACACCCTGTATAACTGATATCATGCAGCAGTTTTAGAACATTGGTGAAGAGGATGGTACAATAATACAAAATCACGATTTGGTCATAGCCATGGTAATTTGAAAAAGTACAATATAAGTTTTGAAATGCAGTTTTGGTATTTTTCCGTAAAAAATAAACTAATGTAAAAGAGTATTCTGAATAAAACTTTTAACACGCCTTTATGTGTAGGCTATGATGAAAATGACCCTATCGATTATGCAGTATAGAAATCATGTTGCAAATATTAAAAGGATTTTGTTCACATAAAGCTAAGAAACGTGGAGTTTATAGTTCCTTTAAATATTTGACTTATTTTATGATAAAAATGTGTATTTATTGATAAAAGAACCTTTTACAACACTTATATGAAATTAAGGATGGATGAAATTTTCTTACGGCTAATTAACATTATTGATTAAAAAACACTCTCATACATATAATGCCGTTGACAACAACTCAAAACTAAGCGGGTTACAGCCTTCATCGCTCCAAGCCATGAGACGCTCGTGTCAAGCGACTCTTGTCTCGTTTTCTCTCCCCATATTTCAGAGTTCCTACCTTTTCGTCTAAACGTGTTCAACAATGTTTTAACATTATAAGGACGTCTTACGAAAATTTTAATTTTCTACAATATGATTTAGGCCTACATTTAAGTTATTTAAAGTAACTACCAAGACGAGAAACCTGCTCCAGTCAGATAAAGCCACTGCCTCACTTGACTCAATAGTCCGTTTCATATTCGGGTCACACGACTGACCGTGTCCGCCGAGTGACCATTTGCCCGTGTCGACAGTGCTCCTTAATTTCCCAAAGGCGCGGTTTCAGTAACATGAAGCCTACGTGGTCTATCTGTTATGTATGTTTGGAACTCAAGGATTGGTGGGTATTTTTTATAATGTCCCCGAGCTACTTCATCTTACTGTAGTTAAGTTCAACCTTTTTATAACCTAGAAAACCAGAAATGAAAATCAAATATCTATAACACAAAAAAATATATTTACACTTATACTGCAAAGAATACAGAAGGTAAATATATGTAAGATGGAATATGGCAATCGATTTCGACCGGACACACCGATCATCATCAGGCCCAAAGAGAGAATGACAGCACCAACATGGCGGACAATAATACAAGAGACAAATGGCGTCATATCCACATGACTTCCTTCTTCACTACTATTGGCCAAAATTGTACAATGAAGGATCAAAGTGTACGTACAGCTAAAAAGTGACATCTCGTATCATCATAAGAGTATTAAAGAAGGAACCAAATCAGCCACCTTCATTCTTCATTCTTCACATATATTCATTCTTCTCAAGTAAAAACAATTACGAAGAATTTACTAAGAATTACTAAGAACTACAAGGCAAAAAAAATGAAATTAAGAGTAAATATGAAAGTCTAAAAATCCTCAGACAGTAACCGAAAACCATGACAGTTCAACACCGAATTTTACTCAGCCTTCAAGTATAGAAAACCAAACTAGGCCTAATCATAGGTTGTATTTATTCTCGGACAGTCATGGCAAGGACTTTTGTTATCACATGGACCAAAGAAGACCTCCATGTACTTCATGATCAAGAAACGTACATCGATACACAAGTAGAACAGAGAAAAATTACCAAGCATAAACTTTTTTGTTGGTCAGGAAAAACGTCAAACAACAAATTTGTAGGTAATGAATTGAATTAAAATCTTTACATATAAAATTTCTTTATAAAGTAAACGGGTTTCTCGGAAAAATGTGTAAACATGTGCGTGGCCTGTCGATGAAAATTTTGAGTAATCGGGTCTTTATTTTTGATTTCTGGAATGCTATACAAACCGTTTTACAACCCCTTCTTACAATGTGGAGTGTTTTTAACAACTATCCTCATCACAAATTTATTATTAATTTACCTATATCTGTTAAATAAATATGTCATACAATAATTAACGTACCCGATTAAACAGTTTGTTTAGCAATGCAGCGGCATAGCACGGTTTTGCATAGTCACTAGTGCGGCAACGGGAGGAAAACACTCAACTACTGCTTTGTGCTCAATAATTAGACGGACTAAATCCCCGTTGCAGCAGACCTTCAAGCGAATTTCAAAAGGAATTTGAGATTTTGTATTTTCCCCATAGACACCATAGAAATGAGTATGTAGGTTTATTTCCCGGTTCTCTTTCTATTGTTTATGAATGACATGCCAGATCACATCAATTTTGGACAAACTTGGCTTTTTGCAGATGATGTTAGTCATTTAATTAATAACAAAAACAAAGATATTGCATTAAGAACTGCACAAGAAGAATTAAATGGCATGAACAACTGGTGTAAAAGTAATAAACTCGTTCTTAATAAGGAAAAAACCCGTTATTTTGGAATTCTTTAATAGAAAAAAAACCCGAACAATCCAGAAATAATATGTGTCAAAATTTTCAATAAATTACCAACAGCATTTAAGCAAATTCAAGAAATAACAAGATTTAAGCAACATCTAAAAAAAACACTTGGAAGAGAAAGCCTACTATGATTTAAAAGAGTATGAAGAAGATAGAGGCCACGGGACATGAAAGAAACAAGAAGCAAGAGACGAGAAAAACAAAGACCAATAACATGACGACCACGGCACGAGATGCTTCTAGTGTGATCAACAAAGTATAAGTAAGTAAGTAAGTAAGTATAAGTATTGCCATGGGATGTTGTTAATAAATGTTTGTTGACAGGAAAATTAATGGTTGTTTAAGGTAAAAATCAAATTGTATCAATATTCGGAACATTTTAATATTCCCCATAAACCCTATCGGGGTGAGTATGTTTGTTTGCCACCAAAAAACACATGGGTGTTGTAAGCAAATATCATTTAAACTCTACCTAGTGAATGTACATACCAAATTTTACCAAATTGTGTCAATAAATAAGCGAAATGCAAGGTTTTATTGATTTCCCATAAGATTAGCATGGGAAATTTCTTTCTAGCTATTCTCCGGAATCTGTTAAGCTAAGTTAAAAATTCAAAATACTAAATTGTTTGCTTTTTAAGCTCCTTTAAATTAAATGGTTTTAGTTAAAATTCTTGAATTTTGAAAATTGAGGTTTACAAATGCCAAAAACCCATTTTTTACCCCTTTGAAACCCCATAAAACCCCGTTCCCATTACCCGACAATGCTGGTTCGCGAACTCATGAAAATAGACCTGGTCTTACACCTTCATACCATATTTAATCAAAATCGGAGGTCCTCTTCAAAAGTTATCAGTACCACGGACACATGGATAGATAATATACAGGGTGTTCGGAAAAAACGTTTCAGGAATTCAGGAGGTTTTCCCCATATTTATTTATTTATTTATTGATTACATTCCACCGGCAAAAATACACCATGTTCATACACATACATGCATAGATGGCTGAATAATTGGCTATACACTACAAACTAAACTACCAACATACAACACAAAATGCCAAGATTGAGAATGCGGAAATAAACATAACACATAATTATATGTCCTAACCATATGTCCCAAAGTGCTTTGTTAACCCGCTAACCGCCATTTAGTTTTTCACACTAAATAAGTTTTATTTCCGTAACGAATCATTGTATTAAGTTCATATTTGGCATGAACGTTTATCATATCAAGTTCCATTTTCAGGAAATAAATTATTTTTTCCAACGTGTTTTTTTTCAAAATGGCGGCTATTTTAAAATTTCAAACTCAAATAACTTAAAACTGGTAAATTTTATCATCATTTACAAGACACAAAATAGATGAAAAATTTAAGTATTTAAATAATGATACCAAGGATCTAACAACAAATAATGGAATAATTGCGATTTTCTTTTAAAATAACCTTAATTTCCACGACTTCTAATCCAAAATCAATGCTTTTCTACATAAATATCACAATAACTCCATTATTTGTTGTTATATTCTTATAAACTTGGAAGCATTCGTTAGATAATTTAATTTGTCGTGTCTTGTAAAATTTTGATAAAATATACTGGTTTTAAGTTATTTGAGTTTAAAAATTTAAAATGGCCGCCATTTTGAAAATACACTTTGGAAAAATTATTTTTTTCTCTGAAAAAGTATCTTGGTGTGATAAAGGTTTATGCCAAATACTATTTAATATTTATTTATTTATTTATTCTCAACGGCAAACACCATTTACATAATAATTACAAAAGTGAAAAAACATAGTATTACAAGATGGTGAAGAAAAAGAGAAAGAAACAAACAAAAACGTAACAATACAACAATGTGCAACGATGTAAATAAACCAATGTAACAATAACAGTAACAATAACAGGTAACAATAACAAAATGTAGCAATAAATATATATGACATGGTAACAAGCAACAATATGACAATGAGTAACAGTAAAAAAATTCAACATTACAACAATAATAATGACAGTGAAACAATAACAGGCAAGTGATACAATGATTCGTTACGGAAATAAAAATTATTTGGTGTAAAAAACAAAATGGCGGCTAGCGGGTTAACCAAGATTTTAGGACATATGTTTACAGGAACATTTTGGCTCATTTTGATGTGGGCAATAACCTCCTGAATTCCTCAAAGGTTTTTTTTTCAAACACCCTGTATATACTTATATATGAAAATGAACGAATAGTCTTAGGCTTCTGGGAACCTCAAAATGAAATAGTAAAGTGGTCCCGGTCTTACCATGGCTACTACCGTAATAGCTTATTCAATATAGGGAAATTCGCTAAGATGTTACGGAAAACTTAAATGTAAAATCTTTTAGACCAACTTGTAATCTGAAACTAGCATACGTTACTAAACACTACGTATTATTATATAAACTGAATAAAAAATTAACCCACCATTTTCAAACTAAACATTGTACAACGTTTATTATTTTACATCACATAGATAACCCGTCTGTCTTAAGCAAGTAAGTATGAAGTAAGTATCATATCTATAGAAAATTGAGTTTTTGGGTCCAATTCGGGACAAAGGAGCCCCTGTAAAAAGATATTTCGGAAAGTTAAAATAAGATATCTCGTCGTCTTGTGGACATTATTTGATATGATTTGATACTAGAGGAAGCTCACATTTTACTTCTTGGTCTACTAAATTCATAAGAATCGTTTGTCGTTATTGATGGTACACAAAGTCTTCGATTAAAAATTGCCATGGAATATTTTTCTTTAAATTAAAACATTTTATAATTTACTATTTCTAGACAAAAGATCGGTTGTTATAAAAATTTTACAAAGCTAATTTTTTAACCAGGTAAAACAATATCTCAACAGAGTTTATTCAATAGGAATGAAGTACTAACATTTCGCCTCTAAAACCAAATTCATCTAGCGTATATTCCTAAATAGTTTTAGTTTGCTTCAGTATAACTGTCAATTTAATGTTGTTATAACATTCATTAAAGGTAGTATGCTAAAAAACAAAAATAAGTGGAAATTGCAAAACACATCATTTAAGACAAAATCAAAATTTTAATAAACTATTTCTCTAATATAACGTAGTTTTGCCATCTTCCAGTTCAGCAGCTTATTGTTGCCAAGAAACAAATATTTGCTCTCAGACGACTTTAGACGAAGAATTGTATTTCTTTTTCGAAGAGTCAAACAAAGTGAACAGCTTTCAGTTACAGTTCATCTAACCTACTCCCGTACCTTTCGTATCATCAAACTTTAAGGATACCAGTATAATATGGAAATTTCCTTCGTTATTTACCTCAAGGCTGTAAAGTTCTAGTATGTAATACTAACAAACTTGCATAAACTGTCTGTCTTCAAACAATAATCAAAACAATGAAGAACCGCAGTTTTATTGCACTGTAGATTATATTATCTATCACAATTTATGAAACTCTTAAAAACGTCTAAAAGTTCAAGGTGGATTTGAAATGGCAAGTAAATAGATAATTTAACGAGTTTGTTCTAAGTTGAAATTACTCAATTTTACAACCCTTGTCGGGATGTTGACGGATATATTTGTGAAACGTTATTTCATCCGTCCAAATATACGGAAAACATGCTTGTATACATTACGATAATAGACATTATATTGACTTATGGACAGGTAATCTAGTTTTTAAATTTGACAACATTGTTTTTTACGACTTCACAGCTATTTCGCCCTTAAACTACACGTGTATAGCACGAAACTGTTAGTTTGCTCTAGGACATTACAGTTTTACGTTTTCGAACGAGTTTCACAGTGCTTCATAATGACTAACCCTATCGACCAAAACTTTTCTGAAGATGTTGTAGAAGTGCTAAGTTTAATCGTATGTTAGGGGGATATCATAATTTGCAGTGAAGATGACTATAACATGGAATGTTCTTCTGGCGATCGTGCTAATAATCGACGAACTTGACGTATTGTCATATAAAGTTAATCAATAAAGTAAAGTCGTAAATATATATTTTTCTGAATTGTTTAAAGTAAATGAGCGGACTTGATTTCATGGGTGTTTATATGATTTTTGAACAAATTTTCAGCCATAAATAAATTAGCTTTATGTAAATTGCGTTTTTTAGCCTTTGTTTTTTTTCTTTGCCGTTTTAAGAGTAAAAGGTCAATATATTGATAGGAAGAAAATAAAACAAACAAATGACATAGATTGATGTAAATATAATCATCCGCACGCATTAATACTAAAACTTATGGGAATTTTTCATATTTCTCTATTGTCGTTCCGTGAGCGGTGGACGGATATATCCGTCTCCTCGAATTTTACTTTCCTTGTAACATGTGTTAAACATTATTTAAGAACTAAAAATATTTTTATAACATATGAATTGATTCATACCTCACACCTCCTTCTTCGTCTTATACTTACGATGTGGGATTGACAGCGTCAAAATTGAGTTCAATTAGCACTCTCACAAAAAACATATATGTCCTAAACTATTAATAACATATATACACAGGGTGTTCAAAAAAAGGTACCAATAATTCAGGAGGTTATTCTACACATTAAAATAAGCATAAAAGTTCCTCTAAACATATGTTTGTTAAGCCGCTAACCGAGATTTTGTTTTTACACTTACAAAATATATATGTCACCTAACGGATAGTTGTATTAGGTTCATATGTGGCATAAAATTCTACCACACCCATGTAAACTTTATGAAAAATAATTATTTTTTCACGATATGTATTTTTAAATTGGTGGAAACTAAAATTTTTAACTAAACTTTCTAAAAAGCGGTAAATTTCATCAAAACTTTACAAAAGACAAAAAATTGAGAATTTAGATTATCTAAGCAATGATATCAAGTTTGTAAAGATCCAACAACAAATAACGGAGTTATTGAGATTTTACTGCAGAAAATCATTAGTAGATATAAAAGAGGGGAGCTGAGACACTTCGTACTTCCTTTTGGAACCCCTCTTGAACTTCAGTTTTGACTAGTTTTGGCGACTTTTAATCTATTTTGGTCTAATTTCAGCCATTTTTACAATATTTTCCAATGGTGCATTTATTCCAGAAAAATTATTCCAGAAATTTAATCCAAGGAATTACGAGACGCACTCTTAACCTCTATTTTTATCCTAACATAGTCCCCACTTTTAAAGGATTTTCGTTCACTTTTAAGCATTTTTCGCCACATTTCATGATTTCCTATGCTGTTTTTTTGGATTTAATCCAGGGAAGGTCGAGACGCCGTCTTAAGCTCTATTCCCAACCTAGTGTGACCCTCACATTAAAATGGATTTTCGACTACTGTCGGACATTTTCAAGGTCGTTTTCATGATTATACAAAGATTTACTAATTATTTTTCCAATACTAATATCTTTTATGGTGTAACTTTAATTGTGAGGTCTCTCCTCGCCAATTCCATTATCCCAATATAGTTTTCAAAACCAAAAACACTCGTCAACAAGTGCGTGTAATAGCGCGCAAGTAAAATGATAAGACAGCGTGAGACTTGGTCCTGGGATCGGTGAACAACCTTTAAATGAGACAGACTTGATTGATTAGACCACTGGCATATCATGCTCAAGGTCTAACACTCTAGACATGAGTCCTAAACCTTAAAACCTAGCACATATGACTTTAACCCTATAGACCCTTCGGGTCTGTGACGAAACTTTTAGATTTGTTCATAAACTTTAACCGTTTTCTTACCATCTTCGTTGTAAAAAATAAATAAAAAACCCTTATTTTATGTAGCCTTGAAATCATTAAGATAATTAATAGGCAAGCATGTTTCATTTCCTCCTTTTTTCTCAGCTTGTGAGCATCGTAGGAGAAATAATTTATGGACACCCGGTTATGTAGGGGGAGGATTGGCTCCAATTTTAGTGGAGCGGGAACATATACTTTCACCAATTAACAGATTTACAAAAAATTGAGCACGAAAAAATCTAGCTTTTTGGCACTGACTAGGGATGAAAAAACGAACGAAAATATAAAGCATCAGTTTTCTTATGGAGATTCCAAACAAATACTCTTGGATGGAATTCTGAGCGACTCACATCCACGATCAAGAACCGCATTGGGCGGGACTAGTGAGAAAAGAACCGCGAGAGAAGGCGGGAAAGAAGAAAAGCTATTCGTCAAAATAACAAGACAACACTTGAAAATACCTCCACCGAGAACTCATAAAGATCTTGACCCACGCTCCAATCCACAGTATGTTATGTCGATAAATGAAAACAAAATCGTCCAAAACTTCCGCCAGCAACGGAAAAACATCCATTCAAACTAAATACTAAAACTATACCTCCGGGAAATAAACTTTGATCGATTTCATATTGGTTAAAATATTATTTGGGTTGGCAAAAGATGGTAAGATGGGAAGAATGTACTATTAGCCTACCTCCTGCTCTAGTAAGGATTTGTAAAACAGCCTCAGCACACAATTTATGAGTTGTTTAAACTAGTTAGTATATTATTAAAGAACATTTATTTAAGAAACATGTCCTTTGGAACATCATAATGGTTATGTATCGTAATTGATTAAATACCATAAATTGTCCCTGGACAAAATTCGGCCAAATATACAGTTTATGTGGACTGTTTGGGCCCATTGTTTGGGCACATACAGGGTAGTAATAAATTATTGGACACATTTTAATATCAAATAAATATTAGAAACGTGGGATACTAAACCGGTTTTTATCATGATACAAAAATAGTCTTATAATTCTTTTTAAAAGTAAACTAAACCATTTCCAAGTGTTATCCATGGGTTGCACGTTAAGATGAATTCAACCTCAATTAAATCCTTTAAAAAGGTTTAAAGCAGCAATCAATTTGGAAAGCCTTTATTACAAAATTTGAAAGCTGCTACGTTATAACTGGGAAGATTTTGTTTGACTTTTAACTGATTTAAATTATTTATGTTAAATATTTGATAGTATTTTCCAAAAAAAATAATGTGTCACTTTAAAACTGTGGTTTTTCAGAAACGTGGTTACACTATTTTACTTATTTATGGATGTGACTCTTAAGTAAAATTTTATGTTTATGGACGAAAATGTTTATGCGCAGTATAAGCAAGACAATTATTTCTATATATATATCTCAAGATTATTAAATCAAACTTATGTAACAACTTTAATTATATAGGTTTGTTTTATCGGTGTAGTAATAAACATGAACGGAAAGCTGTGTCATCTAACAGAAGAGCTTTTAACGTAAACCAAATATTGGAGTTTGCAGTAATCACCGTACTCGGCCGGGATTGCTTTGGTCACTGCGATATTCGATGCCACCTGGGAGCAAGGCTTGAAAACTCAACTGAGAAATTGGAATTTAAGTTGCAGCTTTTCGTATATCGAAAGTTCTACGAAGGGTTTGAGCTTTAATTGTCTTGGGTGTTTGACAATATTGTCTTGGGAGTGTTTATTTCAATTCTAATTTACAGTGGGGTGTTGTATTAATCTTACAATTGAAAGTTACAACACTCATGTTTGGATATCATTAAGTATTTCTGCTTGAACTGAATACCCATAACTTATTTATTTATTTATTTTCTTATTGCATATCCGTCATCTCAAATTGTTAGCTTTTCTTCTGATAATTTTTTATTGTCTTGGTTAAAAACATCTATTCCTACGATTATTTGAATCTTGTAAAATACAAATGTATGCTGATTAACTACTAAAGGGATTTGACAAATTGTTCATCTGACAGTTTCTTCTATAATTTAACATTAGATTTACATTAATATAAACATATTGTGATATGATTTAATGATAAAGTATAATTTTTTAAGCCACTAAAATGTGTAATGAGCAAAGCATTTTTTACTGTTAAGTTTATTAAAACCATTTACAACTATTTTAAAGTTCAACGTACAATTTTGTAACAAATGCTCAACTCTAACCCCACATTTAGGTTCTGCCGGTGCAAAAGGGGTAATCAGTTACAAAACGTAAAAGTTACTTCATCTGTATTTCGAGGGTTTGAATCGTTAAGCAGTAGTCTAGTATTTCGAGTAATGCAACCACAAGTTGAACACTTCAGAAGTGAAGTACATTACCTGCGAGAGTAGGTCATATTGCCTCACCCCGTACAAAAAAATCATCTAATTTATTATTAAAGAGAAAATCAATATTTCGAAGGTTTCTTACCTCGTGGTTTAACTGATGGATTCAATCTCAGAATTTACACCATACCACAATACGTATTAACAATAAAACCATTAACCCACCAGGTTAATGTGTATATAAATCATTTACACAATTAACCATTTGGGTACATGTCGGACACGATAGAAAAGTTTTTAAGTGCCAAACTTAGCAGGTGTATTTAAACATCATTCTTGACCTTCCCAAGTGCTGAACTGAAGGAAGCTAATTATTTTTAAGATGCTTAGATAAAACCTTTAAATATTCAATAATATACAATACTATTTTATGAAACCCTTTCAAATTTAGCTCTATGTTAGCTCAGTTTGCAATCCTTTTGTCGTAAAACAAAAATATTATCAATTACTTCATCTATTTATTGTTCCTTGTCGTATCTAAAACTAAGTATATTTATGTTCTAACATGCTTTTAAGTCCGTTGCTTTTACTGTAGTGAAATAAATTCTTAAAAGAGTTCATCGTGTTCAACGCTGGAATTTTTCAGTCTATAAATCATAAACAGCATTTTAGTTCAAAGCTAAAATACCATTAATAGACTTTTTTTTATTAATATCTAAATATTTTAGGTGAGTTATATAGTATAGTTGAAATTAAAATATTTATCGTTTTGAGTTTTATAAAGGTGATGTGGCTTTGAGCCAATACAAATGTGAGGAGATTTACTTGTGTAAAATTTTATTAACCTAACATTTTTGAAAAAAGAAACTAATGATTTACAATATTACACAGGTCTTTGAAAGTTTCTATTTTATATTCACATACACATTTAGGCCTATTATTTAGTGTCAACGCACAAACTGTGATTTATACATAATCATCCAATTCACAAACGATGAAGATTAATTTTAATTGACAGAAATCAAAGGGGTTAACTATTATTCCGGAGTTTATTGTTTTATGTGATTAGTTGTTTTTAAATTTTGGGAGTTTTTTTAAATTTTATTAAAAGTACTTTTTAGGTATTCCTTTTTGTTTAAATTCAGTTAATGTAGAAATCACAAACCATGAAGATTAATTTTAAATTAAAGTAAACCAAAGAGATTTACTTTATTATACTTTATTTACCGTCCTTGTTTGTTTTAATATAATTAACACTACCCGTGTTAATAGGACTAAATTGTGATGGATAGAATGTGAAAATAAAATACTGTAAAAGTGAACGATAGACTAAGTCGATACACCCAACATAGTAGGCTTCTTGAGTTGAGTTCTAGTTTTGATACAAAGATACTCGCTATGGTTTCCTACAATTTAAATATTGGACAATAAGGTATGTAAAAACAGTTTTATCCTTTCATCATATCACATGGTACCACAACAATTGGAAGAATGTCATTCCATACTAACATGTCCTGAACAAAAAACACCCAAGTCATATGGAAAACACTACTTTATTAGTTATTACTCTAAAACGAAAAGAGATAAGTCATAAGTGTAAATTATAAATCTGCTCAGTCCAGCGAGGGCTGTAAAATCATTCATCAAATAACATGTTTGTAATAAACAATTTTTTTTTTTAGTTTAGGTTATGTTAGCATTTTCAAAATTTATAATTTTTCCAAAATTTTTATTTTTATTAAAGGTTGACTAATTTGAAATACACATTTTGAATAAGTAGTTATTTGGCTAAAGTTATTGCCTTATGCCTAATGATAAAGGAATTATAAGTTTTCCTTAAATTTTAATTGTAGACTAAAATGGCCATCATTTTAAAGCGGATAAAAAACTTATTCTATTTTCACCGAATCGTTTGTATTTAATAGATCTTTCAGATGTTACGCCATCGACATTCAATGCATGTTGAAATTAGCGTAAATTTAAATAAGTACAATTTAAATAAGTACATTGCAACAATATGACGACTTTGTTGTATTTTACGCTTTCCTTTAGATGAATATCAAGATTATAATATCAAGTGTCCATGTTTTGTTTTCCAATAAACGTTTGTTAGTGTGCAGTCCCGCACCGGCTGTCTCATAATCTTTTATGTGTTGTAAAGCTTGACTTCCATATCATATTTTTTTAGTAGTTGTCCATTCATTGTTCTGTGCAATATTTGATTATTTTCATTTCCACTAATATATTTTAGTTTGCTTATTAATACTATGATATAACTCTTTGGTTAAAGTAAACCAACATGTAGTGCCCAATGTAACTGTGCAAATTTTCACTTAACTGAAACGTGTCAAAGATCATTCTTTGACAAAAAAATAGATATTTGGTAAAATTTTATAGAATGATGTTAAAATATGAATATTACGATACAAATTGCAGTAAGAAATGACTATTAATAGTTTTAACACTTTTAAAACCATTAGATATTCGATTCCATATATATTAATTCATTAGTTCTAAATTAAGTCAAATCTGTTGAGTAAAGCCTATGAGGATTTTTTAAACAACACAACAGTTTCCGTATTATTTTTCAGAAGCCACGTGATATTTTTATTTCGATGTGTAAAACAAACAGCTCTCGAGAACAAAGTTTATTATCTGTTTTAATTGGCAGTCGTGATTACAATTTTCCTTCAAAATGAAATTGCATGGTGATGCCCAACAGAGTCGTGTAAATATGTTCCCTTAATACTTATAAATGTCATATATATCACTCAATAGAGTTAATGATATTTGTGTTTGTAAGTTTTCCTTTCAAAACATTTAGGGCCGTTTGCACTATTTTAGTAAACCTGATCTTCCGTTTGAACCTAAGCTTAACCTAAATGTTAGTTGCACATGCATGGTTTAAAGCTACACTTCGTATTGAATTATTTTAAACTAGATTATATTTAATCAGGTTTATAATGTATTTGTGCAAGAGCCCTTAGGTGTAATAATCAATGATATTTCAAATACAGTAAACAAATTATATATTTATTACCAGCTGGAAATTGAATCAAATCAACCGGTAGATAAACAAATGTCGGGATGTCAAACAAAGTTTAACTGCGTCAGTCAACAGATCGCGCCACTAGTGCAGTAAACTACATGGTAATGTGTTTATCGTATCCATACACACCGGATGTTCTGTCTGCTTTAAGTTCAGTTTGTGCAACAGTAATGAACTTGGGAATATCGATCGTTATAGTTGATCTTTTAAGCTCTTGTAAGGGAAAATTGACTTCAACCTGGGACAAATTTCACTCCCAAATTTATGCTTTCATTGAGTTTGTATATGTAAAATTAATAACAAATGGAAAATTTACCGAAATTCCTCCAGTGGAGGTCGCCATTTTGATGAATGTTTAAAATAGCGGACAATGCCTGTTATCATTAAGTTTTTAAATGTTTCTTTATAAGGTGGGGCTAAGGCATTATTTTGACGCTGAGTATAATAGTTCTAAAAATCTGCATAGTTGATGATAAGGTTATTTTACGTTGAAGGTGCTTCAGAAGAAAACTTTCACGAGACTAAATTGTTGAAACACAATTTACCTCTCGACAGGCCAATTGGCAGGAAGTATGGCAAAAAATTAGTCAGTAAATTTAGAGAAACCAAGTATGGCAAGTTTTAAAAATCCTGGTAGGCATAAACAGAATGAGGATACCGAGATTGAAATTGTGGTAGAATTTGTTAAGCATCCACTGTCTTTGCTATCTGGTTAGTTGCTAGGGATGTTGAAGTTTCGCAGAGAAAAGTAGTTACTGCACTGAAGATAAACCAATTTCATCCTTACAAGACCCATTTACTCGTACATAAACAATTAATGGACAACGACGACCCAGACATAAGGCTGAAGTTCTGTGAAACAATGAATACTTTTATTAAATCTATTACAAATGTTGTTAAAAATACCTGCTTCTCTGACGAAAGACCTTTTTATTCCTATTAGATTCGAAAACAGGCAAAATTGTAAGTACAAGGATGTAACCAGTACATACATTCTCCGCGAGTCGTCAACGCACTATCCGTTAAATTCGGTGTGTGGGCTGGAATCCAGTAGTAGGAAACCACATAGTTGGTCCTTTATTTTTTTTACGAAAACCTGACCGGCCCAATGAATTTTTAAATGCTGCAAGATTATATCATTCCATGCATAAGAAATCTTACTCAAGGATAAGAAAGAGTCCAGTTTCAATGAGCTGCGATTCCAACAAGACGGGTCGCCTCCACATTACGTTAGAGATGTAAGGAACCTACAAGATCAGGATTTTCCCAGTTTGTGGTTAGGAAGCAATTTAAAGGCCTTCCAGACTATGACTCACATAGATAGTCAATGAGTGCACTTTGAGTGCTTTCCCGGAAGGGCTGATGGGCCTTCATTGTGCAAATGAAGCTGGGCTGCAATGGCTTAGCGCCCTGGATTTAGCTTTGTAGAGAGATCGTTAATGTTTATTTTAGTTTTATTTTGAATGTATTGACGCAGGTGCTTTGCACTGCAGAACATCTTTTATTTATTTTATTGTTATTATTTTAAGATGGTAGCTGGTTATGACAGCCATACGATGTATATATAATGGCCTGGTAGATCCACTCGACTCCATGGGATTGATTCTTTTGGGCCACTTGAAATTTATATTTTATAAAACACCGGTGGTGAAGCCTGACGAGTTGGAATACCGAACACGATATGAATGCAGTCGTATCACTCCAGAAGACCTCCAAAACCTATGGTGGTCGTTTGAAGAACTATTCTGTCAGGACGTTTAAGGATACCAGGTCGAGCATTTACTCAATTGAAAGTCGCCTGTTATTGGCTATATTTAGGGTTGAGTTAGCATAAAAAAGTTGCATTGAATTTTTAAATCTATTTCATAGATTAATTTGATTTTAGAACAATTAAAGTTGACTAAATTAAAAACCCGATTAGTATATTTTTAGTATAACAATTTTTAGTTAACAAAAAAAGGGAATTCTTATGATAAATTGTAGGTATAAAAAAAAATTTAACCAAAGGATTTTGGAATTTTCCAATTTTTTACCAAACTCATCAAACTAGTTCATCAAACTCATCAACTAGTTCAAAACTCTTGGACTATTTACCCTTTTCTTTTTGGTGTCGATGTTATATTTTAACGAAAGGCCATTAAAACAGATAATTAAATACGAATCGTGGCATCGTGTTCAACGTAAAAATTACTTGGGAATGACCTTATCTTTACATTTAAAAAACTCACCCTGTACAGGGTTCTTAAATTATCTTAACGATTTCAAGGTTACATAAAATAAGGGGTTTTAAATTTTATCTTTACAAAGAAGATGGTAAGAAAATGGTAAAATTTATGAAAAAATCAAACAGTTTTGTCACAGATACTCACAACCATAAATAATCGAAACGGGAACTCATTATGATACAAAAGACGTCATCATGTTCTTAATCCCTTGTCATTCTCTCAAGAGTGTATTGATCGACTGTTCCGATGGCACTTATAATCAGTTTTTATCTTAAGAAGGTATGCTATCTGGTAATGGTGATGTGAACACCTTATCTGTGATGTTTCCCCACAAGACATAAATAACGGGGGTTCATGTCCGGAGATTAAATATGCCAGTTCAGGAGTGCCTCATCATTTGGACTAGCGCGCCAAATCTCTCGCCCAAGCAGCAGATTCATTAGTTCAGTTCTATCCGAGAGGTAATGTGGAGTTGAACCATCAACTTGTAGAAAGAAATTTTCAGAATCATACTCTAACTTACCAAGAAATCAAAGCTTTCAACTTTTGCACAACACTTATAACATTTGACTTCAAAAAATAGCTGACGCACCCAAACCAATGTAAATGAAACTTAATGAGTTTTTCCTTCCAATGATACCAGCTAAAGTAGCTTTAAGATAAATTAACCCGGTAATATACTGTGGTTTTAAATTATTGAACGCATTGTAAGATTCAATAAATAAATAACTAAGCGACCTAAAACTATAGGAATGTTTTTATTAATTTGCTTTTTTAACAGTTTTATTACAATGCGAGAGAAAATGCTGTTACTTCATTCTTTTAAGAAGTAATCTAAAACGATTCCACATGCTCTTCAAGGTTTGCACGCAAAGTTTACAGTCTGAATTCAACCTCAGACTATGTTTTCCTCGTCACTGCTGGAGTTATGCCCCCAATAACCTCTCTAAGTCTTCTCATCTATGTCTTGAACCTTCTTTGCGAACATTCTGTCCTTGTCATAAAAACAGAAAAAAATCCTAAGGGTGTATGGTCTGGGGAACGTGATGGCATTTAACCATTTTACAGGCTTTTAATAACTACTTTTTTATTTACTGAAATTGTTATAATAATTTTTTAAGTTACTGCATAAAACAGTTTCTAGTATATTCAATCAAACAATTCCCATGTTTCTAAGTTGTTTTTTATTTATTTCTTTAATCGTTTAATGTGCCCAATAATTTATAACCTCCCTATTTTTATAATCAAATTTAGTAATGTCATTCGTGATAATCCTATATCTCAACACATTTTTATATGAATTCGTAATATGAATGAACCCAAAAAGGGACGATTTATGTTACCCTGTTAACAACACATTCTACCACCAGGTTAACTTGTTGAAAATAGTCTGACTTGGTCCATCTGATTACAGAGGTTAAAGTAACTACTTCTGAGAAGGTTCAGAAAACTTTTCCAGTTTTCATAAAATAAAACGAAAAAATCTATATGTTATGACAACACTAATTACGATAATCGTAAAACTATATAAGTAGATTTCTCTTCGATTTTCCAATCCATTAATTGTACAAACTTCTAATGTAAGAGTTCATCGAAAATCCCATTTTATCCACCACAAATTTACATGCAAAGAAACATTTTTTATAAAATAATGTGTATTTGTGTTAAAGCTGAAGTGGAACAAAAGAATTTTTTTTTAACTTAGTTTATAAATTAGTTTTGTCTTCTAAAGACTTGTTATTAAAGACAGATTATATGTACGTATTCGGATGAATGATGTTTATTAATAGCAAGTCAAGACAAGTTAAGCCCCTAGCGTTTCAAGTGAATGTTAAATGTTTAATAGTGCTTTGAAATTTTAATTAGACAGGAATAACCAGAAGTACGGCATCTATAGATACAAGTAGTTGCATTAAAAAAAATTGGATTCTATATATTATTAATTTTACAATGTAATTTTGACGTTATTTAGTATGCATCCACGCTAATGGCTTTTTTAATTTCTCGTAGGGAATAATCCAAAAACTAATCTGTTTTTCTATGTACCATTATTTATCATAAATGACAGCGTAGTATTTTAAGAAAGCTTTTTGGAAACCGTTATAGTAGTTTATGCATCGATCATCTTAAGTAAGTCAATCGATTATCTTATCAAATACAATCGTGCACACACAACTTTTTCTACGACCAATTAAATTTGGTCAATTACTGTGGTACAAATTTTGAAAATTTATAGGTTATGGACGGCCGACCATCCAAAACTTAACCACACAGGTGTAACTTGACCAAATCGTCGTCCTCACTCACATATGATCCCACTCTTTTGAGGTTAAGACTTACAAAGCGACTAAAACCTGAAGCGTAATAGAACAATAAGCTGATATAAGAATTTATTTATTTATTTATCGACGGCAATCGCCATATTTACAAATGATGCACAAAACATTTACAGTACGAGATGGATTCAATTTACAATGTGTGGTGTCAAGCAAATATTAGAATAAACCTACAAAAAAGTACTACAGTAAAGCAAAGATTAATAAACCATCTAAACAGAATAGATTGAGACAGAGACCTAACTAATAATTAATACTAAGTATAATAATTTGTACATGCCAAGAATAAATATACATGCTGTTAAATAATACATGCTAAAAACAATTTCTGAGAACATACAACAAGCATCTAAACTACACAACAATGGGCAAAATTCAGTAAATAAGCAAAACAATTTAGCTTGCTAAGTAACAATGCCAGGAACAAATATTATATTTTAGTACTACATGCTGAAACGCAAATATTAGTGCAACAGACATTGTTAGTTACAAGCAAAATGAGACGACGCAAAATATACGCACCAAAAATTGACAACTAATGCTAGAAATACAAATATTAATAAAACAGAATGGCTGCGTTACATTGGCTCAAATAAGAAATGACAAGCAAAGCACCAAAAACATACTACAGACCAGACATGCGACACTCGTTGGCCTTATGATGCACTACCCTAGAGAAACAGAATTGCACACTAATTCACTGATCTTGATCATCGAATAGCTGCCTTAGACGTCTTTTGAAGGTGGTTGGAGAGTGCTCGTAGAAATCAATTACCGAAGAAATATCTCTTGCAGTCCTCAACAGCCTTGAAATCCCGTGATTGAGAGCGTAGTTTGTGGGCTGGAACTTTACATTGAAGGCAGCCCGAGATCTATTACTTCGATGAGGCACAACAAAGTCGACTTCCTTCAGCAGCACTGGACTATCGACATTTCCATTGACCAGTTTGTGTAGAAAAATGATGTCAGTGAACTTGCGTCTTGAAGAGAGTGACTGCAAGTCAAATCACTCTGGAACATCACGGAAACGGTAACCAAGTTTAAGCCCGAGAAGCCGGACAAACCTGGTTTGAATTCTATTGAGCATGACGATGTGAACGGCTTGATGTGGGGACCAAACAATAGAACAGTATTCAAGGAGTGGGCGTACCAACGACTTGAAAAGTATGACTAGAGTCAATGGAGAGCAAAAGCTGCGAGTTGATCGGAGTATGAAACCAAGCAATGAGTCAGCTCTGTTTGAGACATGAATGAGGTGCTCAGTGGGACTGAGAGTCGGTGTGGTAATTACACCAAGATACTTCACCTTTGACACTGTAGCCAGTTTTTCGCCATTGATGAAGTAGGTGTGGTGATATGAAACTGTGTTTCGAGTGAAAGCCATTGAGAGACACTTGGACACAATGAGCTCCATAGCGTTGACATTACACCAGTCGACTAAGGCGTTAACAGTTCTCTGGAGTTCGGCCTGGTCATTGGATGAGATTACTTTCTTAAATATTTTGATGTCATCAGCGAAGAGTAAAAATTCAGCATTGATGACTTTGCCGATGTCATTTATGAACAAGTTAAAGAGCAGTGGCCCCAGATGGGAACCCTGGGGCACTCCTGATGTCACATGGAAGGGGTTGGAGTAACCACCATCAGTTCTCACTATAAGAACACGTTCACTCAGGTAGCTCTCCATCCATCGTAGCAGTGATCCACACAATCCGAAGCAGTGAAGCTTTGCAAGAAGTAGGCGATGGTCAATGCGGTCGAATGCCTTACTGAAGTCGAGGTAAATACAGTCGACCTGTGAAGATTCAGTAAATGCCTTCATTATAAAGTCATGGAAAACAAGCAGGTTTGTAGCAGAAGAACGACCTCGAAGAAATCCGTGTTGCTCGGGTACGATGTATCGGCCAAGTTGGAATTGCAGGCTGTCAAGGACAATGCTCTCAAATATCTTTGTAAGTGCAGGTTGGACAGCAATTGGTCTGTAGTTTCGAACATTAGTTCTATCGCCAGATTTGAAGATGGGCGCTACGAAACTACGTTTTAAGATGGAAGGAAAAACTCCAGCTGACAAAAGTTCCTTGAAAAATATGAAAAGATGGGGTGCAAGCACAGGGGAGCAGTATTTCAGAATGGCGGGAGGAATGCCATCTGGACCGGGTCCTTTATTGGGGTCAAGTTCTTTGACCTTAGTTTCGACATCAATGGCGGAGAATGAGATGTGTCTAATTGTGAGGTTTAGTCCAAAATCAAACTGAAGCAAGGGAGCTTCACCAGTACTGAAGACCGAACCGAAGAATCTTGAGAATAAGTTGCATTTGTCATCAGGATCAGTAGCTTCAATATTGTCAAGATGCATGGTATGAGGAATTTCAGAGTTACTCTTCTGAGAATTGACGTAGGACCAAAAGGATTTCATGTTCACTGGGATACTGCTCTCCACTTTGTTCAAATAGAATGAGTGACATCGCTGGGCAAGTTCCTTGCATTCCATTCTAGCCCATTGAAATTGCGTATAATCATGCATGGACATGGATATTTTATACTGTTTGTGGCGAATTTTCTTTCTTATAACAGCGCTCTTCAATGCATTTGTAAACCGGGGGGGAATTTTTTATCAGAAGCTTTCCTAAGTGGTGAGTTTGACCTTATTGTTGATTTGAGGAAAGCACAGAAACTATTAAAGGACTCTTCAGCACATCCAGATGAGTTCAAGATTGGGTAATCCCTGGCAAGGAGGTTCCCGAAAACGGCATCAACATTGCAGCGACGGAAGTCATGGAAATATCTTGGAGCAGAAGATGGCAATGGTGGTGAAACATCTAATTGCATATTAACATGAAATTGCATATTTTTTTTATTAAAACACTACTTTTGTCAAATTCTTAGCTCTCATTGGTCTAGAACCTGAATTTTAATGTTAATCCTGAACGTTTAAGACAGTATTAAGCAACTGGTTTTAATTTGGTTCACCAAAGTTACGCTTTATGATGTTACTATAGTAAGGTTCATGAAAATAGTCCGATTGAAATTTTAACAGCTGTGAACCCCTTACCACCTCTCGTCCTGAAATGTTACCATTTGTGGTTATATTTATCATTTGTAATTTAGAATAAAAATATGTTTCTGGATCGATTTGGCAACAGCGCATCAACTCTCATCGGGCTATTTTCGTGAACCTTAATATATTAATATCTTTATGGTTGTGTATTGCAATGGTCGTAGGTAAAATTTATTTTGTATTCCCTTATAATTATTTTAATACTACATTTCAAGGTCTTGTCACCCATACCCAGTAAATAAACCAATTGTTTTACTTAGACAAACTCACTATAAAGGCATATTACTAGTAACGGTTGTATTCTTCATAATGAATTTAAGCTACGTAGAAGCCATGGTGAAATGTATTGTATAAATTAATTCATATCCTAAATGTCCCAGGTTCTTCCAGTTACATTGAAAAACGTAAAAAAGTTTATTATAATATAGAGAAGTAAGGTAAATATTTCGTGAATCAGTTTTGAAATCGCTAATTGATGGGTGAGGTGAACTTTTGTGAATCATTTTCATTGTTTATTTTTATCAATTATTATTTTTCGCATTCTCTTTTATTATAATTTATACCGAATGTGTTTTTATAAAATGTCAACACAACGTTAACAAATATACTACAATATATCTATAATTTCAAACAACAGAACAAAGTATGAAATTATGAATTAATAGACAAGGTTTGTTCTACAACAGTCATTACAAAAGTCCAAAAATGCAACAGTTGATCTCGTTACAGCCAATCTCACCAACTTGTTTTCAATTCATTACGTCATCTGGTTGTGCTTACTATTTTATGTAGTTAGATTGGAAGTCTACGATAGAGTAAAAGTAAGTGCTGGAAAGAATAAACTAGATCGCAAAAGCATAAATGTGTTCGAAATTACGAAGCGTACGTAAAAACAGTGCAAGAATCAGCTGTTTTAGGTATCATTTATATGAAGTATGTTAGTGAAGTCAATTGTGTAACTAAGCAGTTTGCTTCACTGAGTTACGAAGTTTCCATCCATAAGTCAATAAATTCTATCCATTGCCTAGAAACAATATTTTTTTAAAGTAAGAATAACAATGTAATCTAAAAATATTTCAACCTTAATTAACAGTCAGAAGAGGCCACTTTGAAGAAATTAACATTGTTTATTCAAAGAGACGCCGTTCGAGTTTTTTCATTCCATCATTTGACAACAGACCGTGACTTTTCTTATTCGTTCGCCAAGGAGAAAAATTACCTTCACTTATTATCCTTGGTTTCACACAATGTCACTAAAAGATGCTCTGCTGCTGACGTGACTGATAATAATAATTATTAGCAGAGTGATTTTAGTTTCATTGGTATAATGCTGTTTAGAATAACTTAAGTGTGTTAAAGATTCAAAAGTACAAACCACGTTTAATACTTAACAAATTACAAATGTTTGTCAACCTCCTAAATAGGTTATAACAATTGAAACAGGTTGGAAATAATTGAGTTGAAAACATTATAAAAACAATGAACTACCACAAATATTTATACGCCATTCTAAGAGAAACTGACTTTTTTGTAAATAGAGTCAGCATATTCGTTTCTCAATTACATTAGGTTTTTTACTAGATATAGTTGCTTCTCTTTTGTTCATAATGGTTTTATTAATCATTTTAAATTTACATGGTCATAAAATTTGTAATAAATTGGTCGAGGAAATTTGATTTATTCTTGACATGTTTATGATTGACGCAGAATAATTAAGATCCTTGGGAATCGTCTGATACCTACAATAGAGGATCATCCAAAACAAATATTAGACCTGTGGTAATCAATGGAAGCAGTACTCGGCCGGATTCCCACCGGCCAAATTCAAATTTCCAAAATCCAATTGGGTATTCAACCTAGTGTACGCTTTTAGCCACCATCGTTTATTAAAAATTAATCACTATGAAAATTATGAAAAGTGTTAAATAAATTACTTCTAAAGGAAGAGACCAGAAAGAAAAACTGCAATCTAACTAATTAAAATTAAATACCTTTAATTTATCTGCATAGTTGTATGGTGACACATTTTCGTCGAACCCTCGCACCAAGTTACTGGAAACACCTATAGTATGTAAGCTATTCGTCCCTTTCAGAGGTGAAGAAATCGTTCAAGTGAGGAACAAGTTGAATCATCATGACCCACAAGTGGCCACCTCAAGAGGCTCCTCTGTTGGATGCTGTTGTGTCCTGTTCTACAATATATAGCATTTGTCTCACCCGCGCCGAGAAGTAGATATCGTTCACATTGAGATCGATCGATTACTCAATATGATTACAACTCATGAGAGCGACTTTCGTTTTAAATATCAAACTAAAATACATGCTTTGATATAACAAAGTAAGCAATTCTTGGCCCATTTGGGCCGCTATCACGATCGAACTGCTTTGAAGATATGCTAAAATTAGCAAACCAGTAAATTTTATAGTTTTTCTATGTTATATGACAAAGTATAACCCTGCAGTCAATTTGTAAGGTTAGTAACGCTCCCCTTAGAATTTTAAATCATTCAATGCCACAAAACGTTTTATTAAACGTGATTATTAATACATCTACTTCCGTCATTGTCATCATCTGGCTCTCGTTTTAAAATCAAACCAAAACACATATAAAAAAATATGTGATATACAAAAAAAAAAAAGACTTTTTCGAAACCCCATAAATAAACATTCTCATTGAGGATGTTTTATGTTATTTTTCCCGCGACCCTTTAACCGATACCATGAATTTGGGACCCCTCCTTTCGTCTTGCGATTTATTAAAACTTACAATTTTGCTCCAAAAACTTCCCTTTCAG
>CM061531.1:128841134-128901012 GCA_030545055.2 Neoaliturus tenellus | reverse complement strand
AAATATTGTGGTAATACGTTGTAAGTCGTTTGTCAAATAAAAGGCGTGTGGCGGAAATTTGTGAGGCTGGCGATTGCATTTCAAGTAGTACTAGGTTTGTGAAAGGATGATCGGTAGGTTGGCGAATCTCATCGCCGGTGCAATTCGCGGACCTATATAATTAGAATTTTGCGAACCTGCAGCGGCGGTGCAATTCGTTAGCCTACCCCCCCCCCCCCTAATAGTGCAGTTCACTACTTACCGCTAGAGTGTACGTAGCGAATTATTCGTCTTACAGGATCATGTTCCTTCTTTTTCCACGTTTATGAGGTAATCCATGCGTTTTTAGAGTCCGTGTTTGTTGCGAACCATCAGTCGTACTGGATCAGTTTCCTTCTTTCTATACGTTCATATGGTTATCCAAGCGTCTAATAGAGACCAGTGTACGTTTCGATATCCGTCGTACTGGATATGTTCCTTCTTTTTTCGCGTTTACATGGCTATCCACGCGACTCAAAGAGTCAGTGTTGGTAGCGAACCCTCTGTCGTAACGGATCATGTTCTTCTTTTTTAACGTTTATAAGGTTATCCAGCGTCATATTGAGTTTACAAAGCGATTTACAAAGCGATTTGTGTCTCAGGTTAGGTGGTTCTCGTAGTGCTTTCGTTTCATTTATCGTGAAACAAAATCGCGATAAATGTCATCTTTTTAATCATGTTTAATGTGATGTACGGTGGTAGCGTCACGCGGAGCCCAACAAGGTGGTCGGAGGACGAGTTTACTCGTATTCTGAGATTCGCAGCAAATGAACTGCACTGCACGTGCAATTCGCCAGCCTCACTCGTGTCAAACTTATGTCTGAAGCGAATCAATATAGAATCATAGTACGTATCGAATAATTCGTCTTACAGTATAATGTTCTTCTTTTTTCACGTTTATGAGGTAAACCAATCGTTTTTTAGAGTCAGTGTTGGTAGCTAACCCTCAGTCGTACCGGATCATGTTCCTTCTTTTTTTTAACGTTTGTAAGGTTACGGTGTTTAATGTTTGTTGTCGGTTTTCATTGCATCTCTGCCATTCGTGTGTCAGGATAGTGAGATTCGCCAGCTTCAGCACTGGTGCAATTCGCCAGCTTCATCAACAGTGAGGTAAATTCGCCAGCTTCAGCACCGGTGAGGTGAAGTAGGCTGGCGAATTGAAGCAAAATGAACTGCACGGCAGGTGCAATTCGCCAGCTGCACTCGTGTCGAATTTATGTTTATTCGAGTCGGGCGGAGCATTACAAATCGAAGTGGTCCATTAGGGAGGAACCATTTAAGGAGGTAGGGTTTAAGGCCAAACGCTGAAAAAAGCTTATTACCGAGATAATTAGAATTTTCTGAAATACATGGTCCTCACCTCGCGACTTTAAACGTAATATCTTCGTAAATATAATTTAGTTCGTACCAAGTCGCATATCGACGTGAACTACGTTCTGGCAGAATTTTTTCTGATATAGGTATTGTCCATTTAAAGGGCCTGATAAGGAAGTTAATTTTTTGTCCGACCAAAAATCTGCTCGGAAAAGGGATCCCTTCTAGAGTTCTTAAGGGGATCCAGTTTAACCTAACTTTGTGACCTGACGCCTTCTTTAACCCTTGTGATTGGTCTATTTTTTGGTGTGTCGGCGGCGGCAACAGTGATTGGGCCAGTTTAACTGGCGTTTACTGTGATTGGTCAAATTTTAGTGGCGGTCAATTCAAATGCAATAGAATGATTGAGTACTCGGCCGAGTGAAGAAGGTTTCATGCTTATTATAGTCACCGACCGGCCGAGTGAAGAAGGTTTCATACTTATTATAGTCAACGACCGGCTGAGTAAAGATGGCGTTAGCGCTATTATGGTCACCGACCGGCTGAGTCAAGATGGCGTTATTTCAGTACGGCCGAGTCAAGATGGCGTTATTTCAGTACGGCCGAGTCAAGATGGCGTTATTTCAGTATATTGTCACATATAAGGGAAAACTGGTTTATTATTATACTAAATGTACTATTGTCGTAATAATGGCTTCTACATATGTTAGGCGGGTCTCGCGTGAGCCTTCTTTAATATTTAATGGAGAATAAGTTGTAGAGTGAAAATATAGTAGGCGAGTCCCGCGTGAGCCTTCTTTAATATTTACTGGAGAATAAGTTGTAGAGTGAAAATTTAGTAGGCGAGTCCAGCGTGAGCCTTCTTTAATATTTACTGGAGAATAAGTTGTAGAGTGAAAATTTAGTAGGCGAGTCTCGTGTGAGCCTTCTTTAATTCTTATTGAATTATAAGCGGTAGAGTAATAATATAGTAGGCGAGTCTCGCGTGAGCCTTCTTTAATATTTAATGGAGAATAAGCGGTAGAGTAATAATATAGTAGGCGAGTCTCGCGTGAGCCTTCTTTAATTCTTATTGAATTATAAGCGGTAGAGTAATAATATAGTAGGCGAGTCTCGCGTGAGCCTTCTTTAATTCTTATTGAATAATAAGCGGTAGAGTAATAATATAGTAGGCGAGTCTCGCGTGAGCCTTCTTTAATTGTTAATGAAGAATAAGCGGTAGAATAATAATAAGTATAATGAGTAAGGAAGAATAATAGGATTAATTTCAACGTTAATCCTCACATAAAAAAAAACGAATTTCACATATTACTGGGAAGTGAGGTTCGCTAGCCTACCCACTTCATAACGCAGAGGGTAAGCTAACGAACCTCACTTAAAAAAAAAAAACTTAGCGAATTTCACATATTACTGGAAGTGAGGTTCGCTAGCCCACCTCCTTCACATTTAAGAGAGTAGGTTTAAGTTTTTTAAATGTGATGTTCACTAGCCTACCCTCTGCGTTGTGAAGTAGGTAGGCTGACGAATCTCAGATATAGTGCAATTCCCGAACTGCACTTTATAACCATTAAGTGAAATTCGCTTGCCTACCTACTGCATAATGAAGTCGGTTGGCTGGCGAACCTCACTTTATAATCCTAAGTGCAATTCGTGAACTGCACTATATCTGAGATTCGTCAGCTTACTTACCTCACTAGGCAGTAGGTAGGCTGGCGAACTTCAGATAAAGTGCAATTCGTGAACTGCACTATATCTGAGATTCGTCAGCTTACCTACCTCACTGGGCAGTAGGTAGGCTGGCGAATTTCAGGTAAAGTGCAATTCCTGAACTGCACTTTATCTGAGATTCGTCAGCTTACCTACCTCACTAGGCAGTAGGTAGGCTGGCGAATTTCAGATAAAGTACAATTCGTGAACTGCACTATATCTGAGATTCGTCAGCTTACCTACCTCACTGGGCAGTAGGTAGGCTGGCGAATTTCAGGTAAAGTGCAATTCCTGAACTGCACTTTATCTGAGATTCGTCAGCTTACCTACCTCACTGGGCAGTAGGTAGGCTGGCGAATTTCAGATAAAGTGCAATTCGTGAACTGCACTATATCTGAGATTCGTCAGCTTACCTACCTCACTAGGCAGTAGGTAGGCTGGCGAATTTCAGATAAAGTGCAATTCGTGAACTGCACTATATCTGAGATTCGTCAGCTTACCTACCTCACTAGCCGGTGGGCAGGTTGGCGAATTTCAGATGTAGTGCAATTCGTGAACTGCACTATATCTGAGATTCGTCAGCTTACCTACCTCACTAGCCGGTGGGTAGGTTGGCGAATTTCAGATGTAGTGCAATTCGTGAACTGCACTATATCCAAGATTCGTTAGCTTACCTACTTCACAACGCAGTCGGGTCACCCAATAGATATCACCCAACCTAGGGGGATTATATTGAGATAAGTGGCCAAAAACAGCAAGAAATCAATAATAAATTACCCTGGGCTTAACAAAACATCCGGCACGTGATAGTTCAGCCCGATCATAATGTTTTCGTTAAAAAAACAGTACGTTATTACGTAAATTGGAAATATTGGATATACCTAATGTTTAAGTCAATTGTCGTAATTCTCTCATAATAATTCATGATACAATACAAAAAAACGATCGCTTCCTACTGTTAGTTGAAATTAATATCTATTCATAGTCGTTAAGGAAATATATTGTGATTTACTAGTTGTATCTCGTGTCAATTGTCAGTTTATAGGTATAAAAATCACAAAGCGTATTCGAGGATATGGTAATCATAAATACTCATCTTCGTTATTGGTAGCAAACCTCTGTTAATTAAAACCAAGATTGCAATGGAATTCACATCACAAGAATATGCTGATATGCTCTTTGTGTATGGTTTTTGTAACGGAAATGCTCTTGCCGCCAGCAGGGGTATGAACGTCGCTTTCCGAATCGGCGCATTCCTTGTCCAAGAGTTTTCTCGAGATTACACCAGCGGCTTGCGGACTTTGGCACCGTACAAAAACAGCGTAATGAAATGGGTACAGTATATGGCGTTGCGACAGACGAATTAATACTTGATGCTGTTCATAATGAACCCGGAATAAGTACTAGAGAAATTGCTAGAGACATTGGTACTTCTAATTGGAAAGTTTGGGACGTCTTGAAAAAAAACCAACACCATCCATTTCATTTTCGCCAAGTTCAAGCCCTCGAAGAAAATGACTTTGGACCAAGAGTGCAGTTTTGCCGGTGGCTCCTGAATAGTGACATGGAACAATATGGCTTCTTCAAAAAGATTTTGTGGTCAGATGAATCGTTGTTTACCAGAGAGAGGATTTTTAATAGTCACAATATGCATCACTGGTCAGAACGAAACCCCAGAGCTACTAAGGAAAGGGCTTTTCAAAGACGTTTCCGAGTTAATGTCTGGGCTGGAGTCATAGGGGACCAATTAATTGGTCCCCATATCTTTGAAGATACCTTGAATGGACCAACATACCTGGACTTCTTACAGCACACCTTACCTACCCTCGTTGATGTACTGGATAAAAATCAAAGAGACGAACTAATATTTCAGCATGATGGAGCTCCTCCACATTTCACAAACGAGGTGAGAGACTGGCTTACTCTCAACTACCCTACATGGATTGGTCGAGGCGGACCCGTCGCGTGGCCAGCTAGGTCACCTGATCTAACGCCCATGGACTTCTTTGTCTGGGGGTTTCTAAAGAGCGAAGTATACACAACAACTGTGGATACTGAAGAAGAGCTGAGACACCGAATCACAACAGCTATAGAAAAGTTGCGAGAAAAACTTTCTTTTAAAGTTACAGTTGGTGCAATGAGAAAGAGGTCTCGAGCATGTATCAGACGTGAAGGCAGGCAGTTTGAACAAGATCTTTAAGTTTTAAAGTGTCAGTTTTTAAGAGTAATGTTTTTTAAGTACGTGTTTAACTTTAATTTTCTACTTCTAATTTGTTAAAATTTTTAATAAAATCTGTTTTAATTGCAAATAATGAATTTATAATTTTTTAGTTGCTAATTTTTTTTGCAACAATTATTTGCCACAAAAGGCTTGAAGGGCATTCTTAAGGCAGATAAGGTACTCCATTGATATTAGTTTTAATAAGTACCGGCAGTCGGAATCAAACCTTTGTGGTCCAACTTTGAAGAACTTCTATTTTAGTATTTATTGTTGGTGTTGGTGGTGAATTTCTAAAAAAGGGTCAATAATTATATTTAATGCCTAATTTCGCCCAGTAGGTGTAAAGGAAATGTCACTTGTAGTATATCATTTTAAAGCTTATGATGTGGGTAAGTTTTGGTGATATTTGACAGTTTGTAGGTTGAAGCATAAAAAATTTTCTTACGTAAGTTCTAGCGCCCTTTTTTTAAATTTCCCAAAATTTTGTTTTCGGGTAGATTTTACAAAGCTTTAAGAAGGCTTAACTGGAACGAACTGTTCTTATTCTGATAGAAAATTTCATGTACTTTCTAAAAATGACATACAAAATGGCGATATGTTTGGTAAATGGCCAGAGAAATTAGATTTTTAAGGGCAATGTCAAGATTTTTGAAAAAAATTAAAATGAGTGCTATTGGAAGGTGGATTGAGATGTAAGTGTCTAATTTGCGTATTTTTGTTGCATTTTGTGTGCATAATAACCCCTTAATTTTTTTGACACTGACTGCCAAACACCCTGTATATAAAATACCCTGTATTTTGATGTACTGCTGCTTTAACGTGGGTTGAAATAGAGACCTGTAACGTTCGCATATAGCTTCTGGGTACTGAATTTCGTAGATTATAAATAATTAAATCAAAAGAGAAAAAGTATGAAATTTATACTTCATTAAAAAGGTCTTTTTAATGATAACTTTAACACATCTCATCATTTAGCGAACTAAATTACTCTGAGTTTAATGTTAAACAAATGTAACATTCTGGTTCACATCAGTTCGTATGTGCAATTTGCAAGTTGAACAGAACACTTGGGGGTTACCTTCACTTCTTGAGTAAGTTATATTTAGTTTTAAAACTTAGAGAACTCATTCGTCAGTGTGTTTGAACATTGAAACTTTACCTGAAATGAACATAAGATTCTATGCACATGGCTATTACATTAATATTACACTATAATTAGATTTTGATTGTGGTTTATGTGTTTTTGTGTTATGGTTTTATGTGTTTCTATACCTATAACCTTTTTTTAAGGTTTTGATTTTCTTTTATTACTATATTGGTACGTTCTAATTGAAACCGCTTAAGAGAAAACATAAAAAATATTGTTTACATTAGTGCAACAAAAATTTCCGTGTAAATGATAAAAATATAGACCCATAAAAAACCTTTTGCCTGATATATGACAAAAAATCCCAATATGAAGTCATGGCATATTTCAATATAACAACATTCAATAATATAAAAATATACAGGGTGTCTTTAAAGTCCATCACCAAACTTCATAATTTGACTAATTGGGTCAAAATAAGCAAAAAAGTTCCTATGAAGGTATGTCCTAAAATGCATATTTACCCAGATATCCGCCATTTTGTTTTTTCCACTTAATAATTTTTATTTTGCTGACGGATTGATCTAGGTACTTCATATTTGGCATGGATCTTTATAATACTAATGTCCATTTCCACAATAAAAATTATTTTTTTTCGACGCATATTTTCAAAATGGCGGCCAATTTAAATTTTTAAACTCAAATATCTCAAAAACGGTAAAATTTATAAAAATGTTACAAGACACAAAAGACTTGACTAATTAAATGATCTAAACAGTGATACCAAGTTTGTAAGGAACCAACAACAAATAACGGAGTTATTGTTGTTTTTCTGCAGAAAAACACTGATTTTGCACTATGATTAATGCCAATTTAGGTTATTTTAAGAGAAAAATCTCAATAAATCCGTTTTTTGTTGGCGGATCCTTACAAACTTGGTTTTGTTGTTTAGATCATTCAATTTGTCAGATTTTTTTGTCTCTTGTAATATTTTTATAAAATTTACCGTTTTTAAGATATTTGAGTTTAAAAATTTAAAATGGCCGTATTTTGAAAATATGCATCGGAAAAAAATAATTTTTATTGTGGAAATGGACATAAGTATTATAAAGATCCATGCCAAATATGAAGTTCCTAGATCAATCCGTCACCGAAATAAAAATTATTAAGGGGAAAAAACAAAATGGCGGATATCTGGGTAAATATGCATTTTATGACATACCTTCATAGGAACTTTTTTTGCTTATTTTGACCCAATTAGTCATATTATGAAGTTTGGTGATGGACTTAAAAGACACCCTGTATACAGGGTGATTGATATAAGTGTGCCAGCTGTTTTACATGGAAACTGTAAGAGCTATCGGAAAAAGTTAAACAGTAACCCCCCTGGAAATTAAGTCTAGTTTTTTATAATGATAATGAATTTTTTTTTAAAGTCGGCCATTTTTCCAATATGGCGGCCAACTTCAAAATTTCTTATGGAACACCCTACATTTTATGGTGTTTTTAAAATTTCCATGTAATTTTGAGACTTATTTATGCTTTGCTATTTTTCTCTAAACCTAACGGTTAGGGAGCTAGAGGCAATAAAAGTTCATTTTTAGTTCCATAAGAATAACATGGGGCACACTTTATCTGCCCATACCACCATTAAACCATTAATTGAAATAAAAAATACTCATGAATAAAATTGTCTCAAGTTTATGTTTTAAAAACATTTTACTCAAAAAAATATCATTCACGCATAAATTAACATCTTTCCAATATGGCGGGCAAAAAATAAGATGTTCAAATTTTTTTGTTATTGTGAAAAAAATTTTCTTAAAACATCAACTCAAGACATTTTTATTCTTGATTATTTTTTATTTTAATCAATGGTTTCAGAAATATGGGCAGATAAAGTGTTCCCCATGTTATTCTTATGGAACTAAAAATGAACTTTAATTGCCTCTAGCTCCCTAACCGTTAGGTTTAGAGAAAAATAGCAAAGTATAAAAAAGTCTTAAAATTACATGGAAATTTTAAAAACACCATAAAATGTAGTGTGTTCCATAAGAAATTTTGAAGTTGGCCGCCATATTAGAAAAATGGCCGACTTTAAAAAAATTCATTACCATTATAAAAAAAACTATACTTAATTTCCAGGGGGGTTACTATTTAACTTTTTTCGATAGCTCTTACAGTTTCCATGTAAAACAGCTGGCACACTTATATCAATCACCCTGTATATTTACAGGGAGTTAGTGAACTCTCAGAAAATTTTAGATTTGTTTCTCAGGTCAAGACAAACAAAAAACATCATATTATTTTCAACAGCCTGACACCTAATTAATATTAAATAGACAATTAAGTGAATTAAGTGTTCAGCCCAAGGTGTCACAGTTTACTGTTTGAAACTAGCTTTTCTGACTGAAATAATTTTAGAGATAACTTATCCTCAAATGCCTTGTGTCAGTCACAAAGTAAGGATTTTCTTTCAAAACTAGTGTACCGGCATATGGGAGGTCAAAAATTACGTCACAAGGTCCACAGAAAATATCTATTCCATTTTGAAAGGACATCTTCGGGGTATCAAAAATGTGTTTGTGACCAGTCAATCCGGGGGCTTTTCCCAGGTGGACAAAATAAAAATTTTGATCAAAAGTCAAATTTTACATCTCTAGGTCCACAGATTTCACATATGCCATTTTGTTATACAAGTTTTAGGGATCACAAATACACCTACAGTATGTGGACAATATTTTCAGAGGCTTTACTCCGGGTGGACAAAATTGAAAAATAGAAAATTCAAAATTTTAAGTCACAAGGTCCACAAATGAAATAAAGTGAGTTTTATTCCTGAGGGATTCAAGAGTGCAAAACACATAGGTGCACTAGATTTTTTGGGGCTTTACCCAAGGTAAACAATATTGAAAATTTAAAAAAATACAAAATATTGACGGTTAGCAACAACATACTTATAACCAGTAGATACAATACAGAAAACATACAATAGAAAACTATACATCTAACCATTCAACAACCAAATAATCGACTATTTTTCTGGATTTAAAGTATTAAAGCTTTTACATGTAATACATATTACATATTAAGAAATCAGGTCATCAATTATATGGCTTTCGAGATAAGTTGCACAATATGTTTTTCTGAGAGAGGGCCACCAATCCAACGGGGAGTGAATTCGCTATGTCAAGTTTTTGTGTCAGTCTCAGGAGCTCATAAATCATTCTTTGAAAGAACTACAACAGCAGCATGTTTCTTCATCTAATTCCTTTTTTAGGTTTTAATTCACATTTTTTTCTAATGGCACTCTTGACAACCCAAACGATATGGAATGGATTTGAAAGTAAAAAGATGTTGAAGCTAAGAAAATATATGTTATGGAATGGTAGTATTAAAGCGTATGAAGTAGGAAAGAGGTACTTGAAGTTTTTAGTGTGGATTTGCCGTTACTTTTAACGCGCAAAAGAAACAATTACCAGTACTCCAATGCAGTTGCTTAATGAAGAAAATAAGCTTGAAAATTAATTTGCATTTCCTCTTGCACCATAACAATAAAATATTTTTTCTCCATACTCCCCATTTTTTTCCTCTCTCTTTATTTGTTTTATCCCTACTTGTTTTCTTATAATCTTTCATTACTTAAAAAAAATAGGCCTAGTCTACCAAATAGATTTTTGTTAATGACTCGTCGAAATAGGAGTCAGAAAAATATTAACTGTGATAGTGACAATAATGACAAGCAAGGCCTAGTAGTGTGGGGAATGCAAGGGTGATATCCCTGAGGACTGTGGTATGCTGTGTGATGGGGCATGTAACAACTGGTTTTACATAAATTGTGTGAATCTATCGGGTGATGATTACATAAGTATAAATCTAATGGCAGACAAGGTAAAGTGGTTCTGCCCACAGTGTGATGAACACATAAAACTGTTTCTGAGGGATTTTAAAGTTACCACAACTTCTCCTCACCTTGGCTCTGATAAATTTGATGAACTTATGAAAGTTGTGTCAGAGGTGGCTACTAGTAATAAAAATCTGTGCAACAAACTTGATCTTTTATTGAGTGACGGTTGTAATTTATCACAAAAACCTTCAAATTACTTAAATATAGTTGAAGAGAACACATATCCTAGTTGGCGGTCGGTAAATAAAAAAGTAGGCAGAGGCAGGGGTTTCCAGCGTTCAAACTTGTATCGTAATGGCCCTGGTAACCGGCCTTCAGATACATCTAATAGGCCTAGTTTAATACAGTCTTCTGATCAATATGTCGATGCTGATGGTGACAAAACGCTCGATCTTGCCACCAACCCATCAAACACTTGTAATGATCGACACCCAAAAGACCTTATTCACTCTACTAGAGGTAATGTTAGCAATTCTTCTCCAAGTTTATCTCGAACCACTAATAATGAGATGAAGAATAAATCAGGGAAGTCTAATACTATTCAAGAAGGGAAAGGTGAAGTATTGATTGGGAAAAAGAAGAACTCCTTTTTAAAATGTGTTGCAGTTCACCCAAGGCCTAGAAGAAAAGCGCTTTTCTTATCTAGGCTTAGTCCTGAGGTTAGGGGAAGAGACATTAAGCAGCAACTGATGAGTTAAATTTAGACTTTGTAACCTGTACCAGGATGAAGACTAAATATACAAGTTATTCCTCTTTCCATGTTGAGATTAATGAAGATGATTTCAACCAGATAATGTGTGAAGATCTCTGGCCTGAAGGCTGCCTCATAGTTCCATTTAAGGGCTCACTTCGTAGAGACTTAATCCTACCAGACAACAGGGATTTTACATCTGCACCAGGAGGAGCTTCGTAACAGAGTCGGTTCCAGAACTAGAGACTCCAAGCTCCTGCAGCGCTGAGACTGGTAGCAACATTTTTGATCACCTGAATCTTGGACATGACATTGATCTTTATGGATCGCAAGATACTAAGGTTGTTTTAGGTTTTTTGTTTTTAAATATTCAGAGCTTAAGAGAAAAAGTTGAACTTCTCTGTGAGTTTGGGGCTGATTTTGACTTTCTTTGTATAACAGAACATTGGCTAACAAGTTTTGAACTGGAGTGCTATGTTCCAGAGGGTTTTTACCTAGGTGCTAATTTTTGTAGGCAAATTTTTAAAAGTGGCGGAGCCGCTATTTTTGGTAAAAATAATTTAGATTGTAGTCCAATTGATTTAGATTGCTTAAGTGTTGAAATTAATTTTGAAATTTGTGGTATTGTTATAGTAGACTTAAATATTCTTTTATTCTCACTTTATAGAACACCTGATGGCTGTACCGATATTTTTCTTAGTAATCTTGATAGGTTACTGGGTTATGTTAGTAGTCCCAAATGGTATGATTATACAATAATTATTGAAGGAGACATTAACTCCGCATTTGATGTCAATGAGAGTAAAAAGACTGTTTATGATTTTAATAATTTACTTGGTCAGTTTGGTTATCACATTTTGAATAATAATCCAACGAGACTCAATGCTTGCCTTGATAATGATTTTTCAAATGTTAGTAATCTTAAATTTGAAGTGGAGATTTCTAGGTTTCTTTTCTCTGACCATGACTCGCTTAAAATTAAGTCAAATTTTTTAAAGCCACCTTGCAATAAACAGCCAAAGGAGTCTGGTCTGTTAGAGTTCTCTTTAAATAAATTTTATATTCCTAAAAGTAGTTTTTCTGATATTTCTGATTATTTATTTGTCATTGATTGGAAGCACCTTTTGTTATCTTCTGTGCATAGTTGTAAGTTTGAGTTGTTCTTTCAAAAGTTGTTGAATGTATTGAATAATTTTGTTAGGTTTAGGAAATTGAAACAAAATAGTAGTTGTAATGATACCAATAGGCCTAAAAACAATAAAGCCAGACATGACAATACCTGGTACACAGAGGAATTGAGGGTGATGAAAAACTACATAGTATATTTAGATTAGGTTTTTAGACACACTGGTAATGAATTGGTCAAGAATAATAAAAATATTGTTGTTGCTCAGTATAAGAAGTGTATTGTAGAGGCTAAAAAACTTTTCAATGACAATATCATTGAATCTAGTGATAATAAAAGTAAAATAGCTTGGTCAATCATCAACAAGGTTATAAAAAAATCGTTGGGTAAAAACACTGCTGTAACTGTATCCACAGACAAATTTAACTGTTATTTCATTGACTCTGTTAAGGAAATTAAAAATAAAATTGTTGAACCACTTGTTAAAGCTGAGAAGTTAGTGAAAAACATGCCATTACAAACTCTGTATTTAGTTGGGTATATGTAACACCAGATGATGTTATTAATGTTACAAATAAAATGAGTAATTCTGATAGCTTAGATTAGTACAATATTTCAAACACATTAATTAAAAGAATTATAGTTGCTATTGCTCAACCACTTGCTTATTGCTTTAATTGCTGTTTGTTTGATGGTTTTTTTCTGAATCAGCTAAAAATTGCAAAGGTATGTCCTTTATACAAAAGTGGGCCAAAAGATGATCCTAAGAGCTATAGACCTGTATCATTGGTTCCTGTCTTAGGTAAAATATTTGAATCTTTAGTATGTAAGCAGTTAATAAATTATTTAGAGTACAATAATCTTTTCTGTGATTCTCAGTTTGGTTTTCGTAAAGGTCGGAACACTGTACAGGCTATCGACTGTCTTATTAAAAAGGTTTTAGTTGCTTGTGAAAATAAATGCTTTGCTCAGGCCACATTCTGTGACCTGAGCAAGGCTTTTGATTGTATTGACCACGGAAAGCTCATTAATAAACTTAAGTACTATGGTGTAGTTGGTAATGAACTCTCATTTTTCCAGTCGTACCTTAGTGTCCGATCTCAGTTAGTTTCGTGTAATTTTAAGGTATCATCTGTCTTATCTATTGACTTTGGAGTTCCCCAAGGCTCAATTCTTGGACCTTTACTTTTTTAATAGCCGTAAATGATTTGCCTTTTAATACTGGGGCTGAATGTTTTATGTATGCAGATGATACAACTTTGCTCAATGTAAACATAGACCTAAATGTATTGAATAACTAAGTAAGTAAAACACTGGAAGATGCATCGGTATGGTTTAGGGCAAATCGTTTACTGTTAAATGACTCAAAAACGAAGCAACTGATTTTTAGCTTAAGGTCTACTCCCTCTGAAGAAAATTCTGAACCAATCAAGTTTTTAGGTATTTTTGTTGACAAACAGCTCACTTGGACCCCTCATATTAATTTTATTTCCTCTTGGCTATCAAAAATGATATTTATATTTCGTATGCTAAGAGATGTTGTCAATATTAATTGTTTAAGATCAGCTTATTTTGCTTTTTTTCAATCTGTATTGAGCTATGGCCTGGTTCTATGGGGTAACTCAAGTAATGTTACAGACATTCTTGTGCTGCAAAAGAGAGCCATTCGTTTTATCACAAATTCAAATAGGCTAGAGCATTGTAAACCCTTAGATAAATTTTTAACTAGCCTATGTGTTGTTAAATCTCATTCATGTCATCTATGTTTCGTCTGTCTGGCCTTTTTTGGTGCTTTTCCCTGTGATTATATGTTATTTAATAGTTTTGTTAAAAATATTATATATTTATTGTTGTTTGACCATATTATATAGTTTATTTATTTGTTTTAAGCCTATCTTGTTTGTACAACTAATCAGCATCTCCAGTTCAAATTTGTTATTTTAAGCCCATTTTAATATTAGTGACTTGGTGCAAATGTACTGAACTTTGATTTGTCCTATTGTACTGATTTGTACCTAACGGAATAAAGTGAATTTTGAATTTGAATTTTCAAATCAATCATGTCTACGCATTCAAAACAAGGTGCGGTAAAGGAAAAAGTTCTAATCAAAACTAAATTTAACGAGCTATGAAAATACAGGATGTCCCGGACACCATAATCTATATATATATATATAAGCGAAATCCCACTCACTGACTCATCACAAAATCTCAGGAACTACCAAACAGATTCACTTGAAACTTTGAACATAGGTTCGTCTTGCCTCCTAGGTGCTCACTAAGAAACGATTTTGCAAAATTCCTTCAGGGCTCCGCACCACACGTCTTCAAAGTTACCATGTTATTCTTATGGAAGCAACATTTGTGTCTTGGAACATATGATTACTTTAAGGAATATTAATTTTGTAAACAGCTGTTCTCATTCAAATTATTGAGGGAAGATTGGTAATAAAAAACTAGAGGATAGTTGCGGCAAGTGAGCTTAGCTACCAAGCTAAACCTGACGGGGAGTGATTACTGACTGACTCATCATGAAATCTCAGGAACTACCAAACGTATTTACTTGAAACTTTAAACATAGGTTTGTCTTGCCTCTTAGGTGCTCACTAAGAAATTATTTTAAAAAAATCCTTCAGGGCTCCGCCCTACAGGCCTTCGATTTTTCAAAATAACGCTATCCGAATGGCCAATTTTAAATACAAATTAGGAAACCTACCCAAATATTGAAATTGAGTTGAAATTTGGAGTGGACGTTCTTTTTTACTAACAGGTGCTCACTACGAAATGGTTTTGTAAATATATTGTTTTTGAAGTTCTTTAGGGCTCCACCCCACCTGACTTCAAAATTAATCAAGGGCCAACGTGTTTTAAATTTGACATGGACGTTTATCTTTGCTCATAGGTGATCAATGAGAAACAATTTTGAAAATTCCCTTTAGGGCTTCTCCCCATAAATTTTCAAAACTATTATAGATCCTACGGGTTGAACTTTAACGTAAACATTCCGTTTTGCTAATAGGTGTTCACAAAGTTTTGCAAATGTAGTGTTTTATGTTCCTTAGGGCTCGGCCCCACATTACTTCAATATGACTGTAGGGCCTACGGGGTTGAAAATTTTTTTTGACTACGGGGTTGAAATTTGACATGGTTATTCCTATTTGCTCATAGGTTCTCCGGGCCTTTTCTATTTAAGAAACCTTTTCTCATTAAGCACAGGTTTTGCGAAATTCCTTCAGAGCTCCACTCACACTACTTCATTGTTTCAATGTCATTCTTAAGGAAGTAGATTTCGTTGCTCTTTAAAAAGATTTTATTACCTATACAGTAAATTCAATCACGGGCGAAGCCGTGACGGGCAACAGCTAGTTTACAATATAACACGACGGGACTCCGGGCCCTAGTTTCTGTCTGTCCGTCCATATGTAATTTTGGCTTAGTTTATTATATCTTTCAAATCACTTGAAGTATTGATTTGAAAATTGGCATGACCATTACGTACGCGAAGAATGTTTTACTTATAGATTTTAACATTTCTACCTTTTTCTGTTTCAAAATGGTGCCCATTGAAAATTTAAAGCTTAAATATCTCAAAAATGTGAGGTATTAACAAATTAGTGTTAGTACTTAAAATATGTAACTTTTAATTGCTTGATCAGAGAGACCATGTTTATAACCATCTGAGCACAAATAACGGATAAGTTGAGATTTTTCTAAACGAAAACATGCTTTTTGTAGTAGTTTTTTTTCCGATAAAAAGTGTTTTGTTATAAATCTCGATTTCTCTGTTATTTATAGTCGCATGTTTTTAAATTTGGTATTTCTGATTGGGCAATTAAAATGTACGCATTTCAAGTGTTTAGTACTACTTTGAAATCATTTCACATTTTTGAGATATTTATATTAAAAAATGTAATATGGCCGCCATTTTGAAATAAAAACGTAGAAATTTTAAAATTTATCTGTAAAACAGTCTTAATGTACGTAATAGTCAAGCCAAGGTTTAACTCAATACCTCAAGTGTTTTGAAAGATCTCATGAGTTAAGACGAAACTGCATACGGATGGACAGGCAGAAAACTAGACATCATGGTTATATAGTAAAATAGGTTTGTCTCGATGCAAAGAACAATTACCAAGAAGAAATACTAGTGTTCGGTACGAAAAATGGGTTCCAGTGAGTTCCAGGACACCCTGTAGATTACTAGTAACATGTTTAAGTCGCCTTTAAACTTTGCATTTTCATTGCATGCAAGTTCATTTTTTATAATACCTTTTTGTGCATTTTAAATTCTGAGCAGGATATTAGTGAGTGTTCCGTCGCAATATCCCGTCATCTGCGCCACATGACTGTCAGGAATTGACGTTTCCGATCAATAATACATTTATACAGGAAATCACATTAGCTGGATGTTATTTTTATATCGAGAACTAAAAATGTTCTACTGTAATAGGATGAAGATATGTTTTATTTAATTATTAAGGTAACACAAAAGTAAAACCCGTAACTAGGGCTTTCTGCCTGAAATTGTACTTAATATTAAACAAATACTTATATTTAGCCTCTGTTTTTATAATATTCCACTGATTTAAATAAATAAATATATAGGTTTGCCTGGCATTTACTTGCTTAAATTAAGTTAATGTTAAGAAATTTACAATTTAAAGTTAAAACAATCTGGTGAGAATTTAGTTCTGCAATACTAATTATATAGTAGTTAAAATACTACAAAAAATATATGAAAATAATTTGTTGTACTCGTAGATATTTATTATTCTTTTCCAAAGCAATTTTAAAATGCTACTGGTAATTTTTATCAGTAATTATCGAACAATCTATCCAAATCTTGGCATAAATGTAGAAATACTTGTCATCTTATCACTAATGAACAAATCTGATTTTACGTTCCTTACAGTTTGTTCTAAGCTCATTGATCAATTATAAAAAGTTTTTGTTGAAAGAAACTGTCAACTAATGTTACTGTGTATATTGTTGAAATTAGTCACCTCTAAACATTTAATTTAAACTTTTGTCGTATTTTAATCTATATGTATTCCTGACAACAACGAAATTATTAAAGAGCGTTATTAGGTATGACCTTAAATGAAATATTATACAAAAATCTTTTGCTTCGAAACCAAGTTCGTTCTCTTAAAAGTTCATTCTTCCATAACTCAATTTCGAATGTTTGAACAAGAAACTTCCGAGATGTTTAAGTCAGAGATGTTTGCTGTAAACGACATGTGAGGAAAAAGTATCAAACAGAAACTTTTTGTTTTGTATTTAAATAAAACTATCATCATTTATTTGTGTGTCACTTTTAGTCTCCAGTTCAAAAGTCGTCTGGAAGATACTAAGAGTTTCTTAATAATTGTGAACATTAAGCTAAGCACCATGTCTTGAGAGATTATATATATATATATATATATATATATATATATATATATATATATATATATATATATATCAATTCGCTGATTATATATTTTGGGGCGCCATCGTGTTGGAAGTATAGCCGTAGCCTCTCTGCGAGTGGAACATCTTCCAAAGCTTCTGTAACATACAGGGTGATTGATATAAGTGTGCCAGCTATTTTACATGGAAACTGTAAAAGCTATCGAAAAAAGTTAAATAGTCTCCCCCCTGGAAATTAAGTCTAGTTTTTTATAATGATAATGAATTTTTTTAAGTCGGCCATCTTTCCAATATGGTGGCCAACTTTAAAATTTCAAATGGAAACCCCATATTGTTATGTGTTTTCTGATAGAACATAAAATTTTAAGACATTTTTAGTCTTGGCATTTTTTCGATAAAACTAACCGTTTTCGAGTTATAGGCTAAAATCCTAACATAAACTACCCAGACATTAACCATTGTATTTTCCGAATACTGTCTGGAACACTGTCGACAAATCAGCTGTTTCATTGTTAGATACTATCACCTGTTAATTAGCAATTCCTATCAGGAGATTATATCTGCCATTTTTTCTAAAATGGCAGCCAACTTAACAAATAAATAAATAAATTTCAAATTTAAACACCAGAATTATTAAATATTTTTATTAAACAGTTTTTGAGGTAATAAAAACTTAAGTTTAGAACTTCTATGTTGCAAAATAATTACATAAACTGGGATAATTAGGGGAGTGATGTTGTTCGCGTCCGCAGCATTCCATTAAAGCTGCACGTACTCCCTGGGTGGTGCTAAACGAACAACAATTTTTGGCAGCTGAACTATCACGCGAGTGATCTCTCAGCTATGCCAGCTGCCAGACCAAATTCAAACGGCCCTTTCCAGGGCCATTTTAGAAATGTAGGCTCCGTTTTAAATATATGTCATCTGAACGTAGAGGGTCTGAGCAAATCAAAAAGTGACTGCCTCAGCAAGATGCTGCGAGAAAATAATGTCGATGTCCTCGCACTACAAGAAACACATGTAGAAGACCTAGAGAACAGTGCGAGGGGAAACATCACAGGATATAGGCTTGTGGAGGAAATAGGACACAGGGTCTATGGTGTGGGGACTTACGTGAGGCAAGACATAGACGACGTATCAGTCTCCCACAAAAGTTGTGTGAACAGCATATTTACTATTGCTGTTAAGGTATCTGAGACTACCATTGTCAATGTCTACAAACCACCGAACATCCAGTGGCCAGATACAGCTCTCCCATCTTTTGAACATCCTGTAGTATATGTAGGTGACTTTAACAGTCATCACACACAGTGGGGATACTCGTCCGATGATGAAAATGGCACTCGTCTTACAAGCTGGGCTGAAAATAACAACCTTTTCTTGGTATTTAATGCCAAGGACCCACACACTTTCCATTCTGCCCGATGGCGTCGTGGGTACTCCCCAGACTTGTGCTTTTGTTCTCGTGACCGGTCAGCAACACCCATACCAGCTTGCAGGAGGGTCCTAGATGCTTTTCCTCACTCTCAGCATAGGCCTGTTCTGATATCAGTGGGAATCCAAATTCCTCTCGTAAGATCTTTTCCTCGGCCTAGGTGGAACTTCAACAAAGCTGAGCGGGAGGCCTTCTCTTCCAGGCTTGACAAAGGCATCAGGTTCATCCCCCCAAAAATAAAAAACTATGATCGGTTCACACGACTTGTTCTGTCTTGCGCTAAGGCGTCTATCCCAAGAGGTTTTAGGAAAGAGTACATACCAGGATGGAGTCAAGAGTGCGAAGACCTTTACAGTGAGTTCACTGACACTGCCGACAGTGATGTAGCGGACCAACTTCTTAACTCTCTCGACAACTCCAGGAGAGAGAAATGGGTGAAAACTGTTGAAAATCTTAACTTCACCCGCAGTAGTCGGAAAGCTTGGTCTCTACTCAGGAAGCTCTCCACTGGTAAGACAAATGAAAAACCCGCAACCTCGCAACCTCACCCTTGTGTTATTGCAAAACGCCTCTCCTGTCTATCTAAACCGGTGCGTACGTCCGCAGATAGGAAAATAAATTTTAAGCTTAATGAAATTAAGGAAAGTCGGCAAGCGCCATTGGAAGTCTCCAGACCTTTCACAGTAGATGAGCTGGATGTGGCGATTGATGCTATGCCAATTGGCAAAGCAGCAGGTATGGATGAAATCTTCCCGGAGTTCATAAAACACTTGGGTAAAAAGGCTAGACAGTGGCTTCTTGCAGTTTTTAATTCCATAAGGGAAACCGGCGACTTGCCTGGTATATTTAGAAGATCGAAAATAATAGCTGTCTTGAAGCCAAATAAAGATCCACAACTGCCAGAAAGTTACCGACCCATAGCTCTTCTTAGTGTCTGTTATAAGCTGCTCGAGAGGTTGATATACAACAGAATCCTCCCTGTTCTGGATTCCAGCATCCCCGTCGAACAAGCTGGGTTTAGGCCTGGGCGCAACTGTTGTGACCAGGTTCTAGCTCTTACTTCCTTCATCGAGAATGGGTTTGAGCGAAAACTGAAAACCTCTGTTGCTTTCTTAGATCTTACTGCAGCTTATGACACTGTCTGGAGAAAAGGCCTTCTCATTAAATTTTATAACCTGATTCCTTGCCCTTTCCTGTTGCGTCTCCTCAACTCGATGCTCTCCAATAGGATGATTAAAGTATATTTGAGACGCAAAGAAAGTACTTTTAGGCAATTAAAAGATGGCCTGCCACAGGGGTCAGTGCTTGCCCCACTGCTGTTTAATGTGTATACTGCCGACATGCCTGACACTTGCTCCTTAAAGTTTGCCTATGCGGATGATATTGCACTGGCTTATCAGCACAAGGAATTCCGACATGCTGAGGAAGTACTAACAAATGACCTCAAGACCCTCGGTGAATACTTTAAGGCCTGGAAGCTAAATCCAAACCCAACTAAAACTGAGGTATCTTGCTTTCACTTGAACAATAGACTAGCCCACCAAAAGCTTAAAATCGTATTTGACGGTGTTGAGCTAAAGCACAATTATCACCCACAGTACCTGGGAGTCACTTTAGATCGGTCTCTCACATTCAAAAGCCACCTACAAAAGACAGCAGCCAAGGTGAGAGCTAGGACTAACATTGTCCATCACCTTGCTGGCTCCACATGGGGAGCTAATGCACAAGCTCTGCGAACCACTGCTTTGTCCCTGGTTTACTCAACCGCAGAGTACTGTGCTCCCGTGTGGCTGAACAGTGTGCATGTCAGAGAGATCGACGTACAACTGAACAGGACTATGAGAGCCATAAGTGGTACACTCATGGCAACACCTGTACCCTGGCTCCCAGTGCTGTGTAATATCGCTCCACCTGAAATAAGACGAAGGGAGGCACTCACTAGGGAATATAATAAGATCGTATCCAATCCACAGCTACCCATCCATGATTACCTACCCCAGGAGACGGGCAGATTGAGGTCCCGAAGACCACCACTGCGGACAGCATCCCAGTTGACGGAGACAAACTTTTCCATCCATACCGACTGGACTTCCTCCTGGGACTCTTTCCAAGGCCGGAATCAATTTTTAATTGCTGACCCAACCTTAGCAGTAAGTGGTATGGATCTTCCTCGGAAGCAGTGGACCGTTCTCAATCGATTCCGCACTGGTGTGGGAAGATGTAATTATTGGAAATACAAATGGGGAATGACAGAAGACCAGTCATGCCGCTGTGGAGCGGAGTTGCAGACTATGACTCACATAGTCAATGAGTGCCCTTTGAGTGCTTTCCCCGAAGGATTGATTGGGCTGCATTGTGCAAGTGAAGCTGGGCTGCAATGGCTTAGCGCCCTGGATTTAGCTTTGTAAAGAGAGATCATAACTTTATGTTTTTTAGTTTAGTTTTTAAATTTTTTGACGCAGGTGCTAAGCACCTCAGTGAATGTATTATATTTTTCTGAAGTTGGTGGCTGGCTATTAATGCCATACGATATATATATATATTACATAAACTTAAGATTTAGCTCAAATGAAATAATAATGTTAACAGCATTTGTGCATTAAAAAAGAGCTAAGTGACAGAAAACAACAAGTGTTCATTTACAACAAATGTTCAAAATGAAACCCATTTTGTTCCATGCAAAAACGTGCTCTTTTTTCGACACTCTTAGTTGCTCGCCTCACCATTTGTCGTGGGATTGATCTTATGATAAATTCAATTCGCTCTCTCAGCTCATGAACAGATGCGCATTGCCTCTTGTACACTTCGTTTTTCACAAACCCCCACAGAACAAAGTCTAACGGAGTGATGTCTGGTGATCGAGCAGGCGACTGTATTGGGCTGTTCGTCGCTATCCACTTGTTAGGAAAGTGCAGTTGAAGTAATTCTGCTACTTGTCCACTGTTATGGGGAGGGGCGCCATCGTGTTGGAAGTATAGCCGTTGCCTCTCTGCGAGTGGAACATCTTCCAAAGATTCTGTAATTGCTTCTGAAAGGAATTCAATGTATCGATGACCATTTAAATTTCCTTCATAAAAGCGAATCGCAAGTACTTTGGATCCCAGTAATGCGCAACAGCAGTTTATTGAAAACCTCTGTTGGGGGCAAGTTTCTACAAAACTGAGAGGGTTTTCTTGTGACCAGTAATGATGGTTCTTCCGGTTGAACATTCCTTTGTTAGAAAAGTTAGCTTCGTCGGACCAAATGATTTTTGAGTAAAAGGTGTTTGAACTTTTTTTTTGCTCGTGATGGCTTGTTTGTTTACTTGTTTGGTTGGAACGTCCGGTATCAAGTTACAGTTAAATATGGATTTTTCAACTTTTGCTGCCTAACCTTGGGTTACATTTTCGCTTGAGTAAGTCCTCTCGTCGTCTAACCAACATTCACATTTCACAATCTAACCATCGTCAAGAAATAAGCAACTTAAATTCACATAAAATCTTCATTTGATTCCTAACACATTTTGTGGCCATCCAGTGACGTCACAGACTAAGCAGAATCCTGCCCGAAAATCATCCACAGCCTTCTCGATCGTGCATCGCTACTCTCACTTAGTACTCTATAAAATCTTTACAAACAATTACCATGGCAGATACTGGTTCCTAAAAGGTCTGTCAGCCGTGTATGAAGAAAGTGGAAAATAAAGGAATCCAATGCGATGGCGATTGTAAGCGATGGTTCCACCCTGACTGTGTAAATATGAGCAAAACCGAGTATGCAGCTTTTGCCAAGGACAATAATAAACAGTGGTGTTGCGCCAGGGTTGACTGTGTTCCTGCTGTCATAAATCCTCTTTCGGTAATGAGCGCAAATATTTCTGAACTCCTAACTAAAGTGTCTAATATCCCTACTAAAGATGAACTGAATCAGGTCATTCACGGTGTAAATGAACGCATCGATGATCTAATGTCAATCTTGTCTGACATGGAGCCTAGGATCACCAAAGCTGAAGAAAATATTCAAATCCTCGAATCTACTGTGGCTGGGATCAAGAATAACTCCAGAACTGTCAACAATACCGAAGAGATCATTTCTGAACTCAACGATAGACAAAACAGACTACGTAATGTAATCGTGTATAAAGTCCCTGAATCTGTCAAGACCAACAACGAAGAGAAAAAATTACACGATTCTTCTAAAATACGCAGTATTCTGGATGGCTAACATAAACCAGGATACGATACGTACTTTCTTCCGTCTTGGAAAACCTAAATCAAACAACCCAAGACCGATTAAAATTATTTTCAAAAGTCATGAATCTGCCGTGGGTCTCATGAAGAATTTCAAGCCCATTATCATCATTGAAAATGATGACTCTCTGAAGGATATCTCTTTAGCCAGTGACAGGACACCCAGGAAGCGGAGCTACCCTACCTTAATTCTCTACGTGAAGAACTGAAGAGACGCACAGAGGCTGGTGAACCTGACTTAACCATTAAGTTTGTCAATGGAGTACCCCGCATTATTACCGATAAAAAACTAATTAGCTTCAACGGACAACCATCTTCGCTTTATTGTCAAAATGTAAATGGACTTAGAACAAAACTCGAAGAATTGAGGATTGAGCTGGCATCCTGTTATCATGATATCCTAGCACTGACGGAAACCAATCTCTCGCCTGAGATATCCGATTCTGAACTGGGCTTCACCCTACACAAAATCTATCGATGTGATAGGAATTCCTTTACTAGTGCCAAAACTAGTGGCGGTGGAGTCTTGTTGGCGGGCGGTCAGCAACAAATTAGCCTCTTCTCTCATTCCAGTTACCCCTGTTGATTATGAATGTCTCTTTGTCCAACTTTAACTCAATTATAACACTTCGCTTGTACTATGTTGTGCGTATATCCCACCCAGTATGAATACAGACGTTTACGACAGTTTTTGTACTTTGGTTGAAGATGTGGTTACATCCCGTAGTAAACCTGGAACTGAAGTATTGCTTTTGGGCGATTTCAATCTTCCTGAAGCTCAATGGGATCTTGACCCCCCCCCCTCATGCCCTACTATATCATCCCAAAATCTCTTACAACTTGCTAGTTTTTTCAACCTTAAGCAATACAATCATATTCCTAACCAAAGGGGAGTTCTACTTGACCTGATCTTTTCAACCTTGAACACTGTTCAAGTTTATGAGGAGCCTTCTCCATTGGTAGTTCCCGACCCCCATCATCCAGTCTTGAATGCTACGTTCACTCTCAACAGTCCCCGCTACTGTCGCCATATATCTCAGGCTTACGACTTTAGGAAATGCAACCTGGATTCCATCATCAAAGAATTACAATACATAAATTTCGACTTTCGCCGTGGATCCTCGTCTGATATAGACAGCAATTTCAACACTTTTACATCAGAACTAAGAAATATCATTCTTCGCCACACACCTTCGAAGAGACCGAGATCTACTGTCTTTCCTGTTTGGTTCACCCCTGAGTTAAGGCAGCTGGTTATCGAGAAGAAGAGACTGCATAAACAATACAAGATGTCCTTATCTCGAGCTACATATTTTGCAATTTTCCGACGTTAGAGACAGATGTCGTGTTCTATCAAGGGCTTGCTTCTCGAACTACACTATTCACGTTCAAAATACAATTCCGACCAACCCAAAGATCTTCTGGACTTACCTGAACAACGTCATACGTCAAGACTCATTTCCTTCAACCCTGCTATACGATAACCACGAAACCAGTGACCCCTCTGATATGTGTGAGAAGTTCGCTAGATTCTTTGCTTCTGTTTTCACCCAACCGTCGGCACCTGCGGAGAGCTTCACATTAAATGACAACACCTCATTGGCTAAAGTCGTGATCTCTCGAAACGAACTTCTGTTGGCTCTCAATGACATTGACGACTCTAAAGGGTGTGGTCCAGACCTTATTCCACCCAAGGTCTTGAAATACTGCAAGCTTATACTTGTTGATCCCTTACTCTTTCTTTTCAACTCGTCACTTTCTCACGGAGTATTTCCAAGTGCTCTAAAACAGGGTCACATCGTCCCAATTCACAAGTCCGGCTCAAAGGAAGAAGCTAAAAACTACCGTCCAATCGTGATATAACCTGCTTTGGCCAAGTTATTCGAGAAGCTGGTTCTGTCAAGGATGGTTTACTACTTCTCTTCAAAGATTTCTACTTGCCAACATGGCTTCTCCTATCGCAGGTCTACAGCTACCAATCTGGTCTCTTTTCAATCCCAAATAGTGTCTACTTTCAGTGACCGGAAGCAGCTCGATACCATATACCTTGACTTCTCCAAAGCCTTTGATAGGGTGAGCCATTCGCACCTATTGGCCAAGCTCAACGGCTATGGAATCACGGGATCACTCTTACAGTAGCTTCAAAGTTATCTCGAGGGGCGGAAACTGTCTGTCAAGTTTGGTGGGACTTCACCTACTGTATTTTTGGCTACCTCCGGTGTCCCTCAAGGGTCACACCTTGGACCCCTGCTTTTCAACATCTTTGTTAACGACATAGTTGACTTTATTGGATCATCGTGCCTTCTTTTTGCCGATGATATTAAACTATTCAGGAAGATTACAACTACTGATGACTGTTTACTTCTACAGGATAGCCTTCAACGAGTGGAGACTTGGTGCGCGTTGAACTGCATGGAATTGAATGTCAAGAAGTGTTTTATAATGACTTTTCACCGCATCAAGAACCCCATACTTTTCTACTACAACCTGAATAATGAGGTATTGGGACGCCCCGCCTCCGCTAAAGACTTGGGAGTTGTTCTTACTCCTTCATTACACCCTGAAGAGCATGTTCACGTCATCTGTTCTAAGGCTTACAGGATCCTCGGACTGATTCGCCGCTCCCTCTCTGGGCTTCATTGTCCGTACGCATTGAAACTGCTCTACTGCTCCCTTGTGCGTCCGATACTTGAGTACTGCTCTGTAGTGTGGTCCCCTCATCAGATCACTTTGAAGAAGGAACTTGAGAGAGTCCAAACCCGCTTTCTTCGTATGATTGGAGTGCGTCATGGCTTCAGGTTCAGGGAGGTTCCTGTGGATCAATTGGCTGATGCTCTTGACCTCCTCTCATTATCTACCAGGAGAGATCACCATGATATTATATTTCTTTACAAGTTAATCAACAACTTCATTGACTCTCCTGAACTCCTTGAGGCAATATCCTTCCGATGCTCACTCCGAACAAGGTCCGGAGATATCTTCTGGCGCAGATACCTGAGGACTAACTATGAATTCAATTCTACACTCGACCGTATACAGCGTCTTGGAAATGGGGTGTCGTCCATGGTGGATTTCTTCGCTCCTTCAGTCAGCGTCTTCAAAAGCAGTGTGAAGCGGCTCTCTCATCATCTGTGATTAATTTCGTTGAACTAGTCATCCTTTTTCTAGTCACTTGCACATTCTTGTGTTTTGCTTGCCAGATCATTTATATTTTTTTGCTTGTAATTTATTTAGTTGTTATTTAGTTTATAATGTCTCATTACAATGATTCTCATAATTCAATTTTCATACATGTTACTTGTTGTAAACTAGCACTATAACAACTAAGTGTTCTTTTCATTTATTCTCAATCTTGCATGTTTTTCTTGGATAGCTCTCACATTAGGTATTACGTTTTGTTGATTATGATGTTACTGCATGTATTATTGTATGATTATTATAGTATATTGTGATTTCGTTCCATTGTTATGATATTATTAGCAATAAGGCCATCACTTTATTTCTCTTGATTTCTGTAAAATGGTTTGTCCGTTGATGCAAATAAATAAATAAACGCTCAGCTTTGTTTCTTAGCCACTCGCAGAAAACTAATCTACGATGCTCGTCACCGACATGCAATGTTTGTACCGGAGCGAACTTGTAACCGTGATACTTGTTTCTTTCAAAACCTTATGAACACGATAGTACGAAATGGACAACAATTTTGATATTTCTCTAATACTACATTCTGGATTGGACTCTACGTAAGCTAAAATTAAGGTTTCTTCCTCTTCTGTAATTTTGCCCTCTCGTTTTTTACGTTTTTTTACAAAAGAACCGTGATTACTTAAGTTTCTTGTTATGTTGGAGATTAACTTCCTACTCGGAACTTGCCTTTCAGGATAGCGTTCTGCGTATAGTTGAACTGCTCGTGTTGAGTTTTTATTACAGCTAAAAAAACATTCAACCATATCTAACTTCTCCTGGTAAGAATAATTCATCATGCACAAGTTAATTACATGGACAGTAAATTAGTTGGAATGAATTATCTATTTTACACTCACTATCTTGAAGATGACTACTGATATAAAATATTTTAACTTATTACTAAAAACTCAATTACTACGTAACAATGTGACTATGTGACAACACCACTTTCTTTTTTCACATAAACATCAATTGAATTGACAGAGGGTTTGTTGAACAGCTGTGAACAGCTAGAAACTGCCAAAACGGTAAAACAGCTGATTTGTCGACAGTGTTTCAGACAGTATTCGGAAAATACAATGGTTAATGTCTGGGTAGTTTTTGTTAAGATTTTGCCTATAACTCGAAAACGGTTAGGTTTATCAAAAAAATGCCAAGAATAAAAAGTCTTAAAATTTAAAGTTCTATCAGAAAAAAATATGGGGTTTCCATCTGAAATTTTAAAGTTGGCCGCCATATTGGAAAAATGGCCGACTTAAAAAAAATCATTATCATTATAAAAAAACTAGACCTAATTTCCCGGGGGTGTTACTATTTAACTTTTTTTATAGCTATTACAGTTTCCATGTAAAACAGCTGGCACACTTATATCAATCACCCTGTATATATATATATATATATATATATATACTCATACAGTGTGAGTTTCTTAAAGTGATCCAATATCTAACTTTTTATTTAAAATGTGACAGTATACTTCTTATGGTGGACCCCCATTACTTTTTTTTTACTTTGCTTTCAGGTATGTATTTCACTTTTCAAAATTTCCCGCCATTTTTCCAAAATGGCGGCAACTTTAAAATTTCTTACCCTACATTTTATTGTGTTTTTGAAATTTCCATGTAATTTTAAGGTTTTTATATTCTTTGCCATTTTTTTTTCTTAACCTAATGGTTAGGGAGCTAGAAGCAATTAAAGTTCATTTTGAGTTCCATAAGAATAACATGGGGCAAAATTTATCCGCCCATATCTCCGAAACTATTGATAAAAATAAAAAATACACAAGAATAAAAATTTCTTTAATTGATGTTAAAAAAACATTTTTTCACATAAAAAAAATTAAAATTTTACTTTTTGTCCGACATATTGGAAAGAAGTTAATTTATGCGTAATTGATAATTTTTATAAGTGAAATGTTCTTAAAACATCAATTTAAGACATTTTTATTCTTGAGTATTTTTTATTTCAACCAATAGTTTCGGATATATGGGCAGATAAATTTTGCCCCATGTTATTCTTATGAAACTAAAAATGAACTTTAATTGCTTCTAGCTCCCTAACCGTTAGGTTTAGAGAAAAAAGGCAAACAATCAAAAAGTCTTAAAATGACATAGACATTTAAAAAACACCTTAAAATGTACGAGTGTTCCATAAGAAATTGTAAAGTTGGCCGCCATATTGGAAAAATGGCGGGAAAGTTAAATACATACCTGAAAGCAAAATAAAAAAGTAAAGAGTCCCCCATAAGAAGTATACTGTCACATTTAAAAAAAAAAGTTAGCTATTGGATCACTTTAAGATACTCACCCTGTATATAATCTGTATCCTATTTTGTATTACAAACCTGGACCCGACTTAAGGTATCTCAACAATGCTACCAACCAATCAGCAAAACTTGAACTTTCTACAGCTTGTTTTCTCTTTTACTGTTTTATGGGTGTTCTTTTTCAGCTGTTTAAAATAGGGAATTCCATATACTGTGCTTTACGTAAAATTTAGTATTTTCCTATACAACAACATTGCATTTTAGTGCCTAGAGAGAAAACTACCGAACGGATCTTGGTCATTTTTGTGTCAGTAGATTATTCGTGACCCCTAGAAGACAAGAAAAATATGAAATATCGAAGAAAATGCCTAATAAATCCTCAATAAAAACCTTAAGTCTTTTTTAGACCAATTTTAAACTTTATTTTGTCGATTTGTTCACTGCTTTGATGGTGATCCATACCCTCCACAGAAATTTGACAACACTACTGATTTACAAAGTAGGGTTAGTAAACAAAGAACACAACTTCAATGCTATGAACATTGAGCGATAACAACTAAAACGAAAACACTAAGATTGCAGCTATTTTAAAAGCAGAAAAATACTTAACAGTTGATTTTTAAAGAATGTTTTAGTTACTATATAAAAGTGTTCACTTATTGTGGGTGATTGCATTTACTGTATTTAATCTTACGATTCATCTTATACGACTTAATTTGTTTACACATGTGTTTACCCAAATATCTTTGTCTAGAACTAATAAACTTTTTAAGTTTGTTTTTAAAAATAAAAATAAACATAATCTTTTGATTGTAAAATACTCATTGCTATTTCATAAATCAGAAATAATAAATAGAGGAACAAAAAGATATACTAAGAACAGTAAAACAAGGTAGGAAAAAAGTGGAAACAAGTGACGAAGAAAAACCAAAACAATTTTGAATAGTGATTAAGTGACGTTAAAAAATGTATATCAATAGGTGAGACAACTGGAATGGAATATAGCAAATGTAATGTAAAAATATGATATAATTATCTTTCGTTTTTACAAACTCCTATACTTCATACATTTCGTGGCATAAAATTTTACTGATTCGGGACTTACCATGGCGAAAATTTTCTTCCTCTGATATCATTTGTTCCCCAAGAGGGTTTTGAATCTCAGCGTTACCCGTATTTCTTGATGAAGTCTGGGGGTACACCTCAACTCTACGGGTACCCCAGAGTCCGGGGACATCACTTTCGCTTGTACTGCCTCTATCATGTGGCTTCTCCACAGATCTGGGTGAAACTTACCTCCGTAGGTCTTTCCTTTTCTTTTCTAGAAAGCCCCTCGACAAACCATGCTACGGATACGCGTCAGTCAACCCCGTTATTTTGAATTTTGTCCGTCGGTGTATCTTGAAGTTGCCATGCTGAATCGTTGAATTCTTTATCGTGGCACATCGCATATCTCCTTCAGAGCAATTCTTAATGTGTCGTACGCCTCTATCCTTCTCTCCTTCGGGTGGGCTCATATTAGTGACCAGTGCCCCGGCTCTCCCGGAGTGAGTAGAGGGACCAGTATAAATCCCTAAGAAAATGGATCTACATGCTTCAAGCGCTGATTGACCAGGTCTAGCCGTTTCCTTTTCAAATCGTAAAATACATAAGGGTCTAAGGCCAGGATCTTTGGGCGGCCTGGCAGGATGTTACTCTCGACTCTAACTGTCGGAGGTAGGCCTCTAACATGTGCCGTCCACAAATGCTCCCGGAAGCAAAGTGTCCATAGACTCTTTTGACACCAGAAATTTTCTCCGCATTTTGAACTAGCAATTAAAATGCCACCAAGCAATACATGCAAAGCAACAAGCGAGTGGGTTAGTGAAAGCGGGAGTATGAACTTACTTGCATTTGAAATTTTGGAAGATCTAGCAAGTTCATAAAGTAGGAAGGTTTCGGGGCATCAGATGTTTAACAAGGTGCCTACGTAAGTGAGCCATTTTTCACGTAAAGTTTAAGATCCTTTGCGTGAGCACGGCGTGAAATCCGTGTATTCTTTTAATTCATCTAAATGGTCTTCCTACGAATGATGATTATTGGCAACGTACTGAGAAATCATTGTCTTTATAACGCGTTTTGCTCTTTCTGTGGGGTTAGACTGTGGGCTATAAGGGGCAGTATGTCGATGGGTGAACCCCTAGTCCGACGCAAATTTAAAAAAATCGGGAAACATACTGGGATCACCTCCGGAGTGCCGTGGCGAAGTAGAATTAGTTGGGTAAATATTTTTGAAACATTGTGAGCAGTTTCATTCTTAAGTGGGGCTAACTCCACCCACTTAGTAAAAGTATCCTGGAGCGCCATCACGAAACTATTCCCCCTTCGGGTTCGTGGTAAAGGTCCAATAATGTCACTGGTAACTGTATACCAAGGCCCAACTAGGTGGCGTAACTGCGTTTTTCCCACTGTCTTCCGCTGTTCCAATTTATACCGCTAACACGTATCGCACCCTCGAACTTATGCTTTTACTTCCCACCTCCAGCCTGGCCAATAACATCTGTTCTGAGTTCTTAATATGGTTTTATAAGCCCCCCTGATGATCAGCAGTAGGGCTATCGTAGTTTTCGCTCAGGACTTTATTTTTTCAGATGTGGGGATACAGAGCTTTCATTCAAGAGTGGTATCATCTATATTCCGAAATATAAATTTACGGTACAGTTTCCCGTCCTGCCGATCCAGGTACCATGTAACCTGTTGCTTGTGTTGGATTTTCAGTAGCATGTTTTAGTTTGTTTTATATCAATCCGAAGAGTCTTGACAGTTTACACCATCCATAGTAGTAGCGTCTTTTGTGGAGTCGTCTTTGGTCGCATTTACTTTACCATCAGCCACATAGCAGGTAATTGGACCAGGCTCTCCGACTCAAGAGTCAATAATTACGGGACAATGCGTCTAACACTCTATTTAATGTCCCTTTTCGGTATTGTACAGTAAATTTGAATTGCTGTAGTTCTAGCACCCACCGTGCGCTGCCCTATGGCTTCTCGGTGGACATAAGCCACGTAAGTGCCTGATGATCAGTTATAGTGGTCGGAATTTCCCAACTGCCCCGACTAGAGCCAAGCATTCCTTTTCTGTTACAGTGAAGTTTTTCTCTCTATCTGACAGCAGCCTGCTAGCATAGGCTATAACTCTTTCAGACTTATCACTGTTTTGGGTGAGCGAGGCACACAATCCAGTGTCAGAGGCATCAATTTGGACCACGAAGGTTTCCTCGAAGTTTGGACATACTAATATGGGAGCCGTTGACAAGGCGTTCTTTAATTTGGCAAAAGCTTGTTCCCGGCGTTCTTTCCACTCCCATCTTCATTCATTCTGAGTATCTTGGTTAATGGGGCGGAGACCTGCTCATAATCTTTTTCACGCCGGGAGAGGTGTCAAGCCGAAGGAGTTAAGGCGGTTGAGGCCGGGAGAAGCGTCACACCGAAAAAGATAAGTAAGTGGAGGTTCAGGAGTGGAGTTCCCTATCTCAGTCTTATTAATTGGTTGTTCAATTGTCATAGGATCAATTTAATCAGGTATCGGATTTTTTAACATTAGACAGATTCTTCTAAAAATTAAATTAAATATGTGTTTGGTTATGCTAGTAAAGTAATTTGGTCTAAAATAGCATCTTAGTGTTGAAGTGTGACGTACCGGGTAGTAAAGGTAGTTGAGTCAAATGATCTATCTTTAAAAACTGTAGAAGTTCCTTGTACAAAAAACTATGTCGCGTATTAAATATGTATAGATGTTCGTGCAGAGTTTCGTAACTTGTCTTAATTGGTCCAAAAAGTACAAGGCCATAACGAGACTTATTTAACACACTGTATAACCATGTATGCCATGCACTTTTGATACAAATATTTAAAAATGTTAGCAGCAGTAATTCAATACTTATGAATAAACAATAAACATACAAGTTCATAATTACTATGTCTAAGTAAGTTCATAAATAGTTATACTACTAGCATATTCAAGCTCGGTTAAGGAGCAGTTCTTTTCTACCTATTGACGCGAAATGATTCTGGTGAGACTTAGTTCCTACTGTCATACTGTCAAAGGGAAAAATTATTTACCAAACCTAATTTATTTGAAAATATTATACATTTTTTATTTTTACTAGTGGTCTTCTAACTAAAGGAATAATAAAGTAAAGGAAAATAATATTAATGCTGAAAAGGCTGCAAATATTTACATAATAATAAAAACTGTAATAGAAATCCTTTAGCTTAGAAACGTAACAGAAAATTAATCGCCTTTAACATGTTACTGGTGGTACTGATTATAAACCACGATAAAAGTTTGTGGGGAATCTTATATTAGCAGCCGCTTGAACTCTCTCTGGTCAATTAATCTGCAACTTTTTTCTCGAGAAAGTTTCTAAGTAAACTTCTGTCTTCAGTTACCTCAGTTCATTGCCAAATATCTCTCTCCAAACAAAAATAAGACTCATTCAAGTTTTATAGCTGTTACACTGGTTCACTTCTCAATGGTCTTAAAAATCAGTGATTTTTTATTGCAAGAATTTGTTTCATTCTTTGGTATCCAAAGAATTATTAAGAAATGTTATCCCGAATAAATAACACAATATGTAGAAAATACGCAGGAGAAACGTCCGGATTTTAAACGATCAAGTCACGAATGTTTGACTTGCAAATTACTTACACAAAGTTTCAAGGAAACAGAAACAGAGAATTCTGGTTGGCTTCATACATTTTGTAATAGTTCGTGTGAAACTTAAGACTGTAAACAACAAAATCTAAATTTGTGTTTTATTTTAAAGCAGTCTGTGGTTGGTCAAGTTAAAGAGAATCTTTCTTCAAGACAAAATTTTTCAGAGAAATATTTTTTTTAAATAGACTCTTCAAGCATCACCAAGGGAGCTTGTTTATTACTTACATATGCTAATGATGAAGAATAATAAAAGGAAATGTGCAATATACCCTGGCCTTAGTTAGTTAAAAACATTTAGTAAGTGTAAATTTATTAATATTAGGAAGTTCATTTATGAATATGTTTCATTAGCTATTTTATTTACAAAAAGGTACCTGAATTGTTTTGAATAACGTTTTTCATTGCATAGCATTAAAATATATTGAAGTTGTAATTAAATTTTGGTGTTGATTATTACTGTTCATTTTTTCCAAACATTTCACTAAGTGAAAAGCCAATATTATACACTGGCTCATTGAAAACAGGAAACTCAGACCGTTCTACGAATTTTCCAGCCAGGCAGTGAGAGGTTTTGGAACATACTGCGCCTTATAACAGAAAAATTAGATTTTCGCTTCATTAATATTCAAAATTTACACATTTTTATAAAGAAACCCATATTTACTCTATTTGATTGATTAAATAATTAAATAATAAAATTATTTAATATGTTATTCAATCGTTATAACCAGGACATTAGTGTTTATATAATGAAATTTGTCAAATTTATTGTGTTCTGTAATTTTTTACTGCTTTTTTTTACATTTGCCTTACTATTTCTGTCATTTAAAATATAGGTACACCTAATAAAAAATATTTTGGCTAATGGGCATTATATTAAAAAGATTCATGCCAAATATAAACTTAATACAACAATCCGTTACATAATATTGATATTATTAATTGTATAGAACAAAATGGCGATTGTGTGAGTAACCAGTGGCATTTAGTGGTGTTCTAATAGGATATTTATATTTATTTTCAGTCCGGGAAGAATGGAAAATATATAGCTCAGGGTGATCTGAATCGCCCTGAATAACCAATTGCATGAATAACTAAACAAAAAGAAGTTTAATAAAAAAACGTATATGTTAATTGTTACCATTTAGTTAAAATTAATTTATCATATCATCAACGTATGATCGAATCATTAGGTTTATCTGTTGAAATAAATGGACGGATTTATTATGAGTTTAAAATACTTAAAAAATTTTAAAATTTCTAAAGTATAAAATTTAAACAGCATTGTATCTAAACCACAATTATAATAACATCGCTCCCGGCATAGTTCAGGCTCTCGAGCGGCGTTGGTGGAATGAAGTGGTTCGCCACATCAAGCGACCTCCACACTGTTGTTAAAATCCTCACTTGTGTATTGTTATCAAACTTAAAATTAAATTTGGAATTTCTTTTTGTAAGCATTTTTTGAAGGTTACAGTTACAATTAAAATATAGTTATGGACATAATTATGTCAAGTTTCTCTACTGATTTTATTTTGAAGGGATGCTAATAGTACCAATGAATTAATCCATCAATAATTTTTATTCACAATTTTTTTACAAAATTGTGCGTTGATCAAGCAAACCTTTTAAAACGTCAAGACAAAATAATTTCCAACGATAAACAAAATTTTCATTCAAAATTTTGTTTATTGAATCAAAATTCAAATTTCAAAAATGTAATTTAATGACATTTGCATATAAAAACTTAAAAAAAACCCTATTGTCTTAAATGACGAATACAAATGAAAACAATACTCATAATTCATAACCAACCCATACAAAAATATCCTCAATGGTGTATATAACTCAATCTAGGAGGTAGCCCCTAAGAGAAACATATTTTTACACAAACTTCTTCATTACCTTAGAAATCTTTAGTAAAGTCAACCTTAGCTAGATCATTATGGAAACACAAGGAAATAAAGCTCTATCAGTTTAAATAAATAATACAAACAAGAATTACAATAAATACTATTGCAAACAGTTAAAAAAAATAGTCAGTTGAAAAAACTAATAATTTGATTGTTAAAAGTTATTATCCTCTTATTTACTTTTAGGCCTTTTATTTATAATGTTGTAGAATTCTAAATTTTAATAGTAGTAGCAAATTGTTGGTTTTGGCATAGATAAAAGGGGTCTTTAATCCGACACATCTCTGACGTCACCTGTAACGTCACAAACATGACATAAATGCTGACGTCACCATGCGTGACGTCATGAGTTCACAAAAAGTCAAGGTCATTCTAAAAGTCGAAATATTTTCATACTTTTGCGGTTTCTCACATACCGATCCGAGATTCCGTCCGATTCATGGCGACTTTGGACGGATCGAACCGAAATTCCGTGAAGAACCACAAAAGAGTGAAGAGGATTAGACTTTTCGATCGATTCTTCTTCGGCCCGCGCAGTACACCGCACCAGCCTCTACCAAGCGAACCAAAACCGAAAAGAAGAGAAAATATTCGGTGAATTCGAAGAAGATCGAAATTATGTGCTCTCTTAAAGGGTTACGGCGTGACTGACTGTGCAATGTCCAACACTCGAGGTACTCAAAGTGGTAGGGATTAGTATGAAATGAAAGTTTTTTTTTATTTAATAGGCAAATTTAGGGCCACATGGCCCTTTCTTACACTTTACCTGATTACAAATTTATTCTTGATTTAAATGTATTAAATAATAATTCAAACAAAATTCATCTTAATCAATCCCTAATAAAACAAAATTTAAGAATTCTACTATATGTGATTTATTTATAAGTAAATAAACAAAAATAAAAACTAAAAATTAAGGTTAAACATGCCTATTTATTCTAACACACGTCTGTCAGCAACTCCGCAAAGACAACGCCTCGTAGGACGTACCGACCAAGGCCATCCGCCCCTTTTGTACATTTTACACATTAAACCCGGGGGCCGCTATCGGTGGACTTTATGGATTGCGTAAATCATTTCAAAGGCAACAAGCAGTAAGAACAAAACCTGTCATTCACCACGGTCCTATGGTGATATATTCGCCCAAGGTGGACGAAGCAGACCTCGATGATCTGATACTACATTGAAAGATAATTTTGAGATCATTTTCAAAATATTTTGGAATTGAAGTTTTGAGTATTAGAAAGACTAATGAAAGAATTTCGATCGATCTCAGGTCATTCAGTTTTAAGTCTATTGAATCAATAAAAAAAGGGTGATATGCTCGTAGTGCATAAGATTATAGATACATCTCAGGAATTTGTCAGAGACCACTGGAACATATTAGATAAATTTACAGTCATTGGTCGCAGAGTAGCAATGAGTAAAGTAAGGAACGCAAGTGATATGACTACGTGCAAATCATATGTAACGACAAAAAATTCTGTAATTTTTTGAGGGAGTTGATTTAAGCGAAAACATTTCTACGAATGTCCACAACTGCGTCAATTCAAGTAAGAGTAGAGTTAATAATCGGTCGTAGTTTTACTCTTTATTATAGTAGGGAAGAATGTTCCCGTTTACCGTTATTGGATTCACTTTATCACTATTTAAGGCGAGGTCACTACAAGGGCGTATTTTAAGGCGAAAATGGTTGAAAGATGAGTGTACAATGGGTATGATTTGCATCATCAAACTTAATGGTAGGTCGTAAACGGGCATGACAGATAATAATCCGTTTAGTCTTGTCGTGATTAAGTCCATGCTTCTCAGTCCATGTGATGATTCTCTTTCTATCTTCATTGATAGTCGACACACATTAATTTATTATACTTATGAGAAATGTGCAAAGATTTTAAGGTCGTCAGCACAAATATGGTATTTACAATCAATGGTATTTACGTAAAGTATAAAGAGCAGAGGTCCATGGATTGAAACTTGAGGTTTACCGCACGTAACTGTTTCCCAGTCATCAACAAGATATTGTTGATCTGTTCCCCAGATATTGTCATCAATCACCAAACACTGCCACCTGTCTGACAAATAAGATATCAGCAATTTAAGAACATTCTGTGAAAACCCTATGGTCATTAACTTTTTATAGCCTACTAGGATGTTGTGATTAACACAATCAAAAGCTTTTGAGAAATCAAATAAGGTTAGAATCGTATCCTGTCGATGTTCCATTAAAAGTCTTGTCTTCTCTGACACGGAGAAGTGTTTATTCGGTACTGTGCGCTACATGAAATCCAGATTGATAGTCAGAAAGAATATTATCTTCAGTAATGAAGTTTGTAACTTGACAGTGTATAATTCTTCCTAGATTTTTAGATAAAGCGGGTGAAATACTGGTCGGTTTAAAATCCTGGCAAGAAGCAGGAACTGAAATCTTTTTATAAAGGACGAATAAAGGCAGACTTCCAAGAAATGGGAAATAAACATTCCCTGAAAGATTCACTAAGTATGTAAGTAATAAAGGGAATAATAGTAATGGAATAAGTAATGGTGGCAAGGAGAATTTCTTCAATCAAGCGGATCGATATTCCATAAAATCAGATAGCATTCCTACGGCTTCGAGAATACCTTCAAGAATTATATTTTTCGCCTTTAAAACATCTGATTGTATGGCAGGCTTGAAACTAAACTCATTATATTCTGATTGTTGGATCGTGGAGTTGAATGATTCGTCAAGAAAATTATTTACTTGTTTTGGTCTATCTTTTGACTGAAGGAAGAAAAGAAACTATTTAACTCATTTAGGGGAATATTTACTGGTTGCCTATACGATCGCTTCCCAAGCCCATACTTTTCACATACCGCCAACAAAACTCCATGAAAGTGTTTTCTGGTTTTGGGACGGGGAAGTTTTTGGCAGTTCCTTATTTTGGTCTGTAGGGAGTTCCAAAAAGGTCTGCACTGTCGTCTTGACTGTAAATTTATTCTAGACCTTTAAATAGCAGTATTCAGTTAATTGACTATTTCATCTACACAATTTAAGTTTTTCAGTGAAATTGGCTGAATATCATGCATAAAATTTACCTGGTTCATGTTTTTATAGTCTATACTCAGTGAATTTCATCTTGGGCTTAGGAGCTTTAATTAAATACGCACAATAGATGAGGTCATGCTTGGATATTGCAGGATCTGGAAATTGCCCATAATGAATAAAGAGTTGGGGATCAGATACTACAATCAAGTCAAGGAAAGAGTTAGACTCGGCAGTATGATGTGTAGGTTGGAGTGGAAGTAGAGTCAGATTGCACGAGTGAAACATTGTAGTCAAAAGACTATACTCATAGTTTTGTTAAGTTGAAAGTAGTTCGGTATTGAAGTCACCTATGATCCAAGACATGGCTGTACCTAAACATACAATTTAAACTAGCAATCTCAAAATCTAATATACTCCCTGTACTCGGGTCAATGGCGCACGCCCATCAACAGTGCATCCGCCCCATACAGGTTAATTTCAACGAGTGAGAATTCTGGCTTAGCCGACAACTAGAAGAAATAGAGTAAACAATCTTAAATGTTATAAACTCCGTAACATACACCGCAAGGCCTCCATCCTTCGCAACGATCCTATCATTAGACCATAGCCAGGAAGATATACTTCATTTGAATGAATAGTCGGCTTCAGCCAGGAAGTATTCATAAATACAAATCAATACAAATAACAGTCACTTGATCGAAAGATTTCTTTAACCTCATCAACATGAGCAGGCCATAACAGAGCGTTACTATGCACCGCCTTTCTGTTTTTTTTCTTTTCTTTTAGGAGATAAGGAGCGAGAAAGGCAATCAGCGGTGGGGAGTATTGGAGGTGTGGCGGGGCGAAGGAGTAATGTGCCGGCCTTCCCTAGGGTAGGCTTCAGTGGTGGGAGTAGAGGGAAAAATTAAACTATCGCTAGGTCAACGAAAGTGTTTGTATCTCTATTCGGTGACCTTGGGGACTTGTAAAAAGCTTCCAAACTGTTTGCAATGTTAGACTAGTTAGCAATGTATAGATACCATACCTTAAATTAATATAATTTAAAATATAATTTTACGTAATATTGTATTACTTGATGTAAGCCTTTTCATTTAGAGTGCTGCAGTATGAGTAAAATTTGGTGTGTGAACTTTTTATGTTTTCAAAGTATTAAATATTAGATAATGATAAGTTTTAAACTTCTCTAAGGACACAAATAAGCACAAACAATAAGTTTGATAAACAATAAATTATTACGTCACTTGGGTTGAAACTTTCGCTTGTTAGATTTTCGAAAGGTATTACAAAGAAAGTTGAAGAACTCCGGCGCTTAATGGATGGACGCACTGAACTCTTTCGTTAAATTATTTATATTTCTGTACACATTGTAATTTACTACAACACTTATCCTACTGTTACCTGGCACATAAATCTTTTTACAATACATTGACCAGCACCGCAATATTCCAACAGCCGTAACGGTGCTAGGTGGTTTTACAACACTGTAGGAAGTGACCATAACATCAAAACATTCAACCGGATCTATTCGCGTGAAGCGGCGAGATAAGCTTAGCTGTTTTATCTGAGTGGCTACATAAATTTATACTTACATTTGTGTTGTGTTCCTAAATACTTCCTGAAATATCTCCAATTTACGTAAAACCAAAATCTTAACCATGTTGAAGAAGAATTTCATTCAAAAGATTTTACAGTTATTAAATTAAACAATGATTTTTAAATGATAAAAAACTAATGAAATGAAAAATATTGTATTTACACTATATATATATTTATTTATTTATATAGCCTGTATATGTACAATGGTACACGGACATTTTATTTTCATTAAAAATTCTACTTAAATTGAAAAGTATAGTGAACAAAGCTTTGCTCTAGAAACCGTGTATTGTAAATGTAACAGTTTTGCCCCAAATTCTTTTCTTTTGGAGAACAAGTATTTGATTATCGATTTTATGAAGTAATCAGGATATTTTTAACGTTTCAATGTATTAAACTACCATTGTTTTTCACCTTATGTAACGGTTTCCTACTTTTGTACGTGGAAAAATAATTTATTACCATAAACACCATTACAAACTTTTATCGTTTAATATAGTAGGATAGATTTTGTGAATTTGCCAATTTTCTTTCGCTTTTTTCTTTACGATGTTGTAAAATACAACACCATATTATGTTAAGAAATTAAGTGTCTTTAATAAGCTCTTGGTTTAGAAAGAATCATTTTTGTCAACAAAACAACCCCAATGCTACTTATAAAATTATTTTTATTTTCTAATCGCATATCACCACGATCCATTCCATAAAATAAAATCGTTAAATTTAAAGCACCAACTGGCTACATTGTTCAAACATAGTATTTACACATTTAAAAATTTGTTTAATCGTATGATTGTCCCAAATGATTTTCTTATAGAGAATAAATATTTAATTATTTGCAATGTTAAGAAATAAAGCAAGATTTTTATAGTTTTTTTTATGAATTGAACTACCGTCATTAAATATTTAAGAATAGTTATTCACTTCCAATACCTGTTTTCCACTTGTGCCTTTGAAAATACTGTCAAACGCCCGAACTTTTCTCGTCATGGTTAGAAACAAGGGACTTTTAAAAGAGTTTTATAATCGATTTATAGCTCCAATGCTTTTCTCATAGAGAAAACAAATTTTAGTATGGATTTTACGAAAAAATTAGAGTATTTTGTATGTTTTGATGATTTATACTGCCACTATTTTGTACCCAGGAATAGTTGTTCGCCCTCCGGATTTTCTGATTGCATTTTGGGAAATAATTTGCAACCACTAATCCCTCTCCAAACATTACTCCTTTAACTCCTTTCTCCTTAACACGATAAATAAAAGTTACGGAATAAGTGGTCACAAATTCAATGAAATAACTGTAAAAAGACGAAGATGATCTACGAGAAACCCCATGTATGAGAGGAAGGGATGACTTATCTTTGTTACGCGAAAAAGGTAAGAAAACTAGAATGATATAAGTATTAAAATTCACACATCAGAAATACAAATTACGTAAAAACATTTGCGCGATAATATAAAATTGGATTAAAAATCCATTTGTAACAAATAACTCTTGAAAACTAAAGAAATACCAACTGAATGAGGTATTCAATATAAATAGTGACAAAAATACTTTAGCAGCTAAAAACGTGTTTTGTTTATCGATAAATTACCATTTTAACCTTTTTACTTTTATACTTTTCCAATTAGCACCCTTTATCTCCCTACCAAGGCCCATAGTAGAACCTACTGTTTTGAACACAAAAATACTTAAAACCTTATACCTTATTTCAAAACTACGAACTAAGGTGAATTTTTATACGATTCAAACATTAAGATTGGTAAAAAAAACAGGGGGAGTCGTGTCCTCAAAATAAAACTGATTTCCGTATAAGGATTTTATGTTAAACATGTTTAGGGAGTTTTTTTTTTTTATTCATTGTAAAAGGCTTTACATAAATTGCTTCGTAACTGCATGAATGATATTTCATTTCAAATTTTACGGCGGCATCGCACAATAAACTCTATTTATGTCCAGTGATCGCAGTTGGTCGTTACAACTGTATCGGCACTTTTAACTCTACGGGTTTCTCTTTGTTCCGTTTTTGTACAATCGAGCTAATAGGCACAATAGACAGGGTATAAATATTCCAGTAATCGATCGCTTGGAAGCTAGGTCATAAAGGTAATGAAAGATTGATTATCAATAAAAACATATTTAACAAATAAGAAATAATAGGATCTGTAAAATTCACATGGTAAAACTTCAACCCTAATTCAATTAATAAACATTAGAAAAATGAAAACGTTCTAAAAGCCTCATTAGAGGAAACGTCTAGTGGAATAAATTACATTTCCGACCAAATACTCATGAAGAATGATTTTAAATCCATTTGGATAGATTTGGCTTTTAACATTGTAAGATACGTTGATGTAAAACATTTTTTTCTCGTGTGATAAGGACCCTTTTTAAGCTAGTTTATGTGTGTTGTACTGAAAATTTACTTCACGGCGTTAAATTTACTTTAAAGCTCGATCGAATATTTTTATAATGTAGATGATTTCAGATACTCAAATTTTACTACAGATTGAGGGATAGCCACTTTTACGACTCATTGCGCCTTCTCCCTAACCAAAAAGCCTCCCTGTCAATACTTGAACCAATTCCCATATCAATGACGTTGACAATAGACGCAATATTCGGACATAGGCGGAAGAGACGACTGGGTCGCTTGTTAAGCTGTGTCCGGCCCTCCATTCACACAGCTCCGAATATAAACGGTAACCCGGGGATACTGATAACCTCAATAAATCTCTTAATTCTCAAGGAAAAAATTTTGATGAAGAAAACCTCATTTGTTAAAAAATACCATAACACACGCTCAATTAGATTTAAGAGTTACTGTCAAAATTTTCACCATAGTTAATAAGCTAAACACAATTCTCATTATAACCAAAAATACAAGTTGGAAGAGATATTAATTATATATTGAGAAAATTTTGATACAGTTTAAGCAGTTTTTGGTGACCATGGAAGTCCGCACAAAACCTGTCCATCAGCAAAAATTATCGACGCGTTATTAATGCCACAATGAAACTCCGCACCAGAATGGTTTTTCAGTGACCACAGGTAGTATCCCCTCCACAGCGCCGTCGTACCCTACTTCTCTTTTCATTTCCCCCCAGCAAGGGAGGTGAAAGGAGGTACTAGGTGGCAGGTGCGGACTTTCATGATGTTATGGCGGCTGTTTCCTAGACTGGTGCGAACTTTCATTTTTTATGGCGACTAAGAACTGGTGCGGACTTCCGTGGTCCAGCAGTTTTTAAACGCCTGGTGTCCAAAAAGATTCGCAAGTGGGAAGCATCCTTGTAAGAGCTTCTAGAACTCATGTTGCACAGTTACAGTAATACGATATACATCACAAACTTTTTTCTTAAAATGTAAGAAAAGAGAAAATAGATCTACCATAAACAGTGAAATAACCACGATAAGTATTGAATACGTGATTATAAAACTCAAGTATCTTTACCTTAAGAAGCAATATACCTGGTTCAACTTATTATAACCAGCCGTTCAAAAATTTAAAATTATTCTTTGACATATACAAAATAGCGGCAGTGTGGTTAACAATAGAGTTTTGGAAATTTTTAATATGATATTGTGGCTTGTCTATAGGTCAGGAATAATAATACCTGACAAGGTCGGTAGGGAGTTCAGGAACACCCTGTATAGTTCTAAATATTTGCGTTCTGTAAAAAACTAGAGCAATGTTGATGTTAAATTGATGTGTTTTAATCATACAACAAACCGAAAACAATGCAGCTGAATGAAGTAATACTTGAGGGTTTTTTTCACAAAAGAAAAATTATTTTAATGTAATTTCATTACTTTTTAACATCTTATTCAAGTTATGTTTACAGTTTAATTTCGTACGTGTACCAAAATGAAATATAAAACTGAGGAAGGTCACGATGAAAGAACAATATCATCTTGGGTGGTTTAATATTAAAACTTCAAAACATTTCATCCATGGGAATTTCTTTCAAACGGATAGTGTTTTCTCTTATTAATAAATGCGAGTTTCAATCTTTTTACCATGAACTTATATTTATACTAATTGATCATTGTTTTTAGAAGGTCCGTTGTACATTCACCGTTCTTATTATTGATCAATTTGACGGCCATTGTACTTTTTTTTAACTGATTGGTAATAATTAGCATACTGGATTATTCTGTATGCTGAATTATGTAGTACCCTATGGTAATTATTAGCATAAAGCGACTTGAGCATTGGGCACTCACACGTAGGCCAAAGAATTCTTATATGACAACATACATTTTTTAAATCTATATTGTTTTTTGGCAACCCTCTGATTTAAAAGTTCCAAACAAGTTTGAGTTTGATCTTTTTCCGTCAATATATTACTAACAAATTTATCTGATTCGTGTGGTTTACGTATAATTTTACTTACTTATACATAGGTCCTATTTAATATTTTACAAATTTTCTTTATTATTGGGTATCTTTTGTTTTTGGATCAATCAACTACTTAACGAAATGGGTAGGAATGAAATTAATTAAAAGTCTTACAAATAATGATTACTACGATTACGATTGTGATTATGGTTTTGAGCCACGTTATCTTTTTTAAAGTAGAGGGAATGATGTATTTAAGCACGAATAAAAATTGAATAGTGTGGGGCTCAGCTTGTAAACAATGAGCAAGTAACTCAGTAAACCCCCTGCTGGCCGAGGAGTCCCAGCCCGAAAACCTTTTGCTTAACTTTGGCCGCGTGTCTGAGCCCTGACGGGTCACGCCATCTCCAAACAAAAGCGGGGGGGATCACCCAGGCTTACCTCGTCTCGCTTCCCACCAAGCACCTTTTGGACGTGGACGACGACTTCCCTCCAAGCATCTTCGCCTTACAGCATCTTCCTTACCTTCGTTATGGTGTCGGGGGTGATGGCCCCCCACAGGATAGATGATCAATCTTCGGCAGAACGACTGCATTCGATGAAGGAGTGATTGGACATCATCCTCCTCCCCACGTGCAGTACGCGCAATGGGTTGATTCTACCCCATCATCCGGTACAGGTAAAGTAGCCGTGTCCCATTCAAAACTGACCCAAAAAGATGTCAACTTCTCCATGGGTGTGGTCGACCTAGTTGCTGAGGTTTCGGATCAAGTCTTTAAAATGATGTATCATATGACGTAGGCCAATAAAGTTTTTTCCAAGACTTCCTTTAGGGACGTCCCTAGTGGAGGAAACTCCATTGGGCTACGTCATATGATACATCATTTTAAAGGACTTTGCATTCAAAGCAATTTTCCACAAACCCCACCTCAAAAGGTCGAGTGGATCGGGAGTTATTGTTTTTTTTTTAATTCAGCAATATGAATTTGATCGCCTGCCATTTTTGACTCGATTATCCTTTTCTAGAGCCCTTTGATTTGATTTGCCTATTGACCTATGCTTACATTTAAGAATTTCTTCTATCTCGTCCCCCCTTTGAGGTCCAAGGACAATAAGTACTTTAGGAAAAATTCTTAGTCACTCAAAATCGATTTTCAAAGTTTTGGTTTTGTTACTTAAATACTTTTAAAAATATTAAATAGTTTCCAGACTTGTTTCCATCCTATATATCCCGATCACAATAAGGTTATAACATTTATAAAATCAAAGGCATCTACTTAATTTTTAGAATTTCTACCTAATTCCATGGTACCACTAAGTCATGGTGTATTTGTTGAGGGTGCCTCAGGGACCCTCATTTCTAACCTTATTATTATTATTTAAGGTCAATTTCTATTAGAAGTTGAATATTAGTTTTAAAGTTTGCAGTTGTAAAAATTTAAAATTATTGCGAAGACTCAAGGTTGTCTTTTCGACGATATAACACTTAAATTTACCTAGTAGAGATCATATCTTATTAATCCTAAGCTAAGTTGGCATCGTCTAGCAACCCATTTACCAGTTCGCATTGCACTTTATTTGATGAATTATACCCTTTCATCGCAGAATCGACTCTGTAACGAACAAGTTCAAAGTGCTAGTTACACAAACATGGATGGTTCCACGGATTTGTGGTTTTCAACCGAGAGTGTTTCAAAGAGGCTGAAAAGTCGTTTCACTAAAGCACATCTCATTCATGCCGAAGTTTTCATTCAATCGTGACTAAGTACCAACAGAGACACAATATTAGGTTTCATCTAGAACATTAGGTTTCATCTAGAACATTTATAAAATGTTATGTTTAATACGATAATTGAAGAGTTGAAATTTTAGCAAATATTTATTATATACAGTAATATATAAGCAATAAGTCTATATCTTGTCAAATGTTAATTTATATTTTGTTTTAATAATTTGTTAATACTGTAACTTTTTCACAAAAATATTTTAACGCATTCTTTATTAGCAAAAATTAAAACATTTTTACGTGCATTATCGATGTTAAATTTATTTGCTGACTAAATTAATCAATTACAAATTTATATGAGACTATTTACGCTTGGAGTTAGTTGTAACAATCATTACTAATTAATTAATAGTTATAGCTATGGTGAACATAAGAAAATCTTTAGACACAGATAAAAACGAGTTACAACTTAAGCTCCGTTAACGCCGTAAACTGCAATAGCAGTAATCAATTCTTGGAGCTTAGCCTTCGCAACAGTGGTAATTGAGTTGTAAAATGCCTATGTAATGCACGGGGCATTATCTGACACCCGCTGTTGCCTCTCAATATCTGTCTCCAACACTGGACCTGCAGCACATAGGTTTCTCTAATATATTTGTAACAGTTTAAACTAAATTACATGTTTTACATTCCTCTTTTTTTGTTTCTTAATGGGAGGGATTCCTTCTTCTTTTATTTCTTTCTTTCTTTTTTTTTGTCATAGATGTAGGCATTTCAGTGAACACCCCAATGCTATTTAACGCTAGGTTTCAATATTGTAATTTGGAAACTTAGTACAATATTGAACTTGTATTTTTTAATATATATGAAGAATATAAAACCTAAACTAATATTTTGGTGCGATAAGTAGAAGACGTTATTGAATATGTGTTATTAAATGATTCATGGTTACTGTACATAAATTATATTTATATTAGCTTTGAAACACACTTTTTAAAATGTCGTAACATAAAAAATACTTCTTAAAAATATTTTAGACCTGGGTGACACCTAGGATAAAGATGTTTTAGAACGTCATTTATTAGAGTGTAATTTTGTACCGGTACTGAAATTTTAAATGAACATCCTGGTCAAAGGTTGCAAGGAGTGAAAATTTAAAACCATTACCATGATTAATGAAAAATTTAGGTGATCAAAGGGACATTACTATTTGTTGTTATATTTTAAACAATAGACAAAATTGTTTACTTATATCTCTAAAACAAAATGCAATAGAATGGATAATTTTGTAATGAATTCTACGAATAGATTTGTTCCTCTCTCTTCCTGCAGTCCAGGAACTCTTCGATGGAGTGAAATGGCCAGTTCGTGAGGCATTTGGTCAGTGCTGACTTCAATCTTTTACCGTTGAGCGTTTTCAGATCTTCTGGTAGAATTTTGTAGAGTATCATACCCAAGTGTAATGGTTTCCTCTCATAAGATGCAGTGTGGTTTAGAGAAAGGTGGAAGTTTGATGCATGCCGTGTGTTACATGATTATGAGTGTGTGTCGTGGTCTCGTATCAGCTGTTCTTTTGATACATGCAATATGACTTCTTGATGTATGGACCGATAACTGTTAATACGTCCATGGTAGTGAAGGCATTTCTGCAACTCTCATTGGGCCAAGTCCTACTAAAGTCCTTAAATGATCTCTTTTTCTCAATTGAATTCAATCGATTAAATATTAAATATTAATTCAATCGATTAAAAGGTGGGACTTTTTATAGTTATTTATCAACAAAAACACTTTTGGGATTATAAGACTTATTTATTTTGTCATTTATATTGTTAGTTTGTAACTCAGGAGTGTCACATATTATAAATGTGAAGGTAAAGTTACCACTCGTTACAAATGTGCGTCTCTAACGACTGTGACAACTTTGCGAAAAACTTTGAGAAAACGTGTCACTTTTATATTTTTTTCTTTACCTTTTTATTATTAATTACCTCTAAGTTGTGTTATAAAATTTGTTTAAGATAACTTAAAATCATAACATATACGTTAGTAACACATTCTATAATAATTTAATTAATTCCTCTACTTTCAACAAGCTAACAAGCAATAATCCAGCACTAAAATTTTTAAGTGGGTACTTCTATTGTGCGTTCAGATTATAAGCTGCAAGCAATTTTCGTCAGTTCACTGTTTCTAATCCTTTCAAACTACCTATGTTTTTACAGATGACTTAAGGCTGTATTCCCCAGCGTAGTTTAAATTAAAACTCAATTGGCTATTCAGATACTGTCATACGATTTAACACTGCAATATTTCTGGATTAGTTAAAGCAGAGTTAGGTAAAAATGCCCCTAAACCTACAATCTATTTTAAATTACACCTACATCAAATTATGTTTTATATAGATCACACAGGTAAAAGGTTTCCCTGTAATGTATAATAAAATTTATCAATTAACTATTGAAAAGCTAAATTCGCAATTCGTTGTTGAATCATGACACATAAATTCAAAGTACGGACATTATAAATCAAATTAAGGGGGAAAACTGTGATAAGAAATCGTTAAGTTTACGGAAAAATACTAAACGATGATTTAACAGTGACAAAGGCTTTATCTTCAAAACTTCTTTTCTTTTAAGTTAGAAACTTGCACTTTATTCTAACCTAAAACTTGCATCCTTAGCAAAAATAATCTATAACCCTGATATAGACAATTTCGATTAAATTATATAATCATCATATCCAAAAAAGAATTGAAATAAACCTTTATCATAAACTTTATGTCTATTTTTATCACAATTGGCTTAATATTACTCAACTAAATAATAATAAAGTTATTATCAATCAAATTAATAATGGTGTGATCAAGTACAACATACGAAGAACTTTAAAATAAATTATTACTTACAGAGAGAACAAATTTTTAAGGTGACACTTTTTTTAAGTTAGAGCTTGATCTTCTAAAAGCAAAATTTTATTATAATTTGATTTCTCATTCGGATTTCCTGTCATCACCAGAGTCAGACAGCTCCGTGGCGCGGTAGAAGAGCCGCCAACTCAGAGGTTCCCACCACAACAACTTATATTGGGTTTGGAACTCGGCTAACACACTGAGAGTTCAAAAAATGCACACAGGGGAGGTTTGCCATATCATAACATTGGATCATAAGTTTGGCATCCTGAAAAATAAACTGAGTTACCAGTTAAAATTTTAATATTAATCTCTGGAACTTCAGTTTAATAATATCCTTTGATTAAAAACATTCTTTACTTAAATTATGTGTGATTAAACCTCAATCAAATTTAGAGTAGAGAAAATACCTTAGAATGAATTTCAATAAATTAAGCACCAATTTATTCATCTTCAACTCCTTAGTTTTCAGCTATTTGGAATGTATTTATAGGATAATTTTTAATCGACAAAATTGTGACATTAGTGAAGAGCTTGTTTTTTTGAACAATTTGTAATTATTAACGCCTGGAAAACTTCCTAAAATCATTTTCATGGCATTTATTGATGTAAAATATTGAGTTTTTTTTTTTTTTTTTTTTTTTTTATACAAATGATGGGGGACGACACAATGTCATTCATACAGTTCTGGAGCGGAGTGTCAAACCATAGATCACATAGCCACAGACTATGACATTAAGGTTAATCCGTAAGAATAACATAGGGTGAATGAGTAAGTAGGTTTTCTGCTACAAAATAATAAAAATTTGTTTTCAATACATTCCCACCAATTGTAACTATTTACAAATCTCTATTAATAGAGTTAATCAAACCTAAAAAACCCATTTTGAGGGCATATACTCTACTAATCATATTTATGCCTAGTAGGCCTATAGCCCAGATATGACTGGATTTCGAACTCTTGAAAACTGTTACATGCTTACACATTTGTATTTCATTAACAAATATTCTCACCAAGCCTTCACTACTTAACGATGACAAACCTTTGCTATTTGACTTAACATTTTTCGACAAATAATGAGAGCAACTCAAAGTATTGTTCTCCTCTATTTTAAAAAGTACTTTAATAATACACTTTTAACACCTACATTCAATACATGAACGCAAAAAAAAAAAATAAATAAATAAATAAAAAATACTGAATGATGCGAACACACGAGGTGGATCTTGCAAGATACCTAGATACCTTGCTGGACGTCCACACCCGCCAACCTCACTACTAGGGTGACTCACCGCCACCGCCGCCATATTGGAGTGGACGAGCACGGGACTGAGTGGCTTCGCTCCCGCGCCTAGATTGACATCCTGTTGGTTGTTTTTCGCGTGCCGTGACTGCAGTGCAGTGTCACAATCAATGTAATGCCTTACCACTTAATTGTGTAATGCGTTTAAGGTACGTCGCACAATCTTTTTCACAAAAATTCCCCTTGTGTAGATACAAGAAAAATATATAAACAGAACTGTCATCATTATTATATAATATTTAATTGGTTATAATCTTTTTTATACGCCAAATGTGATTTTTTACCGCACATTATCAAAATTAAATTTTGTCTTCATTATAAAATTCAACGTTTTCTGTGCCATTAAAGCTTTTGCAATTTTTACAACAAACCTGTGTACAACAAATCTGGGGCTTCATCCGGGTTTCTTATAAACTGTTTCAAATTGTTAAAAAGTAGTATTGATTAGCAAAAAAGTAGGAATACATTAATTTGTATGACTATTATCAACTTAAAAAATTCAGTAGGAAAAAGTGATAAAGTAGGAATAGAAAGTCTTCTTTATCACTTTCGTCTAAAATACGAGCAGGATTACGAAAAAAATCTAACCTAAGAAACTTAACCTCGCAAAAAGTTGAATGCTAATGGACCAGGCAGAAGTTCAATCTGCTGCTAATAACGGTTCTTTACAAACTTTGACTCTCAAAACTTTTCATTCGGTTTTTATGTCATACAAATTTATGCTTTCACTCTAGTCACAGATTATTTCTTGTTTATTCTCTAAATATAAAATAATTCGTGCATTGTGGTTGAAAAAAGTCTTTATTATTTAAAGTGTGGTATTCAAATGAAAACTTATTATCTTTTTTTAATACGATTGTGGGGTATAAAAATTTTATTTCAATGTACACTAAAACGCTAATTTTAGGTCAGATACTAAACAAAATACCGATTTGAATTTTGAAGTAGCTATTGCAAATTTATCTCTTAAAAGGCTTTAACTGTATTCATACTGATGAATATTTAAAAAAAATTGGTAGAAATGACAACATGGTGCTTGGATCGATCACTAAAATAAGTTTTATATGTTTAAAATTTTGAACAAAATTTTGCATTTGAAATGATAATTATGAAATGAAAAGTTTTTATAGAAAAATGACTAGAATATAGTAGTGTTTTTCCGGTTTTGGCTTTGCTTTCACTATAGTCATATAAAGATTATTGTAGGTTTTGTAAATAAGTACACACCATATTTTCAGCACTAATGAATACTTAATGAGACTTCTGGTTCATGCTCGTACTTTGTGTTCAAGATAAATAAGTAAACTTTATTAAGAAACTTTATAAAATTAATTAAAATCTAGCAAATTAAGAACATCTTGTAATCAAAAATTTGCCACAAAACTGGTGGGGTAACTCGCAGGACCAATTTACTTATTGGGAGCAGGACTGAAATGTTGTTCCAAGCAGCGAATGATTAACGGAGGACAAACATTTGCTCTCCGACATCACTTGGGCCGGCCGACAACTCGGGGCCTTTGATGGCTCAACTGTACAAGTACCACAACCACGGAAACATTGGAGTTAAATAAATACAGTTTGATGGAATGCGATCCGTGTTATTTTAATCATTATTATCTGATAAATACATGAAAATTAAGATTTGCGGAAAGCCAAGTTTAAAATTGGTTTACTTATGAGGCACATTAACAGTATCTGTTTTTAAATAATTAAAAACACTTTTTTGGGTTTTAATAACCATTTTTTTTATTAGTCTAAAAGGTTCATCGGCTTTGTCAGTAGCTTTGGCCGGCTTTGTCAGTAGCTTTAGGTTAACAAATAATAAAGAAATCATTTTAAATTCACATACTTTAGTTAACAAACGAAGACGGCAAGGAAAAAACAAGTTAAGTCAATTTGTTTTTCAATTTGTTTATTTGTTCTTTATTTTGAGTGTATCTGCCTACGCCAGTGGCATTTTTTAACGTTTTTACGGGGAACGTTCCAAGCCCAGTCTTGTTACTATCTAACATCGACCAGTTGTTAGAAAGCATCACCAGTTGTTAGAAAGCACCATTAATTAATAGCTCGATGACAAATGGCAACTGGGTCCGGAATTGAACCTTTAAAAAGCTACTTACTTTTCTCAGGATCGAACCGGCAACCATTGGATTCAAAGGCGAGCACTATCACCACTCAGCTAGCCAGCCAGTTTCAATCTATGACTCGTTTTGTGCAGCTGAAAGGCTACAGATTATTATTGTAATGTAAACAAGCAAAGAATGTGGTTAGTCGCCGAAATATTCCACATTAAATTTTAGGCATACAGGGAAATACAGCCAACTTCAGAATGTGAAGTTTTAAATGTAATAAAAGGAATGAGAAACTAAAACAAACGAAAAATTGTCAGGATTTGACAAATTCAATGTATTTGTTGTTAAAAATATCTCTCAGTTTATTGCGCCTGTTTTGACTCAAATATTAAATTAAAGTTTTATGCAAGGAATATTTTCAAATATTTTAAAACTCAGTATCGGCACATCGGTTTTTAAGAAATCAAATTCAATAAAATTAACCAACATAAGGAATATTAGTCTACTTTCAATATTTTCTGGGGTATTGGAGAAACCAATGATTAACACATTAGTAAGATATTTAAATAAAATTTAGTTTTTCTCAAATAAACAGTTCGCGTTCCAAAGTGGTAAAACCACGAAGGACGCACTGCTTAATTTTATGAGTTCGACATACCGCGTGTCCCAGACCCGTGTCGTAACATCTTGTCCCAGGTAACATTTTGTCCCAGTAACATTTTGTCCTCAATTCCTCAGATGCCCAACTCTCTACCTGCTCCCTAGTAACATTCTGTCCCAAAAATTATTTGACAGGTCTTCACTGACTGGGGTCATAAAAATGCCAAAATCCATCTCGCTCCACTGGCTCCTGGGCCAGTGGCCAGGTAGACCCGCGTTGGGGTGTGGGGAGAGAGAGGACGACGCTGGAAGAAGGGGCCGGATGGCCTAGGGTAATGCGTTTATTAGAAGTACTCCGTGCCCGTGACTAAACAATATAAGGGAAGTTGACACGGATATGAGTCAAGGAACCTGGAACTGCGGTTTAAAAAAAAAGTCAAGGTTTTTATAGACGTTGGCCTACACCTCTACAGCCCATTTCATTGCATGGCGCTCACTTAAAAACGAACAAAAGGTATTAAATTAAAAATGTAGTCACACAAACTGAGTTCTGCAAGGCATCGAAGATAATTTCAAGTATATTTTCACCAATTTCCACATAATTAGAAAGGTTTGATCCAAAACACAAACCAAATCTGGCTATGCAAAAAAAATGGTTTTTATTCTTGATAACAATTTGCAAAATAATACCTTAACACAATAATAGAACTAGAATATAACACAATAATAGAACAGGTAGATTCCCTGTGTTACAAATTCAACATGTGGTTCAACAAATACACCGGAGTGAAGAACCCGTAGGCCTACAATGAAATAGTCTGAAAGGCGAGTGAGCGAAGCGAACGAGCTCGTCTTGGTTTTGAACAAATCGTTTGCTACTTGTTACTTTAGCGCACTGTCTGTAACTGATATTACAATACAGAATTGTTTAAGTGTTTACCGAGAAAATGCTCGGCCCCCAGGTACTTAATGTTTAAATAAATAACAGTTATGTAAAAGTATAAAACAACTAATCAATTTATAGAATTGCAGTTGAATTTAAAAACAAAAGCTTTAGTAAGAATGATGAGGGCTGTTAACTTAATAATTAGAATCCACGTGTTAAAGATTTAACATGGGTTTCATAATGAGTAACATGGTAGGCCTAGTCTCACAAGCCCGTATATTTCGCTGTGTGTTCGGACTCTCAAAATACACAGCCGGCGGCTGTGAAATGGAACAGATTTCCGGGAGTTTAGCCGTCCCGTGTGTCCACGACCTTTAGCGCTGTTTTGACACACACTACCGAATTATAGGCTATACACGGTTGTCAAGGCGTTAATTTTTGTAACTATCAAATGACACCGTAATTTTAATCTGCGCCCCTCCCAGGCCGGCGCTCCATGCGGCCGAATGCCACTCGGACTTGATCTGCTCTTACTACCTGAGCTGCGTTCCTCAACCCTTGTCAAATTTTCGTTGGGACAAGATGTTACATCGTTAGCTGATTTAATCAACTGTAAAAAAGATTGGGACAAAATGTTACTGGTTTTTCAAGAAATTCGAGTTAGGACAAAATGTTACTGGGACAGAATGTTACCGAATCTCCCAGACCACCCGTACACCCCTTTTAAAACCTACACAATTAATTTTTCACCAAAACAAATTGTGCCATTATAGATAAACCAATTGCGCTCTATCCATCGATGGTAATTTCAATGTACAGGGTGTACCAAAAGTAACCTACATATATTATTCCACCAAAGTCCGTTACCGTTGGTTTGTCACAGGGCTCCGTGACCTCTGCTACCCTCTTCGTTCTTTTATTAATGATTCGCTACAAAACAAATTTCAGGCTAAATTCAAGCATTTGCCAATGATATTGGTTTTATTTATTCCCAAAAAAACCAAAAGCAATTTACAAATGATGATCAAAAACGACCTGAAAATGTTGCAAGATTGTTGTTGTGAGAATAGAATAAAAGGTAACGCTACTAAAACAAAGTAAATCATTTTCAATTATTTATCACACTCAAGAATGTTATCGAATTCATTGTGACTGCGAGAAACTCGGAAAAGTCTCATCACTTAAATACCTGGGTTTTACGTATATTTTTTCTAAAAAGTGGATATAACGGATCTGTTAACCTGTATTATAACACAAGAAGTGTCAATTCTTAGTGTTTTATTGGTGTCAATTAACTTAAATCGTAACTGGTTTAAATATACTGGCACAAATTGTTTTTATTTAACTTTATACCTGTAAATTTGAAAGGGGTGTGTCGGGTGGTCTGTGACACCCGGTATCCACTATCATAGTTTTCTGGTTTCTGTTATAAATAGTAATTCTGGATAATGGAGATTGGGGACCGAGACAGCCAAGAGGAACCTGGGACCGACGTAACTAACAGGGCGTAAAATAATGTCATTGGTCTCTATATTCTGCATTACAGAAAAAATTATTGTTTGATAAAACTTAAGAATATCTTAGCCATAAAAATTAAAATAATCACAGTATTCAGAACTGACACAGGTCGTTTATTTGTATTCACGATCTGTTTTAATAATTGTATGTTCATGTCGGTTGCCAATCAACTTGAAATTAAACGTCGCTCACTCGCAACTAAACTGTTTAAAACTTGAGGATCCCTTAATTTGCTTGTCATGCGGAATAACAAAAGGAATTAGCAAACTATTTTACATTTAATAATTGTTTGTACGCTTTAAGTTAGCTAATTTAGCAAGGTATTTTCTTCATTTTACTATTCAAGATACTCGAACTATATTTTTATACATAATTATTATTTATAAACTTGTATTCACATTAAATGAGCTCATTTGATATTATTGACTCTAAGCTTTAGTTAACTTTTGTAAAATATTAATTTTATTTATTTATTTCTTAGGTTATCAAGGGGTCAATGGGCACCATTCATCTGGAAAAAACGATATATATAATGTAATAATGTCTTAGTATTCTTTGTACATATTTTATGCCTATTTTCAATTCCTCAAACTAGCTCTTAAAATGGGCTTAACTTTGAGCAATGAGATCTCAAGGACGGTTCTTTGCCAAGGCTGATCCAATTTAAGGGGAAATTTGTGTGATTAGTGTTTTTGTAAGTGTTAGACCACAGCACAATCCAAGGACGTGACACGCAGTCGAGTAGAATGTGGATGTTAGTATTCGGTCTACAGCACAGTCCAAAGATGTGACACGCAGCCGTGTAAAGTGTGGATGTTAGTGTTCGGTCCACAGCACAGTCCGAAGACGTGACACGCAGCCGTGTAAAGTGTGGATGTTAGTGTTCGGTCCACAGCACAGTCCGAAGACGTGACACGCAGCCGTGTAAAGTGTAGATGTTAGTGTTCGGTCCACAGCACAGTCCAAAGACGTGACACGCAGCCTTGTAAAGTGTGGATGTTAGTGTTCGGTCCACAGCACAGTCCGAAGACGTGACACGCAGCCTTGTAAAATGTAGGTGTAATTGGAAAATGGTGAGAGCCTGGGAAATTATCTGGACAATGGAGATACCTTTTAATATATTAGATTGAACTGAAAGAATAAGACTGAATAAATTGTACTGACCTTTTGTTAAATGTTTTTCTAATAAACAATACACATTTTACAATAAATATTACTCCAAAAGTTACCTCTTAATTAACTAACCAATAATCGATTGCTAATAACATACAATGCATCTATTAGCCAAACATCCCTAAGCTAGCCAGCCACAGCACAGTCCGCAGACGTGCACGCAGCGAGCGCGCGGAGCAAGTGCTGAGACTAGCGTCTGCCGAAGCAATCTCAAAAATGTAGGATGCATCGAATAGTCGGTGATTTGGCGTGGTGGGGGTACCGAGCGACGACGACAACGCCCGAACTCACAAGAATAATAATAACGATGTTGATAACGATAACAACACTCAAATAGTTATCCCAATCTAACGCAAGGAATCTAAAATAAATAAAGAGATTTATTTATTTAATTTATTTTAGATTCCTTGATCTAACGTATAACTCTCATAAATTATTTAATTTTACATTTATTTAACAAATAAGATCAGGAGTTCAACGTCCTCCATTAATAAGATCCTTGTAAGTCAAACAGCGGATCTTATATCGTGAAACGCTCTAATGTAGGCCTAACAAGAATATTAGAAAATATAAAGAATATAACTAAGTTACTTACTGTAGACATGGTTAGTCTGTGAGACCACTATTTAACTGAAAATAATATGAAACGATGGATCATAATGAACATTGCAAAAGACGCAGTCTACGTTTCCAGTCTCTGGTGAACGATGTACAGCGACGTCCTTCAACACCAACGTGCTACTGTATAGCGTAGCCTGGCGGGAGAACCCGCTATTAAAATTCGTTTTTCCGATAAAATACGCTAGAAATAGTGTATTTAGCGCCTTGCCTACCTATCCCATCGATATATACTATTGGATCGTGCGCTGCCGCTATAAGCCCGAACCGGCCAAGTGTTGCGTTCTTGAGAGTTTGAAGGCGTTGTGTACTACAGGAGCGGATTACCACACAGCATTGTCGCGGCGTCTGTTGCCACTGTTGTACTGTCTTGAAAACCCTTTGGTAGGTAATTAATTGTTTTTGACAAAATGTTCAGCTGTAATGTATAGCAGTAACAATTAATTTTTTTTAAGATATAGAACAGGGATTTAAAAAAGAAATAACAAGGATTTATTAAACATGAATAAAAAATTTAGACTTTTAATTAATTGTTAATGCTATGACAATATAAACTAACGTAAATTAAAAGATAAATCTGTATTTATTAATGAATAAATTAATCTTGAGAAATATACGAAATACATTTTTATGCGTTATAAATAAAAATATCATTGGTTAACATTTACTTTAAAAACAATGATGTATTTCCCACATTATTTCATTCCCTTTTTTCTTTTTCGATGTCAATAAACGAGACAACTTTTTTAAATTGTGTTAAAAATATATTAAACTAGCTGTTGCCCGTCACGGCTTCGCCCGTGATTGAATTTATTTAATAGTTAATAAAATCGTTTTAAAGAGCAATCTACTTCCTTAAGAATGATATTGAAACAATGAAGTAGTGTGAGTGGAGCTCTGAAGGTATTTCGCAAAACCTGTCTTAGTGAGTAAAGGTTCTTTAAATAGAAAAGGTCCTGAGAACCTATGAGCAAATAGGAACGACCATGTCAAATTTCAACCCCGTAGGCCCTACAGTCATTCTGAAGCCATGTGGGGCGGAGCCCTAAAGAACATAAAAAACTATATTTGCAAAACTGTTTCTTAGTGAACACCTATTATAAAAACAGAACGTTTACGTTAAACTTCAACCCGTAGGATCTATGGTAGTTTTGAGAATTTGTGGGGAGGAGCCCTAAAGGAAATTTGCAAAATTGTTTCTTATTGATCACCTAGAGCAAAGAGAAACGTCCATGTCAATTTTAAACCCTGGAGAGGCCCTAAAGGAATCGTCAAGTCCAGTGGGGCGGAGCCCTAAAGTGCTTCAAAAACTAAATTTTGCAAAACAGTTTCTTAATAAGTAGCTATAAGCAAAGAGAATCGTCCATGTCTAATTTCAACACGTAGGCTATACAGTAACTGTGAGCTTCTGTGGGGCGGAGCCCTAAAGGGGATGTTTAAAGCACTTTTTTTAGCATCCAAGAAAAAAGAGATCACTCCAAATTTCAACCGTGCAGGTTTCCTAATTTGTATTTAAATTTGGCCATGCGGATAACATTATATTGAAACATCGATGGCCTGTGGGGCGGAGCCCCAAATGAATTTTCTAAAATCGTTTCTTAGTGAGCACCTAAGAGGCAAGACGAACCTGTGTTTAAAGTTTCAAGCAAATACCTTTGGTAGTTCCTGCGATTTCATGATGAGTCAGTCAGTAATCACTCCCCGACAGGTTTAGCTTTGTCGCTAAGCTCAATCGCCGCAAAAGGTAGAATTCCTAAGGGAATTATCCTCTAGATTTTTATTACTAATCTTCAATCAATAAATTGAATGAGAACAGCTGTTTACAAAATTAATATTATATTTCAATGTAGTCATATGTTCCAATACAAAAATGTTGCTTCCATAAGAATAACATGGAAACTTTGAAGTCGTGTGGGGCGGAGCCCTGAAGGAATTTTGCAAAATCGATTCTTAGTGAGCACCTAGGAGGCAAGAGTAACCTATGTTCAAAGTTTCAAGTAAATCCGTTTGGTAGTTCCTGAGATTTCGTGATGAGTCAGTGAGTGGGATTTCGCTTATATATATATATATATATATATATATATATATATATATATATATATATATATATATATATATATATATAGATTTGCATAACTATGCAAGACATGAAAGTCATAACGAATGCCTGTACAGCATTAAAAATCCTTACAAAAATTACATGCTCTTAAAAAAAGTTTGAAGTATTTTCCATACGTCCAACCTTTTAATTGAAGGTTTTAGTGATTTTCTTAAGGTAGAAAAATAGTTCAACCTAATGTTTAAAATAGTAGCCTACTTAAGTCATAGTTTATACAAAAAAACTTATTACGTTAGGGCTAATATGAAAGAGTTTTAAAAACCACAATGAAGTACTTGTCGATTTGAATTATATTTCTTAAAAATAATCGCATGACTAAAATTATAATTGTTTCTGAATAATAAATTAAATTTCACGCAATTAATTAAAATGCGTAATTGCTTTAATATAAGCCACAAGTAAAAAATCCATATCACTATCATGTAAAGAAATTTAATTTCTATTTTTTAAAAATTTCAGAAATTAAATAAAATCATAATTACCAACAATCAAACAATAAAAGGAAATTATTTACTAAATAGCCTAAATAAAAGAAGCTGAACAATTATAAGCAAATCACTTAAAAAGCTACTAAAATATCTATTAACCTTGAGACCAGTTACAATATTTTCCTCTCTACAAAAACACCATTTTAAAACAAAAATAAAAATTCTAGGACGAACAGTGCGTACGTATTCAATAACAATTTCGGATATTAACCATTGAGTTAGCGACTAATCGATTGTTGTTATCGTTATCGACATCGTTATTATTATTCGTGCGAGTTCGGGCGTTGTCGTC
>CM061531.1:128769302-128841111 GCA_030545055.2 Neoaliturus tenellus | reverse complement strand
GCAGGTATAGTTGTGTGGCCTGCCATTGGACAGCGTGGCAGCAGGTACTGTAATGTAATACTGTTTGATAGCTGTCACAGATATCGGAGCCCCCTCCCCTCCTATCCTTGCCTCCACCGCTATGCAGGTATAGTTGTGTGGCCTTCCATTGGACAGCGTGGCAGCAGGTACTGTAATGTAATACTGTTTGATAGCTGTCACAGATATCGGAGCCCCCTCCCCTCCTATCCTTGCCTCCACCGCTATGCAGGTATAGTTGTGTGGCCTTCCATTGGACAGCGTGGCAGCAGGTACTGTAATGTAATACTGCTTGATAGCTGTCACACAGATATCGGAGCCCCTTCCCCTCCTATCCTTGCCTCCACCGCTATGCAGGTATAGTTGTGTGGCCTGCCATTGGACAGCGTGGCAGCAGGTACTGTAATGTAATGCTGCTTGACAGCTGTCACACAGATATCGGAGCCTCTTCCCCTCCTATCCTTACCGTCCACCGCTCACTCACCGCTTACTGGTTTTATAACACACTTACTGCATTTTTCTGAGTCGCGATAAAAACGGCTGGCTTTTTAAATTCTGGGCAGTAAAATATCGTTTTATAACAATTTTAGTATTTCTACGGGTATAAAAAGGGATGTAGAAATACAAAGATTTTAACATTTTTTATTCGGGCTATCCGTGTTTTCTAATGAATATAAAATCCCAGTGATAAAATAAATTTACTCTCAAAATAATTATAAATGAGACTAGCAAGAACTTTTTAAACTATAGATCGGATAGCTTCTGTTAAATGTAAAATTTTGTATAGAAAATAAAACAATATATTTTCTTATTAACTTCAATGAATAATCCTGTACGTGTACTGGAAAGTAATTATCGTCTATTTGCTTACAACACCCTCATGGTAGCAAACCTTGATCCTCAATCCCATGGTGTATGTGGGGAAAATAAAAAATACCACATTCCATTGTAAATTTGTTGAGTACGCAGGTCTGCTGTGACGAGGCTATTTTTATTATTACTGTTTTAGGTTGCCAGTAAGTGGAAAACAGACATTGTAAGTTAAAACGCTGCCAATGTTGAGGTAAACCACATCGCTCCTCTCTTAGTTGTTTTGCCCCGGAAGTATGCAAAGCTTCAGACCTAATCAGGACTAACTTCTAAATTCCATAACTAAGTAAACGTTTTTTTTTATTATGATTAAATAACGACTTGATCTAGTTTCCACAAAACCTGTGTCAAATACTAATCTTGGTAAGGTATCAGTGTGTGATGGCTGCAAACCTTCCTTGGAGTGGGCCGCAAGAAAATAATAAATGTAAGCATGGATTGATATACAGGGTGTCACAAAAAATGTGTAATTGGCTATACAGGACCTGATTCTAAATGTAAAAATAAGTCAAAAATGAAGGTTAACATTTTTTTAAATTTCGGCTTAGTTATATTTGGCATGAACCTTTATAACAGCAATGTCCATTTTCAGGAAAAAAATTATTTTTGTAAAATGTGTATTTTCAAAATGGCGGCCATTTTAAATTTTTAAACTCAAATATCTCAAAACCGGTAAATTGTATCAAAATTTAACAAGAGACAAAAAAATTGACAAATAAAATTAAATAACTAATGATACCAAGATAGTAAGGATCGAACAGCAGATAACGGAGTGATTGTTATTTTTATGCATAAAATCATTGATTACCCATTAAAATGCATTCAAATTTAAATTATTTTAGAAGACAAATCTCAATAACTCCATTATTTGTCGTCAGATCCTTGGTACCATTAGTTAGGTAATTTTATATGTCAACTTTTTCGTCTCTTATAAAATTTTGATAAAATTTACCGGTTTTGAGATATTTGAGTTTAAAAATTTAAAATGGCCGCCATTTTGAAAATGCACACCGAACAAAAATAATTTTCTTTTCTGAAAATGGACATTGCTATCATAAAGGTTCATGCCAAATCTATAATATATACAGCCCCATGTGTAACTGACTCACTCACTCACTGATGATAGGAAAGTCCTGAAGCCATCGTTGAAGCTAGACACTTGAAATTTGGCATGGACATTCTTTGAGATGTTTCAATTTAGGGAAAATTATAAAACTACACCTTTTTTACTTTTAAACTATAAAAAATCTAAAAAATATAGATTTGTCGGTAAAGTAGTTCAGCCGTATCGGCGTATATCACCGCGTGGTATCGTAGATCACTTTGCAGGTTTAGTTCTCGCTCGTGTTTAAATGATCTCTTTCAACTACACCCGTGTTTGATACTAGCATTGTATTTCTTACAGATATGAACGTCTTTTAATGAACGATTATGTTTTTGAGAATTTTTAACAACTATTGATCAAAACAAACAGATATTTAAGTTAGGTTCTCGTCTTGTATTCAATTTATTTTAGATCATTTATTCAAATACACACTAGAGTATCCTTTCGGCCGAATTTCGCACTATATGAATTTTGCTGTGAAGCTTGAGCTGTGATCTTAACGAAACATTTTTTGATTAATTTGTACAATACTTAATAGACAGTTAATTATTATCTTTATGTTTGATTTGTATTCAGTGTCCTATATTAAATTTTTTTACACACTTAAAAATATGTTTTTGAGAATGTTTAAATGAGTATTGAACAAAAAGAACCGATTTAAATGTTAGGTTCTCGTTTCATTTTCACCTCATTTTAGATTACTAATTCAAATTCACCCCAGGTTACGCTTTCGGCTGAATTTCGCATTCAATGAATTTATGGTGTAGTTCGAGCCGTGATCTTAACATAATATACTTCTATTACTTTGTACAATTATTAACAGACAGTTAATTTATTATCTTTCTATTTTATTTATATTCAGTATTTTACATTATATTTTAATACACACTTAAAATATGTTTTTGAGAATGTTTAAATGAGTATTGAACAAAAAGAACAGATTTAAATGTTAGGTTCTTGTTTATTTTTTCCCTTATTTTAGATTACTAATTCAGATTCACCCCTGGCTACACTTTCGGCCGAATTCCGCATTCAATGAATTTACTGAGTAGCTCGTTCCGTGATCATAACGTAATATACTTCTATTACTTTGTACAATAATTAATAGACAGTTAATTATTATATTTCTGTTTTATTTATATTCAGTATTTTACATTATATTTTAATACACACTTAAAATATGTTTTTGAGAATGTTTAAATGAGTATTGAACAAAAAGAACAGATTTAAATGTTAGGTTTTCGTTTCATTTTTCCCTTTTTTTAGATTACAAATTCAGATTCACCCCAGGTTACACTTTCGGTCGAATTTCGCATTCAATGAATTTATTGTGTAGTTCGTGCCGTGATCTTACGTAATCTACTTCTATTACTTTGTACAATAATTTAATAGACAGTCAAGTATTATCTTTCTGTTTTATGTAATTCAGTGTTTTACATTATATTTTAATACAAACTTAAAATATATTTTTTAGAATTTTTAAAAGACTATTGAACAAAAGAAACAGGTTCTTATGAATAAATTATTATTTCACAGGACTCGATTTTATATTCTTATAATTATTAGTTTGTAATAGTAGGGGTTTTTTGCGGATCAACCCTGTTTTTATTCTTTCCTATTATTTTGTTTTCATGTTATTTAATTCTTGTTTTCGCTCATTGATTTGAATGTTATACGCTATTTCAGTGATTTCAACGTTTTTCTTCTATCTCCTGAAATTTACAAGTTTTAATTTGAGTTGGGTGAGGCATGGGATTATGTCAATTTTTCCATAATTGTATCTCTATTTAGTACCAGGTTAACCGAGCCCTGCTGGTTGGTTTTAATTGACTTTTGTTATAGTGTCATGGTAATCAAGCTATTAAATCTACACCAGACTCTTCACAGCTAACAGCTGTTAAAAAACTGCTTAAAATTTATGTTCCTTTATTTTTGTTTACTTTTAGTTGTTATTTCGTTACCAAAAATAGCAACCTATAAGACCAATGTTTAAAATAACGATTTTTAAACTTAAATTTAGACCAACTTCGATTTTTCCTGTGACTAAGGCTGTTTCTAAACTTAATTTTGGGCCAAAACACTCTTAAGCGCAAAGTTCAAGCAAAATCTAACAGCTACATTTCGAGATCGTGGAACACACATCCCTTCAGACATAGCTCATATTATATTATAGGATATGATACACAAAATTTATAGAAATTTAAAACTTTATATTTAGCTACCGATCAGAGAAATACTTGTTACCATAACTACTACTATTAAAATAATGATAGCAACAACAACAACTATAACTCTTTTAATTGAAATTTCTTTTCAACTAACACAACAACAATCGTCTAATCTAAAGTATATATTTTTACCAGCATAACACCTAAAATATTTACATAAATAATTATAAATTCACAGCTCAAAACTTTTAAACGAATTCTAATTACGAAGGGGGTTTAAAACCGATTCATATGAGTTTTTTAAAAGCTTTGTTTACTATTAATTGTGGATTTGTGTATTTGACGGTTTTGTTACTGTCTTGACTGTGCAGTTCTTCCGTGGAACTAACGTATTTTAAACTCGACTTTTTATTAATTTACGAATTTAGGGCAACCCCTAGCAGGGGGGGGACTAGCCTGTTCGGTACTTGAGACTAAGAGCAGTTAACAAATTTGGGGCAACCCTATAAGGGGGATCGAGCCGTAGGCGAGTCTATAATATATACAGCCCCATGTGTAACTGACTCACTCACTCACTGATGATAGTAAAGTCCTGAAGCGACCGTTTAAGCTAGAGACTTGAAATTTGGCATGGACATTCTTTGAGATGTTTCAATTTAGAGAAAATCATAAAACCACAACTTTTTTACTTTTAAACTATAAAAAAGGTAAAAAATATAGATTTGTCGGTAACGTAGTTCAGCCGTATCAGCGTATATCACCGCGTGGTATCGTAGATCACTTTGCAGGTTTAGTTCTCGCTCGTGTTTAAATGATCTCTGTAAACTACACCCGTGTTTGTAACACAATACCTTTTAGATCATTTTTAATGTTTACAATGGTGTATCACCGAAATGAGTGGGTTTTTTCATCTGAGTGATCCCCGCTTTGATTCTTGCAGTAGTTAACGCCCAGTGTGCAGCTAATGCTTCATGCGCGCTAATTTGGAAGTTCATTTAATGGTGAAATTTCTTCACCTATCGTTAGTTCTTAAAGATGTCGCTTGGAGCGCTATTATAGTCGCTTAGTTCTCGCTTGTATTTAATTTATGTTTTTTAACTACACCTGCGATCTTGATGATGATTTCATTAGTTTTCCTCACTGTAATCAAATTGTAGTCCATCTGACTTTCATTTCAATAGGAATCATATTTTGCTGCATTGAAAGCATGTTCCTTAATATAGTTTTACACACATTAAAAATATGTTCTTGAGATTTTTTAATAACTACTGAACAAATCGAACAGTGATTTAAATGTTAGGTTCTCGTTTCGTTTTCCATTTATTTTAGATTACTAATTCAAATTCACACTGGGTTTTTCTTTCGGCCGAATTTCGCATTACATAAATTTGCTGTGAAGCTTGATCCGTGATCTTAACGTAACATACTTCGATTACTTTGTACAATACTTAATAGACAGTTAATTATTATCTTTCTTAAATTTTATCTCTATTTATATATAAAATTTATATAAATTTAAAACTTTATATTTAGCTACCGAACAGAGAAATATTTGTTTCCATAACTACTACAATTAAATATAATGATAGATACAACAACAACTATAACTCTTTTAATTGAAATTTCTTTTCATCTAACACAGCAAAAATTGTCTAATCTAAAGTATATATTTTTACCAGCATAATACCTTAAATATTTACATAAATAATTATAATTTCACAGCTCAAAACTTTTAAAATAATTCTAATTACGAAGGGGTTTTAAAAAACCGATTCATATGAGTTTTTTAAAGCTTTGTTTACTATTGATTGTGATTTTCTTGTATTTGACGGTTTTGTTACTGTCTTGACTGTGCAGTTCTTCCGTAGAACTAACATATTTTAAACTCGACTTTTTTTTAAATTTACGAATTTAAGGCTACCCCTAGGGGGAGGGGTGAGCTATACGAAGCATGTTTGAATACTTCCAACATATTATTTTAGTACTGCATATTGTCTGGTGCAGTTTTAATTTGAAGAGTTGAATGTGTCCCACTCGTTTGACATCCCGTCTTTGACCTATTTGCTGCTGTCCAATCAGGCTTAGATTTTAGTTTAAGAAACGATTAAATAGAACATATAAAGTTATTGAACGATTGAACTTTCATTCTCTTGGCTGGTATATTACCTTCGCTAACGTTTACCTAATTCAGACGTTTTTTAACCATCTACATATCTGATTACCCATCAGGCTGAGAAATATTATAATAACCAATAGAATTAAACTCAATAGTATTTTTTCCGCTGTCACTTGTCCTTCAAACTTCCCTAATGTAGTGCTATCACCTAAAGTCTTGATTACCTCTATTATTGTTGTAATTTAAAACTATTCAATGTTTTTCAATTATTATAACTCTTTTAGTATATTTTAATTTAACTAATAATCCTTTTTTGGCTGTTATTTCATAATTTTTTTTATTCACTACTATTGGTTGAAAATGCATACTGTACCCTGATTTTATGGTTCTTAAGTTGCAACTTTCTACATTTTAAGACTTTATAAAGACTTTATGATTATAGTACATATTACCCTGTGATCGTTTACATACTACTAGGGCTCTATTTTTATTAATTTTCTGAACCAAATTATATAGTATTTAAAATTGTTAATTTAATAATTGCTGATTTTGAAAGATAAAATTTTTATCGTTTTTATATATGGTTCATACATGATTCCTGAGTTTCTTGGCCTCCCCGTGGTGGAACTGAAGCATCTTAGCCTATACTATATTTTTTAAAATTTCAAATATCTTTGTTGTGTCTATTTTTTTATTTATTTTTTTTTTATTTTTTTTTGCTATTACATACAATCCTCTATATAAACTTATAATTTTATTTCACTTTTAATTTTTCTGAATACACATATTACCTCAATCATGAGCAATCATAATCGTATCTCTAAAATCTTAACACAAAAGTTTTTGAGCATGACTATACATAGTTCATCAATAGTTCATAACTCCATTATATTTTTTAACGAATTAAGGGGAACTAGGGAGTGGGATTAAACCATGAGCCGTGGGCAATTTTCAAAGCTTATTATTATCAATTGGAGTAGAGTGTATTGGCGGCTTCTGTTACTGTTATGGGAGTTGAGCCCTCAACTAGCCTGTTCATTGTATGAGGTTTTGACAGAAATTTACGGAACTGGGGCAACCAATTATTGGGGTGGAACCTCCATGCAGCGGTAACACCTAGAATATTTACATAAATAATTATCATTTCAGAGCTCAATTTTTTTTTAATATTTACTAAGAAGGTGTATTTAACCCGATTCATATTAGATTATTAAAACTTTTTTACTATTGATTGTGAATTGTTTGTATAAGACGGTTTTGTTACTGTCTTGTTTGTCCAGTTATTTTGGAACTATTTCAAACTTGACTTTTTATTAATTCAAACTAGGGGGGCAACTATTAAGGGGGCATGGGGGCGGAGCCCCCATCGAGCCGTAGGCGAGTCCATAATATATACAGCCCCATGTGTAACTGACTGACTCACTGATGATCTTAAATTCCTGAAGCGACCGTTTAAGATAGAGACTTGAAATTTGGCATGGACATTCATTGAGATGTTTCAATTTAGGAAAAATCATAAAACTACAACTTTTTTACTTTTAAACTATAAAAAAGGTAATAAATATAGATTTGTCGGTAACGTAGTTCAGCCGTATCAGCGTATATCACCGCGTGGTATCGTAGATCACTCTTCAGGTTTAGTTCTCGCTCGCGTTTAAATGATCTCTTTCAACTACACCCGTGTTTGATATACTCATTGTATCCTTCGATGGATAGACTCTAATATATATTGTAAACTACGGCGTTATTTTGTATTGAGAGCGGGTTATTTCACCAGGGACCCAGGGTTATACTAGATAATATATACAGTGATAATTCCCTAATTTGTAGCTTATGCAGCATATGCGCTATCTTGAATGTTTACCAAAGGTGAATTTTCTTCTCCTACTATGAATTAATTTCCCATGGCGGGTGAATAGTCGCTTAGTTCTCGCTTGTATTTAAATCATGTCTTTTAACTACACCTGCTTCCTTGCTGTTGGCAACGTTAGTATCCCTCATATATAACAAACCGTTATCCATTTGACTTCAAAATAGCAATGAGATTATGCTGCATTGAAAGCTCGTTTCCTTTATATATTACACACATCATAAATATCGTATGTTTTAGGGAATTTTTAAATAACTGTTTAGCTGAACTAACATATTTAAATGTAGGTTCTCGTTTTGTTTCAATTTATTTTAGATTACTTATTCAAATTCACACGGGATTATTCTCCGCCGAACTTCGCATTGAATAGATTTTCTGTGAAGCTTGAGCCGTGATCTTAACGTAACATACTTCGATTACTTTGTACAATACTTAATAGACAGTTTATTATTATCTTTCTGTTTGATTTATATTCAGTGTCTTATATTTGAATTTTTCACACTTAAAATTTGTTTTTGAGAATGTTTAAATAAGTGTTGAACAAAAGTAATAGATTTAAATGTTAGGTTTTCGTTTAATTTCAATTTATTTTAGATTACTTATTCAAATTCACCCCATGAGAACCCCTCAGCCGAATTACGCATTCAATGAATTTTCTGTGTAGCTCGTGCCGTGATCTTAACGTTATGAATTTTGCTGTGAAGCTTGAGCTGTGATCTTAACGTAACATACTTCGATTACTTTGTACAGTAATTAATAGACAGATATTTATTATCTTTTTCTTTGATTTGTATTCAGTGTCTTATATTAGATATTTTTTCACACTTATAAATATGTTTTTGAGAATGTTTAAATAAGTATTGAACAAAATGAACACATTTAAAGGTTAGGTTCTCGTTTCATTTTCACCTCATTCCAGATTACTAATTCAAATTCACCCCAAGTTAAGCTTTCGGCCGAATTTCGCATTCAATGAATTTACTGTGTTGCTCGTGCCGTGACCTTAACTTCTATTACTTTGTATGATAATTAATAGACAGGTAATTATTATCTTTCTGTTTTATTTATATTCAGTGTTTTACATTATATTTTAATACACACTTAAAATATGTTTTTGAAAATTTTTAAATGACTATTGAACTAAACAAACAGGTTTTTATGAATAAATTATTATTTCACAGGTCTCGATTTTATATTCTTATAATTAGTAGTTTGTAATAGTAGGGGTTTTTTGCGGATCAACCCCGTTTTTATTCTTTCCTATTATTTTGTTTTCATGTTTTTTTAATTCTTGTTTTCGCTCATTGATTTGGATGTTATACGCTATTTCAGTGATTTAAACGTTTTTCTTCTATCTCCTGAAATTTACAAGTTTTTATTTGAGACGGGTGAGGCATTGGATTATGTAAATTTTCCCATAATTGTATCTCTATTTAGTACCAGGTTAACCGAGCCTTGCTCGTTGGTTTTAATTGACTTTTGTTATAGTGTCATGGTAATCAAGCTATTAAATCTACACCAGACTCTTCACAGCTAACAGCTGTTAAAAAACTGCTTAAAATTTATGTTCCTTTATTTTTGTTTACTTTTAGTTGTTCTTTCGTTACCAAAATAGCAACCTATAAGACCAATGTTAAAAATAACGATTTTGTTAACTTAAATTTAGACCAACGTTGTGTATTTGACGGTTTTGTTACTGTCTTGCCTGTGCAGTTCTTTCGTGGAACTAACGTATTTTAAACTCAACTTTTTATTAATTTACGAATTTAGGGCAACCCTTTGAGGGGGGGGTCTAGCCTGTCGGTACTTGAGAGCAATTAACAAATTTGGGGCAACCCTCTAAAGGGGCATGGGGGCGAAGCCCCCATCGAGCCGCAGGCGAGTCTATAATATATACAGCCCCATGTGTAACTGACTGACTGACTGACTCACTGATGATCTTAAATTCCTGAAGCGACCGTTTAAGATAGAGACTTGAAATTTGGCATGAACATTCTTTGAGATGTTTCAATTTAGGGAAAATCATAAAACTACAACTTTTTTACTTTTAAACTATAAAAAAATTTAAAAAATATAGTTTTGTCGGTAACGTAGTTCAGCCGTATCAGCGTATATCACCGTGTGGTATCGTAGATCACTTTGCAGGTTTAATTCTCGCTCGTGTTTAAATCATCTCTTTCAACTACACCCGTGTTTGTTACTAGCATTGTATTTTTTAAGATTTGAACGTCTTTCATGAACGATTTTGTTTTTGAGAATTTTTAAACCACTAATGAACATAACAAACAGGTTTTAATTTAGTTTCTCATTTTGTTTTCAATATATTTTAGATTATTTATTTAAATTCACACTAGATTATCCTTTCGGCCGAATTTTGAACTACATGAATTTTGCTGTGTTAACGTAACATACTTCGATTACTTTGTTTAATACTTAATATTAATTTCTTTTTGTTTGATTTGTATTCAGTGTCTTATATTAGATATTTTTTCACACTTATAAATATGTTTTTGAGAATGTTTAAATAAGTATTGAACAAAATGAACACATTTAAATATTAGGTTCTCGTTTCATTTTCACCTCATTTCAGATTACTAATTCAAATTCACCCCAGATCACACATTCGGCCGAATTTCGCAATCAATGAATTTATTGTGTAGCTCGTGTCGTGATCTTAACGTAATATACTTCTATTATTCTGTACAATAATTAATAGACAGTTAATTATTATCTTTCTGTTTATTTATATTCAGTGTTTTACATTATATTATAATACACACTTAAAATATGTTTTTAAAATTTTTAAATGACTATTGAACAAAACAAACAGGTTTTTATGAATAAATTATTATTTCACAGGTCTCGATTTTATATTCTTATAATTAATAGTTTGTAATAGTAGGGGTTTTTTGCGGATCAACCCCGTTTTTATTCTTTCCTATTATTTTGTTTTCATGTTTTTTAATTCTTGTTTTCGCTCATTGATTTGAATGTTATACGCTATTTCAGTGATTTAAACGTTTTTCTTCTATCTCATGAAATTTACAAGTTTTTATTTGAGTTGGGTGAGGCATTGGATTATGTTAATTTTCCCATAATTGTATCTCTATTTAGTACCAGGTTAACCGAGCCTTGCTCGTTGGTTTTAATTGACTTTTGTTATAGTGTCATGGTAATCAAGCTATTAAATCTACCTTAACGTAATATAATTCTATTACTTTGTACAATAATTAATAGACAGTTAATTATTATCTTTCTGTTTTATTTATATTCAGTGTTTTACATTATATTTTAATACACACATAAAATATGTTTTTAAAAATTTTTAAATGACTATGCAACAAACAGGTTTTTATGAACAAATTATTATTTCACAGGTCTCGATTTTATATTCTTATAATTAGTAGTTTGTAATAGTAGGGTTTTTTTGCGGATCAACTCCGTTTTTATTCTTTCCTATTATTTTGTTTTCATGTTTTTTAATTCTTGTTTTCGCTCATTGATTTGAATGTTATACGCTATTTCAGTGATTTAAACGTTTTTCTTCTATCTCCTGAAATTTACAAGTTTTTATTTGAGTTGGGTGAGGCATTGGATTATGTCAATTTTCCCATAATTGTACCTCTATTTAGTACCAGGTTAACCGAGCCTTGCTCGTTGGTTTTAATTGACTTTTGTTATAGTGTCATGGTAATCAAGCTATTAAATCTACACCAGACTCTTCACAGCTAACAGCTGTTAAAAAACTGCTTAAAATTTATGTTCCTTTATTTTTGTTTACTTTTAGTTGTTATTTCGTTACCAAAATAGCAACCTATAAGACCAATGTTAAAAATAACTTAGATTTTTCCTGGGACTGAGGCTGTTTCTAAACTTAATTTTGGGCCAAAACACTTTTAAGTGCAAAGTTTAAGCAAAATCTAACAGCCACATTTCGAGATCGTGGAACACACATCCCTTCAGACATAGCTCGTATTATATTATAGGATAGGATACATAAAATTTATAGAAATTTAAAATTTTATATTTAGCTACCGAACAGAGGAATATTTGTTACCATAACTACTTCTATTAAATATAATGATAGCAACAACAACAACTATAACTCTTTTAATTGAAATTTCTTTTCATCTAACACAACAACAATCGTCTTATTTAAAGTTATTTTTACCAGCATAATTCTAATTACGAAGGGATATTAAAACCGATTCATATGAGTTTTTAAAAGCTTTGTTTACTATTGATTGTGAATTTTGTGTGTTTGACGGTTTCGTTACTGTCTTGACTGTGCAGTTCTTCCGTGGAACTAACGTATTTTTACTAAACTCGACTTTTTATTAATTTACGAATTTAGGGCAACCCCTTGGGGAGGGGGGGTTGCCCTAAAAAAAAAAAATATATGATTGTATTAGTAATTAGGTTCAAATGCAGCCAGTTACCCGAAAATTTACTCTTAAAATATAAATGCTCATATAAATGCTCTCTTGTTGGGAAACTAACTAATTTTTTATATAATTGTTTCTTAAGTTTCCAAGTTCAACATAAAAGGTTATATTGACCTCAATTAACCTTAATAAGTATATTAGTATACTTTCTACAAGTACTCTGTGTACCTTGTACTATGTGTCTTGCGATACCTTGTACAATTATCTAGACTTGCTCCCGTGCCGGTCAAGCGTGGTGGGATGTTTCGTGTTTCTGTGTTGTGTGAACTTAATTTATTTAAAATTGCAAACTTTAATTTATGGTGCCAGGGGGCTGAACTTATGCTTGGTAATATTCTTAAGCGTCAATTTCCATTCCCAGGCAAAGCTCGTTTGCTACGCTTACTCGCCCACTCCCTTTTTAAAAAGAGCTCGTTCGCTTCGCTTACTTGCCGGGCCAAAGTTGCTGCTCTTTGGTATAAATTTGTTGGTAACATATTGGTTTATGTCTACAAATATCACCTCATATTTGTTCAATTTTGTAGCTACACGAATTCTCGGTAAGGATACTTGAGACGTAAGGGCACGTCTAGTAAGGGCACTAGGGCGAAAACCGGATTTTTCCCAGCAATGGGACCGACGGCAATCGATTGCTGGTGATAAAAACCCTTATATTAAAAAAATCCTACGAGAGAAAATAATGTTGCCCGTGCAAACAATGCTTTTTTTTAGAATAAAAGATTTTAACACAATATGACGGCCTCTACATGAACGATATTTAAGTCTTGATGTGAATTCCTGAAAATAGTACAATGACCTACCGAAACGCATAGAATCAAGGACTTTACAAATTTCATAAGAAGGAAAACAAATTATTAACCATTTAAATTTGTATTTTTTATATTATCTAATAAAATGGCTTAAAGAAAAGTAAAAAAAGTAAGTTAAAAGAAAAGAAAAGGATGCCCTAATAATTGGAAAATATATATTTAAAAAAAGCAAGAATCCCTTGGCCATACATGAACCGGATCCTTATATTGCTTAGTAGAAGCTATTATTTCTAACATTTATGAAAATTTTACTATTAGAAGCAGTATCAAAAGATTGAAGTTTGCTTTGAACTGGTGTAATTATTATTTTTTTTTATATATCTTTAAATATGACTTCCAAGATGATATTGTTTATCCTAGAAGACCCTTTTAGCAATTTTCCCTTAGGGAGGAAGCTATTACCGTACGTCTCATGGTAAGACCTAAGCCCGGGACCATGTTACCTTTTTTTTACAGGTGCCCAGAGACCAAAAATAATCTATCTAAATTATATACTCTCGCATGTGTAACTCACTCACTCACTCACTCATCGGGGTATCAGAAATTCATCAAATGTCGGTAAAGTAGATTAAGCGAAGTTTAGTTATATCACCCATATATCACTTACTACACAGTAATTCCCAAGCGAGAACTAAATCTACTTTACCGACATTTGATGAATTTCTGATAACCCGATGAGTGAGTGGGGAAGTACATACCAAACAAAAAAAAATAAGTGTTATGAATGCCTTTTATTCTACCTGTTAGGCCATACTGTTGTTTTACAATTAATTGTTAGGTAACTGATTCTTTTGAATTGTTTGTTGTTACTTAGCGATTTTTTACATTGTTTGTTACTTACTGACCTAAAACTTTGGTTTCCAACTAATCGAGGTAAATTTCTAATTTTTAACTAATGTTTGAATTATCCCTGTAACTCCAACAGGATTTATGAGTAGTATTTATAATAATTTTTCTTAAATTATAACATACATTTTTATTTTGCATCGAATAGTATTTTTGTGATTAGCCTGTAGCGGGTTCATAACAGTTTGTTCATGTTGTCCTATTTTTTTCTGACGGTATTTATTTTTTCATTTAAATAATAGTTTATATAATAATTAGTTTATGCAAAATAGTTTATTTAGCTTAGCCATCCTACATTTTCATCCATTTTATCCAAATATTTTTTTCATACTTTTTGCGCTAGGAGGGTGAGGCAAGGCATGGCGTCACATCCACTGACGACTAGTTTACTACAGTATAGTTTCTTTTAAAATCAATTCTAGTACTCAGGTATAGTAGATACGTAGAAACTACACATACACCCACACTCATAACCTAATCAGTACAGTTAGAGTATCAAACAAAATTAACAAGTTTAACTTAAAATCTGTACTAGCACTCAGGTATAATAGGTACATAGAAACTACACATAAACCCACACTCATAACCCTAATCAGTACAGTTAGAGTATCAAACAAAATTACAACGAGGGTTATGGGGTGGAGGCCTCAACTACCATGTTCAGTGCTTGAGATTTTTACGGCAATTAAAGAATAGGGGCAACTAATTTCTGGGAAAGGGGGTGGAGCCTCCATATACCATAATATCTAGAATATTTCCATAATCGATCATGATTTCACAATTCTCAATTTTTTTACGGACTAAGGAGAACTAGGATGTGGTTTTAAAAAACGAGCTACAGGCGATTTTCGTATTAGCCGGTTTTCTTACTGTCTTAGCGGGCAGTTCTTCGGTGGGCCTCACCTGCAACTCATTATCGGTGGATTTTTAAATTTTCTAATATCTTTCTTAAGTATTTTTTGTCTTTCATTATATACAGCGTACCTCAATTAAAACTTATAATTTTATTCCACTTTTATTCATTTTGAATACACCAACTACTTACATCATGTGGCCAAAATTTTAACACATATCAATTTTTAAGCATGGTATCTAGAATATTTACATAGTCCATTATTATTTCACAACTCCATTCTATCCCTACAATTACTTATATTTAAAATATTCCCATTGAAGGTTTTGATTATTTTAGGTGAGATATTGCTGTACATTACATATATAAATATTTGTTCATTTCCCCAAATGTTTTTTTCTTTATAAAAGAACCTAGATCTACTGTATAAGGAGGCCTAAGAATAAACAATTATTTTATAAGTTTTCGTAAGTCATGATTTGACAAAACCATTGTCAATATCAACACTCTTTATCTGAAATAAGTTTTTCCATTTTTTATTGGTGAATTTTACAGGTCGATTATTTTTATTATTATTACCACCATGCACCTATAGTTTTATTTTATCCAAGCAAGGCATTTTAGTTTACAGTTATTAATGTGAACTTTTGCATCGATTTGGAAATGTTTAGAATTTTTTTTTTCCTAAGTGGGGACAGTTTTTTATGAATTAAGAGTTCTTAGTTGCGCGATGACGTAATGTCCCTCAACGATTCTTTTACCATTCTTTAAATATCAAAAAATTCTCACATATAAATTGAAGATACACTCGCAGCCTGTAAAAAGCTAAGATAATAATTATTTTATTATTGCTTTTTACTTTTAATCTCCAAGTAACACTATGTATCCCCCCAAATTAACACTAAGCTTTTATGAAATCTTGAACTTTGAGCTCTGGCATTCAAATTATAACTATGAAAGATATATCTATTACGTAACGACGACTCTAATTTGGGCTTTAACTACTCGGGGGCAACCCCTGAGGGGGCATGGGGGCGGAGCCCCCATCGAGCCGTAGGCGAGTCAATAATATATACAGCCCCATGTGTAACTGACTCACTGACTGACTCATCTATACAAATTCTAGACCACTTCCGGGTGAGCTGGAAACGTGATTTTTTGCATACAGGTGGCCTGAAGTCTGATATCCCCGGGAAAATCCAGAAAACCGACAATCTTTCATTTCAACCCCCTAAAAAAAATAAGTAAGGGTGGCAATCGGTAACCAGAATTTGTAAGGTTTTACTATTTTCGCTGTAACTTTTGAACGAGAGGTCCTACCTCGAATCTGAGGGAAAATCGTTAGTTGGGAATTAAACGCTCTACAAGATTGGTCCTGTGACATTTTGCTGTATCTCACCCCCTTCACCCATAAAAAGGGGCGTACTTTCAAAATTTCTAAAAATTTTCGCAATAATAGCGCGATTTTGATATTTTTATTTACTATTATGTAATATATATGCATGAATTTCTATTTATATTATGGCCTCAACAGGTCCTTTCTATAGTAGTAGCTTTTTGCCATTTTCATTCGGAGTTTAGTCCAAAAAAATTTTTAAAACAAAAAATTCTTAACGTTTTTCTTGTGAAGTGTTTGTAATTCACTTTAACCTGGTGAATATACTGCTATATCGATATATGTTATGCAGTTACTATATTCTATTTTAGACGCTCTACAAGTTTGGTCAAGTGACATTTTGGCGTATCTCACCCCCTTCACCCTTAAAAAGGGGTGTAATTTAAAAAATTTGTAAATTCTTTCACAAAAAATTCGCTGTTTTAATATTTTTTTATTTACTATTATGGCACAAAGATGCCTGAAACTTAGTAAATATTATAGACTTAATTAATTCTTACTATAGTAGCAACCATTGGCCAATTTCAATCAAATTTAAGTCCAAAAATTGGAAAATCCCAAATTTATTAACATTTTTTCATGTAAAGTGTTTGTAAATCACTTAAATCTGCGAAATATACTGCAATATTGATAAATGTTTTTCCAGTTTTATGTTTAATTTTAGACGCTCTACAAGTTCAATCCTGTAAAATTTTGACCTATCTCACCATCTTCAACCGTAAAAAGGGGCATACTTGCTAAATATCGATATTCTTTCGCAAAAATGCGTTACTTTAATGTTTTGTATTACTCCAATGGCACATGGATGCCTGAAATTTAGTACATATACTCACCTTGACTAGGTCTTTATATAGTGTCAGCTATTGATCAATTTTTATTTAATTTTACCCCAAAAAGATTGTAAAAAATAGAATTCTTAACATTTTTATGCGTCTTTTTTGTAATTCAGTAAAAGCTGGTAAATATTTTTGTTACAACGATATGTATTTGGTCAGTATAATATTCTATTTTAGAAGCTCTATAAGTTCGGATGTGTGCAATTTTGGGGTATGCCACCCCCTTCACCCTTAAAAGGGGAATACTTTAAAAAAATTTGAATTTTTTCACAAAAATTGATCTATTTGAATATTTTTTGTTTACTATTATAGCATATAGATGCTTCATATTTAGTATATTTTATGCACTTATATAGGTCTTACTATAGGAACAGCCATTGGCCAATATCAAAGATTGTAAAAAAAAACTGTGAAAACACGCAATTATTAATATTTTTATAATAGTATTAACGATTTATTTAAATGTGGTAAATGCATAATTATATAAATATATTTATACTGGTGTTACATTCTATTTTAGATGGTCTACAATATTGGTCATTTGACATTTTGCCATATCTCAAATCCTTCTCCCTTAAAAGGGTGTACTATGAAAATTTTCATTCATTCACAAAAATTGCACTATATTAATATATTTTATATACTATTTGGTGTTTTCTAATACATTTTTAAGACCCCCCTCCCGCATCATTGACTCTTGCGTATAGTAGGATTTTTTAAGGAGGGGAGTCTGCCACGTAACAAAGTTTCTTTATTTCGTTTTAAATGGCATTTTCTAATTGCATTCGTAGATTAAATTTTTTTCTCTTTTATTATTGTCCTACTCTTAGCTTCAACTTCCAAATGGATTGGTTTCACGGAAGACTCCGGGTATTTTAAGAAACATATTTTAAATATAAAGATTACTTATATGAAACATTTTACATTTTAAGAATCTATAGCCGCTACGTCATAAGACCAATTTAGAGCTTTAATCTTTATTTTGTTAAATGCCTGAGAATAAAATGAATTCAGGGCAACCCCTAGGTGTTCAGAGGGACGGAGTCCCAGGACTTGAGACTTTGTAAATTATTAACAAATTAAATTAATCTAACTAGGTAGCTTGTAAAAGTTCATTTTTCGACATCTCTTTTATTGATAATATCGCGTTCGTCCATCGGTACTAAAACTTTAATTTACTTGACTATTCGTCGTTTCCACGTATTTTTTAATCTTCCTCTAAACTACCAACGGCAATTTCCTTTCGGCATCGATTCGTATTATCGACTACTAAAACCTCAGTGGAACCATTATAGGGGGCATGGGGGCGGAGCCCCCATCGAGCCGTAGGCGAGTCCTATAAATATACAGCCCCATGTGTAACTCACTGACTGACTGACTGACTCACTCATCTATATAAATTCTAAACAGCTTTCGGGTGAGCTGGAAACTTGATTTTTGGCACGCGGGTGGCTATTGGACTGATACCCCCGGGAAAAGTCTGAAAACCGACCATTTTTCATTTCACCCCCCCCAAAAAAATAACGAAGGGTGGAAACCGGTAACCCGAATTTATAAGGTTTTACTATTTTCGCCGTAACTTTTGAACGAGAGGTCCTAGCTCAAATCTGAGTGAAAATCGTTAGTTGGGAATTAAATGTTCTACAAGTTTGGTCATATGAAATTTTGCCGTATCTCACCCCCTTCACCCTTAAAAAGGGGCGTACTTTTAAATTTTTTAAATTTTTTCTCGAAAATTGCGCTATTTTAATATTTTTATTCACTATTATGACATAGGGATGCCTGAAATTCAGTACATATTATGACCTCGACTAGGTCTTACTATAGTAGCAGCCATAGGTGAATTCCAATTAAAGTTCCGTAAAAATAATGGTAAAAACATCAAATTCTTATCATTTTTTCATGTCTATTTTTTGTAATTTAGTTTAACCTGGTAAATATATTTTTATATTGTTATATATCTTTCCGTCATTTTACTATAATTTAGACGGTCTACAAGTTCGGTTCTTTGACATTTTGACGTATTTCACCCCTTTCACCCTAAAAGAGGAGCATACTTGTAAAATTTCGAAATTCTTTCACAAAAATGCCCTATTTTAATAATTTTTATTTCGCTTTTGTGGCACATAAATGCTTGAAATTTAGTACATATTATGACTTTCAGTAGGTCTTACCATAGTAGCAGCCATTGGCCAATTCCAGTCTGAAATTAGTGAAATAAACTGTCAAAACACGACTTATTTAGTACATATTATGACTTCAAGTAGGTCTTATTAATTATAGTAGCTGCTAAGAATAGTTATAAACTTTGTTACCGACCTTAGTATGTCGGCAACGTAGTACGTCTCTTGAAGCACAGTGGCAAAAGTTTTATCGTATAAAATATATTTCCATATCCTAAACCATGTTCTTTTACCAAATAAATATGCACACTATAAACTCAACTAAATAAATCATCCATACAATTAAATATACTTTTGAATAAGAAAACTTTTGGCCCTTAACCTTTTAGGTTCTCGCCTCTGTTATAACAAACTGATTCCTTCATATACCTGAGTCGCCAGCCCGCGCCGTGCCCTCACCCACGGGCATCGCCATTTATGTTCAACATCAGCGGTTCGTTTAGCCAGGATATTTTGTATATACGAAGACATCAAATAGTTCCCTTCATACTCTTTAATGGTAATCATTGGTCAATTGCAGTTTTGAATTAAATCGTAAACTCCAAAATATAAAAAGTTTCATATATTCTGTTTGTTATATCCTATAAACAGCTAAATGCACTGCTAAATGGATATAGGTTTGGCCGGTAACATCATCTAATTTAGACGTCCTGCGAATTTTACGCGTATCTCTATCTTTCAACCCCAAAAAGCATAGGACAAGTTCTAGCCTACCAACGGTGGTTTTTACAAAAGATTTAAATTCCCCCATAATATTTTCAACCTCCATTAGAGTTTTTAGTTTATTTTAATCTCACCGTCGCCCCTCACATTTTCCCCATTAGGCTAATATTTCTCATTTATACTTTTGTAATTAATAGTTATACTGTATTGTATATTGGTAAAAATGGTCTCCTAAGTATGTTAGTTATATTTATAAAATTTAATTTCAACAGTGTCCATTAAATTAATAGTTATACTGTATTGTATATGGGTAAAAATGGTCTCCTAAGTATGTTAGTTATATTTATAAAATTTAATTTCAACAGTGTCCATTAGTAATAAATGATATTTATTTAATTAATTCCAACTTAAAATGTCATACATTTTATTAATTTTATTTAAAAGAATTTTAGTTTCTACTAACTCCGCTATGCCGGTCCCCAGCCCGGGACCTCACCGATATCGGTGAGGGAGGAGGAGGGGTAGAAATCCTACGCACGTTTGTTTCCCGCATCGGGCGGTGCGAAGGTCAGCGTCTGTTCACCATTTTGTATATACGAAGACATCAAATAGTTCCCTTAGCCCCATGTGTAACTGACTCACTGACTGACTCATCTATACAAATTCTAGACAACTTTCGGGTGAGCTGGAAACTTGATTTTTGGCATGCGGGTGGCTATTGAACTGATACCCCCGAGAAAAGTCTGAAAACCGACAATTTTGCATTTCAACCCCCCCCCCCAAAAATAACGAAGGGTGGAAACTGGTAACCCGAATTTGTAAGGTTTTACTATTTTCGCTGTAACTTTTGAACGAGAGGTCGTATCTCAAATCTGAGGGAAAATCGTTAGTTGGGAATAAAATGTTCTACAAGTTTGGTCCTATGACATTTTCCCGTATCTCAACTCTTTCACCCTTAAAAAGAGGCGTACTTTCAAAACATCTAAAATATTTCGCAATAATAGCGTTATTTTGATATTTTTATTTACTATTATGTAATATATATGCATGAATTTCTATTTATATTATGACCTCAACAGGTTCTTCCTATAGTAGTAGCTTTTTGCCATTTTCATTCGGAGTTTAGTCCAAAAAAATTTTAAAAACACAAAATTCTTAACGTTTTTTATGTGAAGTGTTTGTAATTCACTTTAACCTGGTGAATATACTGCTATATCGATAGATGTTATGCCGTTACTATATTGTATTATAGACGCTCTACAAGTTTGGTCCAGTGACGTTTTGGCGTATCTCACCCCCTTCACCCTTAAAAAGGGGCGTACTTCCAAAATTTCAAAATTTCTTCACAAAAATTGCGCTATTTTATTTTTTTTATTTACCATTATGACAAATAGATATCTGAACTTTAGTACATATAATGCCCCAATAGTAACCTTTCTATTTTAGCATTCATTGGCCAATTTCAATCTAAGTTTAGCTAAAAGAAAATCGTAAAAACAAGAATTCTTTAACATTTTGCCATGTAAAGTGTTTGTAATTTACTTCAATCTGGTAAATATGGTGCTATATTGATAAATATTTTTCAAATATTGTACTGTATTTTAGATGGTCTACAAGTTTGGTGCCTTGACATTTTCCCGTATCTCATCCCCTTTACCCTTAAAAGTGGACGTAATTTCAAAATATTAAAATTCGTCCACGAAAATTGCGCTATTTTAATATTTTTTATTTACTGTTAAGGCAAATGGATGTCTGAAATTTAGTAAATATTATGACCTCATATAGGTTTAACTATAATAGCATTCATAGGCCGATTTCAACCTAATTTTAGACCAAAAGACTCGTAAAAACACGAAATCCTTAACATTTTTAACGTATAGTGTGTTTGTAATTGACTTAAATCTGGTAAGTATAGTACCTATACGTATCTCACCATCTTCAACCGTAAAAAGGGGCATACTTGCAAAATATCGATATTCTTTCGCAAAAATGCGTTACTTTAATGTTTTGTATTACTCCAATGGCACATGGATGCCTGAAATTTAGTATATATACTCACCTTGACTAGGTCTTACTATAGTGTAAGATATTGACCAATTTTTATTTAATTTTACCCCAAAAAGATTGTAAAACATAGAATTCTTAAAATTTTATGTGTCGTTTTTGTAATTCAGTAAAAGCTGGTAAATATGTTTGGTACAACGATATATGTTTGGTCAGTATTATATTCTATTTTAGAAGCTCTATAAGTTCGGATGTATGCAATTTTGCTGTATGCAATTTTGCTGTATGCCACCTCCTTCACCCTTAAAAGGGGCATACTTTAAAAAAATTGATTTTTTTCACAACAATTGATCTATTTGAATATGTTTTGTTTACTATTATAGCATATAGATGCTTCAAATTTAGTATATATTATACACTTATATAGGTCTTACTATAGGAACAGCCATTGGCCAATATCAATCTAAGATAAAAAAAACTGTGAAAACACTCAATTATTTTTTTTAATAGTATCTACAATTGATTTAAATGTGGTAAATGCATAATTATATAGATATATTTATACTGGTGTTACATTCTATTTTAGATGGTCTACAATATCGGTCATTTGACATTTTGTCATATCTCGAATCCTCCTATCTTAAAAGGGTGTACTATGAAAATTTTCATTCATTGACAAAAATTGAACTATATTAATATATTTTATATACTATTTGGTGTTTTCTAATACATTTTTAAGACCCCCCTCAAGCATCAACGACTCTTGCGTATAGTAGGAATTTTTTAAGGGGGGGAGTCTGCCACTTAACAAAGTTTCTTTATTTCTACTTTATTCTTTATTTTCTTCTTTATTTGTTTCTTTATTTTATTGCTTTAATGGTTATTTTCACATTTATTATTGGTCATTTTCTATTTTTACATCATCGATTATTTTATATTTTTAGCATTAGGTTTTCCTATAGTGGGCACATTACTTGTTACTCATTACATATTACTTATTTATAAATCTATGAAATTTTCATTTAAAGGTCCTTAATTTGGAATAATTTTGACCCATGCAATTTTTATTTGCCTCTTCTAAACTCGTTGACGTTCCAGACTATGTGGTTGGTAACGTGGAAGAACTAGTATCACACATTTTTCTATAGTTACCGTACACGTAATTTATAACTTAGCTTTTCAAAACTTCGATGGAACTATCCTGTTCAGTACTTCGGTGGAACTATGCAGTTCATTATTTGAGACTAGTGAATGACTAACGAAATTAGTAAAATTAACTAGGGGACATGGGGGCTAAGCCCCGGAAATGATTTTCAAAGGATTTTATTATTATTATCGATTGTAAATAGTGCGTACAGTATTAGCCCGTTTTGTTGCTGTCTTCGCTGTCCAGTTCGTTGGTGGAACTATATTCACTACTTGACTTTTTATTAATTTACAAATTTAGGGCAACCCCTAAGGGGGCATGGGGGCGGAGCCCCCATCGAGCCGTAGGCGAGTCTATAATATATACAGCCCCATGTGTAACTGACTGACTCACTGATGATCTTAAATTCCTGAAGCGACCTTTTAAGATAGAGACTTGAAATTTGGCATAGACATTCTTTGAGATGTTTCAATTTAGGGAAAATCATAAAACTACAACTTTTTTACTTTTAAATTATAAAAAAGGTAAAAAATATATATCTGTCGGTAACGTAGTTCAGCCGTATCAGCGTATATCACCGCGTGGTATAGTAGGTCACTTTGCAGGTTTTTAGTTCTCGCTTGTGTTTAGATGAACTCTTTCAACTACACCCGTATTTGATACAAATATTGTTTCCTGATTAACATAAACGTCTTATATAGACCACGGAGTTTCTATGCATAGAGAGCGGTTTATTTCACCAGGGTATTATTCGCTCTGATTAAAGCAGTATAAATGCCCAAAAACTACATATTTTCAACTTCCAAATTATAAAAATTTCTAAAAGGACGAGGTGTACGAGGGAAGTACGTTGGTTCTTAAAGATGTCGCTTGGAGCGCTATTATAGTCGCTTAGTTCTCGCTTGTATTTAAATGATATCTTTTAACTACACCTCTTACCTACAATTATTCTCAAATGGACGCATAGTTGTTTGCGTATGGTTTTCTCTCTGATTGCTGTGTTATTATTTAAAATTAAGTTTACTGAATCGAAAGCGTATCTATACATTCAGGTGATGTCCGCTTTGATTTCTATATTAATTGCTAAAAATATTTTAGGTCTTATTACATTTTCTAGACTTTAGTTTTCTCATGCTGGAAAATTTCTTGTAGGTTTTCGCACAAAAAATTACCTTATACAGGATTATAACTTAATTTTCTACTATATGCTGTCTCTCTATATAAATCCCTAGATTGAATATAGCGCTTAAGTTGATAGTTCTGGTGCAGTTTTACTTTGAAGAGTTGAACGTGTCCCAACACGTTTGACATCCAGTCTTTGACCTATTTGCTGCTGTCCAATCAGGCTTAGATTTTAGTTTAGGAAACGATTGAACATATTAAGTTTTAGAAGATTGAACTTTCCATTCTTACCTTCGCTAACGTTTACCTATTTCCGACGTTTTTTTTAAGACCATCTACATATCTGATGATCCATCAGGCTGAGAAATATTATAATAATCAATTGAATTAAACTCAATAGTAATTTTTCTCGCTGCCACTTTGTCCGTCAAACTTCCTCAATGCAGTGCTCTCACCTTAAGTCTAGATTAACCTTCTTATTGTTGTAATTGAAAACTATTCTATGCTTATCAATTATTGTAACTTTTTCAGTATATTTTAATGTAACCAATAATCTTTTTTTGGCTATTATTTCACAATTGGTTTTTTTACTACCATTGGTTGAAAATGCATAATGTACGCCGATTTTATGGTTCTTAAGTTGCAACTTTCTTCATTTTAAGACTATATAAAGACTTTAAGACTTCATGATTATAGTACCTAATACCCTGTGATCTATTACATACTACTAGGGCTCTATTTTTATTAATTTTCTGAACTAATATATATAACATTTAAAATTAATTGTTAAATTAATAATTGCTGATTTTGAATGATAAAATTGTTATCGTTTCTCTATATGGTACATATATGATTCCTGCGTTTCTTCGCCACACCGTGGCGGAACTGATGAATCTTAGCCTATACCATATATTTTTTTTTATTTCAAATATCTTGATTTTGTCCCTTTTTTCTTCCATTACATACAACGATTCTTTATATAAATTTATAATTTTATTCCACTTTTATCTTTTCAGAATACAGCTATTACCTCAATGATGTGCAATCATAATCGTATCTCCAAATTTTTACACAACAACTTTTGAGCATGACTATTTACATAGTTCATTAATATTTCACAACTCCTTTATATTTTTTAACGAATTAAGGGGAACTAGGGAGTGGGATTAAACTGTGAGCCGTGGGCAAATTTCAAAGCTTATTATTTATTGTGAGTAGTGTGTATTGGCGGCTTCTGTTACTGTTGTTGGAGTTGAGCCCTCAACTAGCCTGTTCATTGTATGAGGTTTTGACAGCAATTTACGGAATACGGAATTGGGGCAACCATATATTGGGTTGGACCCTCAAACAAGCTTAACACCTAGAATATTTACATAAATAATATTTATTTCACAGCTCAATTTTTAAAACTATTTACTAAGGAGGGGTATTAAAACCTACTAATATGAGATTAATAAAGCTTTTTTTACTATTGATTGTGAATTTAGAGTATTAGATGGTTTTGTTACTGTCTTGGCTGTTCAGATCTTGTGTGGAACTAAACTATTTCAAACTTGACTTTTTATCAATTCAAACTAGGGGGCAACTCCTGAGGGGGCATGGGGGCGGAGCCCCCATCGAGCCGTAGGCGAGTCTATAATATATACAGCCCTATGTGTAACTGACTGACTCACTGATGATCTTAAAGTCCTGAAGCGACCGTTTAAGCTAGAGACTTGAAATTTGGAACGAACATTCTTTGAGATGTTTCAATTTAGGGAAAATCATCAAACTACAAATTTTCAACTTTCAAATTATAAAAAATGCTAAAAAGACGAGGTGTCGGTAAGGAAGTACGTTAGTTCTTAAAGATGTCGCTTGGAGCGCTATTTAGTTCTCGCTTGTATTTAAATGATGTCTTTTAACTACACCTCTCACTGATGATGAGTCCGATTGTTCTCTCTAATATTTGAGTATTTTGCAAATCGTTTTCCTTTAATTGTTTGTTTTGTTTTCCTTCGTATTGTAATGGCAATGAAATTTTATTGCATTGAAAGTGGTTCCTTTCACCAAGGTGATGTCCGCTTTGATTCCTATAGCAACAACGCACAGTGTGTTGCCAATGCAGCTTGTGCGCTTGCTTGGAATTATTTACACGGGGAATTCTCTTCACCTATTATTGATGGAATTCTCATGGCGGGTGACAGTTTATACAGACAGTCTCGTCGTGTGAATTGCATCAGTAATAGGTATCTGTTTCCCGAAGACCTAGTTAGAGATGTTATTATCATGGGCGAAAAAATCCACATTGCTGACATATCGTACGTATGCAATGGTCTTTATCCACTATCTGCGAATGAGTTGTCTAACTCGGCCCGTCATTTGTCAAATATTTTGGAAGACATTTTATCTACTGATTCGATTGGCGGTTTTCTGTTTACGGGACAGATGAATACAGTAGCCTTTTGGCGTGATGATGGAATGTTGTTTGTTTTTGACTCTCATGGAGTAGACGAGGAGCGTCGTCACAGCTCAATTGATGGTGAAAACCGTGCACGCCTCTTTGTCTGCGACAGTTATTTATCACTCGCTTCTCTTCTTCTTGCTAATTCTGCACTCGGTGGAATTGAAAGTCAGTATAATATTACTAAACTTACATTCCAAAGATCTATAGAGCGGACTGATTCAACAGCACATGCAGTTCTTCAATCGGAAGATATTCCAGTTGACCACCCAGTCGTTAAAAGGGGACCAGGGCGACCTAAGAAAACTAAGCGTGGGCGGCCTAAAGTTCTCTCGACCACCCGTGAAGAACAATTGCAGCAGGCAAAGAAAAGATATGTCGAGAAAAATCATGAGAAGCGTAGGGATGCGGTCAAGAAATACAGTCAACAACACCCTGAAGTTAACAGGGCTGCTGTTGAACGGTATTCCCAACGGAATCCCGATGTACACAGGGCTGCTGTTAGTCAATACACTCAACAGCATCCTGAAGTACATCGGAATTCTGTGAAGCGATATGACCAGCTTCATCCCGAAGCTTCACGTCAGAGAGTTCAGGTTTTTCGATTGAAAAATCCAATAGTCAAAGAGCTTAGACATTTGCTTGTTTCACTTAGTCATCTCATCAACAAACATGGTCCAATGGCCACCTGGAATGGAAATTTATGCGATCACATTATCGCTTATAAATTAAACAAAGTTAGTCTTTGGGCGGAAGATATCTCCAAATGTCCTCTATGTGGAGCTAGGTTGTTTGATGAAGAACGTGATAGAAAAAAATGGTGCTGTGGAGATGGAGCTTACAATGTCCTTCGATTGCCTCCCCTTCAAGCAGCATTCTATTCTAACCGTCGATTTCTTGAACGGGCAAGGGCTTACAACGACCTTTTCGCTTTCTGTGCTCTTGAGGTGCCCGGTGGATACCGGCATCCAAGTGGTCTCGCTTTCTTCAAAATTGAAGGTCGTATGTACCATCATGTATACAATTTGTCCGCTCCGGGTCAGAAGTTCGTTACTAAGTCTCGGCATATCCAGTTAGTTAATCGTTCTCGACTGTACATAGATGACGGTGAGGAACGTAGAAATATTGCTATGGGCAGGTCTCTCGATGGCGAAGTGATCGATGAGATTACCAGTTTCCTAGATTCTTCTAATCCATTCGTCCAAGATTTTCGTCGATTAGCCAATGAGCCGTCTGTCGCTGCTCATTTGGATTTCGAACTGACCACCCGAGCGACTCATGGCCCAGTTCTTGGTGACCGACAAACGGGCGTTGAGGTCCACGCTGTCCTCAGCACAGAAGAAACAGTTAATGAACCCAGGAAATTAACCATCTGGAAAATAGGTGACGATAGGCCAACGTCCATAGACCTGTTAAGTCCGTTGATGGAACCCTTCCAATATCCTTTGCTCTATCCGCAAGGTACATTGGGTTGGCATATTGGTCTTCTTGACAATAATGGGAAAAAGCTCACTCAATACAACTACACACGTTGTCTTCTCCTTTCCGAACCTCGCTTTTCTCATATCGGCCGTCTTTCTCAAGCTTGGCAGGTTGAGATGTATGCGAGGTATGAGGAAGAAAAACTTCGTTTCATAAAATTTTCCCAGACCAAACCAACTTCCAATGCCATGCGGATTTTCAAAGCGTGTTTTTATTATTATTGATTGTGAGTAGTGTGTATAAGACACTTAAGTTACTGTCTTGGCTGACCCGTTCTTCGGTTGGAACTAACCTGTTTAACGACTTGACTTCTTATTAATTTACGAATTTAGGGCAACCCCTAAGGGGGCATGGGGCGGAGCCCCATCGAGCCGTAGGCGAGTCTATAATATATACAGCCCCATGTGTAACTGACTCACTCACTCACTGATGATAGGAAAGTCCTGAAGCCATCGTTGAAGCTAGACACTTGAAATTTGGCATGGACATTCTTTGAGATGTTTCAATTTAGGGAAAATTATAAAACTACAACTTTTTTACTTTTAAACTATAAAAAATCTAAAAAATATAGATTTGTCGGTAAAGTAGTTCAGCCGTATCGGCGTATATCACCGCGTGGTATCGTAGATCACTTTGCAGGTTTAGTTCTCGCTCGTGTTTAAATGATCTCTTTCAACTACACCCGTGTTTGATACTAGCATTGTATTTCTTACAGATATGAACGTCTTTTAATGAACGATTATGTTTTTGAGAATTTTTAACAACTATTGATCAAAACAAACAGATATTTAAGTTAGGTTCTCGTCTTGTATTCAATTTATTTTAGATCATTTATTCAAATACACACTAGAGTATCCTTTCGGCCGAATTTCGCACTATATGAATTTTGCTGTGAAGCTTGAGCTGTGATCTTAACGAAACATTTTTTGATTAATTTGTACAATACTTAATAGACAGTTAATTATTATCTTTATGTTTGATTTGTATTCAGTGTCCTATATTAAATTTTTTTACACACTTAAAAATATGTTTTTGAGAATGTTTAAATGAGTATTGAACAAAAAGAACCGATTTAAATGTTAGGTTCTCGTTTCATTTTCACCTCATTTTAGATTACTAATTCAAATTCACCCCAGGTTACGCTTTCGGCTGAATTTCGCATTCAATGAATTTATGGTGTAGTTCGAGCCGTGATCTTAACATAATATACTTCTATTACTTTGTACAATTATTAACAGACAGTTAATTTATTATCTTTCTATTTTATTTATATTCAGTATTTTACATTATATTTTAATACACACTTAAAATATGTTTTTGAGAATGTTTAAATGAGTATTGAACAAAAAGAACAGATTTAAATGTTAGGTTCTTGTTTATTTTTTCCCTTATTTTAGATTACTAATTCAGATTCACCCCTGGCTACACTTTCGGCCGAATTCCGCATTCAATGAATTTACTGAGTAGCTCGTTCCGTGATCATAACGTAATATACTTCTATTACTTTGTACAATAATTAATAGACAGTTAATTATTATATTTCTGTTTTATTTATATTCAGTATTTTACATTATATTTTAATACACACTTAAAATATGTTTTTGAGAATGTTTAAATGAGTATTGAACAAAAAGAACAGATTTAAATGTTAGGTTTTCGTTTCATTTTTCCCTTTTTTTAGATTACAAATTCAGATTCACCCCAGGTTACACTTTCGGTCGAATTTCGCATTCAATGAATTTATTGTGTAGTTCGTGCCGTGATCTTACGTAATCTACTTCTATTACTTTGTACAATAATTTAATAGACAGTCAAGTATTATCTTTCTGTTTTATGTAATTCAGTGTTTTACATTATATTTTAATACAAACTTAAAATATATTTTTTAGAATTTTTAAATGACTATTGAACAAAAGAAACAGGTTCTTATGAATAAATTATTATTTCACAGGACTCGATTTTATATTCTTATAATTATTAGTTTGTAATAGTAGGGGTTTTTTGCGGATCAACCCTGTTTTTATTCTTTCCTATTATTTTGTTTTCATGTTATTTAATTCTTGTTTTCGCTCATTGATTTGAATGTTATACGCTATTTCAGTGATTTCAACGTTTTTCTTCTATCTCCTGAAATTTACAAGTTTTAATTTGAGTTGGGTGAGGCATGGGATTATGTCAATTTTTCCATAATTGTATCTCTATTTAGTACCAGGTTAACCGAGCCCTGCTGGTTGGTTTTAATTGACTTTTGTTATAGTGTCATGGTAATCAAGCTATTAAATCTACACCAGACTCTTCACAGCTAACAGCTGTTAAAAAACTGCTTAAAATTTATGTTCCTTTATTTTTGTTTACTTTTAGTTGTTATTTCGTTACCAAAAATAGCAACCTATAAGACCAATGTTTAAAATAACGATTTTTAAACTTAAATTTAGACCAACTTCGATTTTTCCTGTGAGTAAGGCTGTTTCTAAACTTAATTTTGGGCCAAAACACTCTTAAGCGCAAAGTTCAAGCAAAATCTAACAGCTACATTTCGAGATCGTGGAACACACATCCCTTCAGACATAGCTCATATTATATTATAGGATATGATACACAAAATTTATAGAAATTTAAAACTTTATATTTAGCTACCGATCAGAGAAATACTTGTTACCATAACTACTACTATTAAAATAATGATAGCAACAACAACAACTATAACTCTTTTAATTGAAATTTCTTTTCAACTAACACAACAACAATCGTCTAATCTAAAGTATATATTTTTACCAGCATAACACCTAAAATATTTACATAAATAATTATAAATTCACAGCTCAAAACTTTTAAACGAATTCTAATTACGAAGGGGGTTTAAAACCGATTCATATGAGTTTTTTAAAAGCTTTGTTTACTATTAATTGTGGATTTGTGTATTTGACGGTTTTGTTACTGTCTTGACTGTGCAGTTCTTCCGTGGAACTAACGTATTTTAAACTCGACTTTTTATTAATTTACGAATTTAGGGCAACCCCTAGCAGGGGGGGGACTAGCCTGTTCGGTACTTGAGACTAAGAGCAATTAACAAATTTGGGGCAACCCTATAAGGGGGCATGGGGGCGGAGCCCCCATCGAGCCGTAGGCGAGTCTATAATATATACAGCCCCATGTGTAACTGACTGACTGACTGACTCACTCACTGATGATCTTAAATTCCTGAAGCGACCGTTTAAGATAGAGACTTGAAATTTGGCATGGACATTCTTTGAGATGTTTCAATTTAGGGAAAATTATAAAACTACAACTTTTTTACTTTTAAACTAGAAAAAAGGTTAAAAATCAAGCTTCGTCGGTATCGTAGTTCAGCCGTATCAGCGTATATCACCGCGTGGTATCGTAGATCACTTTGCAGGTTTAGTTCTCGCTCGTGTTTAAATTATCTCTTTCAACTACACCCGTGTTTGATACAACTATATAAACATGAACGTCTTATGTAGACGATGGTGTTATGATGCATTGAGAGCGGTTTATTTCACCAGGGTAATACTCGCTTTGATGTATACATTGTTAATGCCCAAAAACTACAAATGTTCAAGTATCAAATTAGATAAAATCTAAAAAGACGAGGTGTCGGTAAGGAAGTACTTTGGTTCTTAAATATGTCGCTTGGAGCGCTATTATAGTCGCTTAGTTCTCGCTTGAATTTAAATGATATCTTTTAACTACACCTCTTCCCGATTATTATTCTCAATCGGGCGCTTAGTTGTTTGCGTATGGTTTTCCCTCTGATTGCTGTGTCATTATTGAAAATGAAGTTTATTGAATCGAAAGCGTATCTTTACATTCAGGTGATATTTCTAAATTAATTGCTAATAATATTTAATGTCCTACTATAGTTACTAGACTTTAGTTTTCTCATGATGGAAAATTTCTTGTATGTTTTCGCACAAAAAATTACCTAATACAGTAATTATAACTTAATTTTTCTACTATTTGTAAGCTGTCTATCTATATGAATCCCCAGATTGAATATAGCTCTTCAGTTGATAGTTCTGGTGCAGTTTTACTTTGAAGAGTTGAACGTGTCCCAACACGTTTGACATCCGGTCTTTGACCTATTTGCTGCTGTCCAATCAGGCTTAGATTTTAGTTTAGGAAACGATTGAACATATTAAGTTATAGAACGATTGGACTTTCCATTCTTACCTTCGCTAACATTGACTACTTCCGACTTTTTTTAAGACCATCTACATATCTGATGACCCATCAGGCTGAGAAATATTACAATAACCAATTGAATTAAACTCAATAGTAATTTTTCTCGCTGCCACTTTGTCCGTCAAACTTCCTCAATGCAGTGCGCTCACCTAAAGTCTCGATTAACCCTATTATTGTTGTAATTGAAACCTATTCTATGCTTATCAATTATTGTAACTCTTTCAGTATATTTTAATTTAACCAATAATTCTTTTTTGGCCATTATTTCACAATTGGTATTCTATACTACCATTGGTTTACTACCATTGGTTGAAAATGCATAATGTACGCCGATTTATGGTTCTTAAGTTGCAACTTTCTTCATTTTAAGACTATATAAAGACTTTAAGACTTCATGATTATAGTGCCTAATACCCTGTGATCTATTACATACTACTAGGGGGCAACTCCTAAGGGGGCATGGGGGCGGAGCCCCCATCGAGCCGTAGGCGAGTCTATAATATATACAGCCCCATGTGTAACTGACTGACTGATGATCTTAAAGTCCTGAAGCGACCGCTTAAGCTAGAGACTTGAAATTTGGCATGGACATTCTTCGAGATGTGTAAATTTAGGGAAAATTATAAAACTGCAACTTTTTTACTTTTAAACTATAAAAAAGGTAAAAAATATAGATTTGTCGGTAACGTAGTTCAGCCGTATCAGCATATATCACCGCTGGTATCGTAGATCACTTTGCAGGTTTAGTTCTCGCTTGTGTTTAAATGATTTCTTTCAACTACACCTGTGTTTGATTCAAATATTGTATTCTATATTAACATGAACATTTAGTGTAGACGACGGTGTTTCGATGCATTGAGAGCGGGTTATTTCACCAGGGAAATACTCGCTTTGATTTATACAGCATTAAAATGCCCAAAAACTACAAATTTTCAACATTCAAATAATAAAAAATTCTAAAAAGACGAGGTGTTGGGTAGGAAGTACGTTGGTTCTTAAGGATGTCGCTTGGAGCGCCATTATAGTCGCTTAGTTCTCGCTTGTATTTAAATGATATCTTTTAACTACACCTCTTCCTGATAATTTTATTGGGCGCATATGTGTTTGCGTATGGTTTTCCCTCCGATTGCTGTGTTATTGTTGAAAATGAAGTATATTGAATCGAAAGCGTATCTTTACATTCCGGTGATGTCCGCTTTGATATCTGATTATCTATCGGGCTGAGAAATATTATAATAACCAAGTTGTTCTTTCGTTACCAAAATAGCAACCTATAAGACCAATGTTAAAAATAACGATTTTGTTAACTTAAATTTAGACCAACGTTGTGTATTTGACGGTTTTGTTACTGTCTTGACTGTGCAGTTCTTTCGTGGAACTAACGTATTTTAAACTCAACTTTTTATTAATTTACGAATTTAGGGCAACCCTTTGAGGGGGGGGTCTAGCCTGTCGGTACTTGAGACTTAGAGCAATTAACAAATTTGGGGCAACCCTCTAAAGGGGCATGGGGGCGAAGCCCCCATCGAGCCGCAGGCGAGTCTATAATATATACAGCCCCATGTGTAACTGACTGACTGACTGACTCACTCACTGATGATCTTAAATTCCTGAAGCGACCGTTTAAGATAGAGACTTGAAATTTGGCATGGACATTCTTTGAGATGTTTCAATTTAGGGAAAATTATAAAACTACAACTTTTTTACTTTTAAACTATAAAAAAGGTTAAAAATCAAGCTTTGTCGGTATCGTAGTTCAGCCGTATCAGCGTATATCACCGCGTGGTATCGTAGATCACTTTGCAGGTTTAGTTCTCGCTCGTGTTTAAATTATCTCTTTCAACTACACCCGTGTTTGATACAACTATATAAACATGAACGTCTTATGTAGACGATGGTGTTATGATGCATTGAGAGCGGTTTATTTCACCAGGGTAATACTCGCTTTGATGTATACATTGTTAATGCCCAAAAACTACAAATGTTCAAGTATCAAATTAGAAAAAATCTAAAAAGACGAGGTGTCGGTAAGGAAGTACTTTGGTTCTTAAATATGTCGCTTGGAGCGCTATTATAGTCGCTTAGTTCTCGCTTGAATTTAAATGATATCTTTTAACTACACCTCTTCCCGATTATTATTCTCAATCGGGCGCTTAGTTGTTTGCGTATGGTTTTCCCTCTGATTGCTGTGTCAATATTGAAAATGAAGTTTATTGAATCGAAAGCGTATCTTTACATTCAGGTGTTATTTCTATATTAATTGCTAATAATATTTAAGGTCTTATTATATTTACTAGACTTTAGTTTTCTCATGATGGAAAATTTCTTGTATGTTTTCGCACAAAAAATTACCTAATACAGTAATTATAACTTAATTTTTCTCTTATTTGTAAGCTGTCTATCTATATGAATCCCCAGATTGAATATAGCTCTTCAGTTGATAGTTCTGGTGCAGTTTTACTTTGAAGAGTTGAACGTGTCCCAACACGTTTGACATCCGGTCTTTGACCTATTTGCTGCTGTCCAATCAGGCTTAGATTTTAGTTTAGGAAACGATTGAACATATTAAGTTATAGAACGATTGGACTTTCCATTCTTACCTTCGCTAACATTGACTACTTCCGACTTTTTTTAAGACCATCTACATATCTGATGACCCATCAGGCTGAGAAATATTACAATAACCAATTGAATTAAACTCAATAGTAATTTTTCTCGCTGCCACTTTGTCCGTCAAACTTCCTCAATGCAGTGCGCTCACCTAAAGTCTCGATTAACCCTATTATTGTTGTAATTGAAACCTATTCTATGCTTATCAATTATTGTAACTCTTTCAGTATATTTTAATTTAACCAAAAATTCTTTTTTGGCCATTATTTCACAATTGGTATTCTATACTACCATTGGTTTACTACCATTGGTTGAAAATGCATAATGTACGCCGATTTATGGTTCTTAAGTTGCAACTTTCTTCATTTTAAGACTATATAAAGACTTTAAGACTTCATGATTATAGTACCTAATACCCTGTGATCTATTACATACTACTAGGGGGCAACTCCTAAGGGGGCATGGGGGCGGAGCCCCCATCGAGCCGTAGGCGAGTCCATATTATATACAGCCCCATGTGTAACTGACTGACTCACTGATGATCTTAAATTCCTGAAGCGACCGTTTAAGATAGAGACTTGAAATTTGGCATGGACATTCATTGAGATGTTTCAATTTAGGAAAAATCATAAAACTACAACTTTTTTACTTTTAAACTATAGAAAAGGTAAAAAATATAGATTTGTCGGTAACGTAGTTCAGCCGTATCAGCGTATATCACCGCGTGGTATCGTAGATCACTCTTCAGGTTTAGTTCTCGCTCGTGTTTAAATGATCTCTTTCAACTACACCCGTGTTTGATATACTCGTGGTATCCTTCGATGGATACTCTTATATATATTGTAAACTACGGCGTTAATTTGTATAGAGAGCGGGTTATTTCACCAGGGACCCAGGGTTATACTCGATAATATATACAGTGATAATTCCCTAATTTGTAGCATATGCGCGATCTTGAATGTTTACCAAAGGTGAATTTTCTTCTCCTACTATGAATTAATTTCCCATGGCGGGTGAATAGTCGCTTAGTTCTCGCTTGTATTTAAATCATGTCTTTTAACTACACCTGCTTCCTTGCTATTGGCAACGTTAGTATCCCTCATACATAATAAACTTATCCATTTGACTTCTAAATAGCAATGAGATTATGCTGCATTGAAAGCTCGTTTCTTTTATATTTTACACACATCATAAATATGTTTTAGGGAATTTTTAAATAACTGTTTAGCTGAACTAACAGATTTAAATGTAGGTTCTCGTTTTGTTTCAATTTATTTTAGATTACTTATTCAAATTCACACGGGATTATTCTCCGCTGAACTTCGCATTGAATGGATTTTCTGTGAAGCTTGAGCCGTGATCTTAACGTAACATACTTCGATTACTTTGTACAATACTTAATAGACAGTTTATTATTATCTTTCTGTTTGATTTATATTTAGTGTCTTATATTCGAATTTTTCACACTTAAAATTTGTTTTTGAGAATGTTTAAATAAGTGTTGAGCAAAAGTAATAGATTTAAATGTTAGGTTCTCGTTTAATTTCAATTTATTTTAGATTACTTATTCAAATTCACCCTATGTGAACCCCTCAGCCGAATTACGCATTCAATGAATTTTCTGTGTAGCTCGTGCCGTGATCTTAACGTTATATACTCCTATTACTTAGTACGATACTTAATAGACAGTTAAGTATTATCTTTCTGCATTGTTTATAATCAGTGTTTTATATTTTATTTTAATACACACTTAAAATATGTTTTTAAGAATTTTTAAACGGCTATTGAACAAAACTAACAGGTTTTTATGGATAAATTATTATTTCACAGGTCTAGATTTTATATTCTTATAATTAGTAGTAGTTTGTAATAGTAGGGGTTTTTTGCGGATCTACCCCGTTTTTATTATTTCCTATGATTTTGTTTTCATGTTATTTAATTCTTGTTTTCGCTTATTGATTTGAATGTTATTTGCTATTTCAGTAATTTAAACGTTTTTCTTCTATATCCTGAAATATACAAGTTTTTATTTTTAATTAGTATGTATCAGCAGATTCTTTTAATATCGTGGTTGGCGATACTATATTTAGTTCAAATTGTATTTTTAATTTCTTAAGTTTATTAACTAGCATAGCTTGATTTTTTTATTATTTTAATAGTAATATTCAAACTTACTATTGGTTATTTTCTATTTTTTAGCATTATTGTTTTACTCTAATGGGCATATTACATTATTTTTAAAATTTACGAAAATCTCATTTAAAAATACTTAATTTGGAATAATTTTGACCCATTGCAATTTTAATGTGACGCATGTTAACTCGTTGACGTTTCAGACTAAGTAGTTGGTAACGTGGAATAGTTAGCATCACACATTTTAGTAGAGTTACAAGTAAATTAATAACTTAGCTTTTAAAAACTTCAATTTTTATTAGTTTTTATTTTCCGATTATTTTAATATCGTGGTTGGCGATGCTAGATTTGGTTTAAGTGTTACTTTCAATTTCTTTAGTTTATGCATTATTATAGTTTGATTATTTTATTATTTTAATAGTTATTTTCACATAGTCAATTATTTTCTATTTTTTAGCATTATTGTTTTGCTATAGTGGGCACATTACATTTTTTTATCAATGAAAATTTTATTTAAAGATACTTAATTTGGATTAATTTTGCCCCATTGCAATTTTTCTGTGCCGCATCTAAAATCGTTGACGTTCCAGACCAAGTGGTTGGTAACGTGGAGGAGTTAGTATCACACACTTTTGTAGTAGAGTTACACGTAATTTAAAACTTAGCTTTTCAAAACTTCGATGGAACTAGCCTGTTCAGTACTTTAGTGGAACTAGAAAGTTCATTATTTGAGACTTTGTGAATGATTAACGAAATTAGTAAAATCAACTAGGGGGCATGGGGGCTGAGCCCCGTGAAATATTTTCAAAGGATATTATTGTTATTGTTATTATTATTGATTGTGAAGAGTGCGTATTAGCCCGTTTTGTTACTGTCTTCGCTGTCCAGTTAGTTGGTGGAACTAGCCTGTTCAATACTTGACTTTAAATTATTCAACGAATTCGGGGCAACCTCCAAAGGGGGCATGGGGGCGGAGCCCCCATCGAGCCGTAGGCGAGTCTATAATATATACAACCCCATGTGTAACTGACTCACTCACTTATGATATTAAAATCCTGAAGCCACCGTTTAAGCTAGAGACTTGAAATTTGGCATGGACATTCTTTGAGATGTTTCAATTTAGGGAAAATCATAAAACTACAACTTTTTTACTTTTAAACTATAAAAAGGTAAAAAATATAGATTTGTAGGTAACGTAGTTCAGCCGTATCAGCGTATATCACCGCGTGTGGTATCGTAGATCACTTTGCAGGTTTAGTTCTCGCTCGTGTTTAAATGATCTCTTTCAACTACACCCGTGTTTGATACGAATATTGTTAACTATATAAACATAAACGTTTCGTGAAAACGACGGTGTTTCGATGCATTGAGAGCGGGTTAATTCACCAGGGCAATACTCGTTCGATATAATACAGTATGAATGCCAAAAAACTACAAATTTTCAACTCTCAAATTATAAAATATTCTAAAAAGACGAGATGTCGGTAAGGAAGTACATTGGTTCTTAAAGATATCGTTTGGAGCTCTATTATAGTCGCTTAGTTCTCGCTTGTACTTAAATATCATCTTTTAACTACACCTCTTCCCGATAATTATTCTCATTTGGGCGCATAGTTGTTTGCGTATGGTTTTCCCTCTGACTGCTGTATTATTATTGAAAATGAAGTTTACTGAATCGAAAGCGTATCATTACATTCAGGCGATGTCCGCTTAGATTTCTATATTAATTGCTAAAAATATTTTAGGTCTTATTACATTTTCTAGACTTTAGTTTTCTCATGCTGGAAAATTTCTATAGGTTTTCGCACAAAAAATTACCTAATACATTAATTATAACTTAATTTTCTTCTACTATTTGTATGCTGTCTCTCTATGAATCCCCAGATTGAATATAGCGCTTCAGTTGATAGTTCTGGTGCAGTTTTACTTTAAAGAGTTGAACGTGTCCCAACACGTTTGACATCCGGTCTTTGACCTATTTGCTGCTGTCCAATCAGGCTTAGATTTTAGTTTAGGAAACGATTGAACATATTAAGTTATAGAACCATTGAAATTTACATTCTTACCTTTGCTAACGTTTACCTACTTCCTACGTTTTTTTAAGACCATCTACATATCTTATGACCCATCAGGCAGAGAAATATTATAATAACCAATTGAATTAAACTCAATAGTAATTTTTCTCGCTGCCACTTTGTCCGTCAAACTTCCTCAATGCAGTGCTCTCACCTAAAGTCTCGATTAACCCTATTATTGTTTTAGTTGAAAACTATTCTATGCTTATCAATTATTGTAACTCTTTCAGTATATTTTAATTTAACCAATAATCCTTTTTTGGCTATTATTTCACTATTGGTTTTTTTTACTACCATTGGTTGAAAATGCATAATGTACGCCGATTTTATGGTTCTTAAGTTATAACTTTCTTCATTTTAATACTATATAAAGACTTTAAGACTTCATGATTATAGTACCTAATACCCTGTGATCTATTACATTCTACTAGGGCTCTATTTTTATTAATTTTCTGAACTAATATATATATATATATATATATATATATATATATATATAATTTAAAATTGTTAAATTAATAATCGCTGATTTTGAATGATAAAATTGTTATCGTTTCTCTATATGGTACATATATGATTCCTGCGTTTCTTGGCCACCCCATGGCGGAACTGAAGCATCTTAGCCTATACCATATTTTTAAATTTCAAATATCTTGATTTTGTCCCTTTTTTCTTCTATTACATACAACGATCCTCTGTATAAACTTATAATTTTATTCCACTTTTATCTTTTCAGAATACAGCTATTACCTCAATCATGTGCAATCATAATCGTATCTCCAAATTTTTACACAACAACTTTTGCGCATGACTATTTACATAGTTCATTAATATTTCACAACTCCATTATATTTTTTAACGAACTAAGGGGAACTAGGGAGTGGGATTAAACTATGAACCGTGGGCAAACTTCAAAGCTTATTATTATTTATTGTGAGTAGTGTGTATTGGCGGCTTCTGTTACTGTCGTTGGAGTTTAGACCTCAACTAGCCTGTTCATTGTATGAGGTTTTGACAGTAATTTACGGAATTGGGGAAACCAATTATTGGGTTGGACCCTCTATCAAGCATAACACCTAGAATATTTACATAAATAATATTTATGTCACAGCTCAATTTTTTAAAACTATTTACTTAGGAGGGGTATTAAAACCTACTAATAGGAGTCTATTAAAGTTTTTTTTACTATTGATTGTGAATTTAGAGTATTAGATGGTTTTGTTACTGTCTTGGGTGTTCAGATCTTGTTTAAAACTAAACTATTTCAAACTTGACTTTTTATTAATTCAAACTAGGGGGCAACTCCTAAGAGGGCATGGGGGCGGAGCCCCCATCGAGCCGTAGGCGAGTCCTAAATATATACTCCCGCAGGTGTAACTCACTGATGTATATAAAAGTTCGGACGGAACCGTTCAAGCTAGAAACTTGAAATTTGGCATTCTATTAGCTGACACGATTTACATTCACAAAAAATTCTAAAAACTACCAATTTTTCACTATTAATCTATAAAAAAGGTAAAAAATATAGATTTGTCGGTAATGTAGTTCAGCTGTGTTAGCGATACCACCGTGATGACGGTATCGTAGATCACTTTGCAGGTTTAGTTCTCGCTCGTGTTTAATTGATCTCTTTCAACTAAACCCGTGTTGATGAAGTCTAATTATGAAACTTCCGTCGGTGTATTAGTGTATTGTTAGTGGTTAAAATTCCACCAGGGTGATTTCCGCTTTGATTCTTACAGTAACATTGCCCAGCGTGTAGCTAATGCAGCATGTGCGCTAGCTTGGAAGTTCGTCAATGGTGAATTTTCTTCTATTATTGATGAAACATTGTATTTAGAAGTGCTACTCTCTTAAAAATTGAACTAAAAAGAATTCATCATAAATGCCAGCTTATATTAAGTGTTATTCTTTAACGTTTTGTTGGATAACCTATTATTGATGAAATATTGTATTTATAAGTGCAACGCTCTTTAAAAATTGAACTACAAAGAATTCATCATTAATGCCAGCTTATATTATGTGTTATTCTTTGACGTTTTGTTGGTCCTTAAGGCTCCTTTTATTCACCGCGGCATGTCGCAGCGGGCTGTCGCTGCGGCAGATCGCTGTGCCAAATTTTCACGCGACAAGTCGCTGCTGTTGACCGCTGTCGTGTGGAAGGGGTAACAGTGCTGCCAACTACATTTGGTAGTCGCCCAGACACAAAGGCAAGCACGTGTTGTGATGTTCGAGGCCGCTTGGGTTGGCAGCACTGCGAGAGTGAACGCGGGCTGCCGCTTTGAATAAACGGCCCAATACAAACCAATGCATATAGAAACCGCTCGTCGCCAGCGATTTCTAAGTGCACGCGACAGAATTTACAAAACGCCGCGACACATCGCTACTTCTGAGACCGCTCATTTCTGAATAAACGTCCCTATTTAAATCAATGCACTTACAAAATCGCTGCGACAGCCCGCTGCGACATGTCGCGGGTGAATAAAAGGAGCCTTACCCTCCAGTCAGTTTTTAAGTTAACTTATTTATTTATGTGGGTGGTTTACCATATGTGGAGGTTACTTTTTAATAACCACTGTAAAATTATTTAATTCCTTCAATATTGCGCATGGACATATCTTGAACGGCACCGATATCATTAAAAGCATCAAACATATAAAATAATTGTGATGAATGGCAGAATAAGTGATATTGAAGGAAATTTACTTTATTTTAAAGTTTAACACTAAAAATATTGAACTTAAAAAAATTATAATTAATGCCTGCTAATACTCGTATTATGTGTTATTATTTAACCTGTTCAATATGAACGAATATCTCTGTTGCAGATTGTTTCCGAATTAGCAAGATATATCTAACATATAAAAATTTAACTTTTTGTCGTATCTCAAATCTTTATTTTGAGACCGTTTTGCAACTTTTATCATCACTGAATTTGATATTCTGTAACTTTTTACTAGGCCTAACGACAGTTATATTGTATGTGAAGTTCGAATTTTACATTCAATGAACTTTTACAATATCCCTGTAACTTCAACATGATTTATGAGGAGTAACTAGAATAATTATTATTTCGTAATAAACATTTTTATTTTGTATCGAATACTATTTTTGTGAATACTCTTTGGCGGGTTCCAAACGGTTTGTTCATGTTTTCCATTTTTTGTTTTTGTTACATTATTTATTTTTTCACTGATCTGCAAAATAGTTTAACTAGCTTAGTCATTCTACCTTTTCATCTATTTCATCTAGTTTATTTTTTTCATACTTTTTGCGCTAAGAGGGTGGGGCAAGGAATGGCGTCACATCCCCTTACGATTAGTTTACTACTGTATAGTTGCTTTTAAAATCCAAATTAATAATACTCAGATATAGTACCTAGAAACCACCCATACGCCCACACTCATAACCTGATCAGTACAGTTATCAAACAAAATTAACAATTTTAACTTAAAATATTATGGGAAGATTTTCAATGTTTGAGACTTGGTAAACTACTAACTTGTTCGGCGAACACAACGAGGGGTATGGGGGTGGAGGCCTCAACTAGCCTGTTCAGTGCTTGAGATTTTTACAGCAATTCAAGAATTGGGTTTAACTAATTGCTGGGAAAGAGGGTGTAGCCTCAATCCACCATAATACCTAGAATATTTGCATAGTTGATTATGATTTCACAATTCTAATTTTTTTACGAACTAAGGAGAACTAGGAAGTGGTTTTAAAAACGCTACAGGCGATTTTTGTATTAGCCGGTTTTCTTACTGTCTAAGCGGACCAGTTCTTCGGTGGACCTAACCTGCTACAACTCTACTTTTCAATAATTTACACATTTAGGACAAAGTTGCAACTTTCTTCATTTTAAGACTTTATAAAGACTTTAAGACTTCATGATTATAGTACCTACTACCCTGTGATCTATTACATACTACTAGGGCTCTTATTTTTATTAATTTTCTGAACCAAAATATATAATATTTTAAATTGTTAATTTAATAATTTCTGATTTTAAAAGATAAAAATGTTATCCTTATGTTATCCTTTCTTTTTTATGGTACATATATGATTCCTGAGTTTCTTGGAATCCCCGTGGCGGAACTGAAGCATCTTAGCCTATACTGTATTTTTTAATTTCAAATATCTTTATTTTGTCTTAATTTTCTTCTATAGCATACAACGATCCTCTATATAAACTTATAGTTTTATTCCACTTTTATCTTTTCAGAATACACCTATTACCTCGATCATGTGCAATTATAATCGTATCTACAAATTTTAACACAACAATTTTTGAGCATGGCTATTTACATAGTTAACACAAGTTATTTCACAACTTCATTATATTTTTAACGAATTAAGTGAAACTATGGAGTGGGATTAAATCATGAGCCGTGGGCTCAAAGATTATTATTATCAATTGTGAGTAGTGTGTATTGGCGGCTTCTGTTACTGTCATGGGAGTTGAGCCCTCAAGTAGTCTGGTCATTGTATGAGTTTTGACAGTAATTTATTTAATTTCGGCAACCAATTATTGGGTTGGACCCTCAATCCAGCGTAACACCTAGAATATTTACATAAATAATTATCATTTCACAGCTCTATTTTTTCTACTATTTACTAAGAAGGGCTATTAAACCCGATTCATAGGAGATTATTAAAGCTTTTTACTATTGATTGTGAATTGTGTGTATTAGACGGTTTTGTTACTGTCTTGGCTGTCCAGTTCTTCTGTGGAACTAAACTATTTCATACTTGACTTTTTACTAATTCAAACTAGGGGGCAACTCCTAAGGGGGTATGGGGGCGGAGCCCCCATCGAGCCGCAGGCGAGTATGAACTTAATACAACGAACAGTCACAGAAATAAAAAAATATTGTGTATAAAAAAACAAAATGGCGGATTACGGCTAAACTAAGCCGAAATCCAAAAAATTGTATTGATCATTTTTGACTTATTTTTGCAGGTAGAATCAGGTCCTGTATAGCCAATTATACTTTTTTGTGACAATCTGTATATATTAATTTAAAGGTCCCAATTTATAGAAAACAATGCCGCAAACCTTTTTATGGCAATCCTTTTCTAATGGATAACCGATTAAAAACTTGTAGTAGATAAAACTTAGCATCAAAATATTTTAAAATACAATAAATACACATATTCAACCTTTTGAGTTCAGTAGTGGCGAACCGCCGGAGCTGGACCACTTCAATGACCTCTGAGGAATGCGTGACGCCATCGATGACGTCATAGTGACATCATGGTTTCCTCAGAGGTTATTGAAGTGGCTCAGCTCCGGTGGTTTGCCCCTACTTAGAGTATTTAGATTTCATTGATTTATTTTTCATTTGCATCAATAGCCCACATAAATTCGGATTTTGAATTACTTCTCAACTGACTATTAAACTGACTACAATTTTAACAATTGAGTCCACTCATCAAAAGGAAACATAAAATGTATACAGTAGGTATAATTCCATATCTCACTTTAACCGTTTGCTCCATTGACGTTTTTTGAGATGATTAAAATTACTCAACTTTTTATTATTAGTTTCGTGGTAAAAACTAAAATAATGTGTTTATGACATGGAGAGTACTACCATTTGAGAGTCAATTAAATGTCCTATAAATTAAACATACTGTAGTACTTAAGAGTTAAAAATTATTTTCACACACTTTTTTGTCCAAAATTTAAGATTCAATTAAACAGTAAAATTGTTTGTTTTCTCATGTCCAGTTACTAAAAAATCTTCCTTCTTTATTCATGTTTAAAATAATGTATTAATGTATTATAATGTATATTAACAATGTATTAAGGGTTCGTATGCGGAAAAAAGTATGAAATTCATAAAAATATTTTCAAGGCACATCATTAGGATTCACCGTATTGGTTCTAAGCAGCAAAGTAATTACTGTATCTTTAATTTCCTTTCCAACTGAATCTGTTTACTAAATCAACTGATTAGGAATTAAAATAGTTATAATCAGCTTATTTTTTTCAATAAAAAAAATAAATATCGTCTTTATTTTAAGCGGTTTTCAATAACAGTTGATTTTCAAAACAACTCAGGTCAAATAATAATAATAAAACACTAAAAACTAACAAAATAAAACGTTACAGGGCATAACTTAAAAAATCTTACCCCAAAGTTCTGGAACCTTTTTTGACACCCCGTATAAAAGTCCGGAACAATATTATAATTTTTCCTTAGCTTCAAGAGCATCTTGTAGGAATTTTGAGTGTAACATGTAACAAAAAATACTAAAACAAATAGAGTTTACCCGAAGTCTAGCAGACAGCTGAGTATAGGATTGTAAAGGGTAGACGCTGCAGAGAATGAACAACAGCGTACAATGAGCAACTATGTACAAACTTATAATTAATTCAGAGCAATACAAGTTGAACAATCTTCAGAAACAATCCCAGCGCTGCTGTCCGTTTGTTGCAATTTCACCAACAGGATTTACGTTGTTTATTTTGTATTTTATCATCATCTTTAACTTTGAACACAAGCCGTTCCGATCAGCGACCAGGACTTAATGTGATTAGCTAATAAAGTTTTCTCCAAGGTCTCCATCGAAGACATCACTCAGAGAATATCTTAAGAAAATTTGCTTTGGCTTGCGAGTAGGGAGCATTTGGCTTTTCTGGGTTGAAAAGAAATCAACATCATTCAAAACTGAATCCACAAACCATTGAAGAATACAGAACAAATCTTTGGGACAGCATTAATAAAAAAAACTGCATAAACATTATAAATCTCTCTTATAGCTGACCTATAAAACTTGAGTTGTACATTACCTAATATTTTAGGACATGGTAAGTTATTCCATGCTTAATTATACCTACCTTGATTATTTTCAACCGGTATTGTTTTAGTTTAAGACTTAATATTCACCGACATTGCTGTTACCTGCGGCATCTCCTTCAAACCTATAATGATATGCATGAAACACAGGTACAATTGTCCACATGTAGCAGTTTACTTACCAAGGGGGATTAAAAGTAAATCGTGTAAGGATTTAAATAATAACGTCCTTTAGGATGTGCCATTATAAAAAAGTAAAGTAATGTACTATTTCAGTTTAAATCACACTGTCATAACTGAAAATTAGCTTCCTACTTTTGATTTCACATCGTCGAATATACATTTGAGTGTGATACATTGACTGGATAAAATGTATTCATTGAACACTCAAAATTTATGATTTTGTCCGTTCTATTGCCTATCATAACTACTAATGTGATTCTTTATTACCAATAATGTTATTTTTTGATACAATTAAAAAAATTATTTAAATGTTCTAATGAAAAAGTTTTAATGGAAATACATTTCTAATTAAAATTTTTAATGTAATATACATTTCATCCTAAGTAAAGGTATTAGCAAGTAGGGTAAAATTTTACAGTCAGTTTTTCCTCCTTATAAATTTATTATTCTGAAACAAGTCTTGTACTAATAGTTTTGCATTACTTCTTTTTTTATTTACTGTACATACAAAAAATAAAAAAAATCAGTTACTTAAGTTTTATAGTCAATCTATTCTTTTTTACTTCGTAGAGAAATGTATTTAAGCTCAGATGGTTTTTTCCAACTAGCAAATTAAATCAATTGTACCAATTGATTCACAGCCCATTGTGGCTGCACTTCCGCAGGCGCCCGGTGGAACGATCGAATGAAAATTATCGTTAGATCGTTATCGTTATAATAAACAAATCATTAAATATGATTTTGTGTTGTTTGTCGTTTATTTACCAGGCTCATTGTGTTTATTTAAGTTGAATATAAATTTGAAATATTATCAACCATCGTTTTTTGTGTGAAAATGTATTTATCAGTTTAGAGGAAACTATAGAGTTTTTGAAAAATCACAGCTTGATCCCAGAATCGAAGAACTGTTCAGTGTGTAATGACTCAATGAAAAAGAAAATCAAAGGTGAAAATCAAGTGGTGTTTCGATGTAATGATCTGAAATGATAATGTTTCATTATTTTTTCATCTGAAATATTATGTGAGGTCCCTGTCTCAAATTAGCGATTTAGTGAATCCAGTATTAGATTCTGAAAAATGTGTTACTGCACATTAACGTAAAGTGGGGATATGAGAAAGTCCTTTACTGACGTCCTAATAGATACATAATCCAGTTTGAGTCTGATCAATGTTTAACTGCGCTTGAACTAAACGTAAAACCAAAAATGTTAAAGCAAAATAATATAAGCTCCAAGGTTAAAGTTAAAATAAAAAAACACGTACGTAGTACGCAAAAAAAATGATTTTTTGTAATTGCATTATAAACATATAATTAGTAAATTTGAATTAATAAACATAAAAAACACAACATTAAGAAAAATTGTAATATTAGAAATTTGTAATTAGAAAAATTACACTCAAAAGATGTACAACTAGATTGATCGAGGACGGTCCGTTTACAATAAAAGGTTTTCTAATGTGGAAGATTTAATTGCACTCAAGTATAACAAACCTATCGTACGATACTGAGCTTTTTCCAAAACTAATTATGGATTTTCTAGTTAATGAGACACGATGGACTTGTATTCAACAGGAATTTAAAAACCCACCAAGAAGGCAAATTTAGTTATGTAGAAAGGTTTTTAGGGGGTGGATTTTGGAAGTAATGTACAGGTCAAGGAAGCACTTATGTAACTCAAACTCAAATGTTGGCTCAAATTATTAAGGTATCCCATTTGGTTAAAATTTCTATATTCCATATTAGTAGTAAATTATTAGTGATGAAATCTAAACAAATTATCCGTGATAAATTTAAAATGTTGCTGAAATGATTAATCTACTGGAGGATTTAATTAAGAAAGATCATGTGTATTCTCATGAATAATGTTGATTGTAAGTCAGGGCAAGTTAAGCCTGCAGCTTTACAAGTGAATGATTAATGTTTTAATAACATTTCGAAGATTGAAGTAGACGAGAACAAACTGGTTTAAATATTCATTTATAAATAACAATGCAAAACGTCGAATTCTAAATCCAAATATTGTGTAGAACTTTATAATTATAGTACATAGTTTATAAACATCCATTAAATGTTTTTATATTAAGTATTTTGGGCATTCATGAGTCAGGTTGAATGTAGTTTAGTTGTAAAGAATTTTTAATTAATTTTGAAAATCAATAAAATACATAAATAAGAACAAATGTGCTTTGTTAAACAAGGTTAATTAAATATAGGCAACCTGCTTTATTAGCCTAACCTAAATTAAAATTAATAAGAAACTTACAAATAATCATAGTTGTCTTAATGGGCACTCATATTATCTAACGACTCTCTTCAAGGGAACTTGGTCGGACCCACAGTAAAGATTGGAAATACCCTAGCCATTGAAACAATACAAATAAATAAATTCCGTAGTTTCTAAGCATCATTGTTCATAATATTGCGAGGATGTGCTATTTTACGATGGCAAATAATAGAATATTTATAATTATAAACCAATCTAATGTGGAAATAGGATGTCTAGAATGTAAATTACACGGTTTAATGAGATTTAACAAATTAATGAAAGTATTATGATAAAAAAGATGGACGATTAGTTGTTCTAAATGACAATGTTAATATAGTAAAGCAGAGTTGGAAAGGGTTAATAGTAAAACTGAATATAATAACAAATATTTCATTTAAATATTTGTCAGGCAATGTTTGTATTATTTGTCTCCTTCAACAAAACCTCGTGTTTCCGATTGTTGATTAAGGTACATTACATCAGAATTCAGTACAACTTAATATGTTGGCTGATAGCAATCGGACCACCTCTAGTTCACCTACAGTAAAAGTCATTTATTTAAAACACAGCTGAGATTGAAGTAAAAGAGCAGGGGGTACTACAACCAACAAGTATATGTTCAATAATCAATATCAAAGTTTAATTTTAATCACTATATTGCACAAAAAGATGGACGATTAATTGTTCTAAATGACAATGTTAATATAATTAAAGCAGAGTTGAAAAAAGTTAATAGTAAAGCTGAGCATAATTACAAATATTTTATTTAGATACAATGTTTACATTATTTGTCTCCTTTAACAAAACCTGGTGTTTTCCGATTGTTGATTAAAGTACTTCATGTAATAGTTAAACTTCGTTTGGTTTCGTTAAGTTAATTCATACAAAGATTAGTTATATTTTTAAACTGGTCCTGGTTAAGTGTATTCAATTACAACGGTAACAAACAATTTTATTACACTATTATGAAATTTCTTACCTTCTTGTAGTCGTGCAGCACTTATATCAAATATCTGGCAATTCCATAACAGCCTGACTAATAGCCGCTGAAGAAAATAAAGCTGAGAATATCAAGTTTGCAAAGATCTTGCAGAAGCATAAAATTGCTATGTAGTGGCTAGTTTTTCTGTAACCGAAATAAATTTTATCATAACAGTGCCTGTTTTATCTAAATGGGCCAACTATTTGAAGGAGATTCTCAAAACAGGCATAAGAAAGTAATTTTCATTAACTTCTGTGTCTGTCAGTAGTATGTAACAGAATTAAATGCATGTACTAAACAACTGATTTTCAAATCAATGCTTCACCTACCGCTTGTGATCAACTCCCATTTTCAATGAGATTGCGATCAAATTTCTGCACAAGCTTTTCTTTTGTTTTCCTCTATCACCAACCACATAATTCAAACATCAGTTTATACTGAGCTGCGTCAGTATTGATGTGTGATACATATTGACCGTGTTAGGTCAAACTCAGCTAATGATACTGCCAATATTGAACACGATACCAAACCATGCCCGCATTGATCGTCCAAGTTCCGCCTGTGAGGTGTCTTACAGGACTTTTATCACTTATCACTGTGTGTGGACGTACTAATTATCACACATAAACCAAACACCAAAATGAAACAATGTCCAACACACATTATTCTGTCTCAACAGGAGTTATCCTATTATTTGAATGTTTTACATGAATCCACCAATATTCACCACAAGAAGTGTTAGATTTTTACATGCTATCACTAGACTCCCACTTATACAGGGTGTAAAAAAGTCCGCCCCCTTTCATTTTTTTATTTGTTAAGATAAACAAATATCGTTTTGGGGCTGATAGTAACTTAACAAAAAGTACCTTTTGATGTTATCAAACATATTTAGTCATTTTAGGGAGACGGCCCACCAGGAGTCAGAAGAAAATCGTAAATGTAAGCATAGGATGATGTACATAAAATTAAAGGTCTCACTTCAAAGAGTACAGTGCTGCAAACTAGGCTTAAAATGGATGACCCAGACGGAAATGGAAGGCGTTCAAAGTTTCCATTAAAATCATTTGGGTAAAACTTAAAATTACGATAACTTTCTTAATACTCGCCCTTTTGACGTCGGGGTTATGGCTAATTACTCCAAATGCAAAGACGTTTGAGGTGATGTATGATGTGACGAAAGGTAAAGCATATTTCTGTAAGACTTCACTGGGGGACTTCCCATAGAGGATGTTTAAACGTCTTTGCATTTGGAGTAATTAGCCAAAAACCCGTCGTCAAAAGGTTGAGTATTAAGAAAGTTATTTCATTTTTAAGTTTTACCCATATGATTTTAATGTAAACTTTGACGCCTATCATTTCCGTCTGGGTCATCCATTTTAATTGCAGCATTGTACTCTGCGAAGTAAGTAATTTGATGTACATATCCACCAATGCTCACATTTGAGGTTTTCTTCTCACTCCTGATGGGCCGTCAACCTAACATGACTAAAAATGATTGATAACATCAAAAGGTATACTTTGAGATAAGTTACTATCACCCCCCAAAGGATATTTTTTTATCTTAACAAATAAAAAATTAAACGGGGGGAAGACTTTTTTACACCCCGTGCTTATTAACATTTTAAATGTCCTTAACATTGTTCAATACCTACAGTAAGAAACGCAAGTTATATGAGAGAATGGATACGCACGTTATAATTATTTGTTGAGACTTAGCTTGTTAACATAGTTATTGTTAAATTTAAAAAAATTGTTAAATAAAAAACCTGGATGTTAAATTTTTTTACAATTAATCATGAGGAAAAATAACCAGTGCAAAAATAAACTAGTAGGGCAATAATTTCAAAACCGGACCATTTAAAAAGGAAGAATCAAGGCCTAATATGGACTTAGGGTAGTCAGGTTTGATATCGCTGATTGATCGCCATACTTATTTTCAATTACCTATTCCGTCGTAATTAAAAAAAGGCATTTTTAATAAAATCTTATTACCAGATAACTGACATTACTCACTCTAAAAATTTTCTTTTTTGTTACCGTTTTTCCAATGTTGCCAATTACGTTTTTCACACGCAAGAAGACATATAAATTATGTAGATAGAGTACAATAAATGTATTGAAATCAGTATTAATTCCTCACATAGTGATTTTCTTGTTGAAAGTGACTTGCCTTTTAAAATCAAGAGGAGAAATTGAGAACATTATCAACGTTATGAATGAGAAAGATGTCACACCTTTAACTAGAAAATTAAACTGGATAAAAAAATACAAAAGAAACAGTAATTTTACAGTTGAGAAACCTGACTAAGATTGTAATCCTTGTCTAAGATTATCTGAAGAAAACGGACTCAAACAAAAACAAAAAGTAGCACCTCAGTGTCTCGAGAGTACATATAGTTTGGTTCCTTATTAACGAAATATTCACAAGATTTCACATTTGTAATTTTTTATTTTTAATTCAGTTAATAACATTTTTTAATTTTTCCTGAATCATCAACGAAGGATAATTAAATCTAATTACAAATTTCTTTTTTATAAAGAAATTTACCAAAGTCTAATCCAGTTAATAATCTGTAATACATTTTTTACTGAATTAAAAAAAATCATTCATTAACTTTGAACAGTAATATTATTTGTGTTTATTTCTTGAGCAGGAAAATAATACACATACATGTTTGTTTCTATTAGGTTTTTCTACTTAAAGAAACTTATCTAACTTAAATTCGAAAGAGTAACATAGTTTTTTTTTTTTTTTTTTTTTTTTTTTTTTTTTTTTTTTTTTTTAGGGAGAGGCGGAAAAATGCATTACGCACACAGGTGGCCAGCCTGTAGTGTGGGGCTCCCCTAAAAAACGGGTTTACCCACTAAAAAACCTCCTCTACTCTTTAGGAATCTAACCTGGAATTGTTTGTCACATTACGTCAGGCTAGGCCTAAATTTGGCTTACGCCCGTGGGGCTCGCTCCTTATCCAGCCGCTCGATCAAGGGATCTGGGCCACTTCGCGGTCCAGATCGGTTTTCTTTTCCAGGAGGATGCCCCGGACTAACTGTGACAAACAATCCCAGTTGCCCTCATCCTCCAAAATCTTTTGGCAGACCGAGTCCACCGAAAATGCACCAAAGATTTGTGTGGCCTCCAGGCGGGGCCCTTCCCAACGGGGACAGCGGAAGAATGTGTGTTCCGCATCGTCGGGAACACCCGGGCAATAAATGCAGTCCGGTGAACCGGTCTTTCCCATCCGGTTCAGGTACGACCGAAAATAGCCGTGACCTGTCAAAAATTGGGTCAGGTAGTAGTCCACCTCCCCATGCCGCCGTTGCACGCCGTTCTGCTTGATAAGTCGCGCAGTCCATCGTCCTCGGGTGTCGTGCTCCCAGCTGTGTTGCCACTGCTGGAAGGTTCGGGAGCGCTCTTCTGTTCTTGCCGTGTCCTTGCCGATCTCGCCACGTCTCTGATAAATCGCTTTCCTCTCCCCTGCCAAGAGCTTGACAGGGATGACTCCGGCGACCACCAGGACGGCAGGCTCGGACACTGTCCGGTAGGCGGAACACACCCGGAGCGCAGCTTGACGCTGAACCCGGGCGAGTCGCAACCTGTAGCACTCCTTATCTAGAGCGCCTGCCCACACCTCTGCCTCGTAAAGAAGCACGGACTGGACCGCGGACATCAACAGACGTCTTCTGCTGGATCGGGGACCCCCGACATTGGCCATCAGCCTACTAAGGTAAGTCACTACCTTAGCGGCCTTGTCCGCCGTACGGAAGATCTGATCCCTCCAACTTAACTTGGTGTCCACCATAACCCCGAGGTATTTGGCGGCACGAGTTGATGTGACCACCTCCCTTCCCACTCGAAACGGGACGACGGTGTCGATCCTCTTCTTCGTGAGAATCACGATCTCCGTCTTACTGAGAGCAAGTGAGAGACCGTGATCGGACATCCAGTTGTTGACCACCCGCATAACTCGGTTCAACTTCAGCTGGACCAGCTCAACGTTGCGTGCAGCAATGAGAGCTGCGACGTCATCGGCGTACCCAACCAAAGTGGTTTCCTCAGGCATCTCGGACCTCAGGAGGCTGTCATAGGCAACGTTCCAGAGATCCGGGCCGAGTATTGAACCTTGTGCGGCACCAGAAGTGACTTCCATCGTCCGAGTTCCGTCCCTCGTGTCATAAATCAGGCTTCGAGAGCGTAGATAATCCTCGATGAGCCGCAACAGATATGCAGGAATACGAAAGGTGTTGCGAAGCGCATCCAGCATATCGACCCACCTCGCCGAGTTGAAGGCATTCTTGACATCAAGCGTAACAAGAAGCACTACTCGGCGGGAGAAATGGTTGTGGCTCTCGGCTCTCTCCACAGCTCTCTGAACTTCGGAGACAGCGTCGATCGTTGACCGTCCCTTTCTGAAGCCCTACTGACGGGGGCATAAGTCCCCGGCAGCTTCCACGGCAGAAGTCAGGCGGGAACGGATCAGCTTCTCGAACAGCTTTCCAGCCGTGTCCAACATGCAGAGAGGCCTGTGGGACGACGGCAGCTCGGGATCACCTTTGCCCTTGCTGATCAGTACAAGCCTGGCTGTTTTCCAGGGAGCCGGAAACACCCCTTCTACCAAACAGACATTGTACATTCTCAACAACAAGTCAGCGTTGATTGAAAATACTTTCTTTAAAGCCTCACTGGGAATCCCGTCCGGGCCAGGAGCCTTGTTGCTCTTCAGGGAGAGAACGGAGGTTTCCAGCTCCTCGAAAGTGAAGAGTGGAACGTCCTCTACCCGTCTGAAGTCAACCGGCGGTCGCTGTGGATGTTCAGGAAACAACGCAGCGACGATCCTCCCCATGGTGGCGCCCTCCATGATGGAAGGTGGAGAGCGGGCGCCGAGTTTCTGTGTTACAAGTTTGTAACCCAGGCCCCAGGGGTCGGTATCAACGTCGTCACGAAGTCTCCTCCAGCCATTCGCCTTGCTCCTGTTGATCGCCTGGCGGAGAGATTTTCTCGCAGCTTTATAGGCCTCCGACTTACGAACTCTGTCTGCGGGGATTCTCGCTCTTGTGGCGGCTCGTCTAGTTCTTAAACATGTTCTTCTGAGTTCCGCAATCTCTTCCGTCCACCAGTAAACTGGTTGTTTGTCGCGTCGGGGTTTCCTTCGCGGCATAGACTGGTCGCAGGCCGAGACGATCAGTTCCATCGTGGATGTTACTAGTGCCTCGGCCCCAGCCTCACCAGGATTCCCCTGCGCTCCCCGAGAGATGACTTCGGTGAACTTGACCACGTCCAGTTTGTTGGTGTTCCACCGGCGTGGCCCTTCCCGAGATGCGGAAACTCGACGATTTGCCTGATCATGCAGGTCAAACACGACGTATTGGTTGTCGCTACCCATGTAGTCCTCCACAACCCTCCAGCCAGAGATCCTCGGAAGGAGCGACTCAGACGCAAAGGTGACATCGGGGATCGTGCCTCTCTGCCCGGGGCGCCGAAAAGTAGGTGTGTCGCCCTGGTTGAGGACGACAAGACCGGCCCTGGCGATGAAATCCAGGATGTATTTCCCCCGGGAGCTGGTAGAGGGCATTCCCCACTCGACGGCCCTGGCGTTGAAATCGCCACCAACGACGACATGCCCGGTGGTGCCGAGAACGCACTCCTCTAGGCTATCTATCTTGTCGCGGAAGTCCTGGACGGCCTCGTTGGGTGTGAGGTAGCAACTGAAGATAGTCACGTCCCCACACTGAACCCAGACGAATCCTCGGCCGCGCCCGTGACTCCGCACCAAGACATCTCGTGTATTACGTGCCCAAAATGCAGCAGTACCGAGGCTGTCCGGGATCCAAATGTTTGGGTCTCTGTCCCGATACTGTTCGCTGATAAGGAGCGCGTCAGCACCAAGTTCTCGGGCGAGCTGATCTAGAAGGTTATCAGCTCCCCAGGATCTATGAAGGTTGGCCTGGAGGATGCGAATTACCGGCCGCTGCCTTTTGCCTGTTCAAGTGCGGCTCTGAAGGCACCGCACTGACCAGACCCGGGTAAGTGACCGAGGGCACTGGAGCCTGAATCCTTGCAGAGGAAGCAGGAGGGGCTCGAGGAACATTCCTTGCGTTTGTGGCCCTGGCTTCCACACTGGAAGCAGTTGGCACTCCTGTCGGGCCCTTTACAGTTTCGGGAGGAGTGGCCGAAACCGAGACAGCGGAAGCATCTCGAAACTACCACCCTCCGTTTGAGCCTGCAACTGACCCAACCGACTCTGAGGTGCTGAAGGCTAAGCAGCTTATTGGCGTGCTTTTCGCCCATCTCAGCAACAGCCATCCGGAGTTGACTTCGGTTGGGCTTTGTCAGCCATACCCTCACTCCATCAGCCGGTATCTCCGGGAGTGCCACCTGGATCGCACGGGTCACCTCCTCTTCGGTGGAGAGGGCATCAAGGTCCCGAATCTCGACCGAACACTTCGGTTCTAGGGCCTTGATTGAGCCTTTGTCCCCAAGTGCAGTCTTGAGGGAAGCGGCAAAACCGATCTTGTCACTCGACTTCCCCAGTTCGAGGAGGACATCCCCGTTCTGGGTTCGCCGAATAGACTTGATAACGGTGTCGGTCTCTTCCGGTTTGGCCTGCGATCTAATCTGACCCAGAACATCGGCAAAAGATCGCCCCCCTAAGGGCTTGATCAAGATTGCCTCCGTCCTGGGCTTCTTAGGCCTGGGTTGTTTAGGCTTTCTGACAGACTTGCCAGAGGCCTCCCCAACCGGGTTTGAGACTTGCGTCCGCTCCACCCTCGACGCACTTTTCGAAGCTGCCTCCGCTTGCTTCTGCCCCCTCCTTTCTTTCTTAGACAGGCGCGTCTTCCAGCCCCCCAAAGGTGTTGAGGCAGAGTTTGCTGCCAAGGCAGGATTAGCCGCCGGAGCAGGAACCTCTGCAGGAGTAGCCGCTGGAATCACGGCAGCGCCCGGGGCGGATTGAGTAGCCTGGACAGGAGATGTCTGCGATGCCGCAGTGAAAAAAACCGGTCTCGGCACTGAGTCCACCTCAACAAGCTCAGGGCTTCCCGGCGAAGAACCGCTCTGCCTCTTCTTTCGCTTTCTGGCTTGAGTCTGGGACTCAGCCAGATGAGCTTGAGGCGAAGCATACATAACTCGGTTCACAACGTCGCGCTCCTGCTTCACTGCCTTCAGCCTGATCTTCCGGCATTCCTTGATTTCGCCAAGGAAATCCTCGAGTTTCGGAATTCCGTCCTTAATCGCCTTGTTGACGTTCTTCTGAATAAGGAGAGCCTTGGCCATCTCCTTCAAAAGATCGTTCATTTTCTCCAGGGACAGGTTTTCCTCCTCGTTGGCATCGTCCTGCTGCTGCCGAAGCATTTGCATCTCAAATGCCGGACGAAGAGGGCTCTTCCTGGGAGGAATTCCTTGCATCCCGGCTAGAGGTGTTACCGGCTCAGTCACCCCCATACCCAGCTTAACCTCATCCTTCTCCTTTCCGGTTACGGCCGACGATCCGGCGACACCAGCAGCCTTGAACGGGATCGGCGGAGGGTAGGTTTTAATTCCCCCCGTCGGCGTCCCAGTCTTCGAGGTCGGAGACCTCTGCAATTTTGAGCTGCGCTTAAAGGCGGCCTGCTCATTCTCCTTTAATTTCGTGTTTTGGTTTTGAAAATCCATGCTATCTTGTCACCAGCGCATCGTGCGGCAAGAGGCGGCCCTTCATCGGCCGGGAGCGGGTACACCCTCGGAGGTCTACCCCCCGTAGGAGATAAGACACCCCTACCCCGGTACTCCGGGGCCCGAAACCTCCGTTTGCCCAGCACCGATACACAAAACGTGCCGGACGTGCTGGGGGTCGCACCGTGGCAATGCAGAGTCCGATCTCTGCATCCATGCCGCACTTCCTGACTAAGGTCCGAAGCGGCTGGCTTCTGACGACACACTGGAGGAGACCATCGGCAGTGCGAGGCACACATCAGTCCCTGCAACACAACAGGGACACTCCCAGGACCCCACAGCGTGCGCCGGTCGAAAGAAGGTGGAAAGACACCCTTGATTCGGGGTCGAAAACAAGAAGGTGAGCAAGGTTAGCTCAGGAAAGAATAAAGACGGTGAGCTAAGACCTGAAAGATGAGAAGAAAGGCCCTAGCTCGGGATGATCTGTGAGGAGGGTCTCACAGCTTGGCTCAGGTACCCCGGGGTCGCCAAGAAACACCCGTACAGTGGAAAGCCCACTGCCCCTGAGGGGAAGAGTAATATAATAATATTGAATATAGTTATAATAATTTCTTTTTCTTTATCCTTTTTTTTGTGTAAAGAGTTCGAAACAATTGTAAATATTGATACATCCATCATTAATATTTGTGATATACAGTACAATTTATATTATTGAATTTTTCACAGCTATAAATTTATTACTTTAATATATCATTATCGGGGTTTACCAGTTGCTTTTAGTGTTTAATGTTTATCAGTGTTACGATTTATGGCTGAAAAGTACGTAATATCAGTGAGGAGCTATAATAGTTTAACAAACGAAGTACTTTCTCTGTTAAAAATGTAGATTAGTCACTTTCAAGTAATACTTTTAATATATGTCAGAAGAAAATATTTGTTAATATTTAAAACTAAATTCAAAGAACGGAGATGCAACTAAACGTAAATTAATATTGTTTAAAAACTATTCGCTTGAGATATTCCTTTCCATTATTAAGACTGACAAGCTGGGACGGTTCAAATTTCTTCAGCCGAGGAAAGAATTCATCTTGACTAGTTTTCATTCATTCCGCGGACTGTCACTGAAAATCTCCGCTATTGTGTGGTTCATTTAAGATAAATAGCAAAGTCATTTTAGATAATTGTATACCAGTGAAATGGAAGGTAAAATTGTTCATTATAACGCTGGTTTTAATGCACTACCTATACCTTAAAACACGTTAAGGTTACAAATATGCTGTACCTTAAGGACTTATGAGTATTTATGTGAAACATACTAGTTAAAAGTCAAATGGCAAGCTAGGAAGAAAAGTATGCATCTATGCCCCGAACGTTGTTAACAAACTCCTCAACTTGAAAATTATTTAATTTACATTTTTATGAAAAATATATTAAACCGGCACTGATATTAGTTTCATTACATTAATGAAAATTGTCAAAGAATAAAATGGCATAATTATTATTATTATTTACAAATGAGTTAGTTATAAAAATTTGTAACAGCATATCATTTTCCTATAACCAGACCAACATTAATGCATTCTAAGAAGTAAACCATCCTTTGTTGTTGTTGTAGTGTTAAAAATTAATTGAAATAATAATTTTCTTTTTACACATCAGAGCAAAAAAGCATAATACGTGAAAGCGTTTTACCAGATCTTAAACAAATATTGAATTTCCAATACTCGTCTGAACTCACATTTACCAATTCCAAATGAGGTTCGGAATCCAATTCAATGTAAGTGACCATAAAAAGTTAATCACTAGGTTACATCATGACATCTAAAAATTCAAAATTTTTTTGTAACTCTTAAAAGAGTTAATAATTTACTTGAGAAAGAATATTTATGAGCCAATGATTAGGTATTTTCCCTCTAGATAAAGTAAATGAAAAGATTTATTTTTATTTCCGTCGATCAAACCGATGAAGCTATCGGAAACACCTAATATAAGTGTATTCTCCTCACGTGTGCTGAGGTAGAGAAACCGATCAAGTGCGCAACAAATGGAAACACGACCCACAAGTGACAACCACAAGTGATCTCGCCTATTGAATAATGTAATAACCTATTCCAAAATGGATAGACTTGTCTAAGAAAGAGATATTTATATATATTGAAAGGAAAAACGTTACACAGTTAGAAATTAGTTACTTAAAGAATCCTTAGAGAAAAATATTATATTTTAGGGAGCTTCTTTGTTTCGGTAATGAGATTGTATTTGGACATATAAAGCGATTGTTTTACATAGTTCATGTAATCCCTGAACTATTCGTGATCTAAATTAAGAACTTTTGTAAAACATTTTTTATTGTCCTAATATACATCGAGGGTGTGTCGTAACCATTGGGCCAAAGCTTACCAGATTTAAAAGGTAAAAGCAAGCAAATGTCTCAATACAACATGTGTCTAACCTCGGTTAGGTATCCGTTTGTATGTCTTATGTGTTACTTTACAAGTAATTAGGTATATTTTCGAATTTATTTCGAGTATATTTCGATTTAAGGTACGGTAACAAACTTTTCACAACTGTTATGTATATTAGAAATGTCAAAATTAATTATTTTTTACATGTCTTATCTTGATGTCGAGATCGTCATAATTTAAATATATTATCAAGTATTTATTGATTACTCATCTCTAAATTTGATTATTTTTCTTCTATAGTTGAAAAAAATAATAATGTTATTATTTTACTAAGGAAATTAATTTAGTTTAGGAATGTGTAACCAATTAACATTAGGTGATATAGGTCAAAAGTAATTTGAATTAAGGTCCTAACTTACACATATGTGCCAAGTTTCAGTTCCGTACCTCAAATCGCTCAAAAGATTTAATAGATTAATAAAAAAATATATATCCGAGGTTTCAGAAAAAAGTTCCAGGATTTTGGGATTTGATTACTTGGACGAAAACGAAAAAAGTTCCCTTAAACAATATGTCCAAAAACCTTCGTTTAGCCGCTAGACCCCATTTTTTCTTTTTTTTACAATAAATAACTTTTATTTCAGTAGCAAAGCATTGTATTAAATTCTTATTTGGCATGAACCTTTAACACAGAAATGCTCGTTTTCAAGAAGAAAATTATTCTTTTGATGTGTTTTTGGCGGCCAATTAAAACATTTACTCAAATATCTCAAAAGTGGTAAATTGTATCAACATTTTACAAGAGACAAAAATTTGGAAAACAAAATTCTCTATCCAACGGTACCAAGTTTGTCAAAGATTTTACAACAAATAAATTAGTTATTAAGATTTTTCTATTAAAATTAAATTTGTTTGCATTTAATTTTGAAGCATCAATGTTATGCATAGGGAACGTATAAAAATTTCAATAACTCCGTTATTTGTTGTCAAATCCGTACAAAACCTCGTAACTTTGGTAAGATAATTTGTCAAATATGTTGTCTCATACAAAATTTTGATGGATTTTGTTTTGCGATATTTGAGTTTAAAATTTTGAAATGGCCACCATTTTGTAAATAGACCTCGGAAAAAATATTATTTTTCTTGAAAACGAGCTCTGAAACGAGCACGATTGATGCGATGAAGGTGCACGTTAAATATAAATTTAATACAATGATTGGCTACGGTTATAAAAAATATTCAGGACAAAACAAAAATGGCGGCGAGTGACTTTGAGAAGTGTTTTAGGACATATGTTTACAGGAGTTTTTTTTTTCTTTTTGTACAAGTAATCATTTCCGAAAATCCCGAAACTTTTTTTCTGACATTCTGTGTAAATACGGTATATACAAACTAATTATTTACAATTGATACATTCAAAAGTAATATGCGGAAAACCCATTGGAAGATGTTTAATTGTATTTTGAATAACTTACAGATTAATTATAAACATTTTTTATTCACTCGTAAATTTAACAAAGAATTATCTGGTAAAACTCAGATAATTTTATGGTAACCCATTTCTATGTTATTTTAAATGTATTGCCTCTATAAATTTGGATTTTTGTGAGATACAAAAAGAATACGATGCGAACAAATACAGTATGAAAAAGTTTACCAATAAGCCATATAATTATACGTTGATTGAATGTGAGACAATGATTAGGCCCATTACGGACTACGTAATTGACCACGAGTTGTTTATATTTGACACCTAACCCACAAACACAATTCGAAACATGATATGATGGATCAGAAACATAATCAGGCATAAAATAAAAATATTATATCAGAAAACTGGCACATTACTTATCCTATTTTGTACAAAACAATTTTCATTGTGATGTTTCAAGAATTCAAATTATTGGAAACAAAATTAAATTAACAAAAGAAGTTTGTAAGTGATTCAATTTTGTCAGGATACTTATACTATTAAATTTATAACTATCAGAATAAATTATTTGAAGGAGTAACATGCAGGGCTTCATAAAATGTTGCCGACGTTTTCAATATTCTTCAACTCGGAATTGAACCTGGCTTAGGGTTGGCATGTCCATGATTAGGAAAGTGTTATTCATGCCTTACTCGAAATTAAGTGGAGTACAAAGTCCCGTCAAATTGTGGTTTAGGTTTGGCCGTTTATGGGCTGTTTAATCAATGTGAGCGTCCATAAATTCGAAAGATGCGAATCCAGGGAAGGCAACACCGCTGGGAAGAGTATAGAATAAACAATTCTTGCGAAATATACATTTTTTAAGAACCAAAATAGATTGTGGATAGCTAGCTACTTTGGTAAAAAAATTGTCATTACAAAAATAAATAAATAAATAAACAAAACTTAAAACCTATTTCTCTTTCAAATTACTTGTATTCCAAGATTACTCGTAAAATTATAAAAAAATCCTTTAAAACAACATATTTTATTTAAATTAATTATTCGATTCTAATTAAAATTTATCCTCAAAAAACTAATAATAAAGGAAACTATTCAAGACAGATTTAGATATGTAAAAAAGGTGATGAAAGTGGTGTTTACGAAGTGTAGCGGCAAGGAAGAAGCTGCTGCTCCAATCAGTTGGGCTTATCAGGCCGCTTTTACAGGCAATGACTTTTAAATTAGATTTGTTCCTCCCCTTCACCAAAGATTCCGTATTGAGATGTTGGCTTCAGAGGATACGAACGAGGAGAAGAATGAGTAATTTTTTAATGTACTTGAAAAGATATACCAGTACTTTCTTCAAAATTTACCTACTAGTACTAAGCACCTTTTATTAGAGAATTATAGTTTTCACTCATTTTTAATGGCGTACGTAGGTTTATGCATAAAAGTGAATAATAATTGAATCGCATCTATTTTATGGTATCTAGCATTTATTGAACAACAATTTACTATTAACCACGTTGTAAACCACTAAACCGGTTTATCGGTTATGAAATTATCTAACAAAAACATGCAACATGCCGGGGCGCGCAAGTGCAATTTTCGTCGCCGCACTCTCATTATGTGCGTCACAAGTAATGTATTGCATAATATCTTATTTTTATCAATTCTATGATTAGAATCAATTGGAAATATATGACTTATCGGTAGACTAATCGATAACAATCGGTATTATCAATTATAATAAATTTAAAAAAAATTAATTATTTTTCTAAAAAAATTAAAAAAAAAATTTAAAAAAATTAAATTACACTATTTAATAGCCTTATAGTGTTTTTTTTTTTTTTTTTAACCGAGACCACTTGAAAAGTGTCCCCCTTCGTCTGTGTGGGTGGTAGAAACCCTTCCAAACTCTATTTCTCACACAGACGAAAGACGAGGAGTTTTAGTGGTCTCGATTTCGAGACATGTCGATAAAGAATTAAGGTATCGCCACGTTCATCTGATAATCAGACGTCTTATCACTCTAGAAATGTGATAAACCATATAGGACGATAAACTTGCAGATTTCAGTCTGCGGCTAATTCTAATCTTATACAATATTGGATAATAAAAATGCTGCTTTCAGTCTGCAGCTAGTTGCAATTGGTTTGAAATCCTTAAAAATCACTATGTGTCACAGTTGTAAACAGGTGTATTTATAATCTACATCTGGCCAAGTGTTTTGCACCAATGAGCCACTTATTGGGTGTTTATTTTTTACTTTTTAACGATTGGTCAGGATTTGTATACCCCGGTGTTTAATACATTTGACACTTGATATATAGTAACGAAATTGGTCATAATTATTCGTTGATTACAGGTTTAATGTGAGCCTGAATATCGCTTGTGAGGCATGGGAGGAATTGTCTCGTTGCATAGATTACGAATCTTACATTATCTCAAAACATGGGAGTAAATAATTACAAATATTCCCCCGTCTCCGTTTAGATTGAAGTGTAGCTGCAACACGCGGCGCCGTGGCCGGTGACGGCATTCGGATGACGCGACGAGGCCGCGACTCGAGTGTAGCGACTCCAACCATTCTCTGTTTGAATGAATTTAATAATATTTCCAAAAGTTTGGTACTACACATAATAATTGTAGGTTTTGAGCTGGGGTTAGCCTAAAGATAGTCACCAGATACAGCAACGCCATTTTCCATAAGCGGTGCATTGAGACCACACTACCCAGGGTGTATATATTTTGAGAACTCTATCTACAATTTGTTAGCAGTAATTATTAGTTCTTTAAACCAGTAAGATATTGTTCTAAGTTTAAATCGTCAAGTACGTAAAAAGAAAAGTTATTTGTAAATACGGCATACACGATAATTGGCGAAACCTGCCAAAAATGGAAAATCAATTGATTATACGTTAATGGTTCCATTATGTTTAAAATAGTACTTTAATCTTTGGTACTTAACAATAATATTCTATCTACATTGTCATGATGCATTATGTATATTGTTTTTTAGTATGGTTTACCCTTACAAATGGATTTCTATGAAATGTTTTGCCGAACAACAATTCTTACATAATCGCCATAAAGTGATATTGGATAAATACTCATATATCAAGAATCAAAAAGTGGCATATGATCATAACCTAATGAAAAATGGTTTTTTATATCAATGTATATCTCATGTGTTTAACTTTACTAGCTGAATTGCTTATAAAATCACATAGTTTGTAACTCACTACGTTAGACGTTTTTATTTCTATTTGTTAATCGGTGTTACTTTGTTCGTCAATACCCTAAAATCAGCTCACAATGTTTTAAACTTACGAAAGTCGCCTTACCTGTTGGGGTATTAATATAGTTTAACATTTACCATCCTAAACCCTTACCATGCCTAATACATTGCTTTACTCTTATATTATGATATCAACTGGAATCACATTTTAATGAATTGTATTTAATAACAAAATGTTCACATGATCTATTCTACCAGTATGGTAATAAGTTTTGTATTACAGACCACTAATTACCAGTGTAAACTTATGTTTCTTCACAAACGGAATCGGTTTATAAATCTAAATGTTAAAAGTATTATTAAATCGATTGGAGAGCTGGGCGCGACCGTTTGTCAGGCCTTGCGGTATCAGCAATTCTACGAGATGCACCGCGCCGACACTGGGCCACGGCGACCGGCGGACACGTCACCGTACTGTAGCAGTAGAGATTTTTTTCAGTCACAGGTTTTGTGATAAGGGCAGATTCAGAATGGCCTTGACCAGACGATTACGTCCATACCACACAATCAATAATTAGGCTCTCCATTTGGCCATAATTAACGATCAAATGTGGCCATTTAATTCGCCGTATAACACATCAGAATGTGATTCATGGTAAATAAATGTTCCAGATCTAGTAACAATGATCACCAATTAATCCATGGAACGTTATTGGTTTGTTTTACAGATAATATTACTAAGATATCATAAATACACTTGTTATCAACTGTCTTCTAACCTATTAATTAAATCTTTAGTTTTCCTAACTGTTTTCATCTAGTCACAGACTGAAATCACCACGTTTTTTGTCAAATTGAGGTCATCACATGTCCAGGGTGATAAGACGCTTGATTATCAGATCTGCGTGTCGATTGTCCAATTCTTTATCGACCTGTCTCGAAATCGAGACCACTAAAACTCCTCGTCTTTCGTCTGTGTGAGAAATAGAGTTTGGAAGGGTTTCTACCACCCACACAGACGAAGGGGGACACTTTTCAAGTGGTCTCGATTAAAAAAAAAAAAACACTATAGGGCTAATATATAACAATTAATTGAAATAAAATTTTTATTTTATTTTATTTTATTTTTTTTTTTTTACTGTACATACAACATTTTGAAACATTCATAGATAAGATTACATTCTGAATTAAGTAATACATAATAAAAATTTGTGTGTTAACGACGAATTTGTGAATAAATTATATATTTATTTAATTTTTTTAATTATGATAATTTATATATCAATTGCTTCATAAATTGCATGACTTATTTCTGTCTGGTCGTTAACCACATTTAGTAGGAGCTTTAAGCATATTTATTAATTAAATATCAATTATCGATCAAAAATTAGCCCAATATCATATTTATTGATTAACTTTTTTATAAAAACTGCTAGCTATATGTTGTGAGGTATCGATTTTCTCGTCTCTTCAAGCCCTGTAACGCTATATAAGAATCGAAATTGGGCTACAGTATCCAAATAAAGTTCCAACGGGTGACCTCACATGAATTGGAGGGGGTACTGGGCAACAATGGCTGACAGTCTACGTTACAACATGCGTCTAGCCAGGAAGTTGCCGACTATGCAAATTCCATTCAATGTATTATAAATCGATATTTCTTCAAAACTCTTGTTGTAGAGTAATAACTAAATTTGTCTATTGATTAACCACTTTAACAGAAATAGCGGCCCTTGTCGTTCACCATGGCGACGAGCGCCTGTCCCATGTAGGTCGTCGACTCAGCGAATTCCAGCCAAAGTTTACAAAATCAATCCTCGGTAACCACGCTTATTGCTTCTTGGGGAATAAACTATAATAATAATATTATTATACTGATTATTGTGGACTCGAAACGGCCTCTAGAGCTATTTATTAGAGACGCCACTTACAGCAATATTTTTGCAAAGTAAACATGTTGTCTGGCTCAAACCTCACAAAATACTTAAAAATATAGGTTTTTATATGATATGCCTGACAGCCACAAATAGTAAAATCAATAAAAGCAATAATTTATTATGTTGTACAACTCACATTAATTTGCGTCGTCGAAATGAACGCTACAATGGGCGATATTTTTTTTAAATTTATTGATTATTGCACAGTAAATACCCAATAAAACAAGTTTCTAATTACCAAATTCAGTCGGTATACCGATAATCCACGGAATTCGTTTAGTTTCAGTTTGATAATGCACCGAAAACATGGATTTAAAACAGAAAGAGGTTAATTTTTACGTATTAGCAGAACTATTATGGCCTTAAAAGTGGAATATTTTTGTCATTATTGTCAGTTAAGGGTTTAAATTTAGACTATCCAATAGCAAATTTACTGGAGAATGGAATAAAACAAACCCCACAAAAATCGGTTTATTGGTTCTAATGATATTCACCGAAAACCAGCCACATGACAACACAGTTGGCGTTCGCAGACATTTATAAGCCGCTGGACCACCGTGTAGGGTTTGAATTCAGGCGTTTTACCAATGATTTACATTAAAACTATTTCCAAATTTCATGTTACAATATCATGACTGCCTAGATTGCATGTATGTTAACAAATATTCGCAATATACAAGCTCATACATTACCCGGTACCGCCGGGAAAATCCTTCAAATATAGGCGAACGGGTGGATAAATATTGCCGATTTTTCAAATAAAAGACCTAATTGTAGGTGTATTTTACAAAAAATGTATTTTTTTATAACTAGGTCTGATAAAGATAGCTATAATCCATGGAATACGTGTAGTTTAAGTTGGGTAATGCACCTAACATCCCGGTAATAAAGAAAATATAGTCATTTTTTGCTGTTTCGATGAACTATTACGGCTTTAAAAGTGACCAGGTTTTGTTATTATGCTCAGCTAAGGTATAAGATTTATATTGTCCAATTGTGTATTTAATGAAGAAAAGCATGGCACCACCCACGTGCAAATCGGTTCATCGGTTCCGAAATTATCTAACAAAAACAAGCTACACACCAGTGCTTGGCGCGCTCGCAAATGCGCCGCCGCCGTCGCCAGTCTGGGAGTGAAATACATGTCTTGAAGTGCATAGTATCTTATTTTTATCAATTTTACGATTAGAATCAATTGGAAATATATGACTTATCGGTAGACTAATCGATAACAATCGGTATTATCAATTATAATAAATTAAAAAAAAATTAATTATTTTTCTAAAAAAATAAAAAAAATTTAAAAAAATTAAATTACACTATTTAACAGCCTTATAGTGTTTTTTTTTTAACCGAGACCACTTGAAAAGTGTCCCCCTTCGTCTGTGTGGGTGGTAGAAACCCTTCCAAACTCTATTTCTCACACAGACGAAAGACGAGGAGTTTTAGTGGTCTCGATATCGAGACACGTCGATAACGAATTGTATAATCGTCACGCAGATCTAATACGTGAGCCGGCTATCGGTTTGTACGTGCGATAAGGCGGTTTTTAGGCAAACAATAAATCGTAATATAAGACTGTCACACTTCTCCGCTTGTCATTCTGTGTGTTAGATTGGTGTAGTATGTTGTTTGTCTATTCATAATGCCACCTGCAAGGCCGGTTCCAGACCATCCACTTGGACTTCATTGCTTTCATGTGTTGGCAACTCTTCCAGAGGATTATGACCGAAGTAAATTACCTGGATATGTCGATTCAGTTGATGGTGCATCATTAAGTTGTGGTGTAACTATAGTCGGTGATAATAAACGTAAAGTTAAGGAATTGGATAATACTACAGAAATAAAGAAATGTAAGTACCTGAAAATTGATGCTTATTTTTCAAAACGTAATCTACAACCTGTACCGACTTCGAGTAAGGACACAACTGATAGTGTACAAGCTGTGCCCGGTTCAAGTAAGGTCACAACAGACAATGCACAAATTAATACACCTTGGAAATTAGCGATCTGCCACACTGGGACTACAAATACGCATTGGCATTTTATTTACATATCGAGTCATGCATGTTTCAAAACTAACTCAAAACTAGGCCGCGACATCTTTAATACAAGGAACAAAGTTGAGAGAATTAGATGTACCCAATGCTTGTACAATTATCTAAATAGTGGAAACGGAAGGTCGGTTATTGTTGATAATATGACAGATGATTTTAAGTATCTTGTACTATGTGAAAAACATCTAAAAAAATGTTGAGGATAAACTGTTGTACTATGGAAATGAATCCGATTACGAAGACGATAAATTTACTGAGATCAATAATTACTGCAGGATATGATACTTCAAGTAATGGGATATATTATACGAACAATGAATTATTGGAATTATTCCTTGAAATAGAGCATTCAATGAATCATCGGCACGAATAGCACTATCGAAGACTGTTCAAGGAAGGAATTATTTGTTTAGACCCAAATCTAGCGACATAATTAAAATAGCTATTCAAACAGCGAAACTTATGTATTTCAAGAATCCCCCGCCCAGAAAGGTTGGAGAGGGCAAAAAACTTTTATGAAAAAGTTAACGGGAAGCAGGACTACAAACATCAACTATTACTTTTACAATCCTGGTTGAAGAAGAATAAAATCAACGAGAAGCAAGTTTTCGAAGCGGACCTATAAACATTTTTTTAAGCTAGCAGGAAAAAAGAACAATTTGTTTTTTAAGGGTCCTCCATCTACAGGCAAGAGTATGATTATGGAGTCGTTAGTGGCATGTAACTTTAACTTTACAAGAATAACAGGGCTCATCGAGGGATCTCCATTTAACTTTGCATCTCTAATTTACTGTAATGCTTGTTTCATGGATGAAATAAAAGTAACCGAAAGTCATTTCGAACAATGGAAGTTGATTGCAGGAGGCCAACCTTGCACAACAGATGTCAAATATCAAGATAAGTGTGACATTTCCGGTTGTGTCATGTATACTGCATCAAACTATGAAATAGATATGTTTTGTAAAGTTCCAGAAGCAAAGGAAGCCATTAATGAACGGACATTTGAATTTAATATTGATCAACCTTGTAAAGATTATTTTATACCAGCACCACAGACGTGGGAGATGCTCTGGGAAATACACAACCGTTAATAATAAGCATGTTATATAACAGTTTGTGTTTTATTCTTGTAAATAAACTATACATGTAATTTTGTGTTTCATTGAAAACCTCTTATTTGAAATATTGTTACATTACTGTTTGAAACAATTATTGTCAGCATTGTTGGGGTTTTCGGTTTAAGATTCTGACTTATACTTAAGTCCATGAACAACCGATTCGGTTTATGTACAATAAAACTTTAGTCGATACTTTAAGTTATTCTTGATGCAAGCTGTTTTGACACCCTATCAATTATATTTAAGATTTACAATTAATAAAAAACGACTTATACATCCGTACCGATTAACAGTTGCGTACCTAGCGCTTAACCGGTGATTAACTAGCGGTTATCAACGGTAATGTTAACTATACAGTAATTCTAAGATTTTTAACTGATTTCTTATAACTAGCCACGGACAGAAATCAGCATGTTTATTGTCAAATTGAGGTTATCACATGTTCGGGTGATAACACGCCTCATTATCAGATCAGCGTGTCGATTGTCCAATTCTTTATCGACATGTCTCGAAATCGAGACCGCTAAAACTCCTCGTCTTTCGTCTGTGTGAGAAATAGAGTTTGGAAGGGTTTTCTACCACCCACACAGACGAAGGGGGACACTTTTCAAGTGGTCTCGATTTAAAAAAACACTATAAGGCTATTAACATACCTTCCCCTTAACACCTTACCGATAAGTCATATATTTCCAATTGATTCTAATCATAGAATTGATAAAAATAAAGATATTATGCAATACATTACTTGTGACGCACATAATGAGAGTGCGGCGACGAAAATTGCACTTGCGCGCCCCGGCATGTTGCATGTTTTGTTAGATAATTTCATACCGATAAACCGATTTGTGCGTGGTTGGTACCATTCTTTTCTTCATTAAATACACAATTGGACAATATAAATCGTATACCTTAGCTGAGCAAAATAACAAACCTGGTCACTTTTAAAGCCGTAATAGTTCATCGAAACAGCAAAAAATGACTATATTTTCTTTATTACCGGGATGTTAGGTGCATTACCGAACTTAAACTACACGTATTCCATGGATTATAGCTATCTTTATCAGACCTAGTTATAAAAAAATACATTTTTTGTAAAATACACCTACAATAAGACTTTTTATTTGAAAAATCGGCAATATTTATCCACCCGTTCGCCTATATTTGAAGGATTTTCCCGGCGGTACCGGGTAATGTATGAGCTTGTATATTGCGAATATTTGTTAACATACATGCAATCTAGGCAGTCATGATATGTAACATGAAATTTGGATATAGTTTTAATGTAAATCATAGGTAAAACGCCTGAATTCAAACCCTACACGGTGGTCCGGCGGCTTATAAATGTCTGCGAACGCCAACTGTGTTGTTATGTGGCTGGTTTTCGGTGAATATCATTAGAACCAATAAACCGATTTTTGTAGGGTTTGTTTATTCCATTCTCCAGTAAATATGCTATTGGATAGTTTGAATTTAAATCCTTAACTGACAATAATAACAAAAATATTCCACTTTTAAGGCCATAATAGTTCTGCGAATACGAAAAAATTAACCTCTTTCTGTTTTAAATCTATGTTTCTCAGTGCATTTTCAAACTGAAACTAAACAAATTCCGTGGATTATCGGTATACTGACTGAATTTGGTAATTAGAAACTTGTTTTATTGGGTATTTACTGTGCAAAATCATTAAATCTTAAAAAAAATATCGCTTATTTTAGCGTTCATTCCGACGATGCAAATTAATGTGAGTTGTACAACATAATGTATTATTGCTTTTTGATTTTACAATTTGCGCCTATCGGGCATATCATATAAAAAACTATTTTTTAAGTATTTCGTGAGGTTTGAGCCATACAACATGTTTACTTTGCAAAAATATTTTGTAAGTGGCGTCTCTAATAAATAGCTCTAGAGGCCGTTTCGAGTCCACAATAATCAGTATAATAATATTATTATTATAGTTTATCCCCAAGAAGCAATAAGCGTGGTTACCGAGGATTGATTTGTAAACTTTGGCTGGAATTCGCTGAGTCGACGACCTACATGTGACAGTGGCTCGTCGCCATGGTGAACTTCAAGGGCCGCTATCTCTGTAACAGTGGTTAATTAATAGTCAAATTTAGTTATTACTCTACAACAAGAGTTTTGAAGAAATATCGATTTATAAAACATTGAATGGGATTTGCATAGTCGGCAACCTACTGGCTAGACGCATGTTGTAACGTAGACTGTCAGCCATTGTTGCCCCAGTACCTCCTCCAATTCATGGAGGTCACCCGTTGGAGACTTTATGTGGATACTGTAGCCCAATTTCGATTCTTATATAGCGTTACAGGGCTTGAAGAGACGAGAAAAT
>CM061531.1:128494549-128769202 GCA_030545055.2 Neoaliturus tenellus | reverse complement strand
ATAAAATTTTTTTAAAATTTCAAATATCTTGATTTAGTCCCGTTTTTCTTCTATTACATACAACGATCCTCCATATAAAATTATAATTTTATTCCACTTTTATCTTTTCATAATACAGCTATTATTACCTCAATCATGTGCAATCATAATCGTATCTCCAAATTTTTACACAACAACTTTTGAGCATGACTATTTACATAGTTCATTAATATTTCACAACTCCATTATATTTTTTTACGAATTAAGGGGGGAGTGGGATTATACCATGAGCCGTGAGCAAATTTCAAAGCTTATTATTATTTATTGTGAGTAGTGTGTATTGGCGGCTTCTGTTACTGCCGTTGGAGTTGAGCCCTCAACTAGCCTGTTCATTGTATGAGGTTTTGACAGTAATGTACGGAATTGGGGCTACCAATTATTGGGTTGGACCCTCCATCAAGCATAACACCTAGAATATTTACATAAATAATATTTATCTCGCAGCTCAATTTTTTTTTAAACTATTTACTAAGGAGGAGTATTAAAACCTACTAATAGGATATTATTAAAGAATTTTTTACTATTGATTGTGAATTTGGAGTATTAGATAGTTTTGTTACTGGCTTAGCTGTCCAGATCTTGTGTGGAACTAAATAATTTCAATTTCAATAGACGACGTATCAGTCTCCCACAAAAGTTGTGATAACAACACATTTGTTGTTGCTGTTAAGGTGTCTGCGACTACTATTGTAAATGTATACAAACCACCAAACACCCAGTGGTCAGACACCAGTTCTCCCCAACTTTTGAACATCCTGTGGTATATGTAGGTGACTTCAACAGTCATCATACCCAGTGGGGATACTCGTCCGATGATGACAACGGCACTCGTCTTTCAAGCTGGGCTGAAAATAACAACCTTTTCCTGGTATATAAAGCCAAGGACCCACACACCTTCCATTCAGCCCGATGGCGTCGTGGGTACTCTCCAGACTTGTGCTTTTTGCTCCCGTGAACCATCAGCAACACCCGTGCCTACTTCCAGGATGGTCCTTGGTGCATTCCCCCACTCTCAGCACAGGCCTGTAATAATATCAGTAGGAATGCAAATTCCTCTCGTAAGATCTTTTCCTCGGCCTAGGTGGAACTTTAATAAAGCTGAGTGGGAGGCCTTCTTATCAAGGCTTGATAGCGGAATCAGGTTCATCCCCTCTAAAATAAAAAACTATGATCGGTTCACTCGCCTTGTCCTGTCTTCCGCTAAGGCGACAATCCCAAGAGGTTTTAGAAAAGAATACATTCCAGGATGGAGGCAGAGAGTGCGAAGATCTTTACAGTGAGTTTACAGACACTGCTGACAGAGATGTAGCTGACCAACTCCTTAACTCTCTCGACAACTCCATGGAGAGAGAAGTGGGTGAAAACTGTCGAGACCTGAACTTCACCAAAAGTAGTCGGAAAGCTTGGTCTCTGCTCAGGAAACTCTCCACTGGTAAATCAAGTGAAAAACACGATGCCTCACAGCCTAGCCCTCGTGAAATTGCAAAACGCCTCTCCGTACTTTCAAAACCTGTGCGTACGTCTGCAGATAGAAAAATTAATTTCAAGCTTAATGAGATAAAGGGAGAGTCGGCAAGCACCCTTGGAAGTCTCTAGACCCTTCACTTACGACGAGCTGGAAGTGGCGATTGATGCGATGCCAATTGGCAAAGCAGCAGGTTTGGATGACATTTTCCCGGAGTTTATAAAACACTCGGGTAACAAGGCTAGACAGTGGCTTCTGGAAGTTTTTAACACCACTCTGAAAACCGGCGACATGCCTGGGATATTTAGAAAATCCAAGATCATAGCTATCCTGAAGCCCGGGAAAGGATCCAAAACTGCCTGAAAGTTATCGGCCTATAGCTCTTTTAAGTGTTTGTTATAAGCTGCTAGAGAGGTTGATTTATAACAGAATCTTCCCTATTCTCAATGCCAGCATCCCTGTCGAACAAGCTGGATTTAGGCCTGGTCGCAACTGTTGTGACCAGGTTTTAGCTCTGACATCTTTCATTGAGGATGGGTTTGAGCGAAGACTGAAAACCTCTGTGGCTTTCTTAGATCTGACTGCAGCATATGACACCGTCTGGAGAAAAGGCCTCCTAGTTAAATTTTACGACCTTATTCCTTGCCCTTTCTTGTTGCGTCTCCTCAACTCAATGCTCTCCAATAGGATGATAAAAGTATATCTATGACGCAGAGAAAGTACGTTTAGGCAACTAAAGGATGGCCTACCACAAGGGTCAGTGCTCGCCCCACTGCTCTTTAATGTGTATACTGCCGACATTCCTGTAACTCGGTCCTTAAAGTTTATATATGCAGATGATATTGCATTGGCATATCAACACCAGCATTTTCGACAAGCTGAGGAAACACTAACAAATGACCTCACGACCCTCGGTGAATATTTTGAAGCCTGGAAGCTAAATCCAAACCCAACAAAAACTGAGGTTGCTTGCTTCCACTTGAATAATAGACTGGGCCAACCAAAGCTTAAAATCGTATTCAACGGTGTTGAGTTGAAACATAATGACCACCCCACAGTATCTGGGAGTCACTTTAGATCGGTCTCTCACGTTTAAAAGCCACTTACAAAAAACGGCAGCTAAGGTGAGAACCAGGACTAACATTGTCCATCACCTTGCTGGCTCCACATGGGGAGCTAACGCACAAGTTCTGCGAACAAACTGCTCTATCATTGGTATATTCAACTGCTGAGTACTGTGCTCCCGTGTGGTTAAATAGTGTGCACGTTAGAGAGATCGACGTTCCAGCTAAACAGGACCATGAGAGCCATTAGTGGTACACTCATGGTGACTCCTGTACCCTGGCTCCCGGTGCTGTGTAATATCGCTCCTCCTGAAATAAGACGAAGGGATGCACTCATTAGGGAATACACAAAGATCTTATCTGCTCCACAGCTGCCCATCCATGATTACCTACCCCAGAATGCGGGCCGATTGAGGTCCCGAAAACCACCTCTACGAACAGCCTCCCAGTTGATGGACTCGAACTTCACCATCCATACAAACTGGACTTCCTACTGGGACGCTTTTTTAGGTCGGAACCACTTCTTGATAGATGACCCGACCGCAGCGGTAGGTGGTATGAATCTTCCTCGGAAGCAGTGGACTATACTCAATCGTTTCCGCACTGGAGTGGGGAGATGTAATTCATTGGAAGCACAAATGGGGAATGACACAAGACCAGTCATGCGACTGCGGAGCAGAGTATCAAACTATGGAACACATAGTCGAAGAGTGCCCACTGAGTGCCTTCCCCGAAGGATTGGCCGGTCTGCATAGCTCAAGTGAAGCTGGACTGCAATGGCTTAGCGCCCTGGATTTAGCTCTATAAAGAGAGATCTAATTTTTATTTTTTTTTTATTTTAGTGTTTAGATTTTTACTTATACTGACTCAGGTGCTCTGCACTGCAGAATTTTTTTTATTATTCTTAAACCATGGTGGCTGGCTGAATGAGCCATACGATATATATATATTTCAATTTTGACTTTTTATTAATTCAAACCAGGGGGCAACTCCTCAGGGGGGCATGGGGGCGGAGCCCCCATCGAGCCGTAGGCGAGTCCTATATATATACAGCCCCATGTGGAACTCACTCACTCATCCATACAAATTCTAGACAACTTGCGGGTAAGCTGGAAACTTGATTTTTGTCATGCGTGTGGCTCGAGGTATGATACCCCCGGGAAAACTTTGAAAACCGGAAATTTTTCATTTCTACCCCCCCAAAAGAATAACGAAGGGTGGAAACCGGTAACGCCGAAATGTAAGGTTTTACTATTTGCGCTGTAACTTTTGAACGAGGGGTCCTAACTCAAATCTGAGGGGAAAATCGTTAGTTGGGAATTAAACGCTCTACAAGATTGGTCTTATGAAATTTTGCCGTATCTCACCCCCTTCACCCTTAAAAATAAGCGTACTTTCAAAATTTCTAAATTTTTTCAAAAAAATTTCGATATTTTGATCCTTTTATTTACTATTATGGCACATGGATGCATGGAATTCCATACACATTATGATGTCAAACAGTTCTTTCTATAGTAGTAGCTTTTTTACAATTTCAATCAAATTTTAGTAGAAAAAAATTGTCAAAAATACAAATTCCCTAGCATTTTTTTCATGTAAAGTGTTTGTAATTCACTTCAAACCGGTAAATATACTGCCATATCGTTATATGTTTAGCACTTATTTTATATTTTTATAGATGCTCTACAATTTTGGTCCTTTGAAATTTTGCCGTATCTTACCCCCTTCACCCTTAAAAAGGGGGCGTAATTTCAAAAGTTCTAAAATTATTCGCAAAAATTGCTCTATTTTGTTATTTTTATTTACTATTAATGTAACATGTATATATGAATTGCTATATATATATTATGACCTCAATAGTTTCTTACTTTATTAGTAGTATTTTGCCAATTCCAATTGGATTTTATTTAAAAAAATTGTAAAAACACAAAATTCTTAACAGTTTTTCATGAAGTGTTTTTAATTCAATTTAACTTTGTAATGTAGTGAAATATTGATATATGTTTTGCCATTAATATATTCTATCATAGACGCTCTACAAGTTTGGACATTTCATATTTTTAAGTAACTCACCCCCTTCCCCCTAAAAAATGCGCGTACTTTCACAATTTCAAAATTTTTTCATAAAAATGTGTTTATTTAAAAATTTTTATTCACGCATTATGAAACACAGATGCCTGAAACTTTGCACATATTATAAACCCAACTATTTTTACTATGATAGCAGCAGTTGGTCAATTTAAATCATAGTTAAGTCCCAAAAAATGAAAAATAACGTAACTTTTTAACATTTTTTTCAATTTAAGTGTTTGTAAATTTACTGCATTCTGCCAAATATACAGAAAAATTGATGTATGTTTTGCCAGTATTATATTCTACTTTAGACGGTCTACAAGTTAGGTCCTTTGCGATTTTTCAGTATATCCCCCCTTCACCCTTAACAAGAGGCGTACTTTCAAAATATCGAAATTCTTACACAACAATTGCTCTATTTCAATATTTTTCATTTACTATTATGGCAAATACATGCCACAAATTTAGTATACATTATGACCATATCTAGGTCTTACTATAGACGCAGTAATTGGCCAATTTCAGTCAAAGATTGTAAAAAGTACGAAATTATTAACATTTTTTCATTTATAGTTTTTTTTGTGATTGTTATTGACCTGGGTAAAAGTACTGCCAAACTGATATACGTTTTGTCAGGATTGTTTTATTTTTAGATGCTCTACAAGCCCGGAGCTTTGAGATTTTGTAGCATCTCACCCCCTTCACCATTAAAAAGGGGGGAGTACTTTAAAAATTTTAATTTCAATTTTTACCTTCGGATTAATTCCATCTTATTAGGATATGACGGTTTCTTCTACTTTAAGTTTGAACAATCAAACTTTTAGTAAGCATGAAACATATTGGCGTAGTCTAGCTGCTTAGATTATCTTAGCGTGCTTAGCTTTGCTATGTGATTAATATTAAGTTTAAAGTTAAATTAATCAGATGAGAACTAGAGAATTATAAAGGGGGCATGGGGGGGCGGGAGCCCCCATCGAGCCGTAGGCGAGTCTATAATATATACAGCCCCATGTGTAACTGACTCACTGATGATAGTAATGTCCTGAAGCGACCGTTTAAGCTAGAGACTTGAAATTTGGCATGGACATTCTTTGAGATGTTTCAATTTAGGGAAAATCATAAAACTACAACTCTTTTACTTTTAAACTATAAAAAATGTAAAAAATATAGATTTGTCGGTAACGTAGTTCAGCCGTGTGAGCGTATATCACCGTTTGGGTAACGTAGATTACTTTGCAGTTTTAGTTCTCGCTCGTGTTTAATTGATCTCTTTCAACTACACCCGTGTTTGATACAAATATTGTATTTTCATGTAAACATAATCATCTCTATGTAGACGACGGTGTTTCGATGCATTGAGAGCGGGTTATTTCACCAGGGAGGGTAATACTCGCTTTGATATTATACAGTATTATGCCCAAAACTACAAATTTTCAACTTTCAAATTATAAAAATACCGAGGTGTCGGTAAAGAAGTACGTTGGTTCTTAAAGATATCGCTTGGAGCGCAATTATAGTCGCCTTAGTTCTCGCTTGTATTTAAAAGATGTCTTTTAACTACACCTCTTCCTGATAATTACTCTCAATTGGGTGCATAGTTGTTTGCGTATGGTTTTCCTTCTGATTGCTGTGTTATTATTGAAAATGAAGTTTACTGAATCGAAAGCGTATATTTACTTTAAGGTGATGTCCGCTTTGATTTCTATAGTAACTATAAATTCTCGGTTGGATTTAAATTATGTCTTTTAACCACACCTGTTCCTGATGAAGTTTTCGTGACAGTTTTGCAGAGCAGTGATCTTAAACGTTGTATAAACTACGTTAAGCAAATTTCAGTTTACAGTATATTGTAATATAGCTGTAACTGTAATATAACATTTGCTTTAAGGATGGTGAAATAAATTTAATACACGTACTCTAAAGTAATACGAAAATTTTGATTGAAATGTGAGGTTCTTGTTTCGTTATATTATAATTCATTTGTTCATATTGGCTATTGCTATTACTCTTGTCTTTCGAGAGACGATTGAGCGTAGTGCTGGAATACTTTGTTACAATATTATATTATTAATTTTATCATTACTATGGTGAGCTCTACGAAGCTTGTGCGAATACTTTAAACATATTATTTTAGTACTGCATATTTTTTGCCGCAGTAACGCCCGTAAAGTAAATGATTAATTACTAAAAATATTTTAGGTCTTACTACATTTTCTAGACTTTAGTCTTCTCATGCTGGAAAATTTCTTGTAGGTTTTCGCACAAAAAAAAACCCTAATACAGTAATTATTCTTAATTTTCTACTATTTGTATGGTGTCCCTCTATATGAATCCCCAGATTGAATATAGCGCTTCAGTTGATAGTTTGCTGGTGCAGTTTTACTTTGAAGGTTGAACGTGTCCCAACACGTTTGACATCCGGTCTTTGACCTATTTGCTGCCGTTCAATCAGGCTTAGATTTTAGTTTAGGAAACGATTGAACAAATGCAAGTTATAGAACGATTTGAACTTCTCCATTCTTACCTTGGCTAACGTTTACCTACTTCCGACGTTTTTTTTAAAATATCTACATATCTGATGACCCATCAGGCTGAGAATATTATAATAACCAATTGAATTAAACTCGATAGTAATTTTTCTCGCTGCCACTTTGTCCGACAAACTTCCTCAATGCAGTGCTCTCACCTAAAGTCTCGATTAACCCTATTTATTGTTGTAATTTAAAACTAATCTATACTTATCAATTAATTGTAACTCTTTCAGTATATTTTAATTTAACCGATAATCCTTTTTTGGCTATTATTTACCAATTGGTTTTTTTTTTTACTACCATTGGTTAAAAATGCATAATGTACCCCGATTTTATGGTTCTTAAGTTGCAACTTTCTTCATTTTAAGACTATATAAAGACTTTAAGACTTCATGATTATAGTACCTAATACCCTGTGATCTATTACATACTATTAGGGCTCTATTTTTATTAATTTTCTGAACTAATATATATAACATTTAAAATTGTTAAACTAATAATTGCTGATTTTAAATGATAAAATTGTTATCGTTCCTCTATATGGTACATATATGATTCCTCAGTTTCTTGGCCACCCCGTGGCGAAACTGAAGCATCTTAGCCTATAACATTTTTTTTTTAATTTCAAATATCTTGATTTAGTCCCCGTTTTTCTTCTATTACATTACAACGATCCTCCATATAAAATTATAATTTGTATTCCACTTTTATCTTTTCATAATACAGCTATTATTACCCTCAATCATGTGCAATCATAATCGTATCTCCAAATTTTTACACAACAACTTTTGAGCATGACTATTTACATAGTTCATTAATATTTCACAACTCCATTATATTTTTTTACGAATTAAGGGGGGAGTGGGATTATACCATGAGCCGTGAGCAAATTTCAAAGCTTATTATTATTTATTGTGAGTAGTGTGTATTGGCGGCTTCTGTTACTGCCGTTGGAGTTGAGCCCCTCAACTAGCCTGTTCATTGTATGAGGTTTTGACAGTAATTTACGGAATTGGGGCAACCAATTATTGGGTTGGACCCTCCATCAAGCATAACACCTAGAATATTTACATAAATAATATTTATCTCGCAGCTCAATTTTTTTAAAACTATTTACTAAGGAGGAGTATTAAAACCTACTAATAGGATATATTATTAAAGCATTTTTTACTATTGATTGTGAATTTGGAGTATTAGATAGTTTTGTTACTGGGCTAAGCTGTCCAAGATCTTGTGTGGAACTAAATAATTTCAATTTTGACTTTTTATTAATTCAAACCAGGGGGCAACTCCTCAGGGGGGCATGGGGGCGGAGCCCCTATCGAGCCGTAGGCGAGTTATTTTGTTTATATATCTCTACAATAAACATCCCTTCAGTGTATTGTTGGCAGACAATATCTAAACTTATTGGTATTAGGGTTTATTAGTCTATTTAAAAATTGCTTTTGCTAATTTACTATCGTTGACTGAATTACTTTAATCCTTTTTTTTTATTGATTTCCTACTTTTAGCTTCGGGGACGCTTGGTTGAATATTTTCCTGATGGTATATATTGCTGTTGTGTGTTCTTAAAAAGAGATATAGACTTGATATATTTTTAAATGTATAAATTAGGTCAATAAGATAAATAGTTACATCAATATGAACTATATCAACAGAAGGATTAAATTAAAACTAAAAAGTAGCGTTGGAATGGCAGTGCCTAATGTGTTATCCTGTGAAGTTACTTAAGATCGGGTTCATAACAAAATTTAATTAGTATCTTGAAATACCTCAAAAGAACATATAATGGTGGTTGTAGTTTAATTTATTATAAATTAATCGCTGAAATTTTTGTCACTTTCATGCAATTTCATTTACGGATTGTCTTTAAAATGTAATAAATCAAGACTGCAACCTTTAGAAAGACAAGCAATTTTTTTCGGTCAGTGAGCTCCTATTATATGTTAATAACAAAACGGTCCTGCATAATTGAAGAGTACATCCCAGTGTTAAGCCGAAATGGGGGCTCTTTACGTATATCATGTTTAAATGCTAAAGAATTAAAATGAGTTTTATATGACTGGTATCTTCATGGTAAAGATTAAATTTTTTTACCATAATTTATATTATTATATAAATATTATATTTTGAACAAGAACAAGTTTATATTATATTTTCCTGCTTCAATTATCCCACAAGTAATGCCATAGCTACTGCACAAAGCCTCGCTCCACTTGGACCGCACTAAACCTAACTTTGTTTGAGACCATTACATCCACTCATTTGTGGACTTTGTCCTCTTGAATTGAATTGAATTGAAAATATCTTTATTCATAAGGTATACAATGGTATACATCGAATGGCGTCATTAAACTAATCTATAAACATACACAAAACATTGCAGTCATAAAATAAATCATACTTAGCCTAATTCATCTAGGTCATATAGTGCTTATTAGGTATGATATAGTGCTTATTAGGTATGATTTCAAATTTCTTTTAAACATATCAAGGTTGTCTGTGTCGCTCAATTCCACAGGAAGCTTGGAATAAAATCTAGCATCTGCACAGGATGTTTTCTTATTAAAAAATTGAAGTCTATGGTAATCAATGGCAATTGTATTTCTATTTCTAGTGTAATATGAATAATTATCACCAAGCCTGGGAACCAAATTATTTTGGCATAATTGTTTAACATGAATTACTGTATGAAAAACGTAAAGGCTGTAGACAGTCATTATGCCTAAACTAGAAAAATATTGAACAATCAAAATTAAGATTCAACATAGTGCGTGTCGTTTTTTTTTTTTTTTTTTTTTTTTTTTTTTTTTAAGAAGTATTCTATCCAAGTTGTGTCTTGAAGTACCGCCATAGATTGCAATACCAAAAGTGATTGATGATTCTATTAGCGCAAAGTAAAGAGTTTTTAGGGTATTTAATGATCAAAATTTTGACATTCTATATAAAGCATAAATCCCTGAGGTGACTTTATTTACTACATGGTCAACATGTAAATTCCATGTTAAAGGCTCATCTAAAATCAAGCCTAAGAATTTTGTTGAACTGACTTTTTCCAAAATTTGATCATTTATCTTTAATATAGGATCAATGGATGGTTTGGTCTTCCCAGCTTTAAAAACCATAAAATTAGTTTTATTTGTATTCAACAATAAGTTATGATTGTTCAAAAAAGATTTTATGCCTGTTAGACACTGTTATTTTGCAAGTTATTCAATAAACTATCACTAATTTTTAAACTTGCATCATCCGCGTACAAACACAAATTCTTTGATGGACTGTTCTGAAATAAATGTGAAATACCTTTTAAATAACAAAGAAACAACAAAGGGCCAAGGATTGAGCCTTGTGGGACACCATGTCGAATCTGAGCTAGTAAAGAATGGCTGCAAACTATTTGATTTTTAACAGTACTTTTTATCTCAACAAATTGCTTTCTATTAATTAAATATGACCTAAACCATTTAAAGAGTTTCCCTTGATTCCCAGGCTTTCCATTTTGTTTAAAAGTAGTTCATGAGATACACTGTCAAATGCTCTGCTAAGGTCCAAAAAAATCCTAATAGTTTTTTCTCCCTTATCTATAGAATTAATAACTGAATTAATAAAATCAATACTAGCAGTTATGACAGATCTATTTGGTCTAAAACCATGTTGTTCCGTGTCATGCAGACTCTGTGTCTCAAGGTACTGAACCAGTTGATAATAGGCAGCTCTTTCAAAAATTTTAGAGAATGTACGTAATAGTGATAAAGGTCTGTAGTTGGAAAGATCTTTTGAATCGCCTTTTTTGAAAAGAGGAATTACTTTAGCTATTTTAAGTTTTGCAGGAAAAATACAGCTAATAAATGATGAGTTTATTAAGTGAACTAAGGGTTTAATTAATTGCTTGCTTGCATATTTTATCACAGTTATTAAGATTTCATCAAATCAGGTTGATTTTTTTTTTTAAATGACTGCAATATTTTAGAATTTTCAATATCTGTTACTGGTGTGAATTTGAAAGTTTTATTTGCAAAATTGTTGAACCAAGGCAGAGCATTGTTATTCTGAGTTTTGGATACTAAATGTGGAATGATTGACACATCAACAAAATTTGAAAAGAAGTCATTAAAACAGCTACTAATTTGCTGAGGTTCAATAATCATTTTACCATCTATTGCTATTTCAAAATTATCACAAGATTTCTTTTTAGTGCCTATTTCTGAATTTAAAATCTGCCAAGTTGTTTTGCTGACATTATTAGATTCTTCAATTTTATTTTGAAAAAATACCTTTTTTTGTTTATTAAATTCTGTTTGTAAGTTTTTGTTAATAATTGAACTCTATCAAACAATTCTTGATCCTTGGTAACTCTAGCTAATTGACTTAATTCTATGATTTATAACCTACTTTGTTTTATATCTTGTGTTATCCAACTATTATTATTACATTTTGAACGTTTCTTTACTTTTGGGAAACATAAATCAAAATAATATATAAAAATGTTGTACCGCTTATACTTTTAAATCTAATTTTCTAGCGGACAATCTTGAAATAAAAAAAAAAGGAAAAACTAAAATAAACTTCTTCATCCTTAACAAAAAAATCTTCCTTTATTAAAACTCTCCTTAATCTTTTAACTTAATTTGTCCTCCATTTTCATTCATACACTCTCATACTCCTTTATAACTTTAATTACTTTTGTGATACAATAACTTTTCAACCCTGAAAAAGAGCAAATTGTTTTACTAAAATAAACTACCTATTATTATTTAAGTTTCAATTTGGATCAGACTTTTTGGTATTAAATTCACAAAATTTAATTAATTTACAATTTAAAATTACTACTAATTAATTGATTGGCAAAGCAAGACCATTTTTAAATTTAAATAAATCTAATAAACTACTAAATAAAATAGTAAATTTACTCACCCAAGGATCTTGGGGTTGAACATTTCTACTTGAACTTGACACTACTAGACTCACTGATTAAAAGAAGGCAGGATTAAGATCGCGCGGTCAATTTATAACTTCGCCAAGACGGTTCTAGAAGCTCCCGTCGGAATCAGCGATTCTGATTGGCTGATGCCGTTCTCGGCGGCTCGCTTTGCCATTACAATAGGGAAAGATAAGATTGACTACTAAAGCTACTGTTTCAACTTGACATGTCTTGATTTGTTAAATTAATATTGTACAAATGGTACAATGTCATGGAATATATCAAATTTTTTATCTACTGTAGCATTATACACATTAAAACAATTTTCTTCATCTAAAAATTAAACAAATAAAGCTAAATAATCATTACCAAAAACTCTAGTTTCTTTTATCACAGACTTCTTTACAGGTTTATTAATATCACAGTTAATATTATCACAGACTTCCACAATAACACCATCATGATCTGATATTTTAGTGTTTTTTCCTCTACCTTAATAGAGAACTTATCTAAATTTGTTAAAACATTATCTATAGCGGATTCTGTGCTGCAGGTAATTCGAGTTGGAAAATTGACTAAAAACCTCATTTTTATATAAATCTAACACATCGTTTAATTTTTGACGGTCAGAAGTTTCTAACACATTGATATTAATGTCACCAACAACTATTATGTTTTTAAATTTCTTAACTATAACTCTTAAAGTAAAACTCAATTTTTCCAAAATACTGACATATTATAACTAGGTGAACGATAGACTGCAATTAAAATGAAATGTAAATCAACCAATTTATATTCTACGACACAACATTCAAATTCTTTTTCAGAAATAATAATTTGAATACATTTTAAACTAACTATTTTGTATTTTAAGTTTTCCCTACCTAAAACCATAACCCCTCCTCCAACAGTTTTTTTTTTTTTTTTTTTTTTTTTTTTTTTTTTTTTTTTTTTTTTTTTTTTTGAGGGAGAGGCAGGGAAAATGCATTACGCACACAGGTGGCCAGCCTGTAGTGTGGGACTCCCCTAAAAAACGGGTTTACCCACTAAAAAACCTCCTCTACTCTTTAGGATTCTAACCTGGAATTGTTTATCACATTACGTCAGGCTATCACAACCCCTCCTCCAACAGTAAGAACCCTTGCAAAGGAGGTAGTCGTCACCTCATTGTAGTCGTGGAGCAGCCCGGTAGCATGGATGCCCCCTCGTTGCTGCTGCTATTCATTGTTGTGGAGGTTGATATAAGGGGCGATACATCAGCTGTTTCGGCATCAATCATAAAATTTAAAGTCCTTTTGATCATATTTACAATTTTCCACTTGCCTAATTTATTGATATGTAACCCATGCCGTGTGTACATGTGACGTGGTAAATCATCAACAGGCAAAAATTTAGCATGTGGAGTTTTTTCAACCAATTGCCGTAGTTCTAAATTGAAATATTCCACACTACCACATGCCCATGGCTGATTGTGTCGGAGTGGAAGTGCAGCAACTGTTACATTTGTATGTGATGTAATCCTTAGGATTTCTTCATGCACTTTAATAAGGCCCTCTTATTAAAAACATCATCGTTAGAGCCACCAACAAAAATCACCGTATCTTTTGTTGTGAAGGCACTGACCAACTTTTCTAGATCCTTAACTATGCCACATAATCGGGCATTGGGTTTGATGATGTTTGTAACTAATATATTTGACGGCACTATTTTTTTTAGATCAGAACATAGGTTTCGACCCTGACTGTCTTCCAAAATTAAACCTTTTTGACAGGAATCACCATTAGTCATAGGCCTACTAGGCCTAGGCCCATTCTTGGGAACTATTTGTTTAGTTGTAGTGACAGGTTTATTGTTAGGCCTATAACTAGTCCTGCAGTCTTTGGATGGATGCCGAGGAGGAGGGAAATTTTCCATACTCAGATGTGATTCACTGTTTAAAATACTAAATCTATTATGAGTTAAAATGTCTGACGCATCACTTAGGCCTACATTATTTTCACCTTTGTTGTACTTTTTAGGGTATTGAAAAATATCTTGCGATTTATTTTGGGCATCTACACTAAAGACTTGCCATAGTATATTGATGATCTCAATCTTTGACTTAAGTTCATTTTGCAGCTCAGAGATTTTTTATATCAATTTTTCATTCAATTTTTGTGAATTCAAAACTGTTTTTATTTTTGATGTAACTGCTCACTAATTTTCATATTTTTGTTTTTCAAACAAATCAGTTCTTCAATTTTTATCTTCAGATTTGTATTTTCTTCAGAAAGTTTGTCATTTTTTGTAATACTAGGTAGATTAGGTTTGATTAGCCTAGCCTATGTTAAGTTAGGATATGTTAGGTAAGGTTAAGTAAGGTTAGGTTAAGTTAGATTTAGTTATGTGAGGTAAAGTTAGGATGATTAAGGTTTAATTAGGTTTGGTAAGGCTAACTTAGATTAGGTTTGATTAGCCTAGCCTATCTTAAGTTAGGATATGTTAGGTAAGGTTAGCTTAGGAAAGGTTAAGTAAGCTTAGGTTAAGTTAGATTTGGTTATGTGAGGTAAAGTTATAATAGGTTAGGTTTAATTAGGTTTGGTCAAGTTAAATTAGGTTAGGTTGAGTTGGCGTTGGTTAGGTTAGGTAAAGTTATATTCGGAATTGCATTTGTTAACTTGAATAATAACCTAATAGTTTTTAAGGTTAAGTTAGATTTGGTTACGTGAGGTAAGGTTAGGATAGGTTGGGTTTAATTAGGTTTGGTTGAGTTAAATTAGGTTAGGTTGAGTTAAGTTCATTTTGCAGCTCAGAGATTTTTTATATCAATTTTTCATTCAATTTTTGTGAATTCAAAACTGTTTTTATTTTTGATGTAACTGCTCACTAATTTTCATATTTTTGTTTTTCAAACAAATCAGTTCTTCAATTTTTATCTTCAGATTTGTATTTTCTTCAGAAAGTTTGTCATTTTTTGCATTAAGCTTCCTGATCCTGTCTTCGGCCTCAAATTCCAAGGCCTCAACTGTAGATTTCAATTTTTCGTTTTCAAAGTTCATTTGATTGACATGATTAGATAATTCTAGGACTGATATATCATTGCTAAACTCCTCAGGATCTTCATTATTGAGGACACCAACAATTCTGCCACTTCTTAGACTAGTCATATTAGCCTATTGTGAGGTAAACCAAATCGGCTATATTTAATAAGTTAAGGTCTTTAGTCCAAGGAATGTGAAGTACACCAAATCAGACCCTATTTTAGCCTAAAAGTTTCTTTGCCTAGCCTAAATAGCCAAACAATTTTTATGTAAACCTTTAGAATAAAAAAAAAACACACACACTATTAATGTCAATTAAGGCTAGTTATGACAAATTAATTACGGTTTCATTTGGTTTTGAAATTCACAGGTAAGTCGGCATAACCTCCAAGTCAAAATATAAACCTATATACCTCGAATGAGGTATGGAGTGTGTACAGAGGATTTATACTTATGTGGAAGGCCTGTGCAGCGTCGTTTTCAATTAAAAATGGCGAGATGGCTTCTCGTGCACAGCGTCAGTTTTCAAGTCGACGTAGTATTGACCCTTTTGCCTCCGGTTTGAAATTGATTATTTATTTATTGTCTTAAATGATTAAAATAACTTTTCACAACAACTTATAGACTCAAAAAACATTTAAACACTTATTATTTCAAATTTAATGAGGAGCTTGTACGGAGACCATTTTCAATTGCTCGGTAGTGCTGCCAATCATCTTGAACGGTAGAGATAATCCAGGATGTTGTATTTTGTTGTACACAGATCTTCCAGCTATGATATTTATTGTATGTGGCACAGAAAATAATCTAAAACTTCTTTTATTTGCAATCGGTACAAAACCAAATTTTTTACATCCAACAGGTTTTGGACACTGTGGTATTTAAAGGTTTTAATGTTACATCCCTTCAATTTAATTTCGAACACACACATTCTTTATCTTGTCAAAGTAAATTGACAAGTTCTTCTAACATAGAAATAGGGGGCACGACATGACAATGTAAACATTAGGCCTATCAACTTTCACAGTTTTCACAAATAGTATATTTCACCACTAGTCCGGAAAGTGACCCATTTCTGGGCGAAATAGTGTTTTACGCGCGAGGCGAAGCCGAGCGTGGAAAACACTATCGAGCCTGGAAATGGGCTTTCCGGACGAGTTGTGAACGATACTTTTTATCACGACGCAATTATTAATAAATGTGGAAGTTTTAAAGGAGGATTATTTTTGTAAATTCTTCTCCATTGGACAAAGTAAACAAAGCTGGAATTCAAAATTTAATTTGTTTTAAAGCCAGCTGATTGTTGCTGTACGGAAAAGTTTGTTTACCTTGGACGGAAAGTAATGTTTACAAACAGGTCAGTAAAATCAGCTGACGGTGACAGTTTGGGAAATGGCTACTTTCCAAGGTCTCAGCTGTACGGCAAGTTGTCACTTTCGTACACGGAGTGATGAAAATTTCTTTTTCGCGTATCTCCGCAACCATTAATGAAAAAATACGCAACAAAGTTCAAATAATTGTGGCATCAATAAAGTTATTTTCTAGTAAGACGAATAAAATGTGTAAAAGTGTTAATGTTGTCATGAGCGAAATGTTCCTAAACGTGCTCAAAGTTGTTACATCCCACACAATTCCCATAATTGCTGCCCCTTCATCTACCCACCTCGACCCTTGAGTGCAAGACCGACCCCCAGCAATACATCTGAGCCCCAGCCCCAGCACGGCGCCATGCCAGTGACGACCGTGCCACAGCCCGCTATGGATGTCATGCATGCATGGAGTGACAATCGCCTCGAAAAATATTTTCCTACAAATGTGGTTTGAGGGGTTAAACGGTTACAATGACTTCCTTCCCACTGTCTTTTCTTTTTTGGAAATAAGTTTGGCCGAAATGAATTTTTTTTCTCTTCAATATTTCCCAAGATCTATAAAACGTCGTGTGTCAAGAATCATAACACGTACACTTATTGATAAATTTTTAAATGTAAAATTGGTATATAAAACTGGCTGGGTAGCGGAGTGGTTATAGTGCTCGCCTTTTGAATGTAAAGGTTGCCGGTTCGATCCTGAGAAAAGTTAGTAGCTTTTTTAAGGTTCGATTCCGGACCCAGTTGCCATTTGTCATTGGCCTATTAATTAATGATGCTTTCTAACAACTGGTCGATATTAGATAGTAACAAGACTGAGGTTTTGACCATTACCCGTCAAAACGTTGAAAAAATGCCATTGGCGTAGATACACCCAAAAGTAGATATAAAAGGGGGGGTTCTGGCGCACTCGTAGTTCCTTTTTTGACCGCCTTCAGCTTCAATTGACAGGTTTTTTACCAGATTATGGCTGGTTTTGGTCAAATATCAGCCCATTTTAGGGTATTTTTCAGGATTTCAGATACTGATTTCAAGGAGCATTTTGAATTTAACCCGGAAAGTACGAGATGCCCTCTTAAGTTAACCATGGTTTTTAAATGAAAAGTTTGAGCAAAGGTGCTCACCGCAAAGGTGTAGAAAGGTAAAGCGGCCGACTCCCCTTAAGGGGAGAGATTCTGCTTAACTTGGTTTTCAATCGTTTTTAACTACTTAAAACCGAAAGAACGCATGCTATTTGTATAGGGCTGCCGCGCGAAGGTTTAATTAGGTTTGGTAAGGCTAACTTAGATTAGGTTTGATTAGCCTTGCCTATGTTAAGTTAGAATATGTTAGGTATGGTTAGCTTAGGTAAGGTTAAGTAAGGTTAGATTAAGTAAGATTTCTTTATGTGAGGTAAAGTTAGGATAGGTTAGGTTTAATTAGGTTTGGTCAAGTTAAATTAGGTTAGGTTGAGTTGGCGTTGGTTAGGTTAGGTTGTTAGGTTAGGTCAAGTTATATTCGGAATTGCATTTGTTATCCGTGAATAATAACCTAATAGTTTTTAAGGTTATGTTAGTTTTGGCTAGGTTAGGTTTGGTAAGGTTAACTTAGATTAGGTTTGATTAGCCTATACTATGTTAAGTTAGGTTATGTTAGATTAGGTTAGCTTACGTAAGGTTAAGTTAGATTTGGTTAGGTGAGGTAAAGTTAGGATAGGTTAGGTTTAATTAGGTTCCTCCAAGTTAAATTAGGTTAGGTTGAGTTGGCGTTGGTTAGGTTAGGTTGTTAGGTTAGGTCAAGTTATATTCGGAATTGCATTTGTTATCCGTGAATAATAACCTAATAGTTTTTAAGGTTAGGTTAGTTTTGGCTAGGTTAGGTTTTGTAAGACTAACTTAGATTAGGTTTGATTAGCCTAGCCTATGTTAAGTTAGGATATGTTAGGTAAGGTTAAGTAAGGTTAGGTTAAGTTAGATTTAGTTATGTGAGGTAAAGTTAGGATGATTAAGGTTTAATTAGGTTTGGTAAGGCTAACTTAGATTAGGTTTGATTAGCCTAGCCTATCTTAAGTTAGGATATGTTAGGTAAGGTTAGCTTAGGAAAGGTTAAGTAAGCTTAGGTTAAGTTAGATTTGGTTATGTGAGGTAAAGTTATAATAGGTTAGGTTTAATTAGGTTTGGTCAAGTTTTTTAGGTTGAGTTGGCGTTGGTTAGGTTAGGTAAAGTTATATTCGGAATTGCATTTGTTAACTTGAATAATAACCTAATAGTTTTTAAGGTTAAGTTAGATTTGGTTACGTGAGGTAAGGTTAGGATAGGTTGGGTTTAATTAGGTTTGGTTGAGTTAAATTAGGTTAGGTTGAGTTAGCATTGATTAGGTTTGGTTAGGTTAAGATTGGTTTGGTCTTTTTCCAGAATGCCCTGCTCCGAAGAAACTAAACCACAAATTCATTAGTACGAAAGGCACTATTCCGAAACTCACAGTTTCGAAAAGCACTGTTCCAAAAGAAAATTCGGAATAGCGCCGTTCTCAACACTGCTTATCAGAACAGTGAAATTCTGAATAGTAGCTTTCAAAAAGTGCATTTTCGGAAACTGCCTTTCGGAGTAATGCCTTCGGAATTGCATTTGTTATCTGTGAATAATGACCTAATAGTTTTTAAGGTTGAGTTAGTTTTGGATAGGTTAGGTTTGATTAGCCTAGCCTATGTTAGATTAGGATATGTTAGGTTTGCTTAGCTTAGGTAAGGTTAAGTTAGGTTAGGTTAGGTTTGTAGGTTAGGTTAAGCTAAGTTTGGTTAAGTTATGCAAGGTTATTGGTGACTAGTAGGGGCGGGGGTAGCACAGCTCTGACAAGCATAACTCCGAATGGCACAACTCCGACAAGCATATCTCTGAATGACACATTTCCCAACTGAAGTTGGGGGACCGAGCTTTGGTGAACAATAGCAGATACTTTATGATTACAATATCTTATTTTGTTCACCAAGCCTCGGCCCCTCCACCTTCGATAAACTAAACTTCCTTCCCCTTACTTTTCCTTCAACCAAGCTCGGCCCCCAAAAATAGAATAAGGAGAAAAGTAAGAAGACGGGAAGAAGAGAAAAAATGTGTATATATTTATTCGGAACAATAGGTTATTTAGTTATAATAAACATACGTTATAAATATTCATTTATAATTGTAAATATAAAATAACCCTTGATATTATTGCTTGTACACAATAACTGTAACAAGTGCTTTAAATTGCATTAAAGTATATTATAATGATTCAAATGTGTTTCAACTTTTTTTACAATATTGTTAATAAATGTATAAACTGAGGTGATTGGTCTTTTTCGTAGAATGGGTTCGTTCGCATATAGCTTTCTAACGTCGTCACGTTTAGGATTCACACCCTGTTTCATCAAGTGGCCAAACTCTTTTAAAATACATTGCTTTTCTTCTGGTGCCCACGGAACAACCTTGGTTTTTCTTCTTTTTAATTTGTCATTTTCTTCAACTTCTTCATCTTGTGAAGAATCTTGAAGTTCAGGCGTATATTCCGTATCGTTATTATCTTCTTCCTGGATCGTTACTTTAGCTTCGTTTCTATCTGACGACGGTGGCGTAGACTCAGATATATTTGTGATTAGCAGCCTACTATTGTCCAGTCCTTGATAGCTAAATGTAGAACTCGTACTTTCTTGGCTGACGGAAGTTGACGGTGGTGTAGAATCAGAAGATCTGTTTGTGGTTAACAGCCTACTATTATCCAGTCCTTGATTATCAAACGTAGAACATTTTGCGTTTTCATGGCTGCCGTATGTTGGAGTTGACGTAGACGTAGGTTTTGTCGTTTTTTTAGCGATTTGTAGCAGCCTACTACCAACCTTCGTTTTTTCAATAACTGATAAAGGCAGCCTGTAATTACCTTTATGAACCTACAGTGTATGGCCCATAAAAGTCGCCAAGTTTTCAGTGAAGTTTCCGTCATTTTCAAAAAGTTGGGATGTGGTAGCTATATGGTGTCTTAGCCCTGTTGCAGTAAAGTGAGCCCGTTTCTTTAAGTCGTATTTCTTGCTTATTTCAGATATGATGATCGACCCATCATACGTCTCATCACTGTCGGGTCTTGGAGAGAGCAATGCTGATTCGTCACATGGCATATTTAATTGTCTTCTATGTTGGAGGAGAGCCTCAATATCTCTCTTCATATTTCTTGTCAGGAGGATAGGGAATTTCGTGTATAGATTTGTACTTGCATGTGAAAAACTGTTCACATAGAATAGAACACATGACCGAACAAGAGAAAGAGACGTCACCAAGAGGACGAGTTCTCAGAACATCATTCCACCTACAATACAAAGATTCTGAACAAAATAAAACAGACTCTTTTTGGTCAGAAGTTTGATGAAAATGAGGAACGACATGGTAACAGTTATCGCCAAAAGTGATCCTCTAATTTTCAAATTCGGAAAAAGATAATTTAAAAATCATCGGGAAGCACAACATCGGAAGTATGTATCGACAAGGATGAGAGATTTGGCAAGACTATTTCTTCAAATGGAACAAGAAAGCAACGAAATCAGTACTTTCGAAGACTGTATACAGCCTTACAATTTTGACCTCTTGGTTAAGGCAAATCAAACCCTAGGGGGTTTTGATGAAAAAATGGAACTGTTGAGGTAATAAGCATAGCACATCGTTTTTGTTCATCACTAAAATCTTGTGCTGACATACTTCTCTCGGAAAGTATTAAAAGTAAAGAAATAACAGAAGAAGCAAGGCAGTCAATACGGTCTAGGATGGATCGATTTGAACACCTGATGAGAGTAGAATGGAGGTTTGAGATCGGCACAAACGCAGAGAAAAGTCGCAAAAGAAACCATGCAAAGAAAATGGACATATGCCCCTTGGATGACGACATTGCTTTAGTAAGCAGTAAATTAGAAAAAGAGTATGAACCGTTAATAACTGCTTTGCATGACAACCCCTATGCATTCAACTTCCAAGCCCTATCCAAGGTTATTATAGCCGACATCATCATTCTCTGCCGTAGACGTCCCGGAGAGGTTGTTAGGGCAACTGTGGAACAGTATTCTAAACTGACATGTGATGAAGACTCCTTGCATTAGTTCCAGAGTCTACTGACGGCTGAAGAGCAAAGCGCCTTTGAAGAATTATCGGTGTTTCACGTCCCTGGGAAAAAAACTGTTCTAAAGTATGAACCTATTTTAAATTAACAGTATTTAATATATTAATTAACTAATCAAATTCAGTTTACAATTTAACCCCTAAAGTACAGATGGCTCGGTGTATCTGTGCTCATGGCTTTCAATAAATAATATATACTCTAAAATTGACTTTATTCGCTTTTTTTTGCAAATCGTATAAAATATTTTTGGATATTGTTGACGACCTAGATACAACAGCCCGATGTTTTTAGAAAAGTAACCTCACCCAGTCGAACACCCATCTTCTTTTCGTGAAAGCCATGAACACAGATAAACCGAGCCATCTACAGCAAAATTCTACCACTTTATTATTTATGAATTAATTGTCATGTCTGTTTAACTTTATTGTAGATTTGTTGATAATCTGAAATAGTTTTATATAATAAACCAAAGTATAATTTTTTTGTTAATTGAATTTAGCAATTAGTAACCAATTGATACTAGGTAACATTATATTTTAATACCGAAAAAAACTAATTTGAATTGAACAAATGCTCAAAAGTTTAAATGATTACGGATCAATTTGCATTTAAAGTGCGTTCCCATGCCATAACGTTGTAATACAACAAACCATTGCAATCATCGATGATTTTGATTTCCCATTGGAGCTGTCGCCGCACGAGTAGCAGGCCTGACGACGACGTACCGCCCGTAACTTAAATTTGTTCAGCAACAGTAAACCTACGTGCTATATCTTATTATATTTTAATGGAAAATAATCGGGAGAGAGTGAGAGGGGGGGGGGAGAGCGAGAGAGTAAGAGTGTGTGCACTTGATCAGCTGAATTATTTTTTATAACTTTTATGATGGCAAGATTTCAATCGTGAAGCGAGCCGCTATTTTGAATTTTTAATGATTAATTTTTAGTTTAAGAACGGTTTGTTGTAACAAGTTGAAAGTTTGTCCAAAAACTTTTAGGTAAAAGTGTAACTGAAGAAAAATAATAACTTTTTTAAATTCATACTTTCAAAATGGTGGCTGTCTAAAATATTTAACATTAAATTTCATAAAAAAGACATAAGGTAGCTAAATTTATGTAATAGTGTACTTTTTAGATAATTTATCCCAAATCCTACGATATAATAGCTAAGGAAATCTGTTCATAAATAAGCGAGATAGAGCGGTTTAAATACAAAGAGTTCCGCATCTCATTGGGTTGCTGCGCGAAAAGCGCTCTCGTTGCGCCAGCTCCATAAGGGGTCTCAACTGCTCGCGGGGAAGCAGTACGGCCGTGACTACCCTAAGTTAAGTCTTGCTTATTTATGAACAGATTTCCATAAACTTTCCATCGTTGTATTTTAAATTAAATAAAAAACACATAATAACATAATATTTTCTACTTTCGTAATATTAACCCAAGTCCCGACAATGTTTTAGGTAAATTTGCACCTCCTCTCGCCCCTTTCTGTCAATTTTTTCAGTAAATTATTGTGCAATTTAAAGTTAAAGATTTAAATAGCCCCCAAATAAAAAATATGAGAAATAAAAATTGATTATTTTTTCACAATTAGACCTTTGTCTCAGAAATCTTTATATCAAGTTTTAACTTATTACAATGAACCGTTGTTAAGTAAAGATTTATCTATAAAAAATACAAAATGACGGCTGTGTGTTTAACGATGGAGTTTTAGAAAATTGAAATATGTGTTTTGGTCACGAATAATACCTTAAGAGGCCAAAGAGTTCAGTGACACCTGACACCCTGTATAGGGCTTCAGTTAGATAGATATATACCAATTTTGTTTTAGGGAAGTTTCAAACATTTTGCACCTTTTAAAATAATCTTCTTTAATAAATTCTCAAATCGTACTCTGCAATATTACGCACTTTAGGAAGATTGGAACTTCTTTCATATGCCATATTTCTCATGTTTTATGTTTTGAGATTAGTAAACAGACCATACGTTGTAGCTTTGCCTATGAATTGTTTTCTACTGCGTTCCTAAAAAATATAAATAAAATAATCAATAAAAAATATAATATAGTGAAATAGCTCATGTAACAATTTCTTTGGGTATAATTAATAACAGTATTACCAAACTCTTTGTTTTTTGAACAAAAAGAATAAGATCTTGTTAAGAAATTACACAGGTCGTCTGTGACGGGGTATTCACAGTATCTGGTCTATCCCGTCCGCTTACGAAATAAATTGCTTTAAATTAATAAAAATTCCACTAATTGTTTGTAAGTGTAAACCGTGGCATTCTCGAACTATTTGTACACTAATTTATGCGATATACCCCTTTAATAAATTTAAAACATTTCTTCTTTTTATAAACAACGTATAAAATAGTATTGGACACTTGCGATGTCATACATTAATCATTTGATTATAAGCAATTCATAATAACGACTAATTTAATAAAACAAATTTACCATAATTAGTTAGTAATTTTACAATTTCACTATAGAGTTGGCGGTTGAACACCACTATTGAATATAAAATACTGCAGTAAAACTATGTATTCGATATTTATAGTTTCCAACATCATTATTAGGATAACATATTATTACAGCCTCAAAACGGGTTACATGTAGCAGCTGCGCTTCACACGAATTATCCTATGTAAACGACTACTGCTCTAAGCCAACATACTCGTCAGGGGCTTAACATATCCAAACAGCTCATGTTAAATACAAATTGTCAATGTTTCAGCTATTAGGCGTTTGTAAATGAGCTCTACTTCTCTCTTTAAATTTTATTTAAAGTTATTAATATTTGTTTTTAATCTATTAATAATATAATTTTTATTATTAATGTAAATACTACACATACCGATACACTATATATTTTTACCCTCAGGGGCAGTAAGCTTTCCACTGTACGCGTTTTTGGCAAACCCGGGCTACCTGAGCCAAGCTGTGAGACACTTCTCACAGTCTTTCCAGAGCTAAGAACTTTCTTCCCATCTTTGAGGTTTTAGCCGTCTTTATTTTTTTGTGAGCTAACCTTTTTCACCTTATTCTTTTCGACCCCTCATCATGGGTGTCCTTCCACCTTCTTTCGAACTGTGCATGCTGGAGACTCCTGGGAGTGGCCTGTTGTGTTGCAGGGACTGATGTGTGCCTTGCACTGCCGATGGTCTCCTCCAGTGTGTCGTCAGAAGCTATCTAGTTCGGCCCCTGGTCAGGGACTGCGGCATGGATGCAGAGATCGGACTCTGCATAGCCACAGGCGACCGCCAGCACGCACGGCACCTTGTGTGGTTCGGGCCCCGGGAAACTGGGGTAGGGCCGTCTTCTCTCCTACGGGAGGAGGACCTCCGAGGGTATAACCACTCTTGGCCAATAAACTTCATGTGAACTTCCAGTGAACGTAGGCCCCTTGCCGCACGATGCGCTGATGACAAAAAAGCATGGAATGTGAACCGCAAGACACGAATGTTGGTAAGGAGAATGAGTATACCGCTTTTAGGGGCAGCTCAATTGTGCAAAGGTCTCCGACCTTGAAGACAGGGACGCCGACGAGGGGACTTAAAACCTCCCCTCCAAATGACCAAAATGTCATGCTGGCCACCTAGGCAGCTACGTTCAAAATAGTTTCGGATTTAGGAAGGTCAAATAATTACATCAAAACAAGCAATAATTTAGTATATGTTGCAATTAAACTTTAACGCAAACACAAGTCCAACATCAAATAAGGACTAATCAGAATAAGAGTACACGAGTGGGTTCTCTGACAAGGCTGTTAAAGACGCCGGATCGTGGTCCGAATCGGGAAAGAATAATAACTCCCAGAAAGAGCCCTCTTCGTGTGGCATTCGAGCTACAAATGCTTAGGCAGTAGCAGAACGATGCTAACTAGGAGGAGGACCAGTCACTGAAGAAAATAAAAGTTCTTTTGAAGGAGATGCCCAAGGGTCTCCTTATTCAAACAAACGTCAACAAGTCGATAAAGGAAGGAATTATGAAATTCGATGATTTACTCGGTGAAATCTAGGAATGCGGAGGATCAGGGTGAAGGCGGTGAAGCAGGAGCGTGACGTCATGAACCGGGTCATCTCTGCTTCACCACAAGCTCAAACTCATCTGGATGAGTCTCAACCACAAGCCAGAAAGCGACCGAAGCGGCGGAGAGGTTCTGACGGAGAATCTTTTCTGCTGCTTCCGTCCTGGATTCTGATTTTGCCTGGTAACTGCTTCCGCTCCGGCAGTAGTTCTTGCTCCGGCATCAGTTCCTGCTCATTTCCTGCATCACCCGACCACAGCGTCAATCCCATAGACACTCCTTAAATCGCGGATGTCCGCCCCGAAAACACCTTTCACTTTTGGGGAACAGGGAGAGACGTCCGTTAAAAAAGAGGAGGAGGCATCCAAAACGTGCGGAGGCTGCCACAAATAAGACCCCTGGAAAAGGAAGGAATATCCAAGTATCTGATTCGGTTGGGGAGGACTCTGGCAAACCTGCCTTGAAGCCTGCATGACCCAGGCCCACGAAGCCTATGGCTGAAGCGATTTTGAACAAGCCCTTAGTGGGACGATTTTTCGCCGGTGTCATAGGAGAGATTAAAACTCAGGCCAATCCGAAAGAGACGGAAACCACAATAAACAAGAAGTCATTCATTAATTTCAAGTCCATCCAACGAACCCGTAACGGGGATGTCCTACTGGAAATCGGAGGACAAAGAGCGTTTTGCTACGCTCTTGATGACAAGGGCACAATCCGAGCCCTTGAACCGAAATCGTACGTGCAGATTCGAGATATCTACGATCTCTCCACAGTAGACAAGGTGATCTGGAGGGTTAAAAAGGCGCTCCTAAAACTACCGGGGGCAACAGGAGATATCAAGGTCTGACAAAACCAAATCGAAGCCACCAGCGATTGGCAGTCGCCTAATTGGACGACATACTAACAACTCTTTAGCCTCCAACACCTTAGAGTCGGGTGGGTGAGTTGCAGACTCAAATCGATGATCGTGATCGTGATCGTGCAACGATGCTTCCGGTGTCTTATGTTTGGTCACTCCTCCTGTACCTGCAACGGGCCCGACCGAAGCTCCAACTGCCTCCGGTGCGATGGCCAAGGCCACAAGAAAAATGTCTGCACCTCGATTCTCTCCTGTTTCCTCTGCAAGGAGACCGGTTCTGCTAGGAATGCTCTTGGTCACTTACCCGGTTCTGGTCAGTCAGTGCGGTGTTTTTAGAGTCGCACATGAATAGGCAAAAGGCAGAGGGCAGTAATCCGTATCCTCCAGGCCAATATTCAGAGATCCTGGGGAGCTGGTCATCTTTAAATCATTTTAAATCGGGACAGAGACCCGAACTCTTGGATCCCAGACAGTCTAGATACTGCTGCCTTCTGGGCGCGCAAATCACAGGAGGTCTTGGTGGGGAGTCACGGAAGCGGCCGAGGATTCATGTGGACAAGGTGTAGGAATGTAAGTCTCTTCAGTTGCTCCCCACCCCAAACGAGGCCATCCAAGACTTCCACGACAAGATCGACCGCATGGAAGAGAGCGTGCTCGGCTCCACTGGGTACGTCGTCGTTGGCGGCGATTTCAACGCTAGGGCCGTCGTGTAGGCAATGCCCTCTACCAATTCTCGGGGGAACTGCATCTTGGATTTAATCGAAAGGGCTGGGCTCCACGTCCTCAACCAGGGCTACACGCCTACTTTCCGGTACCTCGGGCAGATAGGCACGATCCCTGACCCTTAGCGTCTGAGTTGCTTCTGTCAAGGATCTTTGGCTGGAGGTTGGTGGAGGATTAAATGGGTAGTAGCCACTCTTATATTGTTTTTTACGTACATTCATGCCATAAAATTTCTGCATTTTGGGAAGGGCCACGCCAATAAAATGGACGTGGTCAAGTTCACCGAAGTCATGTCTTGGGGAGCGCAGAAAAATCGTGGCGAGGCTGGCGCCGAGGCATTGGTAACTCCATGATGGAGCTTATTGTTTCAGTCTGCAACCCGTCTACTGGTGGACTGAAGAGGTTGCGGAGCTCAGAACACTCTTTCGAGCCAAACGTGCCGCCATCAGAGCGTTAATTCCCGCAGACAGATTTCGTAAGTTGGAGTCCTACAAGGCTGCGAGAAAGTCTCTCCACCGGGCCATCACCATAAGCAAGGCGAACAGCTGAAGGAAACTTCGGTATAAATTCGATTCCGATCCATGACGTTTGGTTACAAAGTTGTGACCCAGAAATTCGGCACCCGCTCTCCACTTTTAATCATGGAGAGCGCGACCATGAGAGTATCGTCACTGCCCTGTTTCCTGAACATCCACAGCGATCGATGGTTGACTCGGAATGGGTGGAGGACGTCCCGCTCTTTTCCCTTGAGGAGTTGGAACCCTCCGTTCTCACCCTGAAGAGCAACATGGCTTTTGGCCCGGACGGGATTTCCAGTGAGGCTCTGGAAAGGCTTCAGAAAGGAACAGTGGAAAATCGACGCGATCGCAGAAATCAAGAAAGCTTTTGAGAGAGCCAAGAGCCACAGCCATTCCGGCTAAGTAGCGTTCTTGTTACGCTTGATGTCAAGAATGCTTTCAACTCGGCTAGATAGGTCGATATGTTGGATGCGCTTCGCAACACCTTTCGAATTCCAAAGTATCTGTTGCGGCCAATCGAGGACTATCTCCGTTCTAGATGTTTTATCTGTGACACCTGGAGCGCGGACGAAGGAAGTCACCTTTGGTGCCGCGTAGAGTTCGATACTGGGTACAGATCTCTGGAATTTCGCTTATGACAGCCACCTGAAATCTGAAATGCCAGATGAAACCATCTTAGTTGGGTATGCTGATGACGTTGCGGCTCTCATCGCCGCACGCAAAGTTAAGCTGGTCCAGCCAAAGTTAAACCAGGTCATGCGCGTGGTCAACGCTTGGATGTCCGATCAGTCTTTCCTTTGCCCTGAGCAATTCGTGATCCTCAAAAAGAAAATAATTGCCAAGTCGTCTATCTGCGAGTGGGAAGTTATGTGGTCCATTCAACACGTGCCGCCAAGTACCTTGTAGTCGTGGTAGACAAGTTAAGCTGGATAGACCAGATCTTTCGTAAGGTGGACAAGGCTGCTAAGATAATCTCTTAGTAAGCTGATGGTCAAGGTTGGGGGTCCTCTGTCCAGCAGAAGACGATTATTTATGTGTGCAGTCCAGTCCTCTACGGGGTAGAGGTTTGAGCACACGCTCTCAAAAAAAAAACAAAAAAATCGATTGGTTTCGATTCATTCAGGTTCAGCGTCAAGCTGCGCTCCGGAGGTGCTCCACCTATCGGACACTATCAGAGTGGTGGTTGCCGGAGTCATCCCTGTCAAGCTCTTGGCAGGAGAGAGGAAGGCAATTTATCAGAGACAAGGCAATATGGGCAAGGACACAAGAGGATACCCGAAGGATATCCGAAGAGCGCACCCAAACCTTCTAGCAGTTACAACACAGCTGGGAGCCATAAAAGCGAGGGCGATGGACTACGCAACTCATCGAGCAGGCCCATTATGGGTAGAAAGGCAATATTCGAGGTGGGCTACTACCTCATGCAATACCTGACAGGTCACGGCTATTTCAAGTCGTGCCTGAACCGGATGGGAAAGACCAGTTCACCGGATTGCATCTACTGCCCAGGCGTTCTTGACGACACGGAACACATCTTCTCCTTTCAGCGTTGGGAAAGGCCCCGCCAGGAGGCCACAAGAAAACTCGGTGTTTTTTCAGGGGACACGGTGTGCGAAAAGATTACGGAGGACGAGGGCAGCTGGGATTTCTTATCACAGTTCGTCCGAGGCATCCTCCTGGAAAAGAAACCCCGATCTGGACCGTGAAGTGGCGCAGATCCATTGACCTAGCGGCTGGATATGAAACAAGCCCCACGAGCGTAAACCAAATTTAAGCCTAGCCCGACGTAATGTGATAAACATTTCCAGGTTAAATCCTAAGGAGTAGAGGAGGTTATTTAGTGGGTAAACATGTTTGGTCTCACACTCCAGGCGTCCCAGCTGTGTGCAGAATTGCATTTTTCCTGTCTCCCCCTAAAAAAATAAAAAAAACTATACATTTTCATAATTAGTTTTTTTTTTATTAGAACACTTACAGTTATGAGAGTCATAATGATATAAAACTATATACCGGTATATCTACTTTAAAATTATAAATTTGGTCACGTTTGAGAACTTTTGCAAAACACACAATATTAATAGATAATAAACCTACTATCCTTTTTGAAACACTGTTTTTCGTATTTGCAACTTGTTCCACAGGCCAACTATACAAAATATCTACATTACTAAAACCCGTAGAATAAGTGACATAATATCTTTGTTGTCTATTGTGTAGGTAAAAATAGACAAACACTCGACTGACAATCTTGCGAAATTTAACATAGATAGTACGAAATTTGTCAAACTGCGTTTGATACAATTCTGATAGTAAATTTGAACTAGTAAACCACAAAGTAGCATGGCAGTTTCTGTGTAGTGTTAGGTGGAGACGTAATGCTGGTTACACAAAAGCGGCCGCCGCCCGTTTTGATTTTATAGACACGCTCGTGTTTTAGCTGATGATACCTGAACAATACTGATTTAAATGCAGGGACACAAATAACAAAACAAAATTTTGGTGACCTTTAATTATTAAAAAGGATTTTAACAATAATAATAAATAATAACAGTTAATAAAGATATTAATGGCCTTTAACTATAGTTAGTTTAGCTAATAAGATTATAATTTCGTGCGAGTAATGTAAAAGACAATTTTAATGTCAAGAAACAGGATTGTAATAAAATTTTAAAATTTCCCATACTTTTTTACTTGTTAAAATAAACACTTGTAAGGATTAAAACTATATTATACATAAGCACTTACAATTTTAAGATATTTTGTAGCGTTATCTTTTTTCTTTCAGAGTTTAGTATATACTTTATTGAATTTTGGACTTATAAGCTGGAAGAAAACATCCATAATTGCAAATAAAAATTATAAATGCCGGTAAACCCATAAAATTCGAATGATGAAATTGCATAAAACTTCTACGAAATCGTAAACTGATCATGCCTTTTACGACTCCCTATCTATTACTCTATCCTGCAGTATAATTTTATCCTTACATGACAGTTCTCGCATTTTATGTGATCTTCAGCTTTGCGTTTATTTGAAGACGTAAAATATCTTTAATTTAACATGACTAATGTACACTTTGAAGTGTAATAATAAAACGTGATTGAATATCCTCATAAACATTTATATCACCCTGAATGGTTATATAAAAAAATAATAATAGAACTACCTTTATTTTAAATGTTTCAGTTTTACTTGAAATATCATTAATAAATTTATACCTCAGTCATTATACACAAAAAATATTATGAGGTCCCTCTATCCTCTATCCGTATGACCACATAAGAACTCCTGACCCAAAATTTAAATTTAAAATTTAAAGGTGAGTTGCTGTGGAGTTCCATCTGCATCCAAAGGTTGCCGGTTCTATCCAGAAAAAATCTTTTACTCTTAAAAGGTTCGGAAATGGATCCAGATGCTTTTGTTCTTTGTGTTACTAATTGATGAACCTAACAAAAGAATCAGCTAGGGTTTGTCAATAACTAATGTACAACCTTATGTAAACTTCTAACTCACCATTCAGTTGCATTCACTGTAAATAGGCAACGGACTGAGGCGGTGTCAAAGTTTTAAATAATAATTTACGACAAAATAAAATTTTTTTGAGTATTTGAACTGTTTGTTGTTATTTGTTTGGATAGTAATAATAAAATAGAATTAATTAAATAAATTTCTACCTAATTAGTATAGCTTAGGAAATATCTTAAGCTAATAGAAATATCCTTAAGTTTATCAGAAAAAAGATGACAACTTTACAGCTGAACACGAGAGAGCGTAACGACATTGAGAGCTTTATCTTGTAAATGGAAACTGAGTGTTTCCTTCTTCTATTTAGACTTTTCTTCTTCACAAACATAGCATTTATGTCCCTAGTTTATTTTAAAATTATAGTTATACTTAAAATGAACAAATGTCACATAATACGAATACAAACATTTCATATAAAAAATATTATATTAAAAAATTACGAATTCGAATTGTTGGGCTACTTCACATATTCAACTTTTTGTGTGGAAAATAATTATTTACACATTTTTCAAGTGCACTATTTTTCGTGAAAACCTCTGACGCTTACTGGCATAAAAATATTATTCGTAATATAATATTGGTCACTCTTAATTTTACGAGTATAATGGGCCACAAAAATAACAGTGATTTTTACATTCATATTAATTAATCTTTGTGTACTATTCCCCTTTCAAGGATGATGTAGCAATGTTTCGAAGATAAAAATTGGCAATTCGTTATTAAGACAACTAATCAGGAGAGGATAAATATGTTTTGTTCTTGAGGTTTAGCAAGGTTTGGTTTACCGAGAGACAAAAATATCCCCGGAGCAAAATCCATTGAACATTATAACAAAGCCTGGATTATTATTGATTTTTTCTTCGACAAAGCTATTTATACTTTGGTAGTAATCAAATTTTAAATATTCGATTACTTCGTATACAATTGAAATTTTACACGGTTTTAAGATTTATTACTTGTTGTGTGTTGGAAAAAGGTTTTGGCAATGAGCCATGGGACCAACATTGTTAGCTCACTTTGCAAACTCCCCCCTGCGAAACTTGTATATTAATGGACCAGAAAGAAGTTCAATCTGCTGCTAATAACGGTTCGTAACAAACTTGGGCCTCAAATGTTTTTCCTCTAATTTTCCTCTTGAAGTATGACTACAGTTGTAGTGATATAATAATAGTTTAATTCATATCTCCATTAAAATTATACACAATGAGATTAAAATAGACTAAGTAATAACCACATAAAATTGTAATATCTACTTAGCTAAGAAAATGGATTCACTATCGCAAATATGATAATCCATAATTAATTGGGAAATAAAGGTGTCCTCACAATAAAAAATCCTTTGTTTAAGTAACCTTACTTAGATTTTTTATCTTGTTGTCAATATTGAAAGTTTGTCCTGACACACAAATTAATTGTTCCTCCTTTAAATTACATAGTCTGGCTTAGCTGTGCACTAATAATACTAAACATTTTTAAGAACAGTTTATATGAGTCTATAGTATATTCAACTAAACTATTATTATTGAGTATATTATGGAGTGTATATATTAACAAAGATAATAACCCAGAACTTACACCGCCATTCACTTCGGTGATTTTAGAAAAAAAAATTGTAGAAATACACATGAAATTATACAGTATGTAAAAAAGTCTCTACCCCCATTAATATTATTATTTTTTGTTTGTTTGTGTCTTAAGATAAATAAGTATTCTTTCGGGAATTACAGTAACTTACGCTTAAGTAAATAAAGATAACGTATCTTTCGGCGTTATCAGAAATTTTGGGTAGGCCTATCCCATAAAATGAGAGATTTTGTGGACAGACAAAAAAATGATTGTAAGCTCCCTTCAAATAACCCACCTCATTATGAAGTACTTGAATAGGTATGGTGAGGTAACTATCAATTTACTCTCGAAAATGGCAGCTTATTAAAATTATAAATAGTGTATTTTTTATTCTTAAAACTGGGTGAAAAAGACTTGAATATTAGCACTCAATTCAAATGTATGGATTAATTAAATGGCACTCAACTAGAATTAAAAGATAGAAATGATATTTACTTTTAACATAGAGTGAAAAATATTACGATGACAGAAAAGCGTTTCAATGCTGCACATCGTCCTACTTCAAGAAAATATCAGTTAATATAAATTTTAATCGACCCGATTCTGAAGCAGACGATCTTCGGTCAGGATGAAGAAAAGGAATTCGAAGATGTAACAAATTTCGTTTGAGAATACTCAACAAGGTCAGTTTAAATTCTTTGTAATGTTTGTCACCAATTAGTGAAAAATAACGTAAAGAAAAAGTAATTTTATGCGCACATATGGGGCTAGAACAAAGATGCATTGAACGAAGATGGCCCTGACCGTCGACAGCAATTTTGTTGTACAAAGTGAATCACTCGCCTCTGCCCACCAAAGCTTTGCTAAAAAAAAAAAAAAAAAAAAAAAAAAAAAATAGCTTTCAGCGATGAATGCAATTTTTTTGTCAATGGTGCAGTGAATCGTATTTCTGGAGGAGTCACAGTCTGCACACAGTATCCTGAAAAATTAAATGTATGGCCCGGGATCCTGGGAAACCATATTTAAGGACCCTTTATCATAGGTGGTAAATTCAATGGAGAGATTTTTTTTTAATATGGTCCAAGAATCAGTTTTCCCGGCTGTAAAGAATGTTTCAATGGAGAAAGAATATGAGTCAAATTCTTCACTTGACATAATTTGATTCTGATGATAAATTCTTCACTTTTAACAGGATGATGCCCCACTTTAATGTCCGGAACTTTTTAAACAGGTTAATGGCCAGTAAATTGGTAGGAGTTGTAGTGTGATTTAATGGCAGCAAATTCACCAGACTTTACGCCAAAGGATATCTTCCTTTGGGGCTGTTTAAAATCCAATATCTACCAACCTCCCGAGGGAGTCTGGATGGTTTGAGAAGAATTGACGTAACATGCACGTAACCTGCAAAACTTAGGAGTGGAAACTTTTCCAAACGCAATCGAAGCATTACACACAGTTTATTTCACTGTAAAAAAGTCGGAAACCAGCAATTTGAACATTTATTATTACGAATTTCGTCTAAGTTTGAAAGGTCTTTGAAATGAAGGGACACTTGAAGGTGGTTTATATTAAAGTATACTATTTTTTGGGCACCAAATATTAAAGTATCCTAATGAAATAACTTCCTAATCTCAAAACCTAAAAGAAAAATAAGAAACAAAACCTAATTATATTTTACTGAGAAATAAAAAACAAAGTTAAATTCGGCTCGTCTGTATCGGTTCGTACATGCATTTAAACGATTTTTTATGTCACCAGGGCTACGGCCCATTGGGAGTAAGAATAAAGTCTTTAATGTAAGGATAGGTCAATATTTAGTTGCAAATAAAGGTCTAAATCAATATTCAACAATTACGCAAACACGATCTTAAAAAGATTACCGAGTAAACAATGGTAGGCGATTAAACTTTGCATTGAATTATTCATATTGCCGACCATAAAAGATCAATAACTCCCGATGTAATCAACCTCTTAAGGTTGGTTTTGTAGCAAATTAATCAAAATGCAAATCCCTTTAAAATTATGTCTTGTAAAATTATCATATAATTTAACTCTTATATTTGGAAAATTTACACATTATCAGATTTTTCATATTTTTCGTATATGTCACCTTAATTAAAGATATTTTTAAATTTAACTGTCAAGTGTTATGTTATGATAAATAACACCGGCCAACGCAATTTGGCCATATATAAATATTTGATATAAAATATTTGATAACGTGGGACGATTGTATGCTCTATTAATTTTACAATTTAAAAATCTAACTTGTTACATAATACAGCATTAAGAGCAATAATTGGTCTTCAACAAAATGTGTAAGTGTAACTTATACATAAACAATTAGAAGGTGACTATTGTTTGGTTTAATGTTCCAGATTTTTGAATGTGCACAGTATTTGTGTGTTCGTTTCCCCGTTTGGATTTTAACAAAGGAGTACAATAGACTCGTAGCCCCAATAGAAGGTTAACAAAAGCAGCAATCTGTCTCTGACGTCACGCCGTCAACGTCATCGCAACTCCATTGTCGGCGACTTCGTCAACAGTCACGTCAATGCCAGATCTAACTCCGCCAACAATGTATTGCTTGAGTAAATATTGACCATTGTTTTTTATTGAAGACCTAATTGGTACTCATCTCTTAAAAAGCTTCATTGCCAGCTTCATTGCCTGTGTTACATCACATTTAATTTTAAATATCTTTAAACTCTGAGACTTTTCCCACAACCTGACCTCAATATAATAGGTTAACTTTAACTGAAGTTGTAGCATTTATTAAGTTTTATTCATATGACTTAATTTGAAAATTTGATTTCCTGCCGTTTCTGGCTCGGTCCTCCATTTGAGTTCCGGTTTATTGCTTTGCACTCTGCTGAGAAGAATCTTGAATTTAATATGCATGTCAAACTATGCTTACTCGTGTATCTAGGCCATACTTGGAAAGGAAGAAATTTTATAAGTTAATTTTTTTTTATTACTTAATTGATTGATAATTATGTGCCATCTATCTTCTTATTTCCGTACGGGTTTCGTCTGTTACGTCCCTTTTTCTCTCGACCTACTGAACCGATTTTTAAGATTGAGGTGTCATTTTAAAGCTTATGATATACCGCAGTGACGAATCGTAATTAAAAAGGTCATATTGTTTTGGGCTTCGCCCCCTCGCCTTTGATTTATTTCTGGAGGGCGCTTTAAATGTTGACCAACTTTTATTGCAAGTTCTTCAATGTGAATTGTAATTTAACAGCTGATTACATTCAGATGAATTTTAAAAGCCAGATAGTAAACAAAAATATATCTCTGTCACTTCATAATCAACATTCACGTACTGTAGGTGAGTTTCACTCATACAGAATCATAAAATGCGCAATTTGCACACGGGACACCTCGTATAATATAATTTTACTAAAAATATATTATGTACCATATAATTTAGTTTTATTTCAAACCGCTTGAAAAATATTACGCACGTGCAGGATATTTTTTACTCCATGTGCTAAGTATTTACACCAATATTTTATTTTGATTGCTTAGTTTTTGTTTTATATTGACTATCTGACCCTTGTTACCTTACTGTCTCTGATAACAGTTGTTAATAGCCTAAACAATACAGTGTTAACCCAGCTGTATTTATAAGGAAGAAGGCGGCAGTTCTGTTCACATTTAACTAAACCATATTTGAACACCCTGGCACTATCTTAAGAGGATTTTCATTTCTCTGTATATTTTGGTATTTACGTTTCATTAATTAGGTAAAAGGATGAAACACCTGTTTTAGTGATTTTTTCATATTCGAGTCACACAAATGAGGCTATTATTTAAAATCTTGTTGGAAACTTCAGATAATTATTTTACGTGTTGACATTTTGCTCAATATATTGTAAATAACTTTCAAGACTTACTCTGTTAGAGTCCCATATTTATTGCATATTCAGCAGTTGTTTAATTTCTTTATAAATTGATATTCATTAATTATATTTGTTTTGCTATTATAGTAATTAGGTTATTAATATTATTTTGGTTACTTAAGGGCACACTTTGGAGGGCTGTGTCACTCAGGGACTGTGCACTGTGTTCAATGAGCTTTAACGGCACCTGGGAGACCCAATTTTAGAGGCTAGGCTCTGGAGGGGTGCCACCAGCCACCTGGTGTCATAAGTGCGGTGTGTGGTTTTAAAGTTCAAACCTAAGATATACAACAACATCTTTAATTTAAATAGAAATGAAGGATGAAGTTTTATGTCGCACAGAGATGCAATTTTTAAATTTATTTTTATTACTACCTATGTATTATATGTTTTAGAGACCAAAGAGTTAAATTCATTAAAACCTGTTATGAGCAAAACTATATTATTATTGATTATATATATTAACAGAGAGGATGCACCAGAACCTACAAAAGTGATACCTGGGGTAAAGGTTATGTTTCATGAAAAAATCCGCCTTTCACGTCGGTGATTTTAGATACAAATTATTGTAGAAATACACATGAAATTATACATTATCTCAAAATAGTCCCTCCCCCGTTTTGTTTTTTTTTTTTTTTTTTTGTTTCTTAAGATACATAAGTTTTCTTTGGGGATGACAGTTACGCTCAAGTTACTAAACATGATGTATCTTTCGACGTTATCAGAAATTTAGTCAGAAACACATAGTTAACCTTTTCCTAAAAAAATATTGGTGGATTTTTAATTGGTGCACAATTAAGTTCCTTATTGCTTTGACGAAACATTTCTTTTTAACGTTATTAGCATCATCTTTCAAGAGAATCGGGGCTACAAGGAACAATAACTTCAATGCATTACTGAACAACTCTTTTCCTGGGTAACAGCAATGTACTGGACATACGTTTTTACATAAATTGGTAAAAATAAGTAACATTTTTGACCGGTTGGCTGCACTGTGCCAGTGAGACTGCGCCATCTGATGTTACACAGGGTAAGGTAACATTTACTTCACTTTTGACAGTACCATAAAAATTATTACTATTACAGTTCTTCAGCATTGCTATAACAAGTTCATAGCGCACTGTTGATGAATTTAATGAATCTCAACTAATTTGGGATTCAAAGAATAAGAATAGTATTTTTGAAAGTGCACTTCAATGTAACTGTCATGCATTTTTAACACCGTTCTAAAGTTTCTCACTGTTTAAAACATAATAATAACTTATAATCACTATCGTAAAAATAATTGTTTGATTTTATTACTGCTACATTTTAAAATAAACTGTCTGTAAGGTATTTTAGCTTAGGGCTAGAACCTAATAACATTGCTTAGTGTAAACTATGCTAAATATATAGGCACGTTTTGCGATTCTTTCCGTCCTAATTGATTATTTTTTCTATTTATGTTCTGTATTTTTTTATTTACGGTTTTCAATCAAATAAAACATGTATACTAAAATTCACATAAGTTTGAAAACAACACGGCTTCGGATGCACAAACACAAAAACTGAAAAATCTCAAATCAAAAAGTTAAATAAATGTAATTTCAGGAAGAAAATCGTAATTTTAATTTTTTCGAAGCCCACAACCAGCAAAGTTATATATACGGTTCTTCACCCACGTTAATCAAACTGTTTTTTTCTGACTAGCATTGGTTAATGTAACAAAAATATCTAAACAGAATTTACGGCAAAATTATTTTATAGTTCATGGAAACGGGTAGGCCTTATAAAAAATAAGAAAATAAAGAAATAACACTACTCACCGTTTCGACTGTCTCGAACCATTGACTGTGTGGTTTAAAATTTTACCGTGTCATCAATCGAAAAATCTTTAAATTTATTTGATACAGTTAGAAACAGAAATGTTGTGGATTTCATTTAAACATTTGTTTCTATGGAAACATAATTATGTATAAAAGCATAAAGCATCTGTTGCTTAAGTCCATTACTGCTACTTTAGTGTTCTGGGCCACACATCAATTAGTCCATTCATACGACGAATCCCGCACTGCATCCGCGGACCACTTTTATGAAAATCTGTTTCACGCATTCAGAGTTAACGTTTTAAGAATATAATAAATAACTCTGTTGTATTATTGATAATTATTCGTATTTTGGTGAACAATGAGGTAACATTAGTAAAAACACCTATATTTTAAACCTCATCACAGGCATTGCCTAATTGCTAGGGGGCCCTAATTTATTTCCTCAATAATGATTTTTTTCCTCAATAAATGATTTTTTTGTTTGTTACAGCCTGGCAGTAAAGATATAATTTTTTTTATTTTTTAACAATCGATAGATTTCACGCAGCATTGTGGTTAAAAACTATTCTTATTTTTTAAATTAGGGTATATTGTTCTAATTTTGTAATTTTTGTTGAAGAAAATAAAATATGTATTCAAATTTAAGGCTCTATTCTACTTCAACGGTAATTGCAATTACAAACGTTTACCTTAAACAGGGCTACAAAAGTAAAAAAAAAAATGCATTTTAAAGCATTTAGTCTTAGGTTTGGTATTAATTCAAAGTTTCGCAGGCTGTCATATTTTTTACTTAGATAACCCTTTTCGATGAGGTTTGTGACATTGAATTATAATAGCAAAGACCTTTAATTTAAGTATATAAACTTATTAGCCGACTTAAAATTTACTTCTGACTCCTTGAGGGTCATCCCACAGTTTTAGGCATGTTGCTCATTGGGAACTTCAAGAGACTTTTCTGAAAAAGGTATGGGGATACATAGAACACATTTTAGGTACCTCAAATTGTTTTTCATTTTCCAGTCATATTTTCGTTTATTTAGTTTTATTATACCACCATGGTCCCTTGACATTAATACAGGCGATATCAGGCGACACTGCATAACAGAAACTGCGCAACCCATAACCCATATAGGTCACGTTGCAGCGGAGACGGTGGAGGAGGAGTTAGAATATCTTCTGGACATTTACAGAAAACGAACTGTCGGACGTTAATGCTAGCGGGTTAACGGAATTAAAAATCAAATAAGTAGTAGGAGTTAAATCCCTAATAGGTAGTTTACATAAAGTTCCAAATCATATTTATGCAATTTTAATTATTTTGTCACTCGTTTCGTTGTTAGGAAATCAACCGACCATAATTATGCACTATTCTTTTTTAATAACCATATATAATATTAATAGGATAAACAAAGAAATACTAATACAATTAGCTTCACTTAGCTACTTCAGTGTGGGCAAGAGACAAACAGTCGAGTATAATATTGTAAGGTCCAGACTCTACAGGGAATATGCAACTATATACAAACTTATAATTAAATTATTGTAATACTAGTTAAACAATATTCGGAAACAATTCCTTCGCTGTTGTATGGACGCTTATTATCCACCAGTTTTGCATCTGTTCATTTGTATAAATTATATTGCATTTTATTTTTATTAATTTTAATATTTGTGAAGTGACAATACTCCAACACACATCCAAAGCACTGAATTGAAACCACCAGTAATGTTCCAGGTTAATCCACAGTCATAAAGACCATCACAGTATTACATGGAAAAAATTACCGTTTTAAAAAGAATATCACTATCTTTTACCCGAGGCTTCATTTTTGCATATGTCTTTAATAAAGTGACAATGGACGAGTTCGTTCACTCCTCTCACTCACCTCTATTTAAATGAAACATGCAATCATCTTCCTTGATAAAGTTGTAGCTATGAATTCTAAAAAAAATTGCAAAACCTTAGTCTTAGTGTTGGAGATCCGATTTATTTCCAAAATTAAAATAAGCTTATTATAATCCCTAATATTTTTCTTTATTCTCACAAATTAACTAATTTAGATTAATATGACCGGATTTCACGTAATTGCGTATACATTTTACCTTCCCCTGTAATTAAAAAACAATAGCGTGAAGCTAAAAATTTAATACGTTGGGTACTATTGCCATGATTACTGCTGATTGTTGTAATGATGAAAACGGTAAGTTTTAGAATCTATTAACAAAGGTTTATTTTATTTTTTGTTTCTTTTCTTAATGACCCTGAACCGTTAATAAAAAGCCGCTATGATCTGATTGCTTTGGTTGTTGTGAAAGTAAAAGCGACAACGCTGTGTTTCACTATTTCAAAGTTCTTTCCCTTCGACTGTAACCAAAATCAAACTATAAACCCACACAAGGAAAAGTGTGTTAAATAAGAAAATGTTGGTTTTGAGGAAACATTACCGGTACCTTTAGTTTACAGTGCCCCTGTATTTTAGTTTATTTTTCTCGCAAATTCTCAATCGCAATTTGTTTTACAATATAAAACCAGTTCACCCTGCAATTCCTATCATTAAGATAGATTCTACTTGTTGAGATTTTCAACTTATGCTAAGAGGTCAAATCTAGCAAGTTGTAAAAATGAAAATGCTCTAAAGAAAACACTTATACTTTTCCGGGGTTTGCATTTATGTTGAAACTTTCAATATTACATACTGTTTGCCATGGGTGGCAGCTTTTGAGGGTGAGTCCTAGTAGGCAAATTTAACCAAAGGATTTGGATGGATATAATTTTATCTTGCCAGCGTTTTAACGTACAGTTATTCAACTTGCAATTCAATATGAATTCGTATACAACTTTATTCATGTCAATAGCCTCCAAAGCTGATTAGACAAATTGAATACAGGTTACTTTACCTCCGTCCTTTGTCAGCATTTGTGTTAATCCTACAGGACTACCGCGGTTTCAGAACTTCTGTTCCATCATCAGGTCAGATAATCACACACAGACGAGAAACAAAGACACGAACGGACATACATTTTGCGCACTTTTCAACTTGTACCGGCCGGTCGGTGATCACCTACCGGCCGGTACAAGTTGAAAAGTGCTCTCAACTTGAGTTGGTGATCACCTACCGGTCGGTACAAGTTGAAAAGTGCGCAAAATGTATGTCCGTTCGTGTCTTTGTTTCTCGTCTGTGTGTGATTATCTGACCTGATGATGGAACAGAAGTTCTGAAACCGCGGTAGTCCTGTAGGATTAACACAAATGCTGACAAAGGACGGAGGTAAAGTAACCTGTATTCAATTCGTATACAACTGTTCTCAACCGAAGCTATAATTTTTATATACGTATAAAACATGTTCTCAATTTGATGATTGGTGACACTTAGTATCTCATCAGAGATCTAAATTTTGTTATATACGTCGGTATAAAAAATACGGATAGACACAAGGAAAATGGCTTACTTATTCGATCTGACCAACCGATAAAAGTTAACTAGATTAATAATGTTTTAGTAATATACTCGTAATATTTATAATCTACTACGCTAGTCCTGACAATATATTCGTACTACTGTATTTTGTTATTTTTATTGATCTATCGTACTTAAATTTGACCAAGTACAGTATTGAGAGTTTATTTTTAAAATAACAAAAAAAAACTCAGCTCTTAGAATATTACAGGAAAATGTTTTTTTACGGTTCAGTTGCCCATTTATTAGCATAAAGACTTATAAATTCAATAAAGTACCAACAAAAACATATTAAAAAAAAAATAATATAAAGGTAGATGTTATAAAATCTTGCTATGTCTTCCTTGAATGTTGGAAGTAGTAAATTGCTTATAAACTTGACTTTTACAATCCTGACCTTCTACGTCACTAGAGTTTTGATCACGACTCAGTAAGGGAATAAAAGTAAGTGTGTTATAAAACCAGGAAGCAGCGAGTGAGCAGTGGATGGCAGATGGAGGGGGGGGAGTGAAGGGGCACCGATATCTGTGTGACAGCTGTCAAGCAGTAGGCCTATTATCTGCCACCACGCAGCGTCGCCGTGGCTAGGCAGGCAATTACGCTCGATTCAGTTTTTAATTTATTAACCTAATAAAATGTAAATTTAACTAGGCTTTAGATTATTCAGTAAAATCTATAGTTATTTAAAACGCTAAGAATTCTTTGTTAAGAGAACTCCTTTTACAATTCTCAACCGATTTTCAAGTTTTTGGTATCGTTGTATAGGAACTTAGCTGTACTTGCATTTAAAATTAACGACGTCCTGTCTGGATTTACCCCTTCTATCATCATATTGAAAAGCCTGTACATCAAAATGAGAGACATACCATAGAGCGAACCCGGTCTATCTGTCATAGTATAGTTTTTTTTTTTAATATATTTTTATTTTTTATTCTATTAATGTTTTAAGGGGATTACGGGTGTCTGGGACACCCGGTATATTCATAGTCTTTTTAGCGAATTTTCCTATAGGGAATACGCTATTACGGTAGTAGCCATGGTAAGGCCTAAGCCCGGGACCATGTTACTTTTTCATTTTGAGGTCCCCAGAAGCCAAAAACACCGTTCGTTCATTTTCATATATATATATATATATATATATATATATATATATATATATATATATATATATATATATATATATAGATAAGTAGATAGTATCATGTTACTTCTGGCTCACTTTTGGAGACAATCAAAAATCAAACAAATTTCACAGTTTTTCAATACAATTATGCAATATTTTTGCCATTTTTGGCCAATTTCAGCTTTTTTCAAATTGTCTTAAAAAATATGCAAATTTAATGAAATTTTTAACAAATATCCTTAAATTTTCTACAAAATAAAATTTTTTTAAAACAAGTAAAATTATCACATTTATAAGTATTTTTTCAATAAAATTAATAGTTGACTTTTTATAAGGTAATTTAAAATTTTAATAATATTTTTTCAATAAATTTGACTAAAATAGTAATAATTCATTCTAATTAATTTCAGTAATATCATTTTTGATTATATTATATTCAAGTAATTTTTCAGATATAATAATAATATAACAATTTGTTTTACTAGTAGCTACTATATCATAATCAAAATCTGCATTAATAATAATATCATTTTTTGAACTTGAAATATTTGTTGGATTTTTTGTAGTATCAATTACATAAATTGGTCTATTTTCTAGAAATTCTGTTGAAATATATAATACATTTTACTACTAATATAATAATTTTTTTTGTAATCTTGATACATTTCATACATAATTCTAAATTTTTCATTGTTTATATCAAATTTTCCAATTCATTAGGGTAATAATGACCATTTAGTTTTACTCTTATATTTTTTACATACATACTATCAAATTAGAAGTATCAAATAACTGAGCATTTGTTCTTGATTTTTGAAATCCAATTATAATAAATTTTGGATTATAAATATTTCTATAGATATTTGTTATATCAAAACTTAAATTCTTTCCTGTAATATTTTTTTGTTCAATGCATTGCCAATGATTAAAATGAAAATTACTTTTTCAAATTTGCTTACTTCATTAATTAATTGAATTTTACTTGTTGTTTTGTATTCAATTATAGGAACTCTAATAAAAAATTCATCAATTGTTATTTTACCTTCAGTTGGTAATGTAGCATTATCATAAGATCCATCAGCCTTTTTAGTTTTCCATCTAAAAATTGCATCATTATCTTTTGATCTAATAAATGTTATATTAAAACCTCCTTTGTATATTGGAATATTACATTTTCAAAAATCCTAATCCAAAATGAGATAAATTACCAATTGCTTCAAATTTATTTTTAAAATTTGATTCAAAACCATTATTTATTTGATTTATTTCTGATTTTGAATAAGTTATAGTACCTTTAATTGTACTTAATAGACCAGGATATTCAATTTCATCAATCAATTTATTACGTTTTCTAACTTCAATTTTTGAAAATAAAAATGGAACAAAATTATCAATTAATTTTATATTAGCACCATTATCATATACATTTCCACAGATTTAGTCAATTTACCAGATATATAAAATTGAAATTTAGAAGTACAAAATCCATCTCCAAAATTTATATTAAATTCAGTTTTTTTTAGGTTCATTTAAATGTAATTTAGATAATGGATAGAAATTTTTGTCTTCAGCTCTATCAATATCGTTTACATATTTTTTGTAATCAGCCATTTATTAAGGATAAATTTTTTAAATCAAAAGCTTTTTTAAAACAAGTAAAATTTTTATAATTTTATGATGTCAAATTTTATAATTTTTATGTATCAATTTCATTTTTACTTTTAAAATATTCAATTTCAGTAGCATGATCAAGTATAAATTTTGCTGATATTTTTTGATGTTCTAAAATTAATTCCCAATTTAATGTAAATGCAGAATCATGAATGAAATATTCAGTTAAATCTTGATATTTACTGATAATTTATGAATTCAGTAATAAAATCTATAGTTAAATTTTGATGTTGAGCAATTTTTTGCCAATGTAATTTATTTTGAAACAATCTCATCATATTAATACTCAACTCATATTTTCAGAAATATCATCCCAATCATCTTTGTTTAATTGATTTTGGTTTCTGATAATGAATAAATCAAATGAACTGTATAGAGCCATTTATTAGGGAGAAAATTTTGTAAAACAACTTTTCTTTGAATTACAAATACAACATTTTGATTTAATTACATTTATATTTTTCAATTTATTATCTGAATATCTTTAGAATTAGTTTTTTGTTTACATTTAAGACAATAAATCAACTCCATTTATATAAAATAATTATTGTAATTTATCTATATCATCTTTAATTAGTATTATTTCAGCATTTAATTCTTTTATGGATTCATTGACTCCATCAAATAGAAATTTTAGTTCTTTTTCTAATTTTTCTTCTAAATTTTCAACATATTTTCCAATATTAATTAAAAAGTCTGTAATTTTATTTAAATCCTTTTTAGTTTCTGAATGATCATTACCAATTTTAATAATTGAATCTAAAACTTCATCTAATTCTGATTTTATTACAACATCATATTTATTTATACTTGGTTTAACATTAACAATTCTTTTACCATTAATACTTATATAATTTTTTGATAAACCAATAGCATTTACTAGATTTTCAGTCTTTTTTACATGACTTTTAAAACTTTTACTAAAATTATTAAAAAATATATTTAATTTAGAATTTATATAATCTTCTTTAATATTAATTGGATGTTTTTTCTGTATTCCAAACAGATCAAATATATTTTGTGAATCCATATTTATTAAGAATTAATTTATTTATTATATTATCAAATTTTTTATTATTATTTAATTCATTTAATATAAAAATACATAAATGACCACAAATTGGTGGATCATTATAATTTTGAATTTGATTATCATTATAAAATATATTTTCCTATATACTTAACTAATTCTATTGGTGGTTTATTAACTATATTTCCATATGAATCAAAATAATATTTAATTTTATCTTTTTTATAATAACAAACCCAATGAGTTCCATTTCCATCAATGAATCTAAATTTATAATTCCACATTCAAATTTATTAACTTTATTAGGTAATATATCTCTCATAAATACACCTCTAAAATATTTTATATTTTTACACAATTTTTCTAATTCACCTAATGTTAGTGATTCAAAATTTTTTATAATTTTGTTTCATATATTTTAATGTTTTTTTATCTAAACCAGATCCTTCTACATTTTTTAATTCATGATCTAACCAATCAACAAAATTTCTAAATTTAGGAATTATAGATTCTTTTACAACTTTTGCTCCCCTTTCTAACATTTGGTGTATAATTTTTAACTATAGGTATATTATCAGCAAATCTAAAATTTCTTTTAGTAATCCACCATTTTTTATTTCTTTTAATTGATTATATGAAAATTCAAATCTTAATCCTTTATTTAATTTTTTATGTTTATTTAGTTTATTAATTTGTCTTTTAGATAATAATATAATATCTTTTCCATTTTCATTAAATTGATCAATATTAAATTGAATTATAACTGATTTTTTATTTTTAAATGCTAATTTTATGTTTGATTTTGATTATCTGTCAAGTTATATTTGTTTTTTCCATTTATTAAAAAAAATTGTAGTTTTTTATAATATAGATTAATATAATTAATAAAAAATTTATTAAAATTTTAATCCTACTTCTAAACCCATACCAAATTTTCTTTTCATCCACATAGCACCTGATGTTGGTAATGCAATTAATCTTTCACCCAATTCCATGATCATTTGATGTTACTATATCCCATGCTTTATCTTGTAAAATTTTATCAGCTATTTCATTTCTAGATTTTGTATCTTTATGATCTCTATAAAATAAATCATGTTCTTTAGCAGCTTTATCTAAATCATTTATTCCAGGATCACTTCTTTTTATTCTTTTATTTAATTTAGTTCCAGGCCCTAGATATTGATAACCAGGTACATGTAATTCGAAAGGTAAATTATTTATAACATCATTTAAAATACCTGATCCATCTTTTAATAATGGTGATGAAATATTTGCAAAAATTCTTTTTAAATACTTAATTCCTTCAGGTTTTTCAATTAATTCATCTAATTTATTTGATATAAAGTCTTTAATTGCTCTCTTTTCATTTAAAAAATTATTATTACCAGCTTTTTCTTGTGCATATATATAATTAATAATATTATCTAATTTATTTAAATCATCTATAAATCTATATTCAATTTTATTTTCTGTATATTTTCTGATTCCTGAACCTTCAATTTCACATTTTAATTCCCAAATATGTTTAATTAAATTAATATATTTATCACCTTTACTAGATTTTGGTTTCTTACTATTTGTATCATTATTTTTATAAATTGAATTAGTTTCCCATAAAATCTTTGAATAATTATTTAAATCATCTTGTGTATATAAATTATTATCTGGTTCTTTTCATAAGTTAACAATCTCCATAATCCATGTGTTCCATTATATTTTTTATCATCAATTATTAAATCATCATTATCAATTACAGTTATTTTATCACCAATCATAAATGATTTTTATGTTTATTCCAATATAAACCAAATTTATCATCTTTTGTTCTTGGTAAATATTTTTGTGCTAATGGACCAATAATTTTATCTAATGTTTGAGGTGAAATTAAATTTGGGTCAATAAATGTCGATTCTTCTTGAATTATTGGTTGTCTGATTGGTCTAAATGGAGTACTTGAAGGTAAATTTAATCTTCAGTTTCTGGTATTGATATATTGGCAAAATTATTAACAATAGGTACCAATTCCATAAGGTTTTTATTTTCATTTAAGACTTCACCAATTTTATTTTCAACTTTACCAATTGCTGATGTTATAGGTTCATATGCTTTTTGTTTAATTTTTTCATAATTATCTTCAATTTTAATTTGATTTTTAAATTCTTTTTATTAATTTTTTCTCAATATCATCTAATTTTTAGCTTCATTAACAGATATTTTATCCATTTATTACAAGAAAAATTTAGGTTCAAAACAAATCATGTTAACATAACACAAATCATGTTAACACAAAAACAAATCATGTTAACACAAACACAAATCATATTAACACAAAACACAAATCATGTTAACACAAACACAAATCATGTTAACACAAACCACAAATCATGTTAACACAAACACAAATCATGTTAACATAAACATAAATCATGTTTACACAAATATAAATCATGTTAAACACAATTTATTTTACTTTATTTCTGTAATTTTCATTAAATATATAAATACTAATGAAATAAATAATACTAATAAAATAAATATTCTATCAATTATTGAATCAAACATACAACAAGCCATTATCATTATTTAATATCAGAAAAATTTTTCATATATTTTCCATCATTTGATTTTTTCAATAAATTAATAGTTAAAAATCCATAGTCTTCTTTCCAAACAATCATTACAAATAGTTTTAAATTTATCAAATTTCATATCTGATCAGCAAAATTATTATATATTTTTTTCATATAATGTTCATTTTGTTTAAAAATGCATAACATATTTAAATTATTTCTAATTAATTGCATATCAACTTTTGAATAACATTGTGATAAATAAATACATGATATATTTTTATGTCTACCCATTATAAAATATTCTTTAATTCTATCTTGTTTTTCTAAAATACAATCATCAAAAACTACTAATGAATTTGGTTTACATTTATTTAGTGGAATCATATCATCACATGAAAAATAAGAAATTTGTTTATTAATATTTGATTCTATATTTTTAAATCTTTTTTGTAATAATTTATAAGATGGTTGTTCTAATGATTTACTAAAAATATATAAATTTGAATATGGAATTAATTTTTATAAATAAAATTTAATAATAATGTAGTTTTACCAGATCCACTTGTTCCTATAATTAATAATCTAATAGGTTGATCATTTTTATTATTTTTATCATATGATTCTAATTTTATACTATCTTTTTTTCTAAAAATTTCTCCATTTAAATAAGATGAAATTATTTAAAATAATTGGTCATTCATCCAAACTAGAATTAAGATTAGAACATCCAATACATTTAGATGGAAATATAGTATTGGTTTAAGTGGATTTTATTCAGATAATTTTATATCAAATATACCAAATGATTATAAAAACTGTTATGGATATTCTATTAAAGATGAAGATGATAAAATTGTAGATCAATATTTTGATATAAATAAAGGAAATTATACAATTGAAGAAATAAAAAATATTTTTATAAATAGTTTAAAAGAATTTAAAAGAAATTTAATAAATTTGATGAAAATGATTTTATATTGAAAAATGATGGACCATATATTATAATAAAATCTCCTGTTAAAATTATAGTAACAACAATTATAATTGATTTATTAGGGTTAGATGATAAAATGATTGAACCAAATGTATTAACAAAAGGAATAAAACTACCAAATATTAGACCTTTTGATGTTTTTGAAATTCATTGTAATTTAGTTGATCCTAGTTTTGAAAATCATAAAGATCTTTCACATTTACTTAAAGAATCAGAAATTCTATATTCATTTTATCCAAATGTTGAATATGGATCAAAAATTAGTGAAAAACCAAATGAAATTGATTATATTCCTTTAAAAAATATAAATAAAATTCAAAATATTGTAATATTTATTCAAGATAGTGATGGAAATCTAATAAATAATGAAATATTAAAAGTATTGTATATTTAAGATTAAAACAAAATTTGTAATATAAAATTTATCTACATAAATAATAAAAACAATAATGATTTAATTTACAATAATTTTACATTTAATAATAAATTAATTGTATTTAATAAACAAAATAACCTTGGTTTAAAAGAAAGATATTTGTTATATTTTAAAAATATAAAAATTCTAGAAAGTTTAATTGATAATGTAAAAGAAAAATATATAAAACTTATAAATATCAAGTGTAACCAACAGTTACATTTACATAATGATGATAAATTAATTTACATAAAAATTATAGGTGTCACAAATTAAGACACCCTAGAAATTGATGTACAAACATGTTTTCAGATGCCCTAAAACAGGGCGTCAATAAAAATAGATAATAAAACAATATTTATTAATGAATCTGGTTTATATCCATTAATTTTAAATAAAAAAAGTAGATAAACAATAAGGATAAATATAGATGATGATAAATTAAAATTTATAGATTTTGTAGAGGGGACAATTTGTCCCCCCTATCATATAATGAAAAACGTACAAAACTTATTAAAATTAGGTAGGACCCAAAATGGGTCCCACATAAATTATAATATTTATTTTAAAAAATTTTAAAGTACGTAACCTTATTATACAATAAAAAACTTAAGGGTAACAAAACGTTACCCTCCTTAAACATTCAAAAAATATTTATAAAGATAATAAATTATATACAAATTTGAGACCCGTCTTAAAGACGGGTCTTACTTATAATGATAATAAAGTAAAATTTATAGATATTTTTAGGGGAGGCGATTTGTCCCCCCTATCATATAATAAAAAACATACTATTTTTATTTAAAAAAATTTGTTCATATTTATAATTTTAAAATTAAAAAAGAATCAAAAAATTTAAAAATAGATTAATAAATATTTTAAATGGAAGAATCAAAACAAATATAAAAATTTAATAATAAATTATTGAATATATTTAAATTTATTAAAGAAAATATTTAAAAATATATATAAATTATAGTATAAATTCAATATTATATGGTTATAAATTATTAATATAATTTTGATCATTTTCTTTAAACTTTCTTTAACATAATTTTTTATTATATTTATAAATGGTTCTATTATAAAATTAAACTTATAATGATATACAAAGTAATTTTTATATTTAAAAAGATATATTAAAAATTTATTTGATATTTTAGTTTTAAATAAATATAATTTTATATCAAAATCATTATTTATTAATTCTTTTGGAACAATTAAAATTTCCATTTATTTATAATTTTTTTATACCCCCAAGGTAATGTATTAATTTTAATTTCACAAATAAATCTTTTGTCATCTCTATTACTTAAAGCTAATTTATTTATTGTAATTGTATATAGTTCATGTTTAAAACTTCTAATACAAGTCATTTCTCTATATTGTTCTTGATCATCAAATAAACATTTCTTAAAATCATCCATATGTAATGTTTATCAACAACACTTTTCTTAATTCCTTTACATTTTACAGGATTTTTATTATTAAATTCATAACTATATAATTTTGATCTTAAACCACAATATTCTTCTAATATTTCACCATTTAACTCATCTTTAAATTTACCAATTATTTTTTTATTCTTTTCACTATAGCATTCATGTTCTTTCTTATAATCACTTGTATCAAATTCATTAATATTTTCTTTAATAATTTTATATGGATCCTTTTTAAATTCTATAAAATAACTGTCTGTGTCCACATATAATAACCTTATATTTGGATCAAACTTTTTTAATTTTTCATAATAAAATTGATACATATGTAATTTTGATAAATCAAGTACTGAAAATCCTATATAGATTGGTTTATTAAACTTAACCTTTTCTTTTATCATATGTGAAGCAATACAGTCTTTATCAAATATACTAAATGTTTTAAAATTAGGTTTTTTTGCTTGTTTTAATGAAAACTTTTCATCACCTAATTTAATATCACATCTATTTCTAACATTTTCCATAGTTTTTCCAAAAACACTATTATTCATCAATTTAAAAAAAAGTCTTTTTCAAAATCTGATGTTGATTTGGATCTTAATTTGGTATTTAATTCAATATATTTTTTCATATAATCATCTTGATCAAATGCTATAACTCTATTAACTTTCTTTAATTTTAATCCTTTTTGTAAATAATATTTTAAGTTTCTTGAATGAATAACATAATCTTTTTTATCAAATAATGTTGTGCAAAGCTTATTATTATAATGTTCAGGTGCTAATGGTAAATCTTTATGATCATCATGTAATTCAATAGGATATTCTAAATCAACATCTAATATATATCCATATTCAGCATTTTCATCTAATTCTAATATTGTTCTTTCCCATTCATTTAATGTATATGTATTAGGATTCATCCATGTTATATCTTTATAAGGTAATTTTTTACTTAAAGCCCATCCATATAGATTATTTGCATCTATATATAACATATAATTTTTAGATTTTGTTTTATCATAATGTTTTGTATATTTGTTATTTGCTTTACAATATCTAGTTATACATTGTGAAATACCACCTCTAATACCTTTTTCAATCATTAAATACATATTATAATCACTTATAAATTCTAGTTTAATTTTTGTTAATTTTAACATAGAATCCCAAGCTAGTGATGGTGATGTTAGATAATGTGCTGGATCTAATTGATAATTTTTCAAACAAACAGATCTAAAATTTTTAAATATATCAGCTAATAAAAGAACATCTTGAATATTATATAAATCTGAATAATTACCTAATGTTTTTACTTTTAATTTATTCCAAACTTTTATATAATGTTTATAATCATCATCACTTATATTTTCATTAGTTAAACAACTATAAAATTGATCTTTTTCTAATATTTTATCATAGTTTAATTTTTCAACATTATCAATAAATTCATATGGAAATACACCTTTAGAAGTTAATATTTTTAAAGTTTCATTATCATATTCAATTATATCATTTTCTTTTATAAATTTATTTATATGCTTAAATTCTTTAAGATTTTTAGCTAATTTTTCAATTGATGTAGCCATAAATCTAAATGTATCAACAAATGAGAATTTTATAAATTTTCTAGGTTTAAAATATAGTTCACCTTCAAATTCATAACCATAACCAGAATTTACTGAATAGTTTATATATTTTTCATCTGTATTGGCTAACAAATCAATTTTACCATATTTTTTAGCTAATTCTTTTATAAACAAATGTGTATCATAATTTGAACTATTATGACAGAATATAGGAATATTTTGAGGAAATTTTAGATTTAAATTACAATTTAAATGTGCAGCACCTCTAAATTTTCCTGTTAAATGACAATGATCTCTTACTTTTATTCTTTTATCATTATCAAAACCACTATTTTCACAAATATGACAAATATTTGTTTTCTGATAATTAATTTCTTCTTCATTAGTTAAATTCATAGGCTTTTTATTTTTTGAATTATATTTTTTAGCTATATATTTTGAAATTTCATCTAAATATTCAAATAATTTATTTGGTACATTTATTAATTCCTCTTCATTATTGCTCTATAACAAATAGGTTTATACATTTTATTAGTTACTCTAGATACTAAATGAATTGTAAATCCATATGGTTTATGTTTTTGAATTTTATTTGTATATGAACAATTTGGATTATTTTTACAATTATCAATTTTTTCTAATATACTTTCAAAATCTAAATAAATTACATATGGATGTTCAAACTTTTTATAATAATTTTTAAAACTTACTCTTTGACCAGGAAATGGCATTATAGGTCTACATGGTTCTAATGATTTACAAGTTTCTAAATGATTAGATAAGTCTTTATTTTTATAAAAATGAGTCAAACATCTTCTACAAATATATTTTTTATTTTTATTTTTTGTGTTAATTGCTTAGATACTAACTTGCTTAGATCTGTAATCAATATATAATGAGAATTGTTATCAATTTTATGGTATAATAAATCAATTTCTAGTTTTGTATTATAATGTTGAGATATTTGTAATGGTACTATCTTTTTATCTTCATCAATTCTATAAATATTTATTGACATTGATGGATAATTATATTTAGAATCAAATGATCTTTTTTCAAATAATTTAATATCTTTTAATGTTATTGGATAATCAAAACCTTTAAAAATATCATCATTTATATATTTTTGATATTGTTTCACTCTTTCAGCATTTTTGTTTGGTTTATCAACAGCACATCTAATTGCATAAATAAAACAATATTCATCTTTATTTTTAAAATTTACACAACATTTTTTATTCTTAATTTCATTTGGTAATTCTATATATGATCCAGCATTTAATGAATTATTTTTAGATAATTTTAGATTTAATTCAACACATCTTTTTAATGACCAACCAGAGCCTTTTGATGGTTGATTTAGTTGTTCTCTAACTATTAATTTCTTGAATTGATCATCAATAAAATCATCTATATTTAAAATATCTGAACTTTTTATACTAAAATACATATTACTATTTTGAATTTCACCATTTATTAAATTTCTTTCATATTCACATTCTAAAGCCATCTGTCCTTTAATATTTTGGAATTTTTGTTTTTCTATCAATTTTTTTATTTAATTTCTTTGAGTTTCTAAATAATCATTAATATCTAAATCATCATTTGAATTTGTTAAAATATAATCTTGAAAATATCCTTTTAATGACGAAGCTTCTTGAATATTTATTATATTTTCTTTTGGAATTGGTTTATTTTTAAAATAATCATTTAATAATCCAATCAATTAATTTCTAGTTTTATTAACAATTTTAATACTATTTTTAATTGCTAAATTTTGAATATATTTTAATGATCTATATCTTAAATTATTTGGATTTTCTTTAATTTTGTTTAATCTTTTAATTAGTTCATCTCTAGATAAATTTTCATAATTTCTGACAGATAATATTTTTGCAATTTCATTTAATTTTTCTATATTAAATAATGAATAATTTTTAAGATCAAATGTTTCTTTAATATTAGTTAATTCATCTAAAGTTTTATTTTTATAATTATATATATTATTATTTTTACACCAATGTTTTAATTCAAATATTTTATTATCATATTTTTGTTTATTTAATAAATGTTTAGTTGAGTTATAATGTCTATCATAATTTTTATATAATATATTTTTATTACAATAAGGACAATTAATATTTTTATTTGTTCGTTCCATTTATTAGAAATAATTTTTACTTAGAAATAAAACTCTTAAAAATATGAGAAGTTTTTCCACTTTTTTCTAGGTAATTTATAGTTTAAATTGTAATTTTTCATTCAATAGTCAACTTTTCACAAGTTAATTTAAATTTTCTAGAGTATTTTTTCAATAAAATCAATAGTCAACTTTTCACAAGTTAATTTAAATTTTCTTGAGTATTTTTTCAATAAAAATCAATAGTTAACTTTTTATAAGTCAATTTAAGTTTTCTATAGTATTTTTTCAATAAAATTTAAACTTTTTTAAAACAAGTAAAATTATTATTTTTATCATATTTTTAATTTTTTAGTTTTGTTATATTTTTGTCATGAATTTTAGTTTCTAAATGTCTTAAATAATTATTAGTCCATTTCATATTTCTTCCACATTCACAAAATTGTATTTCTCTAATACATTGTATACAAATTGTATTTTTTCTATCTTTACTATAATGATAATTATTAAAATTTGAAATATCTTTAATTTCTTTACATTTATGACATTGTTTTTCATTTAATTCAATAACTTTAATACTATCATATAATTTTTTATAATACATATCCTTACATTCTTTACAATAATAATATAACCCATCTTTAGTATTTTTGTCTTTATAAAATTTTGATATATCTTTATACAATTTACACCTTAAACATATATTTTCCATTTATATAAAATAAAATTTACAAATTGTTTTTTTTTTTCAATTCATATTCATAAAAATTTCCAATAATATCTTCATTATTTTGATCTTTTATACTATAAGTAACTGGATTTGTATTATTAATTTTAGAAATTATAAATATTTCTGTAGACCAATTATTTTTATATTTATTAGAAAATGTTGATTTTTTATTTCCAATTCTAACTCTATCATTTATTTTAAATTTTGATTTGGTTATTATTTTTGGTGGTTTATATTTAAAAACAGTATCTAATAAATCCTTTTCATTATTTTTATTTACTTCAATTGGTTTCATTTTAATTGTTGAATGATATGAGTTATTATATTCTTTAACAATTTTTGGTAAAATATTTATCCATCTATAATTTTTATTAATTTCAAATTGTATTTTCATTTTTTCATTTTGTGTTCTATTATACCTTTCTATTATACTTGATTTTTCTTCATTTTCTGTATGATACAATTTAATATCATATTTATTTAATATTTCATTGAAATCTTTATTGATAAATTCTAATCCTTTATCTGTATGTAAAAGAATAGGTGATTTATGATTAATTTTAATTGCATCCTTAATTATTTCTTCAAATGCTTTAGAAACTGTTTTTCCATCTTTTTTCTTTAATGGTTTTGACCAAACATATTTTGAGAAAGTATCTATAACATTTAACATATATTTATAACCATCATTTTCTTTTTCATAATTTTTCATTATAATTAAATCTGCTGCCCATAAATCATCAATACCTAATGTAATTATTTTTCTTTTTAGAAATTTCTTTCTAATTGGAGCATGAATTTCATTTGCTTCATTTATTTGTTCATTTTTAGTTAATTCTTTTTTAATTATAGGTTTAACTTCTTTTTTCAAAATTTTACTTTTATTTGTTTTACAAATTGAACATTTAGTAGCATTTCTATATAATCCATTTTTCATTCCAACAATTTGTGGATTAATATTTTTAGTTTTTTTCTTACATTTGTGACAATGAATTGGTTCATTCATTTATGTATAATTTTTTTTTAAATAAATGGATATGTGTTATAGATGTCATAATCAAACTAATTTTACTATTATTGGAAATTATGTAGGATGTAATATATGCAAAATAATTATTTATGAAAAAAATATTAAGAGAAAAAATAATAAGAATAAACATCTTAAACATATTTTAAGAGAATTTAACCATTTTCAACCATATAAAACACAACAATTAATTAATTAATTATATATTTTATGTATTTCCAATCATTTTGAAATAACACCTAAGAATATAAAATTATTTTTAAAACAAAGGAATTGTACAAATTGGATATTTTACTATCAATTTTTAAACAAAATATACAATATTGATTTTGAATTGAATAATGAAGATAAAGAAAAAATTACACTATTTTTTAATAAATATTTATGTTTTAAGAAAAGTAATATATCATACAAAAAATTATTACCTATGATTTTTAAATACTTAAATATGGATTTTTGTATAAAACCTAATTATGATGATGACTTTTTAACATATCTATCACAAACAAGTTTGTGATATTTTTTCCTATATAAATGGATCTGTTAGAAGAAATTAATAATATTGGAGAATTAAGATTTAAAGAATATAAACCATTAAAAAGTTTAAATTTAAATAAAAAATATAAAATTGAAAAATTTGAAAGAATTAAAGATAAATATGGATATACAATTATTGTTGAATTATAAAAATGTAAAGTACATTTACCAAAAAGATTTACTAATGTAATTGATGATAAATCAATTAAAGAATTAAATAAAAAAGATTTACATTTAATTGTCACTGATATTAAGACTTTTGATGATAAAGAAACTGCTTTAGTTAAATTTGAATAATTATTACAATATTATTGATACTAAACCTTAATTTTACTTGTTTAAAAAAAATTCAAATTTTATTGAAAAAATACTACTAAAATTTTAAATTACCTTATGAAAAGTCGACTATTGAAAAATACTTATAAAATGTGATAATTTTACTTGTTTTTAAAAAAATTTTATTTTGTAGAAAATTTAGGGATATTTGTTAAAAATTTCATTAAATTTGCATATTTTTTAAGACAATTTGACAAAAGCTGAAAATTGGCCAAAAAATGGCAAAAATATTGCATAATTGTATTGAAAAACTGTGAAATTTGTTTGATTTTTGATTGTCTCCAAAAGTGAGCCAGAAGTAACATGATACTATCTACTTAGATATATATATATATAGATGTGTCCGTGGTACTCATAACTCTTGAAGGGGACCTCCGATTTAGATGAAATTTGGTATGAAGGTGTAAGACTAGGTCTATTTTCATGAGTTCGCAAACCAGCATGATCGGGTTATGGGAACGGGGTTTTATGGGGTTTCAAAAGGGTCAAAAATGGTTTTTTTTTGCATTTTTGGAGCATAATTTTCAAAATTCAACAATTTTAACTAAAACCATTTTAAAGAGCTTAAAAAAATAAACAATTTAGTATTTTGAATTTTTAACTTGGCTTAACAGGTTACGGAGAAAAACCAAAATAGGTTTTCCATGTTAATCTTATGGGAAATCAACGAAACCGTGTATTTCGCTTATTTATTGGAATAACTTGATAAAATTTGGTATGTACATTCACTTGGTAGGGTTCAACTAAAAATTGCTTACAACACCAACATGGCGGCAAACTTACGTACTCACCCCTATGGGGTTTATGGGGAAAATGAAAAGAACACCATAACTTGATAATATTTGGTATGTACATTCACTAGGGAGGATGTAACTGATATTTGCTTACAATACCCATCATATGGCGGCAAACCTACATACTCACCCCCATGAAGTTTATGGGGAAAATTAAAAAGTGCCGAATATTGAGACAGTTTGACATTTACCTAACGTAACCATTACATTTCCTAAAAAAACTAACATTTTCTAACAACATCCCAAGTCAGCAAACCTACATACCCATTCTTATGGTGTTTATGGGGAAAATACAATATCTTAAGATCGTTTGGAAATTTGCTGAGTACGCAGGTCTGCTGCGACGGGGGTATTTATTAGCTTGGGTACATCGTTGTAGATATCCATTAGTAAGGTTGTGTTATGTCGATGAGGACCCATTTATATTTTACCCTCAGGGCTACGCTTTACAGGCTTTCAAAGTTTTGGTATTAATCTTATAGAAAAACGTTCATTGACTGAATCATATTTTGAGAGATCCTCGAAAAACATTAAGAACGGATGTTTCACAAAGTATTTTAAAACTAATTGGGTCAAAATCAAGTGAAATTTTCGTCCAATATCGATCAGTAGAGGATCTTCAGTACATAATAAGCATACAGGGTAATCACAAGAGGGACTCATCCAAATAAATAGCAATCTCCGTTTTAGTGGATATTATTACTCCACAATAACAATAGATTCCTTTCAAACATTAAATATAACACGTGGCCTATCCATTGAACAATAAAAAATACAGAAAACCGCATATAATTAATTTTTAAGGTACAGTCAAATTTGTTTTCCTTGAAATGTTGGGTACCATTTTGGGTTATCCTTTACGATATCTGTTGATCCAATTCTTACCGGGACGAAATTTTAGGTTTCCGTAAAATTAAAAGTATCTTCTTTTCACCCATGCCAGTAAAAAATGCTACTTGAATGAGTTCAAATGATCATTTAAGGAGAGATAATGTCTAAACTCCCAACAAATTAAATTAGCCCTTTTTATAAAGAAATGAAATGAAAAAGGGCTTTATTAAATTCTAAACTATGCACAAACAAGGAAGGACAATTATAAAAAGAATTTTGTAGATAATAACGTAAAAAATTCAAAATGTTTTTCCTTGCCACCTGAAACACAGCACTGCAAACACTGGTCACTAGGACCGTCTTTTTGGTTGACACAAACAATATTGAAAAACACTTGGTTACACTTGTGGTATGAGGCATAAAATAGTAATACATATTACATAAGAAAATAATTAATAGGCTAATATTGTGCTGGAAAAAGGTAATTATTTATCTAGTAATTTATATAATTTGAAACTAGTATTTTAGAACTGTTGAATTTTGAAGGATTATATTAATAAAATGTTATAATTTTGGTGTTCATAATTTCTTAAAAGTTAAATTCGGTAATTAATTGATATCGATATTTCCATGCTTCTCTCATATATTTTCCTAACGCTTGACAATCCTTTCCGTTTAAATATTCATAAAATTCTAATTCAGTATTTAGGTTTTTTCTACAATAATTGTTCCTAATGTTTGCTAAAATAGGACATATAGCCACGAAATGAAAAACGTCTTCTTGTGAATTAAAGTTACATAAAGAGCAATTGAAATTAAAGACTAATTTAATCACTGGCTCAGTTAGTCCTGGTATCTTTCATCGTTAAGATTTAAAGATAATAGATAATATTTTATTTTTAACTCAATAAACAGTTTAAATGTATCATACGAGTAAACCAAATTAAATTTTTGGACAAATAAATAGTACATTTCATTACCAGTACCGGAAATTACATTTCCCGGTGCCTCAAGTTTCACGTTCGAGGCGAAGCCGAAAAAAAATCACTTGCGGTACAAGATATGAACGATACTTCTCATCATGACCCAAAACTAGGTTATGCCTATATTAGTTTACATTTAAATTGTTAAATAGTAAAATCAGTTAACATAAATTTTAAAAAAATGTTAAAGAACCACAATAGAATGTAGTAGGCAAATGGAGAACTGACTTAGAGCAAGGGAAGGTAAATTTATAGCGATGGAAAATCAGTTGATCGGTTTTTCCTTTCTCTAAATTAGAGCTTTAGAAACTGTTATTTTCACTGATATAAGCTGTCATTGAAAATAGCTACACACATATTACATGGAATATCACGCTATTCCATAAGAAATGATAACAAACATTTTACATGTAAAATACAATTATTTCAAATTAATGTAATTGCAGTTATTAATTTACGTGGAAATTTTTTCAGGCTTTGCCAAATGGCAATTACAGAACGGAAAGCTGTGTCATCTAACAGAAGAGCTTCTAACGTAAACCAAATATTGGAGTTTGCAGTAATCACCGTGTGTGCCGTACTCGGCCGGGATTGCTTTGGTCACTGCGATATTCGATGCCACCTGGGAGCAAGGCTTAAAAATTCAACTGAGAAATTGGAATTTTAGTTTCATCTTCGTGTATAGAAAGTTGTTATAAGGCCTTAGATTAAGCAATTTTTTTCAACGTATTATTCGACGAGGATTTTCATGGATTATTAAAATTTTTATTATATATTAAACTATTTTTTAAATCTTTTTGTATAAGATTAAACTTACTCTCCTCATTCCTATTTTCATGTATAGTCAAGATTTTCAAAAGCATCGTATCAGTCACGCGATCTTTGACTGATTTTGCAATGTATCTTAATCTTTTACCCTAACCTTATACCATAGTATATGGAGAAACTTTGTAAAACTGTTAGAATTTGAGTTCTTGGTAGATATATTCGTTATAATGCCCCCTGAGCCCAAAACATCATTTTCGGAGTGATGTCTGTGTGTATGTGTGTCTCTGTCAGGATATTAACACAGCTAGAGAAGGCCCCAATGTAGATATTCTTTGGTAAGTTCCAGTCCACAATTATTTCCGGGTTATTTTAAAATATATATTTTTTTTAATTTTAATAGTAGTTCACTTTAAAAATCTTCAAAAAACATGCAAAATTCAAATTTGTAAAATCTGTTCTAACTATTTTTATGAAAAATTTGTGGTTTATCTAGGATAAAAAGCCAAATGAAATTATTTCATCCGCATCTCCGAAAACAAACCACATTCCATTATTGCTCTAGTGGTTGCTGGGAAAATTCAAATTTTTGCGGTAAACAGTACGTTGCCAAAAAACACTGACGGGCCAGTGTCGCACTCATGCTTCTCAATTGATAGCTATACGACACCACCGCCTAAACCATCAATAAATTGTTCCTTGGAGGCTTTTAACACACACTTTTTTATGTCATTGGAGGAAGTAGGGCAGTGTGTCAGTTATCTGATGCGTGCCTTTATTTTTATTGCACCTCCCGGAATTCCTTTCATAAAGGAAATTAGAAGTTTATTCATCCCTAATTAAATATAGTTTTTAAAAACTTAAATATTTTCTATTGAATATAGTATTTTTTATTTAGTTGCAGAGTTAATACCAACCTTTTATACCTTCAAACATATCGAAATCAAAGTGTTTTTGAACAGGAGATTTATTACAAACCATTTGAAACTATTCTACGTCTCACAGATCAGTGGTGTAACGCACCACATCACGGCTTTTGAACCGCTACAAAGCACCGCCGGCGCCGCGCCGCTGCCAAATTGGGTTGAATTTATTTATGAGCGTTGTCACATTCGTAGACGAGCATCACTTCATCTCTACCCTTAGGACAAGAGAATGTTTTAGTCATTTTCATATACTGCAATACTGCAACTCCAAATTAAACCCATTTTAAATTAAATAAAACATTGAGAAAAACATAAAAAATTCCAAAAAAAAACAAAAAAAAACAATCACCAACAAACAAACAATTATAATAGGTTTTAATAGCACCGTTTATTTTAAAGAGGTTAGCGGCTCCATTTAGCATAGCCTACACTTCATAAGGCATAACTTAAATAAATTGAATTAAAAAATTGTATAAGTTAATACAACAAGTTGTAGAAATAATAACCAGTTCAATTTGTATAATTCACTTGAACCAGTTGTATCCAGTTGAATCCAGTTGTATAACCAGTTGAATAATGTATAATAATAACCAGTTAAAACACTACGAATACGAAAAATTGTCTGTAACTACGACATTTATCTTCATGATTTAAGTGACATATTTTAGGACGTCTCAGCATAACCACCGTTTAATATAACGATACATTACTGCCAACCGGCGTTTACAATTTTGTAAACACAGAGCATTTTGATGTATGACAAAACTACCATTTAAACATATCGAATCTTTGATACTTTCTTAACTGCAGTTTAAAATTTTTTCACTAGTTAATAATGTGAACTTCGTGTTGGCAGCAAATAAACCATGTCGTGAGAGGTTATATTTTATGCTATCATAGGTTTTTCGATAAAATTTTTTAAAGAAACAGCTTTCGTTTTTATGTTCTAAGAGGATTTTCATAAAAACGTGGTAAAGCATAAATATATAAATAAGAAGGATTTTATTGAAATATTTGGATTTAATCATTTACATGAACTGCAAATGGGGCGAGATTAATATTGTATACGGGTAAACTAGTTTGAAGGATATTTTTATTGTTTCTAGGAGTTACAATCACTTGTAAAACATTTTTGTTTATAGGAATATTGTGTCTACTTTTTTATTATTTAAACGTCAACCTTATGACTTTTTTATATAACTTAATTGAATAGTATTTTGTTTTATGTAAGAGGAGTACCTCTTCCAGTAAGATAATTAATTGTAATAATGAATTTATAAACACAACCTCATATTTACAGAATAATATAAATATAAGGTATAATATAAATCCAGGAACTGGGACGTTGGCGACGTAATGTAATCCAGCTACTTGGAGGGCCCGAATTGTGGATAATTATAAGCGATGGCTTGTGGATGCGATATTCCCTGGTGGGGATTAACGTCCGCACTAGTAAATACTAGTTCATCCATAACAATGTATACATAACCGAATAAGTACATAACGAATAAGGACATCCTTATGGGGAAGTGAGAACGACGCCCCCGAAAACTAGAAAGAGCCACCGTCTATATTTCATTTCTACTTGGAAGTGTTTTTAGCGTTTATGAAAATATAATCTTAAAAAAAATTCAAACAGATCCAAACGGTTGATATTAGACTTTGACAAGTGTTTGTTTTTGTTTATATTCAATGTTTATGCTTTAAAGTTGATTTGAATACACGAAAAGTATTATATATAATAATAAATTCATATTCTGGTAACAACTGCATATATTTTCTTTTTTTATTTTAGGACTAAATTTTTTTAGTTTTCCTAGTATAAACCAGTGATCTGTAGACTCGAAATTTCTTTATTATTTTGATTATAATAAAGCAATGTGTCTGTTTTTTAGTAAATATGTCGCTTATTGTTTTAGTGTTAATTATTATCAACGATATTAATATTCCAGCACCCAATACCTAATCTTATTTGGGTGAATTTCCTAGAAACAAAATTTATCTATGGTAATTACAAAATTTTCAAATACGTATTGTAGTACAGTTTCAGGAAACATGCCTGGACATTACAAATGTTACTATTTGAATTGCGAAAGTGATGCAAGAACAAACTCTGATTTACAGTTTTTCAAACTACCAACCGAATACAAATCAAGGTAGGAAACCAATTTTTTTTACAAAACCGTAAATCTTCGGTTCCGCAATTAAAACATTTTTACACATGTTATGAGCCCAAAAATTTTGGGCTCAGAACATTTGTAAAAATGTTCTGTGTACATATAGCCCAGTCAAAATAGGTTCGTGTCGGAAGTAATTCCGGAGGAGCTGAATTTTTTACAGTTGATAGACTATGATAAGGTGTGCATTTTCCCAAAAGTCCCGAAAATCCCCCTTGAGCTTTCCGCTCTACGCCACTTTAAAGTTAAAGTTGCAGTATGTTAGAAAATCAACTACAGCTTCATAAGTAGAAAAGCAATCGAAAAGGGGTTGCTTTTATTTTGTTCCTAATAAAATTTGCTACAAAAAATGTCATTACCTCTTATTACAAAAACATTAAAGTTTTGTGGCAAAATTGACACAAACATAAGTAATTTAGTTATTTCTTTTCATCAGTTAAAAACCTTCCCTTACAGCTCCCTTGTTTGAAGTTTATTTGTAAAACCGTAAATCTAAAGTTTGTAGAGAATAATTTTAGCTTTACAATGATATATAATATCACCGTGTTCGGTTTGAGGATAACGTACAATATTGTATTTTATTTTATGGTGACATTGAAAAAAGGGTCTGATCTTGGGCCATTTCAGTACAGAAATTATTGAATTTTAATGTCTTCCTCTCTTATTTTTTCTAAAAGGAATGACTTAGAGGAATGGAACTTCATACATCCATATTTGGCTACTAGTACTTCATTTTGAGATACGATGTGATTTTTTAGCCCCAATGGGGGACGGCCCACTAGGAGTCACAAGAAAATCTTAAATGTAAGCACAGGGTAATATGTACCTCATATTAAAGGTCTCAATTAACAGAACACAATGCCGCAAACCCGACCTCTTTTGGACAATCGAGCCGGAAATGCCAGGCGTTTTAACTTTTCATTAAAATCTTTTGTAACAACTTCTAAATTTAAAAACTTCAATTGCCTGCTACTTCTGGCTCGGTTGTCCGATTGACGTCCGGTTTGCGGCATTATGCTCTGTTAAGTGAGACCTTTAATATAAGGTACATATTACCCTGTGCTTACATTTAAGATTTTCTTGTGACTCCTAGTGGGCCGTCCCCCATTGGGGCTAAAAAATTACATTGTATCTCAAAATGAAGTACTAATGGCCTAATATGGATGTATGAAGTTCCATTCCTCTAAGTCATTCATATTATAAAAAATAAGAGGGGAAGGCATTAAAATTCAATAATGTACTGAAATGGCCCAAGATCAGAGCCTTTTTTCACTGTCACCATAAAATAAAATACAATATTGCTCGTTATCCTCAAACCGAACACAGTGATATTATATATCATTGTAAAGCTAAAATCATACTCTACAAACTTTAGATTTACGGTTTTACGTATAAACTTCAAACAAAGGATCTGTATGGGAAGGTTTTTAACTGATGAAAAGAAAAAAATCAATTTTTTATTTTTGTTTCAATTTTGCCGAAAAACCTTAAGGTTTTTGTAATAAGTGGTAATGACATTTTCTGTAGCAAATTTTATTGGGAACAAAATAAAAGCAATCCCACTTCGATTGCTTTTTTCCTTACGAAACTGTAATTGATTTCCTAACATACTGCAGCTTTAACTTTAAAGGGGCGTAGGGCGGAAAGCTCAAGAGGGATTTTTCGGGACTTTTGGGAAAATGCACACCTTATTATAGTCTATCAACTGTGAAAAATTCAGCTCCTCCGGAATTACTTCCGACACAAACCTATTTTGACTAGGCTAATAGTAAAAACGTAGTTCTTAATTAATCCTAATATTATACCAATAATTTGCTTTTTTTGTAGGCGCATCGAATGGCTACAGAGAGGAGGAAGATCTACCGATAACCCTACGACTATTAAAGAAAAAAGATTTTGATTGAAGAATTTTTACTTATGACAGTTTAGAACTTTAAACAAACAGAGGATATTTCTGAACAGAAATGCTATGCCAAACCATCATGATGACCAAGGTCTACACAATGAAGTAGAATATTCCCAAAAATGAAATTCACTAAAGAAACAAACTCCTCGTTTCCTTTGCAACCGGAAAAATGGGATAAAAATTCGTGCAAAAAAGTATTATTAAAACAGCTACCTAACCTTTTGACTTGAATTGTGTTGATATTTGTGCGGATGCAAATTTTATATTAGGGTATTTAGAGTATGTATAAATTTGCTTTTTAGAAATTAGTAGAATCCTTGTTTATGTAAAGTTATACTGAATTATATTTTAATGTAAGGAATAAATAAATAAAACTTACAGTACTTTTGTCCTACAAAACTTAAATTGTTCACCATATTGGACACCAAATTACTATTGCTAGATTTGGTAATTGTCTTAATATAATTAAAAGAAAATACTTTTAAAAATATAGATATGGTAATAATGAATAAATAAACAAACAACAATTAAAATTCTGTTCTAGGAGGCTACAACAGCGATCCAACTTCAAACCAGTTTCGTCAAAGTCTACAGCACTTCGTGTCTATAAGGTTGATGGACGCTCCAGAGACAGCAAATCGTTGTCCTGATGATGAAACTATTTTTTTCTTGAAGAAATAAATCAAGGCAATTCAATATCGGACTGTGAGGATCCAACATGTGAAACGTTTATGGATTTGCCTAACTGTATAGACAAATTGAACCAAGTTTCCAAAGAGAATGTAGGAGAAATCGTCCAAACCCCTGGGGATGGCATCATAGAACGCAAGAATTCGACAAGCACTTTGGAGGACTCTGCGATGAATTATCTTGCCGGTTGGCTACTATTCAGAACATTGAATAAATTTTCTTGCATGTTTCGCAATGAATTGATAAAATCTGTTGACGAATGTTCCACAAACCATGACATTTTGATCAAATGTAAACAATCCCGGGTCACAAGTCTGAGTTGGGTCGTCTTAAAACTCCCTCTGAGAAAATTTTTCAGTTGTGAAAACCGCTGTGTGTTAATTTATCGTACACTTCGAGAAATTGAAATCAACATTTGGTGTTCGTCAGAATATTTTAGAAGCTGAGAAGATAGATGTAAATGAAGAACATTCTGGTTTTCTTGAAGAAAAATAAGAAATTCTTAGACATTATATACTACAACTCCTTATACGAGCACGACTTTACCAGGTGTTGAAAAATTTGTCCAAAACTGAAAGAGATGACACCAGGAGTATCCTAAAACGAAAAGGTCCCTCCCCTGAAACGGAGAATGGAAAAAACACTAAGACAAAAAAAATCATTAAAGTTATTCATTATTAAAGATTCATTTATTAAAGTTCATTTTAAGTGTTTATTAAAGTTTCATTAGCTAATATAGCATTATAAATAAACATGGTTTTTTCCATCACAAATCGGTTCTGTATACATTGTTCATAAAGACTATCCTCATAATTATACCAATTCGTATATATGAGGTCAAAATTGTGGTTCGGATGCCACGTTAAAAACTGTAAGTCCCTAGATACCATTGACTGTAGGGCTATGAATTAACAGTCCTGTCTAAGGAGCATGTCGCCCTTAGTCAGTTACCAGACTACAAGATCGCGTGACAACCATCCTACACTCATCTCTCATTCATACTTGGCTTTAAACTACCTATTGAGTTAGGTCGCCATTTCAGTATAGGTGTTAAAGAAAACTAAAGGCCTTATGTGTTAACAATTTTTTTAATGTTTTTTAATTATAACTATAGTTTTTTTTATGTAATCATGATGAGAAATATTTATTAAAATATGAAAAATATTTCCTCTTTCGTAGATGTGTAAGTATTAATATGTATTACAAGTAACAAAAGTACATTATTATTTTTGTTATAAGTGATTCGAATTGTTTCTTTAGATTAGCTTGGGAATGCTATGGTTGGGCAGTGCTGGGTGTCCAATACGTTTAAACTTTTGACAGAAACTACAAATCAATTTAATCTGTGTATACATGTATTTTGAACTTTTATACAAGTGCCGTTCAAAAAGTAACCTCTGTTTCTGTTAAAGAAATGGATGGCAGTATAGGAGTGCAACACACGCTTCAACATTTCCTGTGATTTGGATAGAACTGGTTCTGACTTAAGTCAGAAGTCGGTTGAAGGCCTACCTTTACAAGGTTGATACCCTCTCTTGGCTTAAAATCTGCTTACGCAAAACCGAAACATGCAATCACAACCCAGGAAATATTTCAGAGTGTGTGGGCCAAGCTTTGTCTACAAATAAATCGACGTTTTTTTGCATCATTAACATTGAATATATTAATATGGTTAAATGTATCTTTATCAATATACAATATATATATAGACTTTTTTGTCAGTGTAAGATTGTTTGCTTTCTTTTTGATTCTGACTCAAAGCTTTCATAGGGCTAAAAACAAAAACTTTCGGTTGATGTTGCTGGTTGACTTATTAAACTCGTCAGCGATCAACTGCCACCCACTAATCTTTGTCTCGTTGGTTGTCGCGACGGTTCTCTTGCACTCGGCGATGTCGAAATACTTGTAAACTAGTTGAATGAATGAGTCAGCTTGTACAGCCGAGGTGTAAGGCTTGTCCTTCTGCCTTTTTTCTTGCCTATTTATAAATAGGCAAAAACAATCCTTATATAAAACTTGAAAATATAAACGAACATATAAATACATAATTTAAAAATAAAATAAATATATGTTTATAGAACTATATAGAAAGACCCCTTATGGAGAGTCAAACTTGAATCGTCAATAGCAAATAACAATAAATCGTAGGTTATGTTTCATCTCGTATTTAAATTGTAACATGATGATTGCAAATGTTACATTAGTATCCATATAAAGCACCCTCAAGTTGCTTTATCAATTTCTAACCTAGAGTAATCATGTTTCCCGTTAGTTTTCCATATCGAATCCCGTTGCTCAACAGGCTTACTATAGGATAGTTAATAGTTCAAGTTTGGTGAAGTCCTGTCTTAGCCTACATTCATGATCATTTAAACTTTTTTTTCATTTTTAAATTTTCTAGTCAATTTGCCTGTTTCTTGAACTCTTTATGAAAGGAATTTCAGCTTTTCGCCAGATTTGAGGTTGCCCAGCCTGGCATTATTTGTTGTTTGTGAGAGCATAGCTGACCATCTATTTACCTCTATTAAAAAGTTTTCCGTATGCAGAAGTGAAAATGTGACACAAAGAGTGAGTGAAATGAACAAAGAACTTCCTTTTAAATTTTAACGTACCTTTATTGTAATTTTTTAATCAGTTTTGAACAATATAGCTTTATTTACTAACCACAGATGAAAAAATTTCATTGATTTATTGTTTCCATATTCAGGAACATTTTATATATGAGTCATTTTCCAAAGAGGTATCAAACATATATATCTACAACAATTTTTCAGTATTTCTATTACATGTTTTTCTTGGAGGAAACCTAATATTAGATGCGCTAATCGGGGGCTTGTTGAAAGACTGGGACTTTTTATGGTTACCATTGGAAATAATTTACCAAACTTTACCAAATTGAATTTCCAGTTTAATAGGTGCCAAAGTATTTCTTTGTGTCTAATCGATGTTTTGAGAGTAAATAAAACATATTTTCAAGTTTTTAATGACTCTTTAATTAAAAAAAAAAATTATTCAGTCCCTCTTTCCATCATCAAGGACACTATATGTTTTATATAAATAAGGATAAATTATTGTAATAATTTTTTGCCTTCCTAAATATTAACTAACCAAATCCAAATGGAACGATTTATTTTTATTTTTGAAACGTTAAGACCATACAACAATAACAACTGAACATAAAATCAACCTGTAGATTAACAAATGTTTGGATGTCAAACCAAGTTTGACTGTGGCAGTCAACACACCGTGCCATAAGTGCAGTAAACTACACCGTAATGTGTTTATCATCTCCATACAGACCGGATGTTCTGGCCTGCTAAGAATCCATTTCGCGCAACAGTAGTGAGCGGGGAAATATTTAAATTTGTATGGGCAATTAATCGAGGTTTGCAACATTATTTAAATATTTAAACGTGATTTTATGTAAAATTGACTAAACTTGCAAAACTTAACATGAGGAAGTAAACGACCATTATAAAAAAACACAAGTGTGATTTTTGCAGTAGTACTTTTAAAACATATCTTTGATAGACACAATTACTTTATTTGCGTATACAAATCAACTAATTATTTTAATTATTTGTGCATATTATTAAAACTTAAATGAAAAGAAAAATGTTGATCTACAAGTTTCATCCATTTGTTATTAAGTTTCCTCAACAAGCGGGTTGTTATTAAAGACAAATTTTAAGTATTCAGATGGATAATGTTGAATAATTTCAAGTCAAGACAAGCTAAGCCTGCAGCGTTTCAAGTGAATGATTAATGCTTAAATAACATTTCGAAAGTTAAAGGAGACAACAATAAACTGGATTTCAGTATTCAAAAAATTAATATGTTTTTAAACTACACCGATTTATTCTTCGATATTATTATATTTTTCACCGATTTAAACACTGATTTTATTTACATTTTTGTAAATATTAGTATATTGCTTGTGTCTGAATTTAATACTGAGGGTAGGTCAATGTTCTGGCCTGCTAAGAGTCCATTATCAAACACAAACCTTTTATGATTTGAATCTTAGGCTAAAGTACTGTATATGGGATTAAAGTTAAAGCTCAACCTCAAACGCTTACAAAGATATACCTATAGCAATAGGTAGACATTTAATTTCTTTGGCGCTGGGACTCCAATTAAACATGTAAATTAAATTTTAACTTAATTGAGTACTGGGTACAAGCGCAATCTAAAGCATGTATAAGATTCATTAGTTCACGTCATTAAATTAAGGGTGAGAATAAATAGAACGAATCGTACATAAAATTTATATTAATATCCAAATACCCTCTAAAATGTTAAAAGTAATTACCAATTAAAGTTTAATTAATTTAGTTTACTCTAAAGTTCGAATACAGTCGTTATTGAATAAACTAAAACTTTTCTATCATGAGAGACATATTGCTTTAAATTCAGTTTGAATACCGACCAAAAGTAGCAACGCTTTTGAGTTCCGCCTCCTCGCACGTCCAATTTGCAAGTCAAACGCTACTTATTTATTCGCTTGTATACCGTTGTTTCTATTTAAAAGTATGTAAGTTTACTGGATAGTAAAATATCATTTTGGTTATCATTCTAATTTTCTAAGATATAGAATAGTTTTATAACAATGATCAAAAATCTTAATTGATAGTCAAATTTTTAAGGAGAGGCTGGTGAAACTTCTCCCTTCTTTATAACATATACTTTAAAATATAAAAATATGTAAATTACTTTTTCTCGTACTACAATACAATTAATATTTTGAATTCCACTATAAACTTTCTTAAAGAAGTTCCATAATTCAATTTAAGGGCTTCTTTAATAGAGTACAAGCCCACAAAAAAGATTTTCCCGGAAGTGGCAGATAATTTCACCAATTCAAAAAATTGGATGCCGGGAAATGGCAGATGATTTACACCACTGCTAAAAATTAGAAACTGCACCAAGTTCTGAAATGTTGAATCTTTTGGTGTCCTATTTGTGGTATATTGATCATAATTCAAACACAATAAAAATTATATGTGTTATCTTCCACCAGTCAATTTTACAATAAGAATTATTTAAGAATCTCCATAACAAGTCTTGGGGAACATACAATACATCATTTTTAAAGTCCTTGAACAACGAATACAGAATAAAATAAGTAGGGACATCCTTATGAAAGTAAACCATCAAAAAAACGAAAAAACACAGATAGCACCACCATGATTAAAATTTACCCATGGATTATGTTGATTGATTGAATGGAAATAGATTGATACATTTATTAATTTACAGACAATTGTTATTTTTGTGATTATTTGTAAACATACATGCTCATTTTGACAATCTAGAAGATAGAAAGCAGCGCTTCCCATGGGAGTTAGGATAAGGAAAACTAGAATCAGGCTTTTATTCTACTCTTGATTTCAGTTTTCAGTTACGAAACTACACGTATTTTTTTCAGCCGTATTCTTTACAATCAATGTTTACAGAACCGAATAAGTAGGGATATAATTATGGGGAAGTGAGAACGCCGCCCCGAAAATAATAAAATTTTAAGTTTTATTTATACCTGTCATTTTAATTGAAACTTTGTTTGCCTGCCATTTCCGTCTCGGTCATCTATTTCAAGTCTAGTTTGCGGCATTGTACTCTGCTAATTGGGACCTTTAATTTGATACCTAACTTTACCTATGCTGCTATTTAAGAATTTTGTCTGACTCCTCGTGGGTCATCCTCCTTAAGGGGTAAAAAAGTGATAATAGCTTAAAAGAGTAGACATTTATGGCCATTATTGATATACCAAGTCTTGTAACTTTATCTATAATGGTAAAAAATATATTTCACCGTTCCGGGACTTTTCAACCACACTGTATATAAAGCATGTAAATTAACTTTTTCACCATAAATAAAAAAAAACCTAATTATCTGGAAATCTATAAGTAGAGAGCTTCAGAACGACATTGGACAAATTAAACCGGTAGCGTTTTCTGTCAAAAGATTTTTGAAACGGAATTATTTTAATGATGATAGTAGATTTTATATTTTTCATGGGTTTTCGTATTTTTCGGGATATGCTGTAATTTTTAAGTGGCAAACACCTAAAACCATAAAGTACTTGTCAATACAAACACAAAAATGTATATGTCGAAAATTCCCACGGGGGGAGGGGGGGGGGGTTTACATCAGCCTGTGCTCTAAGACGAAACTCTTTTTGAATCGAGAATATAGATAGTTTTATTTTTAATGCATTTTTGAGGCCTTTGTTCAAGTAAATCACAGAGCCATTTATGAAACTCAGCTTTCAGTAAAGAAAAGCAGCCTCCGCAGTTGAGGTATGTACGATCTTTTGTGCAGTGTAACTGCATTGAAAAACTTGGGTAACATACGCAGGACAGTTTCATATACATAAACTTTGTTGACTTTCTTACTACCAGTGTTCTTTTTATTTATTATACCTTGAGTGTAAAAGTAAAATCCGTTATTTAAGTTACCTTTACAAAGTTATTTACAGCCATTAATTTATATATACACACACATACGCAATAGGATAACCCAAGGGACCATCAATAACACAAAAGTGTTTGGTGGATTGTATTTATAAATTTAAAAATGATAAACACTGTAGCTTCACATTAGTAGTTGAATTAAAAACATTTGTAGAGGATAAAAATTATGGTTATTGGGAGTTTAAATTTTTAATAAATATTCTCCTTAACTTATTTTTCATGATAAAAATACGAAATGCGTTTTGATATACAATTACATCTTGAAAACATATATTTCAAAGTAATAACCATAACTAATTTGAACATTTATTGATTTTCTTTATTATTTGGCATTTGGTTTAAACATATAAAGGATGAAATAATATACACAAATTAAAGCTAAACAAATTATACTAACGGTAATCAATTGATATAGTCGAAAAAGGAAATGATTGTAAAAAGTACTACATGTGTGCGTGTAATATTTGTTTATTTTACAAACATACAATGTCAATGACCGGTACTGACCGCTTATTAGACATTTGCACTAAATAATATGGCAACAGCTACAAGAAAAGTCAATACCCGTTTGTTTATTTAAATAGCTAAAGTTTGTGATGAAACGCAAATGCGTATACGAATGAGATCCTGAAGTTTTAAAACTCAATATAACTTAGCCAAGGAAGGAAGTCCACAGCCAACAGAAGGCTTGTGTTCAACTTGCAGACTGCACATGCGAACTGACGTGATCCACAATGTTCTCTCGTAGTTTGCTATTACACTCTCACAGCAGTTGGGTTTTGTAAATAATTAGAGCGGTTGAAAATATGAAAAAATACCATTCTCTTTCTTGATTTTTAAATCCGTCCGAAGAAACAAGTACTCCAAAATCAATTTCTTTATCCAATGTTATATTTGAATTCTTAGTCCTCTAAGTAGCAGAGGAATAATAATTTGTTTTGTCAATTTTTGTAGGAGGTATTGAGAATGTCAGATAGTGTTGTTGAAATATTTGGTAGACTAAATTTTGATAGTACTTAGTAGTAAAGTTAAATTTTATCAACAACAAAAAATCTTTGATTATATATACTAACGTCACAATCCAAAGTTATATTAGTCCACATTACAGAGATAACAGACATTTTTACACATTATAGATTTATAAAATAGATATAAAATCGTATAAAACCATTCGTTTAAAGTTACTTATACATTTATTCACAAGAACATATCATTCTTTAACTCATCCACATGATAAGTTTTAAATCAAGAATCAAGAATCAAGATCATTTATTGTCGTAAACTGATGTTCATACAGCATTGACAATTGTCAGTATACATTATGAGGTATTACATTATTACATTATTAATGTATTACAGTATACATTATAAACTATTTGTATTATTACCCGTATTATTACGTATTATTGTATTATTACTATTTGTATATATATTACAAAATATATACAGGGTGTCCAGCTTCCACCTTTACAAACTTTTCCAGGTTATTAAGCATGCCAAAACAAACAGAAAAATCTCATAAACATATGTCCTAAAATGCTTCGTTAAGCCGCTAGCCGCCATTTTGTTTTTTAAACTTATGACTTTTTATTTCCATAACGGTTTATTGTATTGAGTTTATATTTGGCATGTACCTTAATCACACCAATGCTCATTTTCAGCAAAAATATCATTTTTTCTTATGTATATATTTAAAATGGCGGCCATTTTAAAATTTTAAACTCAAATATCTAAAATAACGGTAAATTTTATAAAAATGTTACAAGAGACGAAAAAGTTGACAAATTAAATGATCTAAACATTGATTCCAAGTTTGTAAAGATCCGACAACAAATAAAGGAGTTATTGCGATTTTTATATTAAAATAACCTAAATTTGCATTAATCATAGTGCAAAAACAGTGTTTTTCTGCAGAAAAACCACAATAAATCCGTTATTTGTTGTTGGATCCTTACAAACCTTGGTATCACTGTTTAAATAATTTAATTTGTCAACTTTTTTGTCTCTTGTAGCATGTTTATAAAATTTACCGTTTTTTTTTAGATATTTGAGTTTAAAATTTTACAATGGCCGCCATTTTGAAAATAAACTCAATGCAACAATCCGTTACGGAAATAAAAATTCATAAGTGTAAAAAACAAAATGGCGTCTAGCGGCTTAACGAAGCATTTTACGACATATGTTTATACGATTTTTCTGTTTGTTTTGGCAAGCTTCATAACCTAAAAGTTTGTAAAGGTGGAAACTGGACACCCTGAAGATATTTTTTAAAAATTTGTTTTGTTAAAGACAACTGTTCCACCTGGTAGGCTACATGACCCCCATGTAAATTGGATCACTACCTCGTGTATATTGGATCATAGGTTTTTCAAGTGGAAATAATGTGTAGGAGAAGTAAAACATTCAATAAAGAAATCTTTAGAAATGTACTATCACGTAATTTGTAATAAAGGAATTAAAACATACAGGGTGTCCAGCTTCCACCTTTACAAACTTTTCCAGGTTATTAAGCATGTCAAAACAAACAGAAAAATCATATAAACATATGTCCGGAAATGCTTCGTTAAGCCTCTAGCCGCCATTTTGTTTTTTACACTTATGAATTTTTATTTCCGTAACGGGTTGTAGTATTGAATTCATATTTGGCATGTACCTTAATCACACCAATGCTAATTTTTAGAAAAAATAAAAATTTTTTCCGATTTATATTTTCAAAATGGCGGCAATTTTAATTTTTTAAACTCAAATATCTCAAAAACGGTAAATTATATAAAAATGTTACAAGAGACAAAAAAGTTGATAAATTTAATTATCTAAACATTGACACCAAGTTTGTAAGGATCCGACAACAAATAACAGAGTTATTGAGATTTTTCTCTTAAAATAACCTAAATTAGCATTAATCGTAGTGCAAAATCAGTGTTTTTCTGCAAGAAAACCACAATAACTCCGTTATTTGTTGTCGGATCCTTACAAACTTGGTGTCAATGTTTAGATAATTTAATTTGTCAACTTTTTTGTCTCTTGTAACATTTTTATAAAATTTACCGTTTTTGAGATATTTGAGTTTAAAAATTTTAAATTGCCGCCATTTTGAAAATATAAATCGGAAAAAAATAATATTTTTTCTAAAAATGAGCATTGGCGTAATTAAAATACATGCCAAATATAAACTCAATACAACAAACCGTTACGGAAATAAAAATTCATAAGTGTAAAAAACAAAATGGCGGCTAGCGGCTTAACGAAGAATTTCCGGACATATGTTTATATGATTTTTCTGTTTGTTTTGACATGCTTAATAACCTGGAGAAGTTTGTAAAGGTGGAAGCTGGACACCCTGTATATCACTCACAAAAGGCCAAAAGTAGGTTCTGCCAGTTCTGCCAGATTATCATCAGATAATACCGGGTGTTCATAAAGTCTTGCCCTGATTTGATAGCTTTGCTGTACAGAAACCATTAGAGCCACACGAAACTTACATTGCTTCTTTTGAAGAGAATTTAATCTAGTTTTATTTATTATTAAGTTGGTAACACCTTTGTTTAGCTGTTTGACAACAATGCAGTTTTCTTTAAATTCTGTACAAAAGCAAATCAGAAATGGTTAGCCTCCACAAGAAGTAACAGTGTGTCCTTTGGTTCTACGAAACCCAGTCTCCCATTACCGGTACTGTCCAAAGACTTTTTGTGCGAATATTTAGAACACCGGCACTTGATGTAAAAAGTATCTAGAGGTGGTATCCATATTTTTGTGACAGGGGCAGTGTGTGTGAGACAAGAAACGAACTTGACGCCCGCGCATCACTGAAGTCACGGTGGATTGGGCGTGATCGCCCGAATAAATTCCCTCCTCGGTCACCAGACTTTACTCCTCTGGGCCTTTTTATGTGGGGGTTTGTCAAAGACGTAGTGTGTTCTATCCCAGTTCTTGATTTAGAGTCACTGAAAGAGAGAATAAGAAATGCAGTGCAGTCTGATACTCATTAAGTGTTAACCAAAATATGGGAAAAAAGAAAAAGTCTACAGAATATTTACAGGTAACCCAAGGCGACACATAGAATTTTATTGAGTTTGAACATATGTAAATAAAATTTAAGAAGTCACTTGTTAAAACTGTAAATAAAACATTATTCTACCATCATTTGTTTTCATGCTATTCGATTTCTTTATCAGGGCAAGACTTTATGAACACCCGGTATATTAATAGAAAGCCAACTTAGGGTTACCAAGGGTAGGTGCAATTCCGTTTAGGCCCTAAACTACTATTGGTTGACAATATAGATCAATACGATCCATATAGTCGATCTATTGATTTTTAAAAGCGCATTTAATACATTTATTAACTATTTATATGTATATATTAAACTCATATGATAAATTGAATCTGCTAACTCACATACGCCATGACCTTCAGAGCTTTAGGTAAATTTTTCTATCTGGTAGTAATTTTAAGCAAGGAAACAATCTAGTTCCTAGAAGTTTAAATGTGAAGTATGTGGTGGAGAGATGAAGAAATATTTCAAGGTTATTGTAATGTACTTTTGAGGTATAGGAAGAAAGCTAAGTCTTATTAGGTCTCAAAAAATGCCCTTTCAAAACCTTTTTTTATGTTTCAAGTTTGTATTAATTGCCATTCTCACTCTCTTGTACTTTTTTTAGTGTAAATGTAACGAAACTATGACTTTCAAATTAGAAAACTAGAATTAGGGTACTGCTGACTTGTTGGAAACCCATTGCAGACTAGATGTCTTCGTAGAGAGGTTCGTTTTTGTTGTGTGGGCAAGTCCTTTTGAAAACCAAGAATATTTGGGAGAAGCAGATGCAATTGTTGAGATAGGTGGATAGGTGGTAGGTTATGTAAGGGAAAGTACAGAGCGATTGAAATGTCACTGACTATTCAGTTTTTGTTATTGTAAGGAAACTATAAGCCTTATGGAAAGAAATAAAACAGCTTATGTGAGGTTTTTTATACAATTACAAATTGTTTGGATTGTGGTTTGGTTTATTATGCATATTAGATTACACCGGTTTTGGGAAATTGAGAATGTCTGCAAAATTATATATTGGGGAGTATGGGCGTAAATTGAATCTGTATAAGAAGTCTGGAAATCATTTAAAAAAATATTATTAATAATAGAGAGCATAAAATTCATCATTACTGTCATTTTATAATATCCATCATTATTTAGTGACCTCCATACATCGGATACGGCCGTAGTTTTTCCATACACACCGGTATCTCATTTTGCAGCCATGGCATATTATCATTCTATCTACCCCAATATGAGCTGATATTTTAACAAAACATCACTACATTACATACAGATTTTGAAAAACACTGTAAATAAGTTCTGCATATATATATGTGTATGTATGCAATTGTGAATTTCTTTCTTAGAGGTACCATATGGACTATATGGACTTTTCCATATAGTCCATACAGCAAATTAAGTCTAACTTAATATAGATAAAATAACTTAAATAAATAAAATAAATAATGGTATAAAATTACCTGTCGTTAGCTATTTTGTTTATTTATATACCATGTAGTTACAATAAAAATAATAAAATAGACAGTGACTTTTCATTCGGCGTATAAAACAGGGGTAGGGTAGTTGTGAGTATTGAGTGAGATTGAGATTAATGATTTCTCACCTACTGACAAGATGGAAAATCTTGAATGAATAGGCCTATTTAGACTCGAGATTCGCTAGGCTGCACCCTTTACACTTACGAAACCCTCAGAAAGGCACCTCTTTCTAGTAGTGTAGTGAAATGATGCATTTTTATACATTTATTAGCAAAGAAAGAACTTCACTTCTAAAGACCTTCGAAATCATGGAATTCCTTTTGATGTTAAAGAGGTTTTATCAACTTAGAAAATGCATTCGTGGCATGAACTAGTGGTCATTTTAACATACGTTTTCACGAAGTATAATTTCAAATTTCAATCAAACTTTGTATGCTGCATTGTTTCAAAGAACTCTAATGCAAATATTGCTAAATTTTGTGTAAATTTGTATCGCTGTAATTTAGTTTAGTCCCCTTTACGTAAAATTGTTGATCTAGCTTCATGATAAAGTTCAAGCCATATTAAAAGAAGAAAAAAAGGTAGCAGTAGATTAGGCTAATGTTTAAATCAATACAGGACGTAAAGAACCAGCATCATATCAACAGTTTAAAATTGTAAACTGATGAATGTTTCCTTCTTAAGCTATGTCCCACAGACACCTGAGCCCAAAAAAAAGGTTGGTAGCAAAAAAAAAAAAAAATTAAAGTAGCTTCCACTTGTGGGGCGGACCTTTTGTAAATATTGAAACCACCATAATCTCAAATATCTCAAAACCGGTAAATTTTATCCCACAACTATAAAAAGCAAAAAAGATGAAAAATTAAATAATCTAACCAATGGTACCAAGTTCAAAAGGATTTGAAAACAAATCACGGAGTTATTGAGATTTTTCATCTAAAATAACCTAAATTTGCATGCATTTAATGGAAAATCAATGATTTCTTGCATAAAATGGCAATCACTCCTTTATCTGTTGTTTGATCCTTACAATCTTGGTATCATTAGTTAGGTAATTTTATTTTTAACTTTTTTGTGTTGTAAAACTTTGACAAAATTTACCGGTTTTGAGATATTTTAGTTTAAAAATTTAAAATGGCCGCCATTTTGAAAATACACATCGGACAAAAATAACTTTTTTCCTGAAAATGATATTGGTGTCATAAATTTTCATGCCAAATATGAACTTAATGCAAAAATATCAATGAAATAATAATTATCGTGTGAAAAAAAACAAAATGGCGGCTGGCGGCTTAACAAAGCATTTTAGGGCTTATGTTTATATGATTTTTTTACAGTCTCGACGTAAGGAACATATAAGGAACATATATACAATATAACTCCAGGTTGTTCGGAAAAACCCCGTATAAATCACCCTGTAAAAGCCATTAAAATTTACTTTTTTAGGCATTTTTAGGATTTTCTCATTTTAGTATTTTCTCGGTAGTGAGAGGAAAATCTTAAATGTAAGCATTGGTAAATATAGTACATACAGCAAATTAAGTCTAACTTAATATAGAACAATGCCGCAAACAATGCTTTAAAGGACGACCGAGTCAAAAATGGCACACAATCGAACTTTGCATTGCTTTTTTTGGCAATATGATTTTACATATTGCCGAAAACAAAAAAAGCAATGCAAAAAGTAACTAAGACCGGAGGAGGTTAGTTTTAAACAGGGTGTATGGATTTCTCCGATTCTACACGTTATTCTTCTCCATAAGAATAACAAAGGGGAAATTCACATCCGTTATCTCTAAAACTTTTACGTTAAACAATAGCTTAAGATTATAAACATACCTTAGAACTTAGGTGAAATAATATTCCATCATAAAATGCCGGTAATTTTTCTTTTCCATAAATTAGTAACAATCCCCACCATAATTGTATACTTAAGGAAGAGGAACATCAGATGGGTCAAAGCCATTATTTTATTATGGGAAAGTTTCTAAAATTGCATTCTAAGACTTTGTGCTTGAACATTAGTGTTTGAAGCAAAATGTTCGGATAAAGTCGATGTAAAAATGTTCTATATAATATAATTACAGTACAAAAATAAGCTTTCACCGTGATGTTTTTGTCAACGAAGCCTAGATCTTCAACTGTAATAAACTTACTTAGTACTTTTTGCAGGTATTGATTGAATCATTTCCATTTCATCCATTAGGCCTATATGAATCTGTTGAATGTTTCGAGGTCATTGACATCACACTTTGTTTTACCGACTTTAACCATTTGCGATTTTGCAACTTTCTTAAGGAGACCGTCAGATGTTTTCAGGACTGGAGGATAACTATTACGTTTTCATTACTATTCTGGGTCACTCGATGTTTAAAAAAAGTATTCCTGCGGGAATAATGTTCCATATCATTAACTGTGTCTCTGCCTGGTGATAGTTTTTTCTTAAGGATGCGTTTCCTTAACCATTAAAAAAATAACTATTAGTGTTACTTTTCGTACTCCAAATCATCCAATATTTTTAAAACCAGATAATAAACTAGACCTGTAATTCAGTGGATAAAGTATGAATTGTTCTGCGGATGTTATGTGGATGGCACCAGGATTAAAGCAACAAATTCTAACTAGTGTATACAATACCATGATCAAGGTAAAACGGAGCACTACAATGACCCAAGTTATACAGGTATACAGAACGTAGTAGTGCGTATGTATTTTTAGTATTATAAGCAATTAATCATGACATGTCATAATATGATTCACATGTAAATTTATAAAATAATTGACTGTTTGAAATTGTTTGTAAAGCAAATATTTGCTGACTAATATACGAAATATTCCAGTCGTCACTGTTTCAGCACAACAACAGCTTCAAATGCATCAGAGTCTCGGTGACGACGGGCATGACAAATGATAGCTGGGGTTTTTCATCTTCTCTGAATGTCATCATGATTTATGTGTGTTGTACTATAAATGATTGCGGTTTACAGTAAACTAGTTGTCTATTTATAGAGATGTAAAACTTTTAATTTAAAAAACATGCTAAATGTTATAAATTGTTGAAATATTTTAACAAATACAAAGTTTTTCATCACTATTTTTAGTGTGACGTCAGTTTTTTTAGGCTGTAGGCAAGATATACAATGTTTCTTCCAAGAAAAGGGTTGGAGCGGCCACCAATCCTACGGGGAGTGAATACGCTCCGTCAAGTTTTTGTGTAGGTCTCAGATGTTCATAAATCTTTTTTTTTTAGAAAAACAACAGATTATCTAGAACTTATCTTTCTCTGGTTCATTTGGTTTTTCTAAGCTGATACTGAGAAAAACACTTAATACCTAAAGAGCCATGCAAAAATCCAAACAGTCAATACAGTAAATAGGTATTATTAAAGTAATGAAGTAAATTCTTAAATCTAAATACCTTTAATTTTTGGAACTATTTTTCCATGGTATTATTTCACTTTTATTATATTAGTCAATTTCTCATATTAGATATTTTGTGCTTAGTGGCACTATAAACAACACCCAATCGTTTGAAATTAATGTAAAGCTATTATGTTTTAAAGAGTTATATGAAGTTTTCCTGACACATTTTATGCACATGTATTGATTTTTCAAAATTGTCTTTGATATTTTTATAGATGTATTTTTTCCAATACATTGGAGGTACAAAAAGTTCCATGCGGGCTTAAGATTTTCTGAACGATTATAGATAAAGCTAGACAGCTCGGTTACTATTTTGCAACTTAAAATTATTTTAGGTAGGCCCTATAATTTTTGTGTCAAGTCAGGGGACGGTCCAACACGAGTCACAAGTTTCTAAATTCTTTCTACAAGACTATTATTGGGGGAAGTTGTAAAGGAAATTTAAAGGAAGTTTCAATTTAGATATTAATAAGCCTTGCCCACATCATGCATAATTTTAAGAGTGTCTTAAGTCAATATAATACGCCGAAACCTCAAAGGTTTTGAGTTTTGCGGAGGTTGCTTTAATTGTTTTGTTATGTTCTTATAATTGTTATGGAAAGTTTAATTGCCTGTGCCATTTTTCTCCTCCATCTGAGGTCCTGTCGTTGGCATGGAAATCTGCTTATAGTCTAGTCAAATTATGGTTCAACCCCCGAAAGTAATTGCAAACTTATATATTTTGACCGATTCTTATGTAAAATTACCTGAGAAAATTTTGGCGAAAATTCGACCACTCTCCAACGCTGCGCTCGCCTGCTATGGTCAAATTCTTCAAGGGTTATATTGCTCTTTAAAGATACTTTCAATTGTGAGCTTTTAAGTGAATTTCTTTTGTAGGGAAAATCATATTACGATGGCGCCAAAGGTTAGATATAAGCCTTTAACAGTGTTAACTTACTACTACAGGGTCCCCAGATACCAAAAACACCATTCATTAAAATGTTCATACCTGCATATATAAATATGTACTTAAATTCCGTAAAGCTGGTAAACATGTTAACGAAACGTCCGATTTTTATAAAACTTGACACGAAGGCGTGGGACTAGGTCTATTTCTATTAGTTATGTCGATCGGGAATATCGGACTATGGGAAAAGGGTGATATACAGGTAAAAAATTGTCTAAAATAAGCTTAAACCCCGATTTTTGGCCGATTTTAGGGCTTATAGGGAATACGCTATTACGGTAGTAGCCATGGTAAGACCTAAGCCCGGGACCAATTTACTTTTTCATTTTGAGGTCATCTGAAGCTAAAAACACCATTCGTTCATTTTGATATATATATATATATATATATATATATATATATGTATGTATGTATGTATATATGTGTCCGTGGTACTGATAACTTTTGAAGGGGAACTTCGATTGTGATGAAATTTGGTATGAAGGTATATGGCCAGGTCTTGTTTTCATAAGTTCGCGAACCAGCATGATATGGGGTTTCAAAGGGGCAAAGAATGGGTTTTTTTTGGCATTTTGGACCTTAATTTTCAAAATTCAACAATTTTAACTAAAAAAATTTAAACGGTTTGATAAAACAAACAATTTAGTATTTTGAATTTGTAACTCAGCTTAATAGATTCTGGAGAAAATCCAAAAATAGCTTTCCCATGTTAACCTTATTGGAAATTAGCAAAACCGTGTATCTCGCTTATATTTTGGAATAACTTGATAAAACTTGGTATGTACATTCATTAGGTAGGGTTTAACTGATATTTGCTTACAACACCCATATGGCGGCAAACCTACATACTCACCCCCTTGGTGTTTATGGGGAAAATACAAAATCTCAAGATCCTTTGGAAATTCGCTGTGTACGCAGGTCTGCTGTGACGGTGGTATTTTGTAATCTTTAATTATTTATTTAAATATAAGCGGCAAAGCTCAAACACAGTAAACAATTAAGATAATAGCTCAAGTAAGTAGGCTAATATTAATTAAAAGTAAATTGGTAAAATTTTCAATATGTTTTTACAAAAGTTAGAGAGCTGACATTTATACAAAAATCATGAAAAACCTACTTATAAATTATGTAGAATCTAAACCTCTCCTTGGAACGACTGTTTCATCAAAACCAAATCAATCAAAATTTAATGGATCTTCAAAGGATCGCTACACCATAGGTAATAACAGGTTAAAATAGATTTCAAACATTTAATATGTGTCACCGATTGAAATATCGTTTAATACTAGTCTACAGTAGGCAAATATCCATGTGGCTAAAGTCATATTAAATTGCAAACAACTTGACAATGTCCTGCTAATGTATTAAAATATATTTTTAACACATGCCTAACAAAAAGATAGAAGTAAGTAATCACTACTTAGAAATATTGAATTATGTTGCAACAAGAATAAATGTCAACTTTAAAAAGATATGAATTTTATTTATCTAAAATAATCCATCCAAACTAGTATACATCCATCACAAACTACTTAACAGTGCACTATACAGTTTCCCCCGTGGCGTTTTTTAAATGGTATTTAAAGTTAAGTTTTTCCTTCATAAGAATAACAAAAGAAAAATTTCATACCCGTATCTCAGTAACTTTGACGTTAACTTAACGGATCTGTCCAAGCAAAAATTGACTTCGAAACTCATTTTAAATAATTTTCCGTTATAAAATACCGATTATTAATAAATTGATTTTACTCTTCCGTGCATTTTCTACAATATAAGCCATATTGTAAACATTATGGAAAAATTACAACACTAACATTACATTACACCGCTAATAATTTAAGATGAAAACTAATTGAAAAGGAGAGGCTAAGACATTTTTATCATAAGACGTGTTTGTTGAAAGGAAAATTTTAAGTGATAACAGACGTGAAAAATTTCCCTATCTTATTTCCGTGTCGGACTATCTCGTTCAAAAACCTATACTACTTAATTGGAACTTTCTTGGGCTTTAACTTTTATAACTGAATTATTTATCCGAGACGCATTTACAAAGAAGGTAGAGCGATTCCTTCTCTTTGCCAACGCATGAACCGTATCCATAACAAGTTCCTTTTCTTTCTGTTTTTCCGACAGAAATATCTTCAACCTCTCTTTAAATATACTAAAATAGTAAGCCAATTTTATGGATTCAGTAAAATATTGAAATTCTGCTACAAAACTACTACAAATTATTTATACAAATGGTTCAAAATCGCAATAACAAAAGAGATAACAGTTTTCTGCATAACAACATTTAGGTTATTTAGTTTCATTTATGGTCCATTTGTAGCAGTAACGAAAACTAGTAAGTAGATTTTATTAATTATAGCAAAGCGTGGAAATAAATTAGTTAAAACTACTTTATTCTACAAAGCGCCCCGGAACACCCCGGATACGTTTTCTGTATTTGTTCCTTGCAACGAGACAAACTTAATTTACAGTATAATAATGGGTCTCCGATATCTAGGTCTCTGTCTGTCTGTCCGTATGTAGCTTGTTTAATTCACAAGCTCTCCAAAGAAAGCCACATGTCGTATTTAGTTGAAACTTGGCATAACTGTTGTGTACGTAAAGACCGATTTATTTATAAAGTTTAACATTACTACCTATATCCCGTCTCAGCGACCATTTTAAAATTTCAAAGATATACAGTGTGATTGAAAAGTCCGGGAACGGTGAAATATATTTTTTACCATTATAGATAAAGTAATGAAAATTGGTATGCCAATAATAGCTATAAATATCTACTCTTTTAAGCTATTATCACTTTTTGATCCCTTAAGGGGGGCGGCCTACGAGGAGTCAGTCAAGTAGATTTGGTATCAAGCAGATTTATGTAATACTTTCAAGAGTGACATCCCTTCAAGGGTGTGTAAAATGAAACTTCTTTGGCCCTTGTCACATCATACACCATTTTAAAAGTCTTTGCATTTGGAGTAATAAGCCACAAACCCGACGTCAAAAGGTTGAGTATTAAGAAAGTTATTGCATATTTAAGTTTTACCCATTATTTTATTGGAAACTTTGTTTGCCTGCCATTTCCGTCTCGGTCATCCGTTTGAAGTCTAGTTTGCGGCATTGTACTCTACTAACTAAGACCTTTAATTTGACATCAAATTTGACCTATGCTGCTATTTAAGAATTTTGACTGACTCCTCGTAGGCCGTATAAAAAGTGCCCCCTTAAGGGGGATAAAAAAGTGATAATAGCTTAAAAGAGTAGATTTATAGCTATTATTGGTATACCAAGTTTCATTACTTTATCTATAATGGTAAAAAATATATTTCACCGTTAAGGGACTTTTCAATCACACTGTATATAAAGCATGTAAATTAACTTTTTCACCATAAATAAAAAAAAACCTAATTATCTGGAAATCATATCTGGAAATTATATCTTTAAAAAATACGATTAAAAAGTATAAAACACATCAAGTGTGTAAAATGTACATGTCTAATCATAAATACCATGTTCGTACAAATCTTAATACGAATACCTGAAAAGCTATTTTGCTCCACCTATTATCTAAAGCCGTATTTTTCTCCCGGGAAAAGAGTACTAGTTTTTACCCAATGTGACTTAATTACTTAAATTTTTCACTTAGGGAAAACTTAACTTTTTTCACATCACTGGGCTTAAGTTATATACATAAGAATAACAGTAATAGATTAAGAAAAACATGGGTGACAGACTAATGTTGATTGTATTCGTTTCGTTACTCTTTGTTTACTAATAGCGTTTATAGCGTCAGCTATTTTGTAAGTAGTTTACGTATTTGTTTACATATTTCGCTTCAGTCTTCAGTTGTAGTTACGATGGATTGTGGTGTGGATGATACATGAAGTCAGGAGGAAAAGCAAATATTTGTACTAAGCTCAGGTTCAACTTCAAGCCGAAAATACTCGAAAACCGATTGAGATAAAAAGAATGTTAAATACAATTGCTGTAGATAATCTAATTACTAGCTAAGATCTCGAAATATTAAGGCTTAGGCCTACATTAGAAAATTTTTGGGAAACAGCTTCCCACTCCTTTAAACCCTCCTAAGCCCCCTTAAATTTCAAAGTTTTGTAAAACCCTGTCTTATTGCACATCTACACCATACAAGAACCCTGCACGCCAAATCTTTGACGCTGTTTTTAAACATTTGCAGGAGGGCCGGAGGTAAAGCTCCGATTCATCTGAAGTGCTGAGCAAACCCAGACACGTACCTGGATGGAGTGTGGCCGCTAGAACGCTGTGAGCTATTTATATCTTACATATTTATATAGACTGATTTTGTATTTAACTAATCATCTAACCATTGTTTAATAGCATTTACAACATTTTATTTTGTAAAGTATTAAAATTTAATGTTTACGCCAAAGTAATGTTGTTAGGTTCTTTTACACTAGAAATTTTAACCTTGTCCTCTAAAGAGAGTCCAAGACACTAGTCGACTATCTCTTAAACTAGAGTTAGTTAAACAAGGCCTTGCTAATATATCGTGGCCTTAAACATAAATTATCTTCTAGGCTTAGAATATACCTTAATGCTTTTAAAAATTTTGAATCATTAAGAAAGACAATGCAGAATAAAAAAAGTTAGTTGTTAGTTGGATTAGTTGTTTATTGTTTTACTAGTGTCAATGTGAACTCTCCGCATTTTTATTCCAAATCGTTACTCATCTACGTATTTTGAAAACTTAAGCAATGGATTATATTGCAGAGGGACATAGAAAACTATAGGCAACGGAGACCCTTAGTTTAATAGAAAAATATGATGTCTTGATGCAAAACACAAGTATATAAAATAATTCCAAAGATTTTCGGGACACCCTGTATAACTAGTTTCAAATAATCCTTATGAAAGACGAGAAAAAAAGATTAATTAACCCACTATCGTAAAATGACAACGTTAGACAAACGAAAACGATGTGGAAGAGTGTGTGATTTTAACAAAACTTTAAAAGTTATCATACAATCAATTAGAATGCGGTGTCAAGACTATAAATTCCACTCGAACAATTATCAATAAAAAGATAAATCATATGTGTAATGTAGAAAAAAAAAACTAACCAACGAAACTTATCATTATAAAAGTTAAATGCTAATGGACAAGTCACGAGCAATCTGCTGCTAGTAACGGTTCTTTACAAACTGACTTGAAACTTTTCATTCAGGGGTTTATTCAACAAGTTTTTGCCACTAATTTTAATTTATACTAGGCAGCGGCCGTAGCTCAATGGTAAAGCTCTGGGTTATCACACAGTGCTCTACCAGAGGTCCCAGTTCAACTCTCGGCTTGAGGACCAAAAAGGTCGTCCGGTTTCGGAAGTCACGTTAAGGCGTGCACATGGTCCACATGCATAGAAAACCAAAAAGTGCAGGCCTCTCAGGCGAGAAGAACTGTCAGTTGATTTCTGACCTCCCCCCCATTAATCGACAACAATAAAAGAAGGACCTTCAATAATATCATGCCCAGAAAATTTTAAATATGAAAATACGACTATTGTTATTTTTCTAAAGGCCACTTTCCCCACCCTGGTTTAAACCAATACAAGAAAATAAACCAGATGCCATATTGTTTAATATTAAAGATTATCTGAATTCTTTTTAACTAAGTTGTGGAAAGCGGTTCTAAGAAGTTCTTTCCCCAAACACGATTTAACTTGATCTAGGTTTAAACTTAAATTCTTATCAAATTAATTGGTTTATTAGTTGTTTTTGTTACAGTGACAGCTGACTGGTAATCAATTATTCAGATTAACAACTAGCTTTTATTATCACAGCTAAGAGGGAGTGAAATACCTCATCTCAGAACGTCAAGCAGTGCTTCGCCTGCTCCAATTTGGTAGTTTTATTTTTTAAAGTCTGATAAAGTGAGAGAGGTTTTAAATAAAATATAAATACTTGGCCTTTTGATGAGCTTTTGGATTTTTTTATTTTCAATCCATTATAAGCTATAGTGATTCAAAGTTGATCAATTTTGGATGAAACTTGACCATCATAGCTACTGGAGTCAAAATATTAAAAAATTATAAAACGAATCAAATACCCCAAGTCTTTATCTTTTAGGCAAGTAAAAACTCCTTCCACTTTAAATGAAGGCAAAAGATGGGAAAATGTGACGCGCTGCACGATGAAATTTTGACCCACGAGACCTCTGATACTCAACTTTGCAACCAAATAATCGATCCATCAATTTAGATCAATCTTAAACTGAAATGTGAATGAACTGTGAATTAACTGAAACTAAATTAAAATAAACCCTGTGTAGGGAAGCAACCCTAAAGTACAAAAAGATCCGCAGTAGCAAGGGTAAATTAAAAAGTTTCTCAGATCAACGAGAGTTTTTATACGATGTATCAAACAACATATGTTTGCATTTATAAATTTTCAGCTTTTTTATGTAGAAAAGTTTTAAATAAATATTGTTTACTTTTGTTGTTTCAATAAAGGTGGTATCGTGTTATATCAGTGTTTCAAAAAGGTATATTAATTCAGAAGACAATTTTGGTTTTCGGCAAGAAAATAGCCTCCATTTTGAAAAGGATATGATATCCAATGTTTTCATCAAAATGTATTAGATCTAATGTAATGTATCACTCAACCTAACTTTAAATTTTAAAATTTCCCAAAAATTACTCCTTTTCCTCTCCAAAAATACCCTTTTGGGAAGTCTTAGAGATTGGAAAATAAATTAAAATATTCTTTAGGGTTGATAAGGAAAAATTTAAGTTGTAGCGAAGACTGTAGCTCCGTCTCTTTGCCTCTCCATATACAAATTGTGTAATAGTGCACCATCGTTAATAAAATTACGGATCATTTATTAACAATGTTTTTGAACAAAAAACTGAATAGCAAGAATTTTTGTATATACTAGATGGATTATAAAGATTGAACAATTCTTTTTATGTCAATCTTTTGATTCCTCCTAAGAAAATGGAAATAATCTCAAGTTTTTATATTTTGAAAGTTTAAATCATATGTAACCTAAGCCCAATTTAGAAGTTCTTTATAACATTAAACTTTGTGGCTAAAATATACCATATAATAGATTCAAATGTAAACTTTTAATAAATTTGCCGTTTAATGAGAGCTGTTATATCATAACTAACACATTCATTACGAAAAAAGTTGATTTAACTCATAAAATAGCATACATATATTTAAACTTATTTCATTCTACTGATTCATATTTTTAATTAAAATGTTTAAATTAAAATTCACAAAGAACCAAGTATATGTTTTTTATATTTTTTATTGATCCGGTTCTTTGCTTTTATATATTAAATACTTATGAATATAAAACGATTACATTGTTAGTCGCTCGGGAAGTAATTATAATAACAATAAAAATACATAAGTATTTACAAATTCGTACTGTTTCGTATTTTAGAGATTTTTAGAGCTAATTTATAACAACGTTCTTAGAATAAGACAGTTTATAGTACTTCTATTATAAATAACCTAAAAATAAATTCTCTCAATACCAAATCATTTTAAGCAATATTCTATAATTTAGGTTTGTAACACGAGTATATCCGAGCTTTTATCTCATACTGCTGGAGCAATTGTGTAGTCGAAGGTACTTATTGGGAGCAGGACTGAAATGTTGTTCCAAGCGGCAAATGATTAACGCAGGACAAACATTTGCTCTCCGACATCACTTGGGCCGGCCGACAACTCGGGGCCTTTGATGGCTCAACCGTACCACAACCACGAAAACATTCAAAGGGAATTAAATGGAATTTACCGAATATGTCCTTTCATTTCCCTGTTATTTTATTTGATGTATTTCTTACCTTATTTCTTAACATGTACTGTCCGTCCTACACACATCAATTCATACATATGGGTAATCAAATCGATTATTTATGTTTATAACTGAATAAATTATTAAAATTGGTAGTTGAAATCCATCATGTCATTTGACAGTTTTAATCTGGGTCAGGTTTTATTAGGTTTTTTTTTACCAGGATATCAATTCGTCAATGAATAAACTTTGGTGAGCTAAGTTGATTAGTTACCGTATGTTATCTACGATTTTTAAACGATCCCAACAGCCCTCATACTACAAGATCTTTTGGAAGACCGAGTCCACGCAAATGCACCAAAAGATTGTGTGGCCTCCAGGCGGGACTCTTACCAACGGGGGCAGCGGAAGAAGGTGTCCTCTGCATCGTCGGAAACGCCCGGGCAATAAATGCAGTCCGGTGAGCCGGTCTTGCCCATCGCGTACAGGTATGACTAAAATTAGCCGTGATCTGTCAGGAATTGGGTCAGGAAGTAGTCCACCTCCCAATGCCGCCGTTCCACCCATGATTGGACCTGCTTGATAAGTCCATCGTCCTCATGTCGTACTCCCAGCTGTGTTGCCACTGCTGGAAGGTTCGGGAGCGCTCTTCTGTTATTGCCGTGTCCTTGCCGGTCTCGCCTTGTCTCTTATAAATCGCCTTCCTCTCTCCTACTAAGAGCTTGACAGGGATGACTACGGCGACCACCAGAACGGCAGGTAGGGACACTATCAGATAGGCGGAACACGCCCGGAGCGCCGCTCTACGTTGAACCCGGGCGAGTTGCAAACTGTACAACTCTTTATCTAAAGCGTCTACCCACACCTCTGCTCCATAAAGAAGCAGGGACTGGACCGCGGACATCAATAGACGTCTTCTGCTGGATCGGGAACCCCAACACTGGCCATCAGCATACTAAGGTAAGTGACTACATTGGTAACCTTGTCCGCCGTACGTAAGATCGGATTTCTCCAGCTTAACTTTGTGTCCACCATAACCCTGAGGTACTTGGCAGTACGGGTTAATTAGACCACCTCCCTAAAGGTTGAAGATTGGCGGAACTCTCTGTTACAGTATCAAGAACTATCAGTTTTATACTATTAACTCAGTAGAATTCAAAGATTATCAATTGTTACATTGATGATTACTTGTTATTGATCTCACATTATAAATACATAGACATCTTTAAGTACAATAAAAGTCAAAGTAATTCCCCGTAAACAGCCCGCAGTACACCGAGTTGCGAGTGAGTGACGTTTAACTATAAAAAAGGCTATTTACATCATATTATGCACTGTCAGTTACTGTCCCTCCTATCTGCCTCGGTGCCCAATGTGCATTATGCAGCGATCCACGGTTTGACAGCTGTCAATGATGATCTGTTATAGTTATAAATCTCATGTGAAGCTTTAATTAAATGGTTTTTTTGGGGAGGTCACTGAATATTTCCATTATGGAAGGAAGCCCGATTTTTTAAAACCACACCCTCTCTTCTTCTTGCCTAACCCAGCTGTTTTGAAGCCATTTCTCAACTTATGTATCGAACATTATATTAAAGTGTGATAGGAGTCTATTTATAGGCTTTTCTTATGTAGAAAAAGACCATAATTTTGTAAAACGAACCTTTATGGGGAAGAGAGGATTTCAGGTTTCTTTTAAATAAAAAATACTAATAGTTATGTAATTTTTTGTGTTGACATCTTTTATGCATGAATGCGATTCGCTGAATTGCCTATATTTCCTTTCTTACTTTTGTAATATGTTTAATTATTTCAGCTTTCACATGAATAGTCACAAATAAATGTATCCGTTAATTGATATTATTTTGTTCCTTGTAAAGTTCTGTAATTTTTGGGAAACTGGCAGCACAGAAACATGAACAGCTATTTTTTTTTTTTTTTTTTTTTTTTTGAGGGAGTGGCGGAAAAATGCATTACGCACACAGGTGGCCAGCCTGTAGTGTGGGGCTCCCCTAAAAACGGGTTTACCCACTAAAAAACCTCCTCTACTCTTTAGGAATATAACCTGGAATTGTTTGTCACATTACGTCAGGCTAGGCCTAAATTTGGCTTACGCCCGTGGGGCTCGCTCCTTATCCAGCCGCTCGATCAAAGGATCTGGGCCACTTCGCGGTCCAGATCGGTTTTCTTTTCCAGGAGGATGCCCCGGACGAACTGTGACAAACAATCCCAGTTGCCCTCATCCTCCATAATCTTTCGGCAGACCGTGTCCACCGAAAAAAAACACCGAGTTTTCTTGTGGCCTCCAGGCGGGGCCTTTCCCAACGCGAACAGCGGAAGAAGGTGTGTTCCGCGTCATCGGGAACGCCCGGGCAGTAGATGCAATCCGGTGAACCGGTCTTGCCCATCCGGTTCAGGTACGACTTGAAATAGCCGTGACCTGTCAGGAACTGCGTGAGGAAGTAGTCCACCTCGCCGTGCCGCCTTTCTACCCATGGTTGGACCTGCTCGATGAGTCGCGCAGTCCATCGTCCTCGGGTGTCGTGCTCCCAGCTGTGTTGCCACTGCTGGAAGGTTCGGGAGCGCTCTTCTGTTCTTGCCGTGTCCTTGCCGATCTCGCCTTGTCTCTGATAAATCGCTTTCCTCTCCCCTGCCAAGAGCTTGACAGGGATGACTCCGGCGACCACCAGGACGGCAGGCTCGGACACTGTCCGGTAGGCGGAACACACCCGGAGCGCAGCTTGACGCTGAACCCGGGCGAGTCGCAACCTGTAGCACTCCTTATCTAGAGCGCCTGCCCACACCTCTGCCCCGTAAAGGAGCACGGACTGGACCGCGAACATCAACAGACGTCTTCTGCTGGATCGGGGACACCCGACATTGGCCATCAGCCTACTAAGGTAAGTGACTACCTTAGCGGCCTTGTCCGCCGTACGGAAGATCTGATCCCTCCAGCTTAACTTGGTGTCCACCAGAAACTTGAACAGCTATTAATTAATACCCAATCAAAATAATAAAAAAATTTAAAAAAAAAACCTCTTGAGTTTGTCAACTGAAGCTGATAAAATTTGTTACATTTATCGCAAAACACCCTGTATAAGCTAATTAGAGAGTTTTCTTGATTTCCCTTAAGAATAAGATTGGAAACATATTTTTTATTTTATTTTCTCTATCACAATTTAAGTTTAAAATCAAAATAATAGATGTTTGTTTTTAAGTTCTTGGAAATGGTTAAAGTTAAAAATTGTTCTTAAAATTTTCTAAGTAACAAGCCAAACAAGCCAAAACACTATTGTTTACCCTTTTAAACCACGTACGACCCCGATCTTTCTGGTTTGTAAACTCATTTATGTAGATAATGCTTTACACACTTGTACCAATTATCCCTAAAATAGGAGGTTCGGTTCAATATCCACACAAGAAAATATAAAATATTTCAAGGTATTACATTTTAATATTCATTATTTATTTGTATTAGTGATAGTATAGTAACAAATGATTATTTATAACGGTGGTAGAAGTCCATAGCTGCCATGTAGAAGGAATGATCAATTTACAAATTTCAAAACAATAAATTTACCGTAGTGTGATCATGCTGGTTCGCAAACTCGTTCAAATAGATGCTGTCCTACACATTTACCAAATTTTAACAAAATCAGAGGATTTCAAAAGTTATTGCGTTAACGTACACTTAGATATTATGTGAGAAAATTGTATCACATAATAAATGAAAACAAAACTCAAATGTTAAAAAGTAAATTTAAATGAACAGTTTAGCTTGAGGGGACTTAAAAAGAATGAAGGAACATAGTCCAGGGCTTAGGCCTTACCACGAGTACCACCGTAAATGTAATACGTATGCGTAAATGTAAATGTAAGCGTATTCCCTATAGGGGAAAATGCTAAAAATAATATTGAGTTCTCTCCGTTAAGATTAGATTACCTCAAAAGTTATCAGAAGCTTAAATTTATGTTGAGTCAGCAATAGTAAGTAAAAAGTTTGGTACAGCACAACTCTTTCAATTATAGGTTTTCATCTAGAGTCCAACCCAGCTTATAGCTTTAACGCAGACAAAACTTTTGTTCATCCTGGATTCTAATTTATACAGAAACCAACCTAATTTTGTCAAACGAAATAGTAAATTTCGGTGACATAGTTTGATATTTGTTCGTAGCGCAATTCCAACATTTATCATCTACACACTTACGGTAGCTTCCTCAGTTAAAATTTGATGGAGTAATATTGTAAATTTACAAATTTAATTTTATTGTAGATTCATATTGGCAATATGAAAGTCGCCGGACACGCCGTAAATCTTGTGGAGTAAATCGTATGATTCGCTTCTCTCAAGTTTATGGGATAGTCAATCTACGTATGGTTGTTATCACAAACGTCTAAAAAGTTCTCTTCTACAAACTATAATTATCAAGCAGTTTATTTGTAATGTGTCATAATATCCTTGTCATACATTTATAATTACTCACTGCTGTAAACTCAATCAAAGACGACTCTAAACCAACGAATCGTGAATCAATACATTGTTAGATTTGCCTTCGGTAACAAGGTTTTGCTCCGGTGCCTCCTTGCCCGTCCTTCCTTCCCGTACCCCCCTATGGCCCCCATGTATATACCGTGCCCATATAGAGTCCTACCCACCATACCACCGAGAACATATAAGATGGATGAAGTTTATATGAAGTTAAATGAAGTTTATAATCAAAAATACCTTAAATTAAATTAACTTGAGCTTCATAGTAATGACAGTTTTTATGGCATATTACATATTTATTTATTTTTAGCTTGACTACTTTCATACAAAATTTTCAATTATCTTTAACAGTCGGCTTGAATATTTTAATTTATTGTTGATTTTAAATCGCCATTATGTATCTTTCATTCCTATTAAAAATGTAAGGTAATTCTGTTAATTACCTTTTGGATACCTGGTAAAACGAGTTAAAAAATTCTTTCCCACAGTTACGGCTGTTTCAAAGAACTTGAACCTGAAGAGAGCGTTTCATAGTTTTATTTTAATATAATTTTTTTTATTTCGTTCAATTAGTAGGTGACTCCAAAGTGTTAGCGAAATCGTCCGGGTGGATGGGAGCAATTCGAAATATCATGCACAAATACACCTAAGGTAACCTTAGTATATATACTTCCTTCACGTTTGCTCATTTTTAAGGGTAGCAATTATATAAAGGACACTTTTACTATTGTGGATTGACATTTTAGTTTTTGATATAAATAAACCACCAAACCGATTAAAGACTTTTCTTGGAAATGAACGACCATGAAATTCCCTTAACATTTAAGAAATAGAAACAAAGATACTTATTAAGAACACTGGGGACTTGAAGCAGCAAAAGCCCCTAAAATTCGAAGTGGTGATGTTATCTCCAAAAATAAGATTCAATTCATCACCTCCTTGCACAGTTACTTTATTTCTCCCTTAAGCTGTACTATCAGATCACACGTTTGGATTTTCTTATAAAATAACTCCTAATCTTGATAAAACTTTTTGGCGATACCAAGTCAGTAATGAACAAATCATCTACCCTGTATTGAAAAACAAGTATTCTATTTTGTGGAAAAAGTAAATTCATTGCACTGTTGTAATGCCTGTCGCAATAAAAATAGTTTTACCCTTGTACATGATGAGTTCGTAACTCAAGTAAAGAAAATAGTTCAGACTAAATGATTATTGATGCTATACACTCTTGTATCCTGGCCCCTGTGCCCCCCACTCGCCCCATACTCCCCTATCCCCCATGCCACCGTGGCCCGCATGCCACGCATGCTCCGGTGCCTCCATGCCCGTCCTTCCTTCCCGTACCCCCCCCCCCCCCCCGCCATGACCCCAATGTATATCCCGTGCCCCTATAGAGTCCTACCTACCATACCACCGAAGTCCCTTGTGCAATGAGTAGTCCATTTGGTCAATGAAGTAGAACGTTGTTTTATATATTGTTCTTTTATTCAGCACCACTCCCATGGATAGCTTCCCGTCTTTATGGATTAACGGACGTTCATTTTTCCATACTAACCACGTAAATAAAATAAGAGAGAATGAATCAATCAAAATATCCCTTACATAAGTTACCAAACTTCAGTAGTTTGGATAATATGATTGAGTCGAAAATGAACAAACACTTAAAACGATTCAACTCTAACCACTAAACAGCCCATATTTTAAGCGAAAACAGAATAACTAAACGGCATTTAGTGAGTAAAGAATATATATTAACTATCATATAACTCATATCACGGCCAATTCACTTTTAATAATGGTATGGTAAAGTTTTAGAAAATTCTACTAAATAAATGTATTTTATATTATATTATAAAATGTTATAATGAATGTTAACCATTACACAAAATATTGTTACAATACATTAATAAGCTCTAGTTTGACGAAAAAATGTAAACTTATCTAAAAAATCCAACCTATCTTTTTTATTGTTTATGATGCGATTGGATGATAGATTCCAATTCACAGGCTCATTGTAATGTTAAGATTGTAAATAATTCTTCCACTCCATCAAAAACTAAAATTAAACATAAAATATTTCAAATGAGTGATAGTATACAAACTTTTCATCAAAATATCAATAATTTTTTATGTATAAAAAAGCACTGGAAATAGTTCTGGAAGAGTTGAATCCAGATTTAATTGTTCTAATTGAACACAAATTAAAAGATAATGAGATAAAATTCATTAAAATTGGTAACTATTCTGTGAAATCAAGTTATTGCCGACAAACTTGTGGAGGTGGAGGAGTTATGATTTTAAGCCGACTCAGGACCCATTTGTGTTAAAGAAATTAATATGCCAAACATTACAAAATTGTGTAAGGATAAAGAATTTGAATGTTGCGCTGTTTTATGCAGAGCTTTTAAATTTTCTTTTTTGCTAGTTGGCCTATATAGAACACCAGGTACAGCCTATGATACACCTTTTTTAAACAATTTGGATGTGGTTCTGAGTGAATTGAATGATAAATATGAAAATATTGTATTGGCTGGTGATATCAATATTGATGTTTTGGATTCACTAAAGAAAAATTATATAAGATTAAATAACATCATAAAACAGAATAACATGCAATATCTTGTAAATTTTCCGACTAGAATTACTTCAGAGCCTGAGAGTGCTATTGATAATTTTATCACAAATTTACCAAAACAATTATTACACATTGAAGGTTTGATTACGGAGTTGAGTGAACATGATGCTCAAATACTAAAAATTAAAGTAAGAAGTAAAACAGCAGATAACAACAAAGTAATAACCCATACTTGTAGAAAATTCACTCCAGAAAATATAAGCCTATTTCAAAATGTGTTATGTAACGAGACGTGGATTGATATGTATAATGCTAAGGTAGAAGCTAAGTACGATGTATTCCATAATATTTTAATGTATTACTTCAACACATGTTTTACTTTAGTTAAAAGTAGAGTAAATTTTACTAGTGATAATTGGGTAACTTCAGATTTAATGAAACTAAAAAGTGAAATTAAAAACCTGAGCCATATTGCTAGACAAACAAAGGACGCAGGAATTAAAAAATTATTAAAGCAAAGGAAAAATATCTTTAATAAACACACATTGGCAACAAAAAAAGAGTACATTGAAAATAAAATTCATAAATCAGACAACATTAGTAAATCTACCTGGAAAATAAACAATAAGGAAATTAAAAGTAATAAAACTATACAATGTGACAATATTAAATTAGTTGTCAAGGGTGAAATACATACTGTTCCAAAAAAAGGTCTCTGAAATTTTTAATAACTATTTTATCAATGTAGTTGTGATTCGGTAATACCTAACCTGAAAGCAAAAAAATGTGACTTTAAACAAATCTCAAATTACTAATAACAAAAAATTTTATACTAAACCTGTTAGCGAAGAGGAATTAGATCAAATTATTTCTTCTTTCAAAAACAAATACTCTGTTGGCTATAATGAAATACCAATGCCAATCATAAAACAATCCAAATTATTTTTGATAAAGCCACTGGTACATGTCATAAATTCATCACTCATCTCAGGTATTTTTCCAAATAAACTGAAGGTTTCAAAAATTTTAACGCTTTATAAAAAAGGTAGTAAAACTGACCCAGAAAATTATAGACCGTTGTCTAATTTACCGACCATTTCTAAAATTTTTGAACGTGCAATGTATTTACAATTAGTGGATTTTCTAGAAAAAATAACATTTTTGATGAAGAACAGCATGGAATCAGAATTGGTAGGTCAGTTGTAACAGCTGGGATTGATTTTATTGAAAGGACTGTTGATGCTGTTGATAGGGGAGAGAATGAAACCGGAATTTTCATGGACCTTTCCAAAGCATTCGATAGTGTATCACACGAAATTTTGATAAGTACTTTAAAAACCATTGGCATAGTTGATGTCGCGCTAAACTGGTTTCGGTCATACATCTCGGATAGGCAACAATTTGTTCAATTGAAATATATAAATAAAACGAATCAAATAGATTATACAAAATCTGCCTTGCAAACAATGAGGCATGGAGTTCCGCAAGGATCCATTTTGGGGCCAGTTCTCTTCCTCTGTTATTTAAAGGGGTTTCCATCAATTCTAACTGGATCACATAGTAAATTTTGTCTTTATGCTGACGACTCAAACTTGATAGTTACGGGTAAAACTGTGAATGAAGTGGAAGTTGTAGCTAACAAAGATCTTAAATTAATATAATAATTACCTCAGCAATCAAATTTTGTTACTAAATCTGGAAAAGACAAACCTCATTTCCTTCCATACAAAACAAAACAGAAACAAGCCAATACTAAATATTAAATTGAATAATTCAAAAGTATTTCAAACGAATGAAACAAAATTTTTAGGGTTACTACTAGATGAAAATTTGACTTGGAATAATCACATAATATCACTAAAATATAGTATTGCTTCTGGGCTATACGCTCTCAAAACTATGTCAAGATATTGCTCAATAGAAACATTCAAAACAATTTACTATGCGCACATACATTCCCACATTTCTTTTGGGGTTGTGTTGTATGGTGCGACAAGTAATCAAAATTTGTTAGCTATTTTGCGTCTTCAAAAAAAAGCAATCAGAATAATTATGAACTTGAACAACAAAGAATCTGTTAAAGAAATTTTCCCAAGACTAAGAATATTAACAATATACAGCCTGTACATTTTTGAAACTGTTATGTTTGTTAGAATAATGGCGAAAGGTTATTAAAATTAGGATCAACTCATAACTATAACACAAGAAATAAAAACCAGCTGGCTATTCAAAAACATTCTACTGAATTACATTTCAAAAAACCAAGTGCTGCGGGTACACGATTTATAAGTTATGTTCCAAAAGATTTACTTTTGATTACAGACAACTTTAAATTCCAAAAACGTTTTAAAAATTTTTTAATAGAAAAGGCTTTATACTCATTTGAAGAGTTTACTGTAAATGCTGCTTAAAATGTAATTTAGTCTTAAGGTTGTATATTTAGTATGATGCCGTTCCATATTTGTATAATTTTGTTTTACCAATGTAAGCATGATTGTACAAATTTCATGAGTAAAGTTAATTTGAATTGAATTGAATTGGATCAAAATAAGAAATAATGAAGATCGCGATTTGTGCTGTGATAAATAAAATTGTAAGTATTTTTCAATGCCCTCGTCATTTCTTTTAATACTGACCAGAACTTAAATTTTACTATAAATTCATGAAAAGTTCGGAATGTGATGTTAACATTGATCACAAGACATAGTCTCGTATTATAAATATCTTCCATTAATAATACGAATCAGGATCCCAAAAATCTAGTGGAATCACACACAAAGACGATCCTCGAAGTTATAAACCGTTTGGCCGCACTACCAGCGCTTATATTGCACAGCGGCTCAACTTTACCAATAACGCCGCCGATATCTTTGAAATCAGAAAGACCCAAATAATGGTGTAAGAGTCAGAAATAATTTTATTTTAATGACTTTTTTCAAAAATGTTTATTTTTACTACAACATTAATGTTTTATTCATGCATTACAACACAAGTATCTGGGGGTCAATTATTTTCTCGGTAAACCCAAACAGTACTTTTTATAGTAATGTCAGTCAGAGACAATGTGCTATAATGCTCAGTACAAAAAGGCTTATTTATTGTTCAAGACGAGTTCGTTCGCTTCGCTCAATCCCCTTTCAGACTAATTCTATGTACAGGTCTACAGATGCTGCACTACGGTGTATATATCTTAAAAACCATGTTGAATCTGTAACACGTTGGTTCGAATTATTTAGTTGACTGTTTTCATAATTCTTATTAATGCTTTTGTTTTTTTTAATTCAAATGCAATTCTATAAATTGATTGGTAATTTTTTACTCTTACATGACTTTTATTTATTTAAACATTCATCATCAGCCGTATGAAGTACAATTAAAAAATTGTGTTTGTCATATAGTAGTAGTACCATTTTATAAGTAGGACCATTTAATAACTGGCTGCTACGCAAAACCACATGTTTGTACTGGAACACGTGGTCTGCACTTTGACAGTTGAGTCAACTGTTTTTATTTTTTCTTTGTTTTTATTTTTAACTCCATAAGACTAATGTTAAAATTTTTTACATTTCAATTAAAGATTATAAGGATGTAAGCTTTTTCCTGGCATAGAGAACTGTATTTATATTATTTTTATCCCAGATCTAAGTTATTGGCAAAGTTTGAAGAAAATCGCTCGAGCCGTTTTTGAGAGCCTTGTGCATACATACATATAAATATACCTTACTCGTATTAGAGTATAAAATTACATGTATTTACTAAAATTTGTGAGTTTTGATGGTAATTGAGCCGAATGATCCCTAAAAAGTACAATTAATTTTCAATTAACACTCAGCTGTTATTATAGTTTGAGGGTTTCGACGTGTTATTAATAAGTGCTTGATGGATTTTGAGGATTAACAACGTGAGTCGTCATAATGGTTATGCAGGACAAGAACTCGTCGATCCATAATTTCGAAACTAATTTCGAAACTTAAAAGTACAAAAACGAACCAATTCCAAAGAAATAACAATAAAAAACCAAGGTTTGATTTAAGAGTTTATTCTTTGAAAAACGTTATTTAGTTTACCTTTAATTTTTTTTACAACGTATATAACATAGTGTTTTAATAGGTTACGTATTAAATCAAGTTCCTTTGTAAATGCCAATGTAAAAAAAAATATATGCTGTTTAACTTTAATACTAAGAGACAAATGAAAAATTATGACACATTAAAAAAAGATTTTACACAATGCTTTGAAATTAAAATCAACTAATTAATTTTTTTAACTCAGCATATAAACAATGAGTCCAAACCTTTCCCTCGGGACAGTATCATAAAGCCACAACAGCGCAGGCTTTGACGCCGGCCACTGATGCCCCATTCATCATAACACAGTAATGTTTCTCATTTTTAAATTTGATTAAATTATTATTTTATAACATTATAATTAAAATATAAAAAATTCTTAGTTTGCTTTAATTCTATACAAATAATACATTATTGGACATAACTTTACATATATACAATGAAACACTTTATGGTCTTACATAACACAAATAATACATCAACGCAAAAGTTAATATTAATAATCTGTTTTATTTGTTTTAATATAAGTTATTACTCAGGAAATCAACAGGAGTGCAAAAAAACCACATTTGTCTCATATTTTCTGAATAATAGAACATAAAGCTATAAAACTTGGTACTTAAATACCACATATAAAAAAATAACGTTTCGAAGGAATTATCAGTATTCTGTCATATCAGGGGGATGACTCATAAGGAGTCGAAAGAAAGATGTTAAATGTAAGTGATATTCCATACTTTAGATAGTTTAACTAACATCAAATAAAATTTACACAATTTGGTAGTGATTTTATGTTAATTTACGAAATTAAAGTTATTTTCGAGCTAAGTGCAATCCCTTAGATGGAATATAGATTTTAAAATGGCTGACAATCAAATTTTCCCATAAAGTCAAAACATTAAAATTTAATAACATCTTTGATAATTGATCTTCAAAGGTTGGCTTTGTATCCCACCAAAGGTGTGACGAAGTATTAGAGAAATTTTCATCAGCCTTAGTCACATCATACATGGTTTTCTTTGGATTCTAAACAATATGCATGAAAACTACCACAAAACGTCAATTATGTCGTAAGTAATTGCACTTAAATCTTCTTCTTATGATTGCAATACTGTAGAAAGTTTATTTCCTGCCATGTCCCACTCAATCAAAGATTCGGCGTCCAGTTTGTCGGCATTGCAAATTGCAATCAGCTCTGTAAGACTTTTTAATTATAGTTATTTTGGAATTATTTAATAAGATGTAACTATCAACATTATGATTACATTTTAGTTTCTTTCCTATAAGTGTTATGGATTTATTTGTTTGATAATTTAGAAAACACTTAGCCCGTACGCAAAATGTTTACTTCTGTAGGTAAGCTGAACTTAGAATTAAATGAGGTGACGGTGAGTCGGTGGCGTAGTGGTTAGCGCGCAGGACTTCGGAACCATGGCAGCGATGTCGTGGGTTCGAATCCGCATTCTGCCAGTGACTTTACAGTACCCTTTACCTTGTACTGTAGCGGCTCACCCCCTTACTTTGTCTAATACGATCCACGCACAGATCAATAGTCTATGTGGGCGGGGCAAAGTAAGGCAAAAAGAGGTCCGCCAACCTCTAAAAAAAAAAAAAAAATTATTCTAAATTTTCATTGAAATTTACTTAAGATAATATAGAACTTAATCATTGGAGTACTGTACAACTGTAATTGAATAAAATTGCGTTATTTATGGAATTCTACGTTATCTTAAATAAATATTATATAAAAATTGTATTAACCTTTTTAAGAGACATAGGTCCGATGTCGTACGGGATCTTCAATTTACAAATACATGCAGCCTTGTAAAAAAAATAAACAAAAACACATCCCTTTATGCTATTTTTAGTTAGAACTATTAAATTTACAATGTAATGATGTCCCTATTCTTTAATAATTTTGTAGTTAGCATTTGCTAAACTCTTAAATATCTTCATATGTTAAATAGAATTTATACCAGAGTTTGACAATCAGAAGAGGTTGACTTTAGCCATAAAGATATACCAGTAAATGTTGTAAACTTTTGGCTGTCAATCTCTGGTGAAAACGCACCTTTATGCAGGATGGAATGAAATTAAGAGGAATTTTATGATTTAATATTGGCATTATCTACCTGTACTTTGAAGGAGCAATGTCGTATTTATAAAATAACGTTATACTAACGAAATGATATTGAAAAACCAACAAACTGCACCGTTATTTATAAGTTGGTTTAGACATGCAAGCTCAGCTCAGAAGTATTTTGAAGAGTAGGTTTTCACCAGAAGGCTACTAAATATAGTAATTCCTGATTAAAAAACTATTAAGTTTAATTTACACTAGTTAATAGTAGTAGAAACTGTAATTAAGGATATAAAAGTACAGTACCAACAGTTTTAACGGGGTTTACAAAATTCCACGTGTAAGATACAAACACCTTTTCTTTTGTTATTATTGAAATGTGTATAAGATCAAAAAGACTCCGATGCTAGGCCTTATTTATAAATGCATTTGAGCTGACCTTATTTATTTATGTGACGTTACCATAAGACGGTAGATTCAAAGGACCATAATGTTAATTTTGTTATTGTATGAACTCCATCATGTATTTTGCTAGGGATTTTAAATAAAGTTGTGTGGAACATTTTCATTTGAAAGTAACATGCATATTTATATTAACAATCTAAAACCACGGCCGTCATTTACTGATAACGTTCAACAAAAGAAAGGAAAACAATATGGAGGAAAAATAATGATATATTCCCTCCTTAAGTAACTTATAATTACACAATAATGAATGTTCTTAACTAATGTTAAAAAGCCAGGGCTTTGCATTTTATAAATATAGACAAATTTAAAGTAAATGTTGATTTTTTATAACGGGATTTTTCAAGGTAAAATAATGAACGTTATGGTGCTGTGTAAATGTCAAGTAAATAAGTTATGACTAAACCTTTTAAAACGGTGTTGTAAAACCACGACCAGGCTGAAAAAGAATATTAAAAACAAATTTATTCCCGAAACATCTCTTGTAACGCATTTCATTCATAAATAATTTAACTTAAACAGGATTTCGCTCGAATGCAAATTAAAATAAATATGAACCAGTCGCTATAAACAGCAATCTTAGCAAGCCATTTGGCTGCACTCGGCTGCTCTTATTGCGTGGTTAAACCAACTTTACCAATAACGCTGCCGTTTGTTGGTTTTCTTCAATATATAAGATAAATAAGATATTACTTCTTCAAGGTAAAGCAAAATTATGCAAATATTAAAATATGAATATTTTCTCAAATAAAAACTAGTGCTTTGGTTTCAAAGATTTCGAGACATTATATATATATATATATATATATATATATATTAAATAAACTCAAGACATATATATATATATATGTCTTGAGTTTATTTAATATTTTAAAGCCATTAAAGAAAATAATAAATAGTTTATAGAATTTCATCATATATTTACCAATATTTTTTTATAGTTATTAGTTATTTTTTATATCTTGTGAGTATTATCTTCAAATCTATTTAAGATTTTGGACTGGCCCCTAGTGGGCCGTCCCCCGGAGGGAACATAGATCACTACATCATTTTAAAGCTTAGAATGTGGGGAAGTGTTGGTGAAATTTGACAGTTTGTAGCTTGAAGCATAAAAAGATTTGTAAAAATAGAAAGAAAGTATGTAACAACATTCTAAACTTATATATTTCCCTTGATTGGTCTGAAAAAATCAGTGTTCTTACAGAATAAAATAAAAAATATATAAAAAATGTGTTACAATGGTTTTAAGTCGCAGAAGACTTGCGTATTTAACAAATTTCCAACAGAATTCAATATTGTTTTATTTTCCCCATAAATACCATGGGTAAGAGAATGTAGGTTTGCTGTCCTAGGGGTATTGTAAGTAGATGTAGGACAATCCCTTCCCAGCGCACCTACATACTAAAGTGCATCAAATTCTAGTATTTTACATTTTCCCCATAAACGCCACGGGATAGTTATGTTTGCCGCCATATGGGTGCTGTAAGTAAATATATGTTAAACCCCTACCTAGTGCATGTGCATACCAAATTTAATCAAGTTATGTCAATAAATATGTGAGATACAGGGTTTCGAAAATTTCCCATAAAAATAACGTGGAAAACCTATTTTGGGATTTTTTCGTAACCTGATAAGCTAGCTAAGGTAAAACGCTAAAATACTAAATTGTTTGTTCTTACAACAAACGTTTACGTGGTTTCAACCCAAAAATGCCTAAAACTTATTTTTGAACACCTTTTGAAACCCCATAAGACCCTGTTCCCATAACCCGATAATACTGGTTTTCGAACTCATGATAATAGACCTTGCCGTTCACCTTCATAACAAATTTCATCAAAATCGGAGGTTCCTATCAAAAGTTATCAGTACTATGGGCACATAAATATAGTAGATATACAGGTTTATCTTTAAAAAATTCAGAAACTTCGGAGTTGGTAGTACTCGTCGATTTGAACAAAACTTTTCTTCTTCACATATGTCGAAAAATGCTTCGTTTAGCCGCTAACCACATTTTCTTTTCAGTATATAATTTTTACTCGCCTACGGCTCGATGGGGCTCCGCCCCATGCCCCTTTATGGCTTGCCCTAAATTCGTAAATTAATAAGAAGTCAAGTAGTTAAACAGGTTAGTTCCAACCGAAGAATGGGTCAGCCAAGACAGTAACTAAAGTGTCTTATACACACTACTCACACTCAATAATAATAAAAACACGCTTTGAAAATCCCAAAGGGATGCCTAGAATTCGTAAAATAACAAAAAGACCCATGTTTTAAACAGGCAATTTCTGCCGAAGTACTGAACGGCAGTGACAGTAACAACATCGGCTAACACACTACAAAAGTTTTTATTTTAAAATTCCTTCATAATGCTCCTTCATTAGTAGCCTATAAGAATTTAGAGATGTGAATTAATAATCAACCATTTAAATATTCTACGTATTGTGCTGGATGGAGGCTCCAGCCTCTTGCCCCCTTATTGGTTGCCTCAAATTGTTAGCTGATATAAAAATTTCAAGCATTGAATAGGCCAGTTGAGGGCTCACCCCCATACCCCTTCGTTGTGTTCGCTAAATTAGTTTGTAGTTGACCAAGTCTAAAACATTTAAGATATTCCCGTCATGTTTAAAAATGAAATTGTTAATTTTGTTCGATACTCTCACTATTTTGATTAGGGCATGTGTGTGCCTTCTTGGTCCAGAGAATATTGTACGAATTCAGTGAATGCAAAAAACAAACGTAGGACTAACTGCAGTTAGACCGATTAAACTACAGTATATGAAACAGAGTAATAATAAAAGTTGCGAATCGGTCTTGAGGGTTAACGATACGACAAAAAGTGAAAAGTCCAAAGTGATATCCTTGGAGATTAAAAGTAAAAAATAATAATAATAAATTAGTCGGCCAAAGTTTGAATTAATAAAAAGTCAAGTTTGAAATAGTTTAGTTCCACATAAGATCTGGACAGCCAAGACAGTAACAAAACCATCTAATACTCTAAATTCACAATCAATAGTAAAAAAGCTTTAATAATCTCCTATTAGTAGGTTTTAATACCCCTCCTTAGTAAATAGTTTTAAAAAATTGAGCTGTGAAATAAATATTATTTATGTAAATATTATAGGTGTTATGCTTGATGGAGGTTTCAACCCAATAATTGGTTGCCCCAATTCCGTAAATTACTGTCAAAACCTCATACAATGAACAGGCTAGTTGAGGGCTCAACTCCAACGACAGTAACAGAAGCCGCCAATACACACTACTCACAATAAATAATACAGTAATAAGCTTTTAAATTTGGCCACGGCTCATGGTTTAATCCCACTACCTAGCTTCCCTTAATTCGTTAAAAAATATAATGGAGTTGTGAAATATTAATGAACTAAGTAAATAGTCATGCTCAAAAGTTGTTGTGTAAAAATTAGGAGATACGATTATGATTGCACATGGTTGAGGTAATAGCTGTATTCTGAAGAGATAAAAGTGGAATAAAATTATAAGTTTATATAGAGGATCGTTGTATGTAATAGAAGAAAAATGGGACAAAATCAAGATATTTGAAATAATAAAAAAAAAAAATGGTATAGGCTAAGATGCTCAGTTCCGCCACGGGGTGGCCAAGAAACGCAGGAATCATATATGTACCATATAGAGAAACGATAACAGTTTTATCATTCAAAATCAGCAATTATTTATTTAACAATTTTAAACGTTATATATATTAGTTCAGAAAATTAATAAAAATAGAGATCTAGTAGTATGTAATAGATCACAGGGCATTAGGTACTATAATCATGAAGTCTTAAAGTCTTTATATAGTCTTAAAATAAAGAAAGTTGCAACTTAAGAACCATAAAATCGGCGTACGTTATGCATTTTCAACCAATGGTAGTAAAAAAAAACAATTGTGAAATAATAGCTAAAAGAGAATTATTGGTTAAATTAAAATATACTGAAAGAGTTACAATAATTGATAAGCATAGAATAGGTTTCAATTACAACAATAATAGGGTTAATCGAGACATTAGGTGAGAGCACTGCATTGAGGAAGTTTAACGGACAAAGTGGCAGCGAGAAAAATTACTACTGAGTTTAATTCAATTGGTTATTATAATATTTCTCAGCCTGATGGGTCATCAGATATGTAGATGGTCAAAAAAACGTCGGAAGTAGGTAAACGTTAGCGAAGGTAAGAATGGAAAGTCCAATCGTTCTATAACTTAATATGTTCAATCGTTTCCTAAACTAAAATCTAAGCTTCATTGGACAGCAGCAAATAGGTCAAAGACCGGATGTCAAACGTGTTGGGACACGTTCAACTCTTCAAAGTAAAACTGCACCAGAACTATCAACTGAAGCGCTATATTCAATCTGGGAATTCATATAGAGAGACAGCATACAAATAGTACAAAATTAAGTTATAATTACTGTATTAGGTAATTTTTTGTGCGAAAACCTACAAGAAATTTTCCAGCAAGAGGAAACTAAAGTCTAGAAAATAAAATAAGACCTAAAATATTTTTTGCAATTAATATCGAAATCAAAGCGGACAGCACCTGAATGTAATGATACGCTTTCGATTCAGTAAACTTCATTTTCAATAATAACACAGCTATCAGAGGGAAAACCATACTTAAACAACTATGCGTCCAATTGAGAATCGGGAAGAGGTGTAGTTAAAAGATATCATTTAAATACAAGCGAGAACTTAGCGACTATAATAGAGCATCAAGCGACATCTTTAAGAACCAAAGTACTTCCTTACCGACACCTCGTCTTTTTAGAATTTTTTATAATTTGAAAGTTGAAAATTTGTAGTTTTTGGGCATTAATAATGTATATATCAAAGCGAATATTACCCTGGTGAAATAACCCGCTCTCAATGCATTAAAACACCGTCGTCTACATAAGCCGTTCATGTTCATATTGGATGCAACATTTGTATCAAACACGGGTGTAGTTGAAAGAGATCATTTAAACATGAACGAGAACTAAACCTGCAAAGTGATCTACGTTACCCAAACGGTGATATACGCTCACACGGCTGAACTACGTTACCGACAAATCTATATTTTTTAAACTTTTTTATAGTTTACAAGTAAAAAAAAATCGTATTTTTATGATTTTCCCTAAATTGAAACATCTCAAAGAATGTCCATGCCAAATTTCAAGTCTCTATCTTAAACGGTCGCTTCAGGACTTTAAGATCATAAGTGAGTGAGTCAGTCAGTTACATATGGGGCTGTATATATTATAGACTCGCCTACGGCTCGATGGGGGCTCCGCCCCCATGCCCCCTTAGGAGTTGCCCCCTAGTTTGAATTAATAAAAAGTCAAGTTTGAAATAGTTTAGTTTTAAACAGAATCTGAACACCCAAGACAGTAACAAAACCATCTAATACTCTAAATTCACAATCAATAGTAAAAAAAACTTTAATAGACTCCTATTAGTAGGTTTTAATACCCCTCCTAAGTAAATAGTTTTAAAAAATTGAGCTGTGACATAAATATTATTTATGTAAATATTCTAGGTGTTATGCTTGATAAAGGGTCCAACCCAATAATTGGTTTCCCCAATTCCGTAAATTACTGTCAAAACCTCATACAATGAACAGGCTAGTTGAGGTCTAAACTCCAACGACAGTAACAGAAGCCGCCAATACACACTACTCACAATAAATAATAATAAGCTTTGAAGTTTGCCCACGGTTCATAGTTTAATCCCACTCCCTAGTTCCCCTTAGTTCGTTAAAAAATATAATGGAGCTGTGAAATATTAATGAACTATGTAAATAGTCATGCGCAAAAGTTGTTGTGTAAAAATTTGGAGATACGATTATGATTGCACATGATTGAGGTAATAGCTGTATTCTGAAAAGATAAAAGTGGAATAAAATTATAAGTTTATACAGAGGATCGTTGTATGTAATAGAAGAAAAAAGGGACAAAATCAAGATATTTTAAATTTAAAAATATGGTATAGGCTAAGATGCTTCAGTTCCGCCATGGGGTGGCCAAGAAACGCAGGAATCATATATGTACCATATAGAGAAACGATAACAATTTTATCATTCAAAATCAGCGATTATTAATTTAACAATTTTAAATTATATATATATATATATATATATATATATATATTAGTTCAGAAAATTAATAAAAATAGAGCCCTAGTAGTATGTAATAGATCACAGGGTATTAGGTACTATAATCATGAAGTCTTAAAGTCTTTATATAGTATTAAAATGAAGAAAGTTATAACTTAAGAACCATAAAATCGGCGTACATTATGCATTTTCAACCAATGGTAGTAAAAAAAACCAATAGTGAAATAATAGCCAAAAAAGGATTATTGGTTAAATTAAAATATACTGAAAGAGTTACAATAATTGATAAGCATAGAATAGTTTTCAATTACAACAATAATAGGGTTAATCGAGACTTTAGGTGAGAGCACTGCATTGAGGAAGTTTGACGGACAAAGTGGCAGCGAGAAAAATTACTATTGAGTTTAATTCAATTGGTTATTATAATATTTCTCTGCCTGATGGGTCATAAGATATGTAGATGGTCTTAAAAAAACGTAGGAAGTAGGTAAACATTAGTAAAGGTAAGAATGTAAATTTCAATGGTTCTATAACTTAATATGTTCAATCGTTTCCTAAACTAAAATCTAAGCCTGATTGGACAGCAGCAAATAGGTCAAAGACCGGATGTCAAACGTGTTGGGACACGTTCAACTCTTTAAAGTAAAACTGCACCAGAACTATCAACTGAAGCGCTATATTCAATCTGGGGATTCATAGAGAGACAGCATACAAATAGTAGAAGAAAATTAAGTTATAATTAATGTATTAGGTAATTTTTTGTGCGAAAACCTACAAGAAATTTTCCAGCATGAGAAAACTAAAGTCTAGAAAATGTAATAAGACCTAAAATATTTTTAGCAATTAATATAGAAATCTAAGCGGACATCGCCTGAATGTAAAGATACGCTTTCGATTCAGTAAACTTCATTTTCAATAATAATACAGCAGTCAGAGGGAAAACCATACGCAAACAACTATGCGCCCAAATGAGAATAATTATCGGGAAGAGGTGTAGTTAAAAGATGATATTTAAGTACAAGCGAGAACCAAGCGACTATAATAGAGCTCCAAACGACATCTTTAAGAACCAATGTACTTCCTTACCGACATCTCGTCTTTTTAGAATATTTTATAATTTGAGAGTTGAAAATTTGTAGTTTTTTGGCATTCATACTATATTATATCGAACGAGTATTACCCTGGTGAATTAACCCGCTCTCAATGCATCGAAACACCGTCGTTTTCACGAAACGTTTATGTTTATATAGATAACAATATTCGTATCAAACACGGGTGTAGTTGAAAGAGATCATTTAAACACGAGCGAGAACTAAACCTGCAAAGTGATCTACGATACCACACGCGGTGATATACGCTGATACGGCTGAAGTACGTTACCTACAAATCTATATTTTTTACCTTTTTATAGTTTAAAAGTAAAAAAGTTGTAGTTTTATGATTTTCCCTAAATTGAAACATCTCAAAGAATGTCCATGCCAAATTTCAAGTCTCTAGCTTAAACGGTGGCTTCAGGACTTTAATATCATAAGTGAGTGAGTCAGTTACACATGGGTTTATATATATTATCTCATACAATGAACAGGCTAGTTGAGGTCTAAACTCCAACGACAGTAACAGAAGCCGCCAATACACACTACTCACAATAAATAATAATAAGCTTTGAAGTTTGCCCACGGTTCATAGTTTAATCCCACTCCCTAGTTCCCCTTAGTTCGTTAAAAAATATAATGGAATTGTGAAATATTAATGAACTATGTAAATAGTCATGCGCAAAAGTTGTTGTGTAAAAATTTGGAGATACGATTATGATTGCACATGATTGAGGTAATAGCTGTATTCTGAAAAGAAAAAAAGTGGAATAAAATTATAAGTTTATATAGAGGATCGTTGTATGTAATAGAAGAAAAAAGGGACAAAATCAAGATATTTGAAATTTAAAAATATGGTATAGGCTAAGATGCTTCAGTTCCGCCATGGGGTGGCCAAGAAACGCAGGAATCATATATGTACCATATAGAGAAACGATAACAATTTTATCATTCAAAATCAGCGATTATTAATTTAACAATTTATATATATATATATATATATATTAGTTCAGAAAATTAATAAAAATAGAGCCCTAGTAGTATGTAATAGATCACAGGGTATTAGGTACTATAATCATGAAGTCTTAAAGTCTTTATATAGTATTAAAATGAAGAAAGTTATAACTTAAGAACCATAAAATCGGCGTACATTATGCATTTTCAACCAATGGTAGTAAAAAAAACCAATAGTGAAATAATAGCCAAAAAAGGATTATTGGTTAAATTAAAATCTACTGAAAGAGTTACAATAATTGATAAGCATAGAATAGTTTTCAATTACAACAATAATAGGGTTAATCGAGACTTTAGGTGAGAGCACTGCATTGAGGAAGTTTGACGGACAAAGTGGCAGCGAGAAAAATTACTATTGAGTTTAATTCAATTGGTTATTATAATATTTCTCTGCCTGATGGGTCATAAGATATGTAGATGGTCTTAAAAAAACGTAGGAAGTAGGTAAACGTTAGCAAAGGTAAGAATGGAAATTTCAATGGTTCTATAACTTAATATGTTCAATCGTTTCCTAAACTAAAATCTAAGCCTGATTGGACAGCAGCAAATAGGTCAAAGACCGGATGTCAAACGTGTTGGGACACGTTCAACTCTTTAAAGTAAAACTGCACCAGAACTATCAACTGAAGCGCTATATTCAATCTGGGGATTCATAGAGAGACAGCATACAAATAGTAGAAGAAAATTAAGTTATAATTAATTAATGTATTAGGTAATTTTTTGTGCGAAAACCTACAAGAAATTTTCCAGCATGAGAAAACTAAAGTCTAGAAAATGTAATAAGACCTAAAATATTTTTAGCAATTAATATAGGTCAAAGACCGGATGTCAAACGTGTTGGGACACGTTCAACTCTTTAAAGTAAAACTGCACCAGAACTATCAACTGAAGCGCTATATTCAATCTGGGGATTCATAGAGTGACAGCATACAAATAGTAGAAGAAAATTAAGTTATAATTAATTAATGTATTAGGTAATTTTTTGTGCGAAAACCTACAAGAAATTTTCCAGCATGAGAAAACTAAAGTCTAGAAAATGTAATAAGATCTAAAATATTTTTAGCAATTAATATAGAAATCTAAGCGGACATCGCCTGAATGTAAAGATACGCTTTCGATTCAGTAAACTTCATTTTCAATAATAATACAGCAGTCAGAGGGAAAACCATACGCAAACAACTATGCGCCCAAATGAGAATAATTATCGGAAGAGGTGTAGTTAAAAGATGATATTTAAGTACAAGCGAGAACTAAGCGACTATAATAGCGCTCCAAACGACATCTTTAAGAACCAATGTACTTCCTACCGACATCTCGTCTTATTAGAATATTTTATAATTTGAGAGTTGAAAATTTGTAGTTTTTTGGCATTCATACTGTATTATATCGAACGAGTATTACCCTGGTGAATTAACCCGCTCTCAATGCATCGAAACACCGTCGTTTTCACGAAACGTTTATGTTTATATAGATAACAATATTCGTATCAAACACGGGTGTAGTTGAAAGAGATCATTTAAACACGAGCGAGAACTAAACCTGCAAAGTGATCTATGATACCACACGCGGTGATATACGCTGATACGGCTGAACTACGTTACCTACAAATCTATATTTTTTACCTTTTTATAGTTTAAAAGTAAAAAAGTTGTAGTTTTATGATTTTCCCTAAATTGAAACATCTCAAAGAATGTCCATGCCAAATTTCAAGTCTCTAGCTTAAACGGTGGCTTCAGGACTTTAATATCATAAGTGAGTGAGTCAGTTACACATGGGGTTGTATATATTATCTCATACAATGAACAGGCTAGTTGAGGTCTAAACTCCAACGACAGTAACAGAAGCCGCCAATACACACTACTCACAATAAATAATAATAAGCTTTGAAGTTTGCCCACGGTTCATAGTTTAATCCCACTCCCTAGTTCCCCTTAGTTCGTTAAAAAATATAATGGAATTGTGAAATATTAATGAACTATGTAAATAGTCATGCGCAAAAGTTGTTGTGTAAAAATTTGGAGATACGATTATGATTGCACATGATTGAGGTAATAGCTGTATTCTGAAAAGAAAAAAAGTGGAATAAAATTATAAGTTTATATAGAGGATCGTTGTATGTAATAGAAGAAAAAAGGGACAAAATCAAGATATTTGAAATTTAAAAATATGGTATAGGCTAAGATGCTTCAGTTCCGCCATGGGGTGGCCAAGAAACGCAGGAATCATATATGTACCATATAGAGAAACGATAACAATTTTATCATTCAAAATCAGCGATTATTAATTTAACAATTTATATATATATATATATATATATATTAGTTCAGAAAATTAATAAAAATAGAGCCCTAGTAGTATGTAATAGATCACAGGGTATTAGGTACTATAATCATGAAGTCTTAAAGTCTTTATATAGTATTAAAATGAAGAAAGTTATAACTTAAGAACCATAAAATCGGCGTACATTATGCATTTTCAACCAATGGTAGTAAAAAAAACCAATAGTGAAATAATAGCCAAAAAAGGATTATTGGTTAAATTAAAATCTACTGAAAGAGTTACAATAATTGATAAGCATAGAATAGTTTTCAATTACAACAATAATAGGGTTAATCGAGACTTTAGGTGAGAGCACTGCATTGAGGAAGTTTGACGGACAAAGTGGCAGCGAGAAAAATTACTATTGAGTTTAATTCAATTGGTTATTATAATATTTCTCTGCCTGATGGGTCATAAGATATGTAGATGGTCTTAAAAAAACGTAGGAAGTAGGTAAACGTTAGCAAAGGTAAGAATGGAAATTTCAATGGTTCTATAACTTAATATGTTCAATCGTTTCCTAAACTAAAATCTAAGCCTGATTGGACAGCAGCAAATAGGTCAAAGACCGGATGTCAAACGTGTTGGGACACGTTCAACTCTTTAAAGTAAAACTGCACCAGAACTATCAACTGAAGCGCTATATTCAATCTGGGGATTCATAGAGAGACAGCATACAAATAGTAGAAGAAAATTAAGTTATAATTAATTAATGTATTAGGTAATTTTTTTTGCGAAAACCTACAAGAAATTTTCCAGCATGAGAAAACTAAAGTCTAGAAAATGTAATAAGACCTAAAATATTTTTAGCAATTAATATAGGTCAAAGACCGGATGTCAAACGTGTTGGGACACGTTCAACTCTTTAAAGTAAAACTGCACCAGAACTATCAACTGAAGCGCTATATTCAATCTGGGGATTCATAGAGAGACAGCATACAAATAGTAGAAGAAAATTAAGTTATAATTAATTAATGTATTAGGTAATTTTTTGTGCGAAAACCTACAAGAAATTTTCCAGCATGAGAAAACTAAAGTCTAGAAAATGTAATAAGACCTAAAATATTTTTAGCAATTAATATAGAAATCTAAGCGGACATCGCCTGAATGTAAAGATACGCTTTCGATTCAGTAAACTTCATTTTCAATAATAATACAGCAGTCAGAGGGAAAACCATACGCAAACAACTATGCGCCCAAATGAGAATAATTATCGGAAGAGGTGTAGTTAAAAGATGATATTTAAGTACAAGCGAGAACTAAGCGACTATAATAGCGCTCCAAACGACATCTTTAAGAACCAATGTACTTCCTACCGACATCTCGTCTTATTAGAATATTTTATAATTTGAGAGTTGAAAATTTGTAGTTTTTTGGCATTCATACTGTATTATATCGAACGAGTATTACCCTGGTGAATTAACCCGCTCTCAATGCATCGAAACACCGTCGTTTTCACGAAACGTTTATGTTTATATAGATAACAATATTCGTATCAAACACGGGTGTAGTTGAAAGAGATCATTTAAACACGAGCGAGAACTAAACCTGCAAAGTGATCTACGATACCACACGCGGTGATATACGCTGATACGGCTGAACTACGTTACCTACAAATCTATATTTTTTACCTTTTTATAGTTTAAAAGTAAAAAAAGTTGTAGTTTTATGATTTTCCTTAAATTGAAACATCTCAAAGAACGTCCATGCCAAATTTCAAGTCTCTAGCTTAAACGGTGGCTTTAGGACTTTAATATCATAAGTGAGTGAGTCAGTTACACATGGGGTTGTATATATTATAGATGTATGTATTATAGACTCGCCTACGGCTCGATGGGGGCTCCGCCCCCATGCCCCCTTAGGGGTTGCCCTAAATTTGTAGAATAATTTAAAGTCAAGTATTGAACAGGCTAGTTCCACCAACTAACTGGATAGCGTAGACAGTAACAAAACGGGCTAATACGCACTACTCACAATCAATAATAATAATAACAACAATAATATCCTTTGAAAATATTTCACGGGGCTCAGCCCCCATGCCCCCTAGTTGATTTTACTAATTTCGTTAATCATTCACAAAGTCTCAAATTATGAACTGTCTAGTTCCACCAAAGTACTGAACAGGCTAGTTCCATCGAAGTTTTGAAAAGCTAAGTTTTAAATTACGTGTAACTCTACTACAAAAATGTGTGATACTAACTCCTCCACGTTACCAACGACTTGGTCTGGAACGTCAACAATTTTAGATGCGGCACAGAAAAATTGCAATGTGGCAAAATTAATCCAAATTAAGTATCTTTAAATTAAATTGTCATAGATAAAAAAATGTAATGTGCCCACTATAGCAAAACAATAATGCTAAAAAATAGAAAATAATTGATTATGTGAAAATAACTATTAAAACAATAAAATAGTCAAGCTATAATAATGCATAAACAAAAGAAATTGAAAGTAACACTTAAACCAAATCTAGCATCGTCAACCACGATATTAAAAGAATCGGAAAATAAAAACTATTAAAAATCGAAGTTTTGAAAAGCTAAGTTATTAATTTACTTGTAACTCTACTAAAATGTGTGATGCTAACTATTCCACGTTACCAACTACTTAGTCTGAAACGTCAACGAGTTAAAATGCGTCACATTAAAATTGCAATGGGTCAAAATTATTCCAAATTAAGTATTTTTAAATGAGATTTTCGTACATTTTAAAAATAATGTAATATTCCCATTAGAGTAAAACAATAATGCTAAAAAATAGAAAATAACCAATAAAAAGTGTGAAAATTACTATTAAAATAATAAAAAAATCAAGCTATGCTAGTTAATAAACTTAGATTAAAAATACAATTTGAACTAAATATAGTAAAAGATAATACTTAACTGTCTATTAAGTATCGTACTAAGTAATAAAAGTATATAGCGTTAAAATCACGGCACGAGTTACACAGAAAAGTCATTGAATGCGAAATTCGGCTGAGATTTTCACATGGGGTGAATTTGAATAAGTAATCTAAAATAAATTGAAATGAAACGAGAACCTAACATTTAAATCTGTTCTTTTTGTTCAACACTTATTTAAACATATCAAAAACAAATTTTAAGTGTGAAAAGAATCTAATATAAGACACTGAATATAAATCAAAAAGGACGATAATAATTTACTGTCTATGAAGTATTCTACAAAGTAATCGAAGTATGTTACGTTAAGATCACGGCTCAAGTTTCACAGAAAATCCATTCCATGCGAAATTCGGCCGGAAGAATAATCCCGTGTGAGTTTGAAAAAGTAATCTAAAATAAATTGAAACAAAACTAAATCTGTTAGTTCTGCTCAACAGTTATTTAAAAATTCCCTAAGACATATTTATGATGTGTGTGAAAATATAAAAGAAACGAGCTTTCCATGCAGCACAATCTCATTGCTATTTTGAAGTCAGGTGGATAACAACAAGTTATATAAAATTTCAGTAATAATAAAAGTTGCATATCGTTCTTAAAATAACGATTTGAGATACGACAAAAGTGAAAGGTCTAAAAGTTTGATTTATGTAACTTATTCACAAACAATCTATACTTTAAAGTATACGTAACAGAGAAATAAGTTCATAATCAACAGATAAATCACATAATATTAGCTGGCATTAATTACAACTTTACTAAGATCATGAAAAAATCACGTCTACATATGGTAAACCCCTCATATAAATAAATAAGTAAACATTAAAAATACATACTGGAAGGTTAAGGATCAACAAAACGTTAAATAAAGACACACAATATTTACCGGCATTGATTATGAATTATTTTTAAGTTCAATTTTTTAAGATTGTTATACTTCTAAATACAGTGAATTTGCTTTAAATTTTGCTGTCAAGCTAAGGTAATACAATCTTTATGCTTATGGGGAAGCAAAATTCAAAATTCAGCAACATAGAGCTAAATTAAATAAAATGTTTTGCAGTATATGAAAGAGCAACAAAAAACTTGAATTAGGAATACAACTCCCTTCTTCAATCTCTGTGTATCGACTTAGATAGTAAAGTGAAATATATTCGCTAAAATCGTCTCAAATAATTTAGAAGCCAACCGTTTTTGCCGCTAGAGCATGAAAACTGAAATAACTTCACATGTGGAATTTGTGGTCGTTACATCTAAAAAATGAGCTAAAACAACTGTAAATATCTAACACATAACATAACAATACTATGACCTGAAAATTGACGGAAGGCAATACGCCAATTTGTCGAAATATTGGTTTTCAAATATCCATAATAGGATTAACATTATATTCCTACGAGAAAATTGCCTTGGAAAAGCTACGCAAGAATCGTTACGAAACAAAATATTTTATAAAACATCTTATTTCATGACTGCGATAGTAACTCAAACTTACTGGAGTGTAGTTAAATTTGTTCAATAATATAAGTACGAGAACTAAACCTGTTAACTGAACATCACTAAAACAGTAAATGAAAATGTCTGTGTAAACTGTCACCCGAAATGGGAATTCATCCATAGTAGAAGAAAATTCTCCATCAATATTTCAAGCTAGCGCACATGCTGCATTAGTTACAAATTGGGCATTATAGCTGTATGGATCCAAGCGAATATTCCCATAGTAAAATAGCCGCTCTCAATACAGCAACATACCGTCGTTCAAGTTAAATTTATGAATATCTTTCAAAGAATACGTTGTTGGTATCAAGCACGGGTGTAGTTGAAAGAGATCATTTAAAAACGAGCGAGAACTAAACCTGCTAAGTGATCTACGATACCACGCGGTGATATACGCTGATACGGCTGAACTACGTTACCGACAAATCTATATTTTTTTTACCTTTTTTAAAGTTTAAAAGTAAAAAAGTTGTAGTTTTATGATTTTCCCTAAATTGAAACATCTCAAAGAATGTCCATGCCAAATTTCAAGTCTCTATCTTAAACGGTCGCTTCAGGAATTTAATATCATCAGTGAGTGAGTCAGTCAGTTACACATGGGGCTGTATATATTATAGACTCGCCTACGGCTCGATGGGGGCTCCGCCCCCATGCCCCCTTAGGGGTTGCCCTAAATTTGTAGAATAATTTAAAGTCAAGTATTGAACAGGCTAGTTCCACCAACAAACTGGACAGCGTAGACAGTAACAAAACGGGCTAATACGCACTACTCACAATCAATAATAATAATAACAACAATAATATCCTTTGAAAATATTTCACGGGGCTCAGCCCCCATGCCCCCTAGTTGATTTTACTAATTTCGTTAATCATTCACAAAGTCTCAAATTATGAACCGTCTAGTTCCACCAAAGTACTGAACAGGCTAGTTCCATCGAAGTTTTGAAAAGCTAAGTTTTAAATTACGTGTAACTCTACTACAAAAATGTGTGATACTAACTCCTCCACGTTACCAACGACTTGGTCTGGAACGTCAACAATTTTAGATGCGGCACAGAAAAATTGCAATGTGGCAAAATTAATCCAAATTAAGTATCTTTAAATGAAATTGTCATAGATAAAAAAAATGTTATGTGCCCACTATAGCAAAACAATAATGCTAAAAAATAATTGATTATGTGAAAATAACAATTAAAATGATAAAATAGTCAAGCTATAATAATGCATAAACAAAAGAAATTGAAAGTAACACTTAAACCAAATCTAGCATCGCCAACCACGATATTAAAAGAATCGGAAAATAAAAACTATTAAAAATCGAAGTTTTGAAAAGCTAAGTTATTAATTTACTTGTAACTCTACTAAAATGTGTGATGCTAACTTTTCCACGTTACCAACTACTTAATCTGAAACGTCAACGAGTTAAAATGCGTCACATTAAAATTGCAATGGGTCAAAATTATTCCAAATTAAGTATTTTTAAATGAGATTTTCGTACATTTTAAAAATAATGTAATATTCCCATTAGAGTAAAACAATAATGCTAAAAAATAGAAAATAACCAATAATAAGTGTGAAAATTACTATTAAAAATAATAAAAAATCAAGCTATGCTAGTTAATAAACTTAGATTAAAAATACAATTTGAACTAAATATAGTAAAAGATGATAATAATTAACTGTCTATTAAGTATCGTACTAAGTAATAGAAGTATATAGCGTTAAAATCACGGCACGAGTTACACAGAAAAGTCATTGAAAGCGAAATTCGGCTGAGATTTTCACATGGGATGAATTTGAATAAGTAATCTAAAATAAATTTAAATGAAACGAGAACCTAACATTTAAATCTGTTCTTTTTGTTCAGCACTTATTTAAACATATCAAAAACAAATTTTAAGTGTGAAAAAAATCTAATATAAGACATTGAATATAAATCAAACAGGAAGATAATAATTAACTGTCTATGAAGTATTCTACAAAGTAATCGAAGTATGTTACGTTAAGATTACGGCTCAAGCTTCACAGAAAATCCATTCCATGCGAAATTCGATCGGAAGAATAATCCCGTGTGAGTTTGAAAAAGTAATCTAAAATAAATTGAAACAAAACTAAATCTGTTAGTTCTGCTCAACAGTTACTTAAAAATTCCCTAACACATATTTATGATGTGTGTGAAAATATAAAGAAACGAGCTTTCCATGCAGCACAATCTCATTGCTATTTTGAAGTCAGGTGGATAACAACAAGTTATATAAAATTTCAGTAATAATAAAAGTTGCATATCGTTCTTAAAATAACGATTTGAGATACGATAAAAAGTGAAAGGTCTAAAAGTTTGATTTATGTCACTTATTCACAAACAATCCATACTTTAAAGTATACGTAACAGAGAAATAAGTTCAGAATCAACAGATAAATCACATAATATTAGCTGGCATTAATTACAACTTTACTAAGATCATGAAAAAATCACGTCTACATATGGTAAACCCCTCATATAAATAAATAAGTAAACATTAAAAATACATACTGGAAGGTTAAGGATCAACAAAACGTTAAATAAAGACACACAATATTTACCGGCATTGATTATGAATTATTTTTAAGTTCAATTTTTTAAGACTGTTATACTTCTAAATACAGCGAATTTGCTTTAAATATTGCTGTCAAGCTAAGGTAATACAATCTTTAAGCTTAAGGGGAAGCAAAATTCAAAATTCAGCAACATAGAGCTAAATAAAATAAAATGCTTTGCAGTATATGAAAGAGCAACAAAAAACTTGAATTAGGAATACAACTCCCTTCTTCAATCTCTTTGTATCGACTTAGATAGTAAAATGAAATATATTCGCTAAAATCGTCTCAAATGATTTAGAAGCCAACCGTTTTTACCAAAAATAATAGTCATTAAAATTTTTATATATATATATATATGTATATATTTATATATGTATATATATATATATGTGTCCCTAGACACGATAACTCTCGTAAAAATGGTCCGATCGACACCAAATTTGGTAGAGATGTGTAATCCTACATTTATTCGGATGAGTTCGTAAACCAGACATATCGACCTACCGGAAGGGGTAGTTTTGGGGGGTTTTGTACCCCAAAAATGGGTTTTTACGAAACAAAATATTTTATAAAATATCTTGTTTCATGAATGCGATAGTAACTCAAACTTACTGGAGTGTAGTTAAATTTGTTCAGTAATATAAGTACGAGAACTAAACCTGTTAACTGAAAATCACTAGAACAGTAAATGAAAATGTCTGTGTAAACTGTCACCCGAAATGGGAATTCCTATCAATTATTTTACAAAGTAATAGAAGTATATTGCGTTAAGGTCACGGCATGAGCTACACAGTAAATTCATTGAGTGCGAAATTTGGCCGAAGACTTAACCCAGGGTGAATTAGAATTAGTTATCTAAAATAAAGTGAAAATGAAACGAGAACCTAACATTTGAATCTGTTCTTTTTGTTCAATGCTCATTTAAACATTCTCACAAACATATTTTTAAGTGTGTAAAAAAAATCTAATATAAGACACTGAATACAAATCAAAACAAAAAGATAATAATTAACCGTCTATTAAGTATTATACAAAGTAATCGAAGTATGTTACGTTAAGATCACAGCTCAAGCTTCACAGCATAATTCGTGTAGTGCGAAATTCGGCCGAAAGGTCATCATCCAGTGTGAATTTGAATCTAAAATTAATTGAAAACAAAACGAGAACCTAACATTATAATCTGTTTCTTTTGTTCATTAATTGTTTAAAAATTCTCAAAAGCAATATCGTTAAAAAGACGTTTATATCTGTTAAAAATACCATGTCATTACAAGTGGGGGTTTGTATTTTAAATTAGTGACTTCCGGCAAACCGTGTACACTGTTACTGACAATCGATGGAGCGTATACCGGTTTATACCTAATATGGCACAGTTGGTTATAGTTGAAAATGAGTTTTGTATATTATAAAAGGGTTATTAGCGATTTTGTCATGAGCTAGACACATCTAATGTAACTTAGCTGTTACATATGAAAATAAAATGAAATCTAAATTTGAATGTGTAAATTTTACTTTGTCAGAGGTGTACACCAAACATCACTAAGACATTAAATGAAAATGTATGTGTAATATTTCACCCGCCATGGAAGATTTGGCCTTTTGAACCAAACACGGGTGTAGTTGAAAAAGATCATTTAAACACGAGCGAGAACTAAACCTGCTAAGTGATCTACGATACCACGCGGCGATATACGCTGATCCGGCTGAACTACGTTACCGACAAATCTATATTTTTTACCTTTTTTATAGTTTAAAAGTAAAAAAGTTGTAGTTTTATGATTTTTCCTCAATTGAAACATCTCATACAATGTCCATGCCAAATTTCAAGTCTCTATCTTAAACGGTCGCTTCAGGAATTTAATATCATCAGTGAGTGAGTCAGTCAGTCAGTTACACATGCGGCTGTATATATTATAGACTCGCCTACGGCTCGATGGGGGCTCCGCCCCCATGCCCCCTCAGGAGTTGCCCCCTAGTTTGAATTGATAAAAAGTCAAGTTTGAAATAGTTTAGTTCCACACAAGATCTGAACAGCCAAGACAGTAACAAAACCATCTAATACTCTAAATTCACAATCAATAGTAAAAAAAGCTTTATTAATCTCATATTAGTAGGTTTTAATACCCCTCCTTAGTAAATAGTTTTAAAAATTGAGCTGTGAAATAAATATTATTTATGTAAATATTCTAGGTGTTAAGCTTGTTTGAGGGTCCAACCCAATATATGGTTGCCCCAATTCCGTATTCCGTAAATTGCTGTCAAAACCTCATACAATGAACAGGCTAGTTGAGGGCTCAACTCCAACAACAGTAACAGAAGCCGCCAATACACACTACTCACAATAAATAATAAGCTTTGAAATTTGCCCACGGCTCACAGTTTAATCCCACTCCCTAGTTCCCCTTAATTCGTTAAAAAATATAAAGGAGTTGTGAAATATTAATGAACTATGTAAATAGTCATGCTCAAAAGTTGTTGTGTAAAAATTTGGAGATACGATTATGATTGCACATCATTGAGGTAATAGCTGTATTCTGAAAAGATAAAAGTGGAATAAAATTATAAATTTATATAAAGAATCGTTGTATGTAATGGAAGAAAAAAGGGACAAAATCAAGATATTTGAAATAAAAAAAAATATATGGTATAGGCTAAGATTCATCAGTTCCGCCACGGTGTGGCGAAGAAACGCAGGAATCATATATGTACCATATAGAGAAACGATAACAATTTTATCATTCAAAATCAGCAATTATTAATTTAACAATTAATTTTAAATGTTATATATATTAGTTCAGAAAATTAATAAAAATAGAGCCCTAGTAGTATGTAATAGATCACAGGGTATTAGGTACTATAATCATGAAGTCTTAAAGTCTTTATATAGTCTTAAAATGAAGAAAGTTGCAACTTAAGAACCATAAAATCGGCGTACATTATGCATTTTCAACCAATGGTAGTAAAAAAACCAATTGTGAAATAATAGCCAAAAAAAGATTATTGGTTACATTAAAATATACTGAAAAAGTTACAATAATTGATAAGCATAGAATAGTTTTCAATTACAACAATAAGAAGGTTAATCTAGACTTAAGGTGAGAGCACTGCATTGAGGAAGTTTGACGGACAAAGTGGCAGCGAGAAAAATTACTATTGAGTTTAATTCAATTGATTATTATAATATTTCTCAGCCTGATGGATCATCAGATATGTAGATGGTCTTAAAAAAAACGTCGGAAATAGGTAAACGTTAGCGAAGGTAAGAATGGAAAGTTCAATCTTCTAAAACTTAATATGTTCAATCGTTTCCTAAACTAAAATCTAAGCCTGATTGGACAGCAGCAAATAGGTCAAAGACTGGATGTCAAACGTGTTGGGACACGTTCAACTCTTCAAAGTAAAACTGCACCAGAACTATCAACTTAAGCGCTATATTCAATCTAGGGATTTATATAGAGAGACAGCATATAGTAGAAAATTAAGTTATAATCCTGTATAAGGTAATTTTTTGTGCGAAAACCTACAAGAAATTTTCCAGCATGAGAAAACTAAAGTCTAGAAAATGTAATAAGACCTAAAATATTTTTAGCAATTAATATAGAAATCAAAGCGGACATCACCTGAATGTATAGATACGCTTTCGATTCAGTAAACTTAATTTTAAATAATAACACAGCAATCAGAGAGAAAACCATACGCAAACAACTATGCGTCCATTTGAGAATAATTGTAGGTAAGAGGTGTAGTTAAAAGATATCATTTAAATACAAGCGAGAACTAAGCGACTATAATAGCGCTCCAAGCGACATCTTTAAGAACCAACGTACTTCCCTCGTACACCTCGTCCTTTTAGAAATTTTTATAATTTGGAAGTTGAAAATATGTAGTTTTTGGGCATTTATACTGCTTTAATCAGAGCGAATAATACCCTGGTGAAATAAACCGCTCTCTATGCATAGAAACTCCGTGGTCTACATAAGACGTTTATGTTAATCAGGAAACAATATTTGTATCAAATACGGGTGTAGTTGAAAGAGTTCATCTAAACACAAGCGAGAACTAAAAACCTGCAAAGTGACCTACTATACCACGCGGTGATATACGCTGATACGGCTGAACTACGTTACCGACAGATATATATTTTTTACCTTTTTTATAATTTAAAAGTAAAAAAGTTGTAGTTTTATGATTTTCCCTAAATTGAAACATCTCAAAGAATGTCTATGCCAAATTTCAAGTCTCTATCTTAAAAGGTCGCTTCAGGAATTTAAGATCATCAGTGAGTCAGTCAGTTACACATGGGGCTGTATATATTATAGACTCGCCTACGGCTCGATGGGGGCTCCGCCCCCATGCCCCCTATAATGGTTCCCCCGAAGTGTTAGTAGACGATAACGAATCGATGCCGAAAGGAAATTGCCGTTAGTAGTTTAGAGGAAGTTTAAAAAAATACGTGGAAACAATGAATAGTCAAGTAACAAATGTTGAAATAGGGCAATTGTTGTGAAAGAATTTCAATATCGTGAAAGTACGCTCCTTTTCAAGGGTGAAGGGGGTGAGATACTGCCAAATCGCAAAGGACCGAACTTGTAGAGCGTCCGAAATAGAACAAATTATTGGCAAAATACAAATCAATATGGCAGTAAAATTTTCAGTATAAAGTAATTTATAAACACTTTACATGAAAAAATGTCAATAAATTGTTTTGGTCTTAAATTTGATTGAAATTGATCAATGGCTGCTAAAATAGTAAGAACTAGTTGGGTCAATAATATTACTAAGTTTGAGGCATCTGTGCGCCATAATAGTAAATAAAAAACATTAAAATAGCGAATTGTTTGTGGAAGAAGGTATAAGTTTGAAACTACACCCCTTTTTAAGGGTGAAGGGGGCGAGATACTCCAAAATGTCATAGAACCAAACTTGAAGAGCGTCTATAATAGAATATAGTAATGGCTAAACATATATCAATATAGCAGTATATTTACCAAGTTTAAGCGAATTACGAACACTTAACATGAAAAAATGTTGAGAATTTTGTGTTTTTACAATTTTTTTTGGGCTAAAATTCGATTGAAATTGGCAAAAAGCTTTTTTTTACAGATAGAACCTGTTGAGGTCATAATATAAATAGAAATTCATGCATACATATTACATAATAGTAAATAAAAATATCAAAATAGCACAATTTTTGAGAAAAATTTTAGAAATTCTGAAAGTACACTCCTTTTTAAGGGAGAAGGGGGTGAGATACGGCAAAATCGCATACCATCGAACTTGTAGAGCGTCTAAAATAAAATATAATACGGGCAAAAAATATCAATTTTGCAGTACATTTGCCAGATTATATCAATTTACGAACAGTATACTTGACATTTTTTAAAGAATTTTGTGTTGTACGACCATTTAGGACTAACCTTAGATTGAAATCGGCCAATGAATACTACTATAGTTAGACCTATATTAGGGCATAACATGTGCATTCACTCATCAATGTGCCATAATAGTAAATGAAAAATATTAAAATAGTGCAAATTTGTTTACGAGTTTTGAAATTTTGGAAATACGCCGCTTTTTAAAGGTGAAGGGGATGAGATACGGTAAAGTGTCATAGGACCAAACTTGTAGAGCATCTAAAATAGAATACAATACTGGAAAAACATAAATCGATATAGGAGTATATTTAACAGGTAAAAGTAAATTAATTACAAACAGTATAAATGAAAAATGTTAAGGATTTCGAGTTTTACAATTTTTGGACTAAACTTAGGTTGAAATTGGCTAATGAATGCTACTATAGTTAGACCTATATTTGGGCATAATATGTACAAAATTTCAATCATCGATGTGCCATATAATAGTAAATTAAAAATATTAAAATAGTGCAATATTTTGACGAGTTTTGAAATTTTGGAAATACGCCGCTTTTTAAGGGTGAAGGGGATGAAATACGGTAAAATGTCATAGGACCAATCTTGTAGAGCATCTAAAATAGAATACAATATTGCTAAAACATGTATCGATATAGCAGTATATTTACCAGGTAAAAGTAAATTATAAACACTATACATGAAAAAATGTTAAGGTTTTCGTTTGTTTACGATTGTTTTGGACTAAACTTAGGTTGAAATTTATCAATGAATGCTACTATAGTTAGACCTATATAAGTGCATAATATGTACAAAATTTCACTCATCGATGTGCAATAATACTGAACGAAAAATATTAAAATATTCCAATTTTTGTTGACGAATTTTGAAATTTTGAAAGTACACCCCTTTTTAAGGGTGAAGGGGATGAGATACGGTAAAATGTCATAGGACCTAACTTGTAGAGCGTTTAATTCCCCACTGACGATTTTCCCTCAGATTCGAGATAGGACCTCTCGTTCAAAAGTTACAGCGAAAATAGTAAAACCTTACATTTTCGGGTTACTGGTTTCCACCCTTCGTTATTTTTTTGGGAGGGTTGAAATGAAAAATTGTCGGATTTCAGACTTTTCCCGGGGGTATCAGATATTAAGCCACCCGCATGCCAAAAATCAAGTTTCCAGCTCACCCGGAAGTAGTCTAGAATTTGTATAGATGAATCAGTGAGTCAGTCAGTTACACATGGGGCTGTATATATTATTGACTCGCCTACGGCTCGATGGGGGCTCCGCCCCCATGCCCCCTCAGGGGTTGCCCCTGAGTAGTTAAAGCCCAAATTAGAGTCGTCGTTACGTCATAGATATATCTTTCATAGTTATAATTTGAATGCCAGAGCTCAAAGTTCAAGATTTAATAAAAGCTTAGTGTTAATTTGGGGGGATACATAGTGTTACTTGGAGATTAAAAGTAAAAAGCAATAATAAAATAATTATTATCTTAGCTTTTTACAGGCTGCGAGTGTATCTTCAATTTATATGTGAGAATTTTTTGATATTTAAAGAATGGTAAAAGAATCGTTGAGGGACATTACGTCATCGCGCAACTAAGAACTTGGTGCAATGAAAAAAGTACAAAAATATCGAATTATCATTAAATTTAAATTAAATGTGTTTAAAGGTCCATTTTTGTAAAAAAAAAATTATTTGTTCACTTGAAAAGAACTTAGCCATTACAAATGTTCAAATATGCTACAAATTTAAACCTGAAAGGTAGAGAAACGGTTAAAACAAAACTTATGTGTTAAAAAGTTGTGGGATCACGCATCTTGGTTACTGAGCGCAAATAAAGGAAATAACGTATACAAATTAAGAAAATCTTGTTAATCAATAATTAAGTCTAAATTATTAAACTGGTTAGTACCACCGAAGTAGTGGACTGCCAATTTAACTTTACTCACAATTAATACTAATAAAAAGTTTGAAAATTGCTTATGGCTTTTTTCTTTTTCCCTAGTCTCTTAATTCATAAAAAAACTGTCCCCACTTAGGAAAATAAATAAAAAATTCTAAACATTTCCAAATCGATCCAAAAGTTCACATTAATAACTGTAAACTAAAATGCCTTGCTTGGATAAAATAAAACTATAGGTGCATGGTGGTAATAATAATAAAAATAATCGGCCTGTAAAATTCACCAATAAAAAATGGAAAAACTTATTTTAGATAAAGAGTGTTGATATTGACAATGGTTTTGTCAAATCATGACTTACGAAAACTTATAAAATAATTGATTATTCTTAGGCCTCCTTAGACAGTAGATCTAGGTTCTTGTATAAAGAAAAAAACATTTGGGGAAATGAACAAATATTTATATATGTAATGTACAGCAATATCTCACCTAAAATAATCAAAACCTTCAATGGGAATATTTTAAATATAAGTAATTGTAGGGATAGAATGGAGTTGTGAAATAATAATGGACTATGTAAATATTCTAGATATCATGCTTAAAAATTGATATGTGTTAAAATTTTGGCCACATGATGTAAGTAGTTGATGTATTCAAAATGAATAAAAGTGGAATAAAATTATAAGTTTTAATTGAGGTACGCTGTATATAATGAAAGACAAAAAATACTTAAGAAAGATATTAGAAATTTTAAAAATCCACCGATAATGAGTTGCAGGTGAGGCCCACCGAAGAACTGCCCGCTAAGACAGTAAGAAAACCGGCTAATACGAAAATCGCCTGTAGCTCGTTTTTTAAAACCACATCCTAGTTCTCCTTAGTTCGTAAAAAAAATGAGAATTGTGAAATCATGATCGATTATGGAAATATTCTAGATATTATGGTATATGGAGGCTCCACCCCCTTTCCCAGAAATTAGTTGCCCCTATTCTTTAATTGCCGTAAAAATCTCAAGCACTGAACATGGTAGTTGAGGCCTCCACCCCATAACCCTCGTTGTAATTTTGTTTGATACTCTAACTGTACTGATTAGGGTTATGAGTGTGGGTTTATGTGTAGTTTCTATGTACCTATTATACCTGAGTACTAGTACAGCTTTTAAGTTAAACTTGTTAATTTTGTTTGATACTCTAACTGTACTGATTAGGTTATGAGTGTGGGTGTATGTGTAGTTTCTACGTACCTACTATACCTGAGTACTAGAATAGATTTTAAAAGAAACTATACTGTAGTAAACTAGTCGTCAGGGGATGTGACGCCATGCCTTGCCTCACCCTCCTAGCGCAAAAAGTATGAAAAAAATATCTGGATAAAATGGATGAAAATGTAGGATGGCTAAGCTAAATAAACTATTTTGCATAAACTAATTATTATATAAACTATTATTTAAATGAAAAAATAAATACCGTCAGAAAAAAATAGGACAACATGAACAAACTGTTATGAACCCACTACAGGCTAATCACAAAAATACTATTCGATGCAAAATAAAAATGTATGTTATAATCAACTCCAACGTCAGTAACAGAAGCCGCCAATACACACTACTCACAATAAATAATAATAAGCTTTGAAATTTGTCCTCGGCTCATGGTTTAATCCCACTCCCTAGTTCCCCTTAGTTGGTTAAAAATATAATGGAGTTGTGAAATATTAATGAATATGTAAATAGTCATGCTCAAAAGTTGTTGTGTACAAATTTGGAGGTACGATTATGATTGCACATGATTGAGGTAATAGCTGTATTCTGAAAAGATAAAAGTGGATTAAAATTATAAGTTTATACAGAGGATCGTTGTATGTAATAGAAGAAAAAAGAGACAAAATCAAGATATTTGAAATTAAAAAAATATATGGTATAGTCTAAGATGCTTCAGTTCCGCCATGGGGTGGCCAAGAAACGCAGGAATCATATATGTACCATATAAAGAAACGATAACAATTTTATCATTCAAAATCAGCAATTATTAATTTAACAATTTTAAATGTTATATATATATATCAGTTCAGAAAATTAATAAAAATAGAGCCCTAGTAGTATGTAATAGATCACAGGGTATTAGGTACTATAATCATGAAGTCTTAAAGTCTTTATATAGTATTAAAATGAAGAAAGTTGCAACTTAAGAACCCTAAATCTGCGTACATTATGCATTTTCAACCAATGGTAGTAAAAAAACCAATATTGAAATAATAGCCAAAAAAGGATTATTGGTTAAATTAAAATATACTGAAAGAGTTACGATAATTGATAAGCATAGAATAGTTTTCAATTACAACAATAATAGGGTTAATCGAGACTTTAGGTGAGAGCACTGCATTGAGGAAGTTTGACGGACAAAGTGGCAGCGAGAAAAATTACTATTGAGTTTAATTCAATTGGTTATTATAATATTTCTCTGCATGATGGGTCATCAGATATGTAGATAGTCTTAAAAAAACGTAGGAAGTAGGTAAACGTTAGCAAAGGTAAGAATGGAAATTTCAATGGTTCTATAACTTAATATGTTCAATCGTTTCCTAAACTAAAATCTAAGCCTGATTGGACAGCAGCAAATAGGTAAAAGACTGGATGTCAAACTTGTTGGGACACGTTCAACTCTTCAAAGTAAAACTGCACCAGAACTATCAACTGAAGCGCTATATTCAATCATATAGAGAGACAGCATACAAATAGTAGAAAATTAAGTTATAATTACTGTATTAGGTTATTTTTTGTGCGAAAACCTACAAGAAATTTTCCAGCATGAGAAAACTTAAGTCTAGAAAATGTAATAAGACCTAAAATATTTTTAGCAATTAATATAGAAATCAAAGCGGACATCACCTGAATGTATAGATACGCTTTCGATTCAGTAAACTTAATTTTAAATAATAACACAGCAATCAGAGAGAAAACCATACGCAAACAACTATGCGTCCATTTGAGAATAATTGTAGGTAAGAGGTGTAGTTAAAAGATATCATTTAAATACAAGCGAGAACTAAGCGACTATAATAGCGCTCCAAGCGACATCTTTAAGAATCAACGTACTTCCCTCGTACACCTCGTCCTTTTAGAAATTTTTATAATTTGGAAGTTGAAAATATGTAGTTTTTGGGCATTTATACTGCTTTAATCAGAGCGAGTAATACCCTGGTGAAATAAACCGCTCTCTATGCATAGAAACTCCGTGGTCTACATAAGACGTTTATGTTAATCAGGAAACAATATTTGTATCAAATACGGGTGTAGTTGAAAGAGTTCATCTAAACACAAGCGAGAACTAAAAACCTGCAAAGTGACCTACTATACCACGCGGTGATATACGCTGATACGGCTGAACTACGTTACCGACAGATATATATTTTTTACCTTTTTTATAATTTAAAAGTAAAAAAGTTGTAGTTTTATGATTTTCCCTAAATTGAAACATCTCAAAGAATGTCTATGCCAAATTTCAAGTCTCTATCTTAAAAGGTCGCTTCAGGAATTTAAGATCATCAGTGAGTCAGTCAGTTACACATGGGGCTGTATATATTATAGACTCGCCTACGGCTCGATGGGGGCTCCGCCCCCATGCCCCCTCAGGAGTTGCCCCCTAGTTTGAATTGATAAAAAGTCAAGTTTGAAATAGTTTAGTTCCACACAAGATCTGAACAGCCAAGACAGTAACAAAACCATCTAATACTCTAAATTCACAATCAATAGTAAAAAAAGCTTTAATAATCTCATATTAGTAGGTTTTAATACCCCTCCTTAGTAAATAGTTTTAAAAATTGAGCTGTGAAATAAATATTATTTATGTAAATATTCTAGGTGTTAAGCTTGTTTGAGGGTCCAACCCAATATATGGTTGCCCCAATTCCGTATTCCGTAAATTGCTGTCAAAACCTCATACAATGAACAGGCTAGTTGAGGGCTCAACTCCAACAACAGTAACAGAAGCCGCCAATACACACTACTCACAATAAATAATAAGCTTTGAAATTTGCCCACGGCTCACAGTTTAATCCCACTCCCTAGTTCCCCTTAATTCGTTAAAAAATATAAAGGAGTTGTGAAATATTAATGAACTATGTAAATAGTCATGCTCAAAAGTTGTTGTGTAAAAATTTGGAGATACGATTATGATTGCACATCATTGAGGTAATAGCTGTATTCTGAAAAGATAAAAGTGGAATAAAATTATAAATTTATATAAAGAATCGTTGTATGTAATGGAAGAAAAAAGGGACAAAATCAAGATATTTGAAATAAAAAAAATATAAGGTATAGGCTAAGATTCTTCAGTTCCGCCACGGTGTGGCGAAGAAACGCAGGAATCATATATGTACCATATAGAGAAACGATAACAATTTTATCATTCAAAATCAGCAATTATTAATTTAACAATTAATTTTAAATGTTATATATATTAGTTCAGAAAATTAATAAAAATAGAGCCCTAGTAGTATGTAATAGATCACAGGGTATTAGGTACTATAATCATGAAGTCTTAAAGTCTTTATATAGTCTTAAAATGAAGAAAGTTGCAACTTAAGAACCATAAAATCGGCGTACATTATGCATTTTCAACCAATGGTAGTAAAAAAACCAATTGTGAAATAATAGCCAAAAAAAGATTATTGGTTACATTAAAATATACTGAAAAAGTTACAATAATTGATAAGCATAGAATAGTTTTCAATTACAACAATAAGAAGGTTAATCTAGACTTAAGGTGAGAGCACTGCATTGAGGAAGTTTGACGGACAAAGTGGCAGCGAGAAAAATTACTATTGAGTTTAATTCAATTGATTATTATAATATTTCTCAGCCTGATGGATCATCAGATATGTAGATGGTCTTAAAAAAAACGTCGGAAATAGGTAAACGTTAGCGAAGGTAAGAATGGAAAGTTCAATCTTCTAAAACTTAATATGTTCAATCGTTTCCTAAACTAAAATCTAAGCCTGATTGGACAGCAGCAAATAGGTCAAAGACTGGATGTCAAACGTGTTGGGACACGTTCAACTCTTCAAAGTAAAACTGCACCAGAACTATCAACTTAAGCGCTATATTCAATCTAGGGATTTATATAGAGAGACAGCATATAAATAGTAGAAAATTAAGTTATAATCCTGTATAAGGTAATTTTTTGTGCGAAAACCTACAAGAAATTTTCCAGCATGAGAAAACTAAAGTCTAGAAAATGTAATAAGACCTAAAATATTTTTAGCAATTAATATAGAAATCAAAGCGGACATCACCTGAATGTATAGATACGCTTTCGATTCAGTAAACTTAATTTTAAATAATAACACAGCAATTAGAGAGAAAACCATACGCAAACAACTATGCGTCCATTTGAGAATAATTGTAGGTAAGAGGTGTAGTTAAAAGATATCATTTAAATACAAGCGAGAACTAAGCGACTATAATAGCGCTCCAAGCGACATCTTTAAGAACCAACGTACTTCCCTCGTACACCTCGTCCTTTTAGAAATTTTTATAATTTGAAAGTTGAAAATATGTAGTTTTTGGGCATTTATACTGCTTTAATCAGAGCGAATAATACCCTGGTGAAATAAACCGCTCTCTATGCATAGAAACTCCGTGGTCTACATAAGACGTTTATGTTAATCAGGAAACAATATTTGTATCAAATACGGGTGTAGTTGAAAGAGTTCATCTAAACACAAGCGAGAACTAAAAACCTGCAAAGTGATCTACTATACCACGCGGTGATATACGCTGATACGGCTGAACTACGTTACCGACAGATATATATTTTTTACCTTTTTTATAATTTAAAAGTAAAAAAGTTGTAGTTTTATGATTTTCCCTAAATTGAAACATCTCAAAGAATGTCTATGCCAAATTTCAAGTCTCTATCTTAAAAGGTCGCTTCAGGAATTTAAGATCATCAGTGAGTCAGTCAGTTACACATGGGGCTGTATATATTATATATATATATATAGACTCGCCTACGGCTCGATGGGGCTCCGCCCCATGCCCCCTTAGGGGTGCCCTAAATTCGTAAATTAATAAGAAGTCAAGTCGTTAAACAGGTTAGTTCCAACCGAAGAACGGGTCAGCCAAGACAGTAACTTAAGTGTCTTATACACACTACTCACAATCAATAATAATAAAAACACGCTTTGAAAATCCGCATGGCATTGGAAGTTGGTTTGGTCTGGGAAAATTTTATGAAACGAAGTTTTTCTTCCTCATACCTCGCATACATCTCAACCTGCCAAGCTTGAGAAAGACGGCCGATATGAGAAAAGCGAGGTTCGGAAAGGAGAAGACAACGTGTGTAGTTGTATTGAGTGAGCTTTTTCCCATTATTGTCAAGAAGACCAATATGCCAACCCAATGTACCTTGCGGATAGAGCAAAGGATATTGGAAGGGTTCCATCAACGGACTTAACAGGTCTATGGACGTTGGCCTATCGTCACCTATTTTCCAGATGGTTAATTTCCTGGGTTCATTAACTGTTTCTTCTGTGCTGAGGACAGCGTGGACCTCAACGCCCGTTTGTCGGTCACCAAGAACTGGGCCATGAGTCGCTCGGGTGGTCAGTTCGAAATCCAAATGAGCAGCGACAGACGGCTCATTGGCTAATCGACGAAAATCTTGGACGAATGGATTAGAAGAATCTAGGAAACTGGTAATCTCATCGATCACTTCGCCATCGAGAGACCTGCCCATAGCAATATTTCTACGTTCCTCACCGTCATCTATGTACAGTCGAGAACGATTAACTAACTGGATATGCCGAGACTTAGTAACGAACTTCTGACCCGGAGCGGACAAATTGTATACATGATGGTACATACGACCTTCAATTTTGAAGAAAGCGAGACCACTTGGATGCCGGTATCCACCGGGCACCTCAAGAGCACAGAAAGCGAAAAGGTCGTTGTAAGCCCTTGCCCGTTCAAGAAATCGACGGTTAGAATAGAATGCTGCTTGAAGGGGAGGCAATCGAAGGACATTGTAAGCTCCATCTCCACAGCACCATTTTTTTCTATCACGTTCTTCATCAAACAACCTAGCTCCACATAGAGGACATTTGGAGATATCTTCCGCCCAAAGACTAACTTTGTTTAATTTATAAGCGATAATGTGATCGCATAAATTTCCATTCCAGGTGGCCATTGGACCATGTTTGTTGATGAGATGACTAAGTGAAACAAGCAAATGTCTAAGCTCTTTGACTATTGGATTTTTCAATCGAAAAACCTGAACTCTCTGACGTGAAGCTTCGGGATGAAGCTGGTCATATCGCTTCACAGAATTCCGATGTACTTCAGGATGCTGTTGAGTGTATTGACTAACAGCAGCCCTGTGTACATCGGGATTCCGTTGGGAATACCGTTCAACAGCAGCCCTGTTAACTTCAGGGTGTTGTTGACTGTATTTCTTGACCGCATCCCTACGCTTCTCATGATTTTTCTCGACATATCTTTTCTTTGCCTGCTGCAATTGTTCTTCACGGGTGGTCGAGAGAACTTTAGGCCGCCCACGCTTAGTTTTCTTTGGTCGCCCTGGTCCCCTTTTAACGACTGGGTGGTCAACTGGAATATCTTCCGATTGAAGAACTGCATGTGCTGTTGAATCAGTCCGCTCTATAGATCTTTGGAATGTAAGTTTAGTAATATTATACTGACTTTCAATTCCACCGAGTGCAGAATTAGCAAGAAGAAGAGAAGCGAGTGATAAATAACTGTCGCAGACAAAGAGGCGTGCACGGTTTTCACCATCAATTGAGCTGTGACGACGCTCCTCGTCTACTCCATGAGAGTCAAAAACAAACAACATTCCATCATCACGCCAAAAGGCTACTGTATTCATCTGTCCCGTAAACAGAAAACCGCCAATCGAATCAGTAGATAAAATGTCTTCCAAAATATTTGACAAATGACGGGCCGAGTTAGACAACTCATTCGCAGATAGTGGATAAAGACCATTGCATACGTACGATATGTCAGCAATGTGGATTTTTAACGCTTTAAAAATCGTCTACGGTTTTTAAACCCCCTTCCTAATTCATCTTAATTCGTTAAAAAATATTATTGATAGTTGTGAAATAATAATTAACTATGTAAATAATCTAGGTATTATGCTCAATATCGGTATTGTAGAAAATCTTTTTATACGAATATGACTGAATTAATTGACGTATCATGAGAAAAAAGAAGTGAAATAAATATTTCAGCTTCAATTTAAGTAGGTTGTACTAAAAAAGGCAAAAGAAACATATTTGTAAGTACAAAAATGTAATTTAAGTCAAGATGATTGTTGCTGTGTTTAATGAAAAGAAGTTTAAAACAAAGAGTTTAAATGTAGTTGTGGTTGTTGCTATGAATATAATTAGTAGTGGTAATTACAATAATAAATGTTTCTCTGTTACTTAGCCAGCTCTTGGAGTTACAATCGTGGAAGAAGTGACATAATCCCCTGCCTCACCCAACTCAAATGAGAAATTAAAAACTTCAGGAAATAGATTACAAAGGTTTAAATCAAAGAAACAACGAATAAAATTTATATCAATGAGCGAAAACAATAATTAAATAACATGAAAACAAAATTAAAGGAAAATAATAAAAACGGGGTGGATCCGCGAAAGACCCCTACTATTAGAAAACATTTTACTGTTTGTTAAAATATGAAATTGAGAGTTGTGAAATAATAGTTATTAAATAAAGTTATTAAATAAATGTTCTAGTTATTGTTGTGGCTTTTGTTAAAGTTCTAGTGGTATATTACTTTAATTAAGGCGTTGTGGAAAGAACGGGAGTGGAATAAGAGTTATGAATTTTCATTGAAATAGGTTGTATTTTATGAGTTGCAAAATGAGTTGAAATTTGTTTAAAAGTATAGTTTAGGTCAAGATGTTTTGAGCTCAGGTGTTGTGAGTTCATTGTAGTACTTCAAGTAACAATGTTTCTCTGTTAGTTAGCCAGCGCTTAAAGTTGCAATCTGGCGTATCCAGTTCCGCCACGGGGAGGCCGAGAAACGTAGGAACCATATATGTACATATTTACAAATCAATAATAAATATAAACACCGGGCAGTTTGATACGCAGCAACCCTAGCCTCTGCGATATATTTACAAATCTTAAAACTAAAATCACACCGGGGAGTGATCTGCTCACAAACCTTAAAACTAATGTACAAAAAAATAAACAGACACTTTTGATAGGCAGGCCCCCTATCGTACTGCCATAAACAGTCTAAATCCAACGGGGAATTTTGATAATGCAGGCCCCCTAGCTTACTGCTGAGTCAAATAAGGATTTATCGAAGGAGTTCGTCATATACAATGTTCTTTGCATATGCGACTCCTTCGCGGATCCTATCGGGATTTACCAGAACAGCAATGTTGTCTGGATGTCGAACTCTACTGAGTAAGACGTACAACTGACTATGCGTGAAACAGTCCGTCCGAAGATCAACACCAACTGACTCTATTGTTTGACCTTGGCTCTTGTGCCCTGTCATACAATAGGCCAACATCAACGGAAATTGACGTCGACGAACTTTTAACGGCGATCCCTCGACAAAGGGAAAAGTGAATTGTATTCGAGGGATACAAATCGGTTCCCTTTGTCCAGGAAGTCGGACTGTGACCAAGCGGTTGCTGATCGCAGTCACAATGACTTTTGTGCCGTTAACAAGTCCTTCAGCGATGTTTAGGTTCCGCATAACGAGGCACACAGAACCAATCTTCAGACGGAGGACATGGTCAGGGACGCCTTTTCCAGTAGCCTGGTTCAGAAGTTGAATATCGACATCCAGTCCATCATCGCCTTCTTTGTCAGCAGAGTCAGCGCTTCTCAGCTCGTAAATGTTCCCGTCTAAGGAGTTTAAGACGATATTGTTAATCTCCTTGACATTCACAATTACCGTTGAGAGAATCGCTCTCTGCGCACAAAGATCCGGATCCAATAGGTAATTTGGAGGAAATACAAAACTGATCAAATCGGGCAGGGTAGTAAAATGTCAAATGCCAATTAAAGGGATAAGTATTTGACAATCCCTACCCTCACCAAAAGAGCTGGAACGAATAGTTCCGTTGCCCACCTCAAGGAGAAACTCTGAGTAGGCAGAGGACTGACAAGTCCTATGAGGTGTCGTCAAAGAGAATGTTTGAAAGTGTCGCCAAAGATGCGACGCCCGGAGTGATATACAGGCAACGTCAGATGGCGTACGAGCCTTCACCACGACGGGCGCGATCTGGCGGAAGTCCCCCGAGCAAAAAATGATCTTACCTCCAAATGGCACATTTGAGTTCATTAAATCCCTCAGAGAACGGTCAATGATCTCAAAGATAAACCTATGTGCCATTGGAGCCTCATCAAAAACTATGAGCTGTGCGGCTCTGATGAGCTCTGCTCGTTGAGACCCATTGGTGACACTCCAATATCCGGTGCCATCCCCAAGATCGAGTGGAATCTTAAACATGCTATGGGCAGTTGTACCCCCCGGCATGTTTCCAGCAGCGATCCCGGAGCTGGCCACAGCAAGAGCCACTTGACGGCAACCTCGAACATATGCGAGAATGACGAGGATAAGCGACGTTTTCCCATACCCACCAGGACCATCGAGGAAAATGAGTTTGGACTGTCTGTTTTCCTGACGATTCTGGAGGAGGGAACACACATAATCAAAAACGCGTTTTTGGTCCTCTGACAGTTTGGGAACCCACTCTTCGACAATCGACCGCTGATGATTGTCCCCGAAGATGAGGAGTTCTCTCCCCAACTCCGTCGTGTCGTCACGAACATCAGGGAGGCCGTGATCCACCAAACAAGAGCCCTGACGCCTAAGTTTACGGTCAATTTCGATAAGTGCGAGTTTGACTGCCAGGTCCGAATCGTGCGGGTTCCGTTCTAAGTGGTCTTCGCAAAGTGAATCTCGGAAAACATCCCACAAAAGAGCAGCGGGAGCTCCCATATTGCAAAGGATCACAAAGAACGAACGCAATCTAGGGCCAACCATAAATTGGGCTGCTTCACGCAAGGCATACTGATACTCTTCCTCATCCTCAACCAGGCCGAGATTACGAGCTACTTCCTGGAAAGTATGGCAATTTCCACCACGAGAAAGAAGATCAGCATACCCACGGCAAGGAATTAGCATTAGAAGTAAACGAAGATAGTACAGCTCACTTCTGCTGGGAGAGACCCAAAATAGACGACACACTTTTTCTCCACGCTGGCGCGCTGTGATAAAGTGTTTACCGTCGGGATGGTCGAATATTTCGCCGTTGGCAGGACGTTTCGTGTGCACAATGTACTTTTCATAAAAAGACTGATAAGTAAGATTGTCAAATTCGGGGTTCTGAGGACGATCGAAGTAAACAATTAACTTGGAGCTAGCTCTGGAAGTAGCGTCTTCCAGCTGGTCTGGTCGAAAACATACAACCTGTTTCCCTTCCAGGTGAACTGGGAGACACTCAACGGTTGGCTCAGACACTGAAATAGGAAAACCCCAGAAGTCTCCAACATGCGTCACTAGCACCGACCATTCTCTTCGTCACGTAAAGATCTACCTCATCATCTTGCTTACTGAAGGGAGTCACAGTGACGTTTTGTAGGGAACCTCCCTTCATAAGATATTTGAAGAGGTATTTTATTACGCGGCGAGTAGAAGCTAGCTCTAAGTTAATGTGTGCTTCGTATTTCAGCAACAAGGCCGGGTTATATGGTACAACCCATCCGTCATGTACGCCAACTTGTCTTTTACGTGACGTTATGAAGCCCTTATTATTGTAATCCCGTTTATATTGGACGAACCCTCTTTCATCAACGTGTGTAGTTTCACACGAGGGCTTAGGGAAGAACTTTGTGCAATAACCCTTAGCAGAGTCCCAGCAAGGAAAGTCAGTTCGATGATTAGTACCACATGGGCCGTGAACCATGTGTTTCAGAACCAACTCTCTTAGCCGGCCTCCGGCTTCTTCCTCCGAGGGAATATCTGCGCGGATTAGTGAGTCAATTTCGGATGCTTGGACTGGTCCGTCTCCGTTAATCTTGAATACGATGTGGGCATGAGGAAGGCCCCTCATCTGCATCTCGATAACGTAGACGAAATAGACCGCACGTCCGAACATGGCCCCACTTCGCAGATCTCGGAGAAGTTCCAGAAGTTTAATCCGGAAGACTCTGCAAGCAGTGCTAGGGTCACTGCGCCCACCCCCGCGAGGACAAGCTTTCTTGTTTTCCTCCCAAGTCGCGCTGTATGTAAATGTTAGAAAGAAAGTGGGGGAGCCCAGACGACAAACTAGAGCCATGGCGTGCTCATAATGGACTTTCATATATCTGGGACCCCCTGTAAATGTACTTGGGAGGTAAACCTTTCCAGCTTGTGCTCCACCCTCGCCCTGGACAGTTTCGTCATTGGCTATGTCTTCCAAGACTTGTCTACCTGTACGACTACCACGTTGTACATCAAGGAGTTCATCCAATGGCCCTATCCGCATGGCATTGGAAGTTGGTTTGGTCTGGGAAAATTTTATGAAACGAAGTTTTTCTTCCTCATACCTCGCATACATCTCAACCTGCCAAGCTTGAGAAAGACGGCCGATATGAGAGAAGCGAGGTTCGGAAAGGAGAAGACAACGTGTGTAGTTGTATTGAGTGAGCTTTTTCCCACTATTGTCAAGAAGACCAATATGCCAACCCAATGTACCTTGCGGATAGAGCAAAGGATATTGGAAGGGTTCCATCAACGGACTTAAAAGGTCTATGGACGTTGGCCTGTCATCACCTATTTTCCAGATGGTTAATTTCCTGGGTTCATTAACTGTTTCTTCTGTGCTGAGGACAGCGTGAACCTCAACGCCCGTTTGTCGGTCACCAAGAACTGGGCCATGAGTCGCTCGGGTGGTCAGTTCGAAATCCAAATGAGCAGAGACAGACGGCTCATTGGCTAATCGACGAAAATCTTGGACGAATGGATTACAAGAATCTAGGAAACTGGTAATCTCATCGATCACTTCGCCATCGACAGACCTACCCATAGCAATATTTTTACGTTCCTCGCCGTCATCTATGTACAGTCGAGAACGATTGACTAACTGGATATGCCGAGACTTAGTAACGAACTTCTGACCCGGAGCGGACAAATTGTATACATGATGGTACATACGACCTTCAATTTTGAAGAAAGCGAGACCACTTGGATGCCGGTATCCACCGGGCACCTCAAGAGCACAAAAAGCGAAAAGGTCGTTGTAAGCCCTTGCCCGTTCAAGAAATCGACGGTTAGAATAGAATGCTGCTTGAAGGGGAGGCAATCGAAGGACATTGTAAGCACCATCTCCACAGCACCATTTTTTTCTATCACGTTCTTCATCAAACAACCTAGCTCCACAAAAAAGGACATTTGTAGATATCTTCAGCCCAAAGACTGACTTTGTTTAATTTATAAGCGATAACGTGATCGAATAAATCTCCATTCCAGCTAGCCATTGGACCATGTTTGTTGATGAGATGACTAAGTGAAGCAGGCAAATGTCTAAGCTCTTTGACTATTGGATTTTTCAATCGAAAAACCTGAACTCTCTGACGTGAAGCTTCGGGATGAAGCTGGTCATATCGCTTCACAGAATTCCGATGTACTTCAGGATGCTGTTGAGTGTATAGACTAACAGCAGCCCTGTGTACATCGGGATGCCGTTGAGAATAGCGTTCAACAGCAGCCCTGTTTACATCGGGATTCCGTTGTGAATACCGTTCAACAGCAGCCCTGTTAACTTCAGGGTGTTGTTGACTGTATTTCTGGACCGCATCCCTCCGCTTCTCGTGATTTTTCTCGACGTATCTTTTCTTTGCCTGCTGCAATTGTTCTTCACGGGTGGTCGAGAGAATTTTAGGCCGCCCACGCTTAGTTTTCTTTGGTCGCCCTGGTCCCCTTTTAACGACTGGGTGGTCAACTGGAATATCTTCCGATTGAAGAACTGCATGTGTTGGTGAATCAGTCTGCTCGATAGATCGTTGAAATGTAAGTTTAGTAATATTATACTGACTTTCAATTCCACCTAGTGCAGAATTAGCAAGTAACAGAGAAGCTAGAGATAAATAACTGTCGCAGACAAAGAGACGTGCACGGTTTTCACCATCGTTTGAGCTGTGTCGACGCTCCTCGTCTACTCCATGAGAGTCAAAAACAAACAACATGCCATCATCACGCCAAAAGGCTACTGTATTCATCTGTCCCGTAAACAGAAAACCCCCAATCGAATCAGTAGATAAAATGCCTTCCAAAATATTTGACAAATGACGGGCGGAGTTGGACAATTCATTAGCGGATGGTGGATAGAGGCCATTGCATACGTAAGATATGTCTGCAATGTGGATTTTTTGGCCCATAATAATGACTTCTCTTACAAGATCTTCGGGAAACAAATACCTATTACTGATGCAATTCACACGACGAGACTGTCTGTATAAACTGTCACCCGCCATGAGGATTCCATCAATAATAGGTGAAGAGAATTCACCATGTAGGTAATTCCAAGCAAGCGCACATGCTGCATTGGCAACACATTGCGCATTGTTGCTGTAGGAATCGAAGCGGATATCACCTTGATGAAAAGATCCGCTTTCAATACAATAAAATTTCATTGACATTTCAACTAAAGGAAAACGAAATACTAAAATCGCAAATAATAGGGCGCACTGACGAGATCATTATCAGTAAGAGGTGTAGTTAAAAGACTTCATTTAAACACGAGCGAGAACTAAACCTGCTAAGTTATCTACGATACCACGCGACGATATACGCTGATACGTCTGAACTACGTTACCGAAAAATCTATATTTTTAACCTTTTTATAGTTTAAAAGTAAAAAAGTTGTAGTTTTATGATTTTCCCTATATTGAAACATCTCAAAGAATGTCCATACCAAATTTCAAGTCTCTATCTTAAACGGTCGCTTCAGGAATTTAATATCATCAGTGAGTGAGTCAGTCAGTTACACATGGGGCTGTATATATTATAGACTCGCCTACGGCTCGATGGGGGCTCCGCCCCCATGCCCCCTTAGGAGTTGCCCCCTAGTTTGAATTAATAAAAAGTCAAGTTTGAAATAGTTTAGTTTTAAACAAGATCTGAACACCCAAGACAGTAACAAAACCATCTAATACTCTAAATTCACAATCAATAGAAAAAAAAACTTTAATAGACTCCTATTAGTAGGTTTTAATACCCCTCCTAAGTAAATAGTTTTAAAAAATTGAGCTGTGACATAAATATTATTTATGTAAATATTCTAGGTGTTATGCTTGATAGAGGGTCCAACCCAATAATTGGTTTCCCCAATTCCGTAAATTACTGTCAAAACCTCATACAATGAACAGGCTAGTTGAGGTCTAAACTCCAACGACAGTAACAGAAGCCGCCAATACACACTACTCACAATAAATAATAATAAGCTTTGAAGTTTGCCCACGGTTCATAGTTTAATCCCACTCCCTAGTTCCCCTTAGTTCGTTAAAAAATATAATGGAGTTGTGAAATATTAATGAACTATGTAAATAGTCATGCGCAAAAGTTGTTGTGTAAAAATTTGGAGATACGATTATGATTGCACATGATTGAGGTAATAGCTGTATTCTGAAAAGATAAAAGTGGAATAAAATTATAAGTTTATACAGAGGATCGTTGTATGTAATAGAAGAAAAAAGGGACAAAATCAAGATATTTGAAATTTAAAAATATGGTATAGGCTAAGATGCTTCAGTTCCGCCATGGGGTGGCCAAGAAACGCAGGAATCATATATGTACCATATAGAGAAACGATAACAATTTTATCATTCAAAATCAGCGATTATTAATTTAACAATTTTAAATTATATATATATATATATATATATATATATATATTAGTTCAGAAAATTAATAAAAATAGAGCCCTAGTAGTATGTAATAGATCACAGGGTATTAGGTACTATAATCATGAAGTCTTAAAGTCTTTATATAGTATTAAAATGAAGAAAGTTATAACTTAAGAACCATAAAATCGGCGTACATTATGCATTTTCAACCAATGGTAGTAAAAAAAACCAATAGTGAAATAATAGCCAAAAAAGGATTATTGGTTAAATTAAAATATACTGAAAGAGTTACAATAATTGATAAGCATAGAATAGTTTTCAATTAAAACAATAATAGGGTTAATCGAGACTTTAGGTGAGAGCACTGCATTGAGGAAGTTTGACGGACAAAGTGGCAGCGAGAAAAATTACTATTGAGTTTAATTCAATTGGTTATTATAATATTTCTCTGCCTGATGGGTCATAAGATATGTAGATGGTCTTTAAAAAACGTAGGAAGTAGGTAAACGTTAGCAAAGGTAAGAATGTAAATTTCAATGGTTCTATAACTTAATATGTTCAATCGTTTCCTAAACTAAAATCTAAGCCTGATTGGACAGCAGCAAATAGGTCAAAGACCGGATGTCAAACGTGTTGGGACACGTTCAACTCTTTAAAGTAAAACTGCACCAGAACTATCAACTGAAGCGCTATATTCAATCTGGGGATTCATAGAGAGACAGCATACAAATAGTAGAAGAAAATTAAGTTATAATTAATGTATTAGGTAATTTTTTGTGCGAAAACCTACAAGAAATTTTCCAGCATGAGAAAACTAAAGTCTAGAAAATGTAATAAGACCTAAAATATTTTTAGCAATTAATATAGAAATCTAAGCGGACATCGCCTGAATGTAAAGATACGCTTTCGATTCAGTAAACTTCATTTTCAATAATAATACAGCAGTCAGAGGGAAAACCATACGCAAACAACTATGCGCCCAAATGAGAATAATTATCGGGAAGAGGTGTAGTTAAAAGATGATATTTAAGTACAAGCGAGAACTAAGCGACTATAATAGCGCTCCAAACGACATCTTTAAGAACCAATGTACTTCCTTACCGACATCTCGTCTTTTTAGAATATTTTATAATTTGAGAGTTGAAAATTTGTAGTTTTTTGGCATTCATACTGTATTATATCGAACGAGTATTACCCTGGTGAATTAACCCGCTCTCAATGCATCGAAACACCGTCGTTTTCACGAAACGTTTATGTTTATATAGATAACAATATTCGTATCAAACACGGGTGTAGTTGAAAGAGATCATTTAAACACGAGCGAGAACTAAACCTGCAAAGTGATCTACGATACCACACGCGGTGATATACGCTGATACGGCTGAACTACGTTACCTACAAATCTATATTTTTTACCTTTTTATAGTTTAAAAGTAAAAAAGTTGTAGTTTTATGATTTTCCCTAAATTGAAACATCTCAAAGAACGTCCATGCCAAATTTCAAGTCTCTAGCTTAAACGGTGGCTTCAGGACTTTAATATCATAAGTGAGTGAGTGAGTCAGTTACACATGGGTTAATATATACAACATATTATAGACTCGCCTACGGCTCGATGGGGGCTCCGCCCCCATGCCCCCTTAGGAGTTGCCCCCTAGTTTGAATTAATAAAAAGTCAAGTTTGAAATAGTTTAGTTTTAAACAAGATCTGAACACCCAAGACAGTAACAAAACCATCTAATACTCTAAATTCACAATCAATAGTAAAAAAACTTTAATAGACTCCTATTAGTAGGTTTTAATACCCCTCCTAAGTAAATAGTTTTAAGAAATTGAGCTGTGACATAAATATTATTTATGTAAATATTCTAGGTGTTATGCTTGATAGAGGGTCCAACCCAATAATTGGTTTCCCCAATTCCGTAAATTACTGTCAAAACCTCATACAATGAACAGGCTAGTTGAGGTCTAAACTCCAACGACAGTAACAGAAGCCGCCAATACACACTACTCACAATAAATAATAATAAGCTTTGAAGTTTGCCCACGGTTCATAGTTTAATCCCACTCCCTAGTTCCCCTTAGTTCGTTAAAAAATATAATGGAGTTGTGAAATATTAATGAACTATGTAAATAGTCATGCGCAAAAGTTGTTGTGTAAAAATTTGGAGATACGATTATGATTGCACATGATTGAGGTAATAGCTGTATTCTGAAAAGATAAAAGTGGAATAAAATTATAAGTTTATACAGAGGATCGTTGTATGTAATAGAAGAAAAAAGGGACAAAATCAAGATATTTGAAATTTAAAAATATGGTATAGGCTAAGATGCTTCAGTTCCGCCATGGGGTGGCCAAGAAACGCAGGAATCATATATGTACCATATAGAGAAACGATAACAGTAGGCATGCTGAGAGTATATCCCAGCCCTCTGATTGGTCGAGAGCTGGTCACGTGACCGATGACGTCATCACGCCCCGCCTTCTGATTGGTCGAGAGCAGGTCACGTGACCGATGACGTCATCAGGCCACACCCCTTTTCCAAGATGGCGGCCACGCCCCCAAGATGGCGGCCCCGGCGGGAAATTACCTTTTACCACGTGTTTGACCACGTGATCCAAGATGGCTTCCTAACCTCACTTTTACCATGTGTTTGACCACGTCTGTAACTACGTGGCCGCCAAGTTGGTGCGCCGCAACGCTGACCACTAGGCCATCACACTGTTGAGCTGAGAGCTTTGAAATATGTCTGGTGACGCTGTAGTTTGATTTCTGCAGAGCGTATGGTCTTTAACGATTCTCCATAAGATTGTATCACTATCATTGTGGGAAATTTGAACTTTGTGAGCTTTTAGTTTTATAATTCTCCACCAGATTGAAGCACTATCTCGTAATTTGGTGATTCACCACCAGAGTGTATTATCACTACCTTGGAGATTTCTCGTAGTTTTATGATTCCCCACCAGAGTGTGCCATGAGAAACTTTCATTTTTTAACTAAGCTTTATAATTCTCTACCAGATTGTAGCACAGATGAGAACCCAGTGATATACATCCATATAATACACATTTTTATACACTTTGAGTGGTTTTTTAATGTTCAGCTGGATTTTGCTTATAACATCTTAAAATTAGACAAGGAGAGGGTAAATGAGAACATTTCTGTGTTTAACATAAATAATTTATTAAATTCTATTTGAAAATACAAACATTAGGTGCGGAGCCTGAGGGGCTTTCGGTTACATGCATCTTGTATCCTTCTTGGACCATTATTTCAAGATCGCTGTCTTCTAAGGCCTCGTTGTACTTGTTCGGCAGGAACACCGATGTTTTCATGTCGTTATCCTGGATCTCCAAGACGACAGCCATCCTCCCGAAGCGTGTGGTGACTCGTCGGGCTCCGACGATCAAAACCTCCGGACGTCCGACGAGGTCTTTAAGTTGAATCGTCTCCGGGCTCTTGCTGAGAGCAACTAGCTTTGCGTCGAGCGACATCTATAAAACACAACATAATTAAAATATTGAACCAAACACACACACATACACACACACACACACACACACACACACACACACACACACACACACACACACAGAGAGAGAGAGAGAGAGAGAGAGAGAGAGAGAGAGAGAGAGAGAGAGAGAGAGAGAGAGAGAGAGAGAGAGAGAGAGAGAGATTAAATTGTTAAGTTATCTATAACCTACCTAAATGTTGCAGTTAAAATATGTTGATTTATTAAGTTTGTCCAGTGCGGATATTTCTGTAATCCGTATTAAATAAATAAAAATTAAACTCGTGATAAAAATGGTCAGTACAAAAAGTCTGTCTGCCATTGAAATTATTGAACAAAATGCCATAGTACTCACGGTTGAATGTAGATGTCTAGTAGTGGTGACTGACTAGGGAGGGAGCTGTGAGCGGACTGATTTCATGCTGTGCAGCAGGGTTTTTATATCAGCGGGCAGTCTCCCCACTATCACAATTGCTATTATGTAACTACGCTATTGATTCTTACTACATGTCTGTGGTTTTATTTTTATCACTACTTAAAAGAATAATCTTAATCTCCCTAGTGCAGTTTCTCTACATACAGGACATCTATGGATGCGAAAAGCACACATGGGGCAAAAGACATGACCGCAAGAGCGCAAAACAATTGTCGGTCGACGGTCAAGACAAACCCTGCATACAGTTATGTCCGTTTCAAGTTGTTCCGCCCGCATCTGCGTGGCAAGAGGGTTAAACGGAATTACGCCATGGCTTTCGGCCAGACGAGCCATCCTTTCGCTACAAGCACCGAGGGGCCTACTAATACGATTATACAGATCTTGCCATATTGTTGGGGCTAGAGCGAGGCGCTGTTGATCGTTTGATTCCACAAAAAAATAATTTAACATCCCTAATGTTCCCGCCAATTCCAGCATCCACTCTAAAAGTACGTCGATGACCTCTGGTGACTGCCACTGAGGGAACAAAGCGGCTTCACTCTGAAAAGTAAAAATAAGTATTAGCCAGTTAAAAATTATGAAACACACACACACACACACACACACACACACACACACACACACACACACACACACACACACACACACACACACACACACACACAAAATTTAATAACTCACTTACGTGTATTAAACTGTCAACACGAGCACATTCAGAGTGTAGCAGGACTGCGAGGATGCTGTCACCCATAGCGTTGTCTATGGTACTCAAACAAAGTCGACAGGCTCCAGCAGTCAGACGACCTCTGCTTTGACACTCAGCTCTTCCAGGCTGTCTTTGAGCGTCCGTATTAAACTGTAAAACAAATAATGTTAATAAAACAACAAATAGAAATCAAACATAGTTATACATGTGTAATATTATTGTAACCCACCTGTGAGGAATATTGAAACAGCCTTCTACGTGGTGGAAACTCTTCTGAAACTCGATGGGATGCTTCTGGATTTCTGCCAGGGGAATGGTCAATGTTACGAGGTAGTGTTTGTTGTGACTGGTTGTTTGACGTGCTGAAAGTTACCCCTCTTATCTGTAATATAACAATTATATTAATATTATACATATATTTAAATTATATACTAAACATATTTAGTTATACTTACTATCGGTTGAGGTTCGTTTAATCTTTGTCGCCGAGGAGGAAACTGGAATGGGTCCGGCGATTGTGGATATTGTCTTCGATGTGATGATGCAGAATTGCCTGAACCCGTTGATTGTTCCATTAACTCTTGATGTTCCGGAGTTCTCAACTGTAACGATATTAATAAATTGTAAACTGTTAAAATGCTGAATAACCAAACTAAGCTGCCTACTGAAAATAACTTACATTATTTGTTCTAAAGTTCCTCATGATTGGTCCCCCGTCTCTTGTTTCTGTGAATAATTCTGATAGTGGAGGACGCGGAGTTACAGGACGATTAGCACCAGGTGTTCTTCTTAATTGTTCGTCAAGGTCTTCTCTGCTGGAACCGTAGACTCGAGGAAGATTAAGGCGGTTTCTTCGTGGGGTTGAGGTATGGAGCCCCTCTTCAGACCTTTCGACAGCATTCAGAAGCTCCTCGTCTGACGAGAACATTCTGTAAATCTATAAGAAAATAATTATTATATTTGTAATACACACACACACACACACACACACACACACACACACACACACACACACACACACACACACACACACACACACACACACACACACACACACACACACACACACACACACACACACCCACACACACCCACACACACCCACACACACACACACACACACACACACACACACACACACACACACACACACACACACACACACACACACACACACACACACACACACACACACACACACACTGCAACTTACATTTCTGTCTGGAGGTGTGCCCGAAACATGAGCGATGATGGCTAGGAAAACTACCAGCTTCATGACTGATAGTGAACTCGCACAGCTCGTATTTATACAAATGTTTTACATGCATTATCGCCGACCTTATTGACCCGAGTTTAGACTGCTGTACGAACCCTAGTGGCGTATTTTCCAATCATAGCCTATTCACACCTGCAGAGAGAGTGATACTTGTGTCCGTCTCAGCTGCAATGTTGACCCAAGTTTCCACACCACAGTAGACCATATAGGTCAGGCTGTACGGGTCCCGGCGCGTTCTTTTTGTTAACCCAGAGCATCACCAGGAGTCCTATCCTCTGGGGTAAGGGGCCCCAACAACGCCCACTTACGGTGGTAGCCAAACCAAAAATCCAAATTGCTACCTCCCTTTTACACAATGGAGTTTTTAAGACCTCCGTAGGCCGGGTCAGACTCCCAGTCACCCGCGGAGGTATGCTACTTAAATCTATTTAACGACCACTGATGATCCGTTCAAGTCATCACGGGTGAGCCCTCAACCGAATGCCGAGCACTCCCGCCCCTTTACTAAACACCCTCAGTGGTATACTACAAAGAGATATTTACAACCCCTCACTGATCCGTTCAAGACGGGTGAGCCCTCAACCGAATGCCGAGCACTCCCGCCCCTTTACTAAACACCAGTGGTGAGGTATACTACTTACAACTATTTACATATCTCCAGCGGTCCGTTCAAGTCGGGTGAGCCCTCAACCGAATGCCGAGCACCCCCGCCCTTTACTAAGCACAGGTGGAGATTTATTCATTTTCCATATACTTGTGATCAGTTAGGAATTTACCGCTAACATTTTGATACAACGCGATATTGTCCCAATCAACCTTATCAGAAAAGTCATGAATAAATTGTTCTGATAGAAACTGATATCTGCTAAGAACTTCCCAGGCTGCACTGTCAAAGCTGAGTGCCATTTCCCTTAGGAATATTTCAGAAAATAGTTTTTTACGTAATATCCTTGCCCAAATGACTTTGTGGAAATATGTTCTCAGCATATCAAGAGAGAAATCATAATACTCGGAAAGCAAATTCCAATCCAAAAACCGATCAAATTTCATAATGAAACTGTCCGTCATTACACCGATGGGAGCTTTTGGCTCCTTTGAAAGTAACTGCCACGCAGACTCCATTGTGAATGAACAAAATTGTTCAATACTGCAGGTTTTATAGATTTTGTTGAAAGGACACGGCACTTTGTAGTGCACACTTTTTGTCACAATTTCTGTGTTTAGGTATTAGACAGTGCACTTCACACGATTCACTACGATCCCAAGTTATTTCCCGGACATCGTGATGAAACTCGCGTAAAAACTCGCACTTTTCAAGACCGTTAGTGTAGATTGTTTCAAAAGGTCTACACAAATCGCGAATAATTTGTTCGTTATACGGGACACCGGGGTCGTCCCATCTCATGTGATGGAAATGACGAGAAAGCCAACGAGCGGTCCGTTGCATTTTTGAATTTAAATTATAAAAATAATACGGAGTCTGGAATATTATTTGACTCTGTATATATTTTCCGACAATAGACAATTCCTTTACGATAAAACGATTGTTGTTATCTTTGAAACCATGAAACTCAACTACCGCCTCCATGTTTTAACCTTCGCACCTCGTCCAATAAACGGTCGGCTATAACACTGGGGAGGTTTTCAGGTTTTAACACGTCTTCCGAACCGGTTATAATGTCATGAATATACTGTTGAATAAAAAGTTCGTTGTAAAATAACTCGTTAATGACCCTGTGCACGATAGGAAGGTAACTAAAAAACTGAACCCACTCGCTGTGATTCAGAGTTAAAGTATGCTCCCCATCATAGAGGAATACACAAGATTTGCCAAATATATTTTTCACTTTAATATCCTCCCCTCCATCGAGATTCACGTAAAATTTGGTTTTATTTTCCAATGCATTAGTAATTTCATTGAATCGTGGTGAAAACTGATTGAATGCATCGAGAGACCAGAATGCTGACCCTTTACGCCCCTTAAACAAAAGACCTAGACTTGTTCCCCTATTTTTAAAAATACCGAGAATCACTCATTTGGTCAATTCAGTGTTTAGAAAGTGAACAGTTTTTAGAAAAATGCCGTTTAGAATATCAATTGGTTCCTTGCGCCGAGGGAAACGAATTAGATCTGTGTCCATACTTACCTCAGCTCCCAAAGTTTCACCACGCACCTCTTCACCGGTCGACTCCATAGCTACAACTGAACTTTTTACATTATTACACGATATACTCCTCCTCTTCATCACAGGAATATTCCCCCTCCCCTTCGGAATACACTTTAACTCGTTCTGTGTCTGGCAATAACGGGATGACATTGAAATTTTCTTCTTCATCATCAACATTAGATGGTTCCTTTAGCCATACGTAGTCATTGTCACTCTCATTGTATTCACCATTAATGTAAAAGTCAAATTCAATCCATTCGTTTTTATCAAAAAAATCCACCTTTTCAGGGTCACTGGATACGCCAGTTTGTTCTAAATCACCGACTGTAAGAGGTTCTACCAGAATTGTGTCAAAATTTCCATTCGATTCCACATCTAAAACTAATGGTGTCCCATCATATTCAATTCGCCCGACAACTGAATTATCTCTTATAAGCGTTAAAAATACACGAGCAACTCTGTTGTCAGAGGAGACAGAAGGGACTACCTTACCGTACGGATCCATGTTTTAATCTGAGTAATTAATTTTACTTGGGATGTTTCTTTTTACCATGACCCCCCACCATAGAATATTTTACATAACTTTTTTTACTGTTCCTGTGAGTAAAGTGTATATTAGATGTGAGTCATGCAAGATTAGACAGTAAGCTGTGGTTTTATCTTTAAAATTTTCTTTAGCTTCAAATTCCAGTCTCACATCAACAGGTCCAGACTTGATTGTATCATTTTGTTTCGAACAATCAATCACGTACAGAGGAGTTTTATCCTTAAATGTTGTTAAATCGACACAAGGATAAGTATCGCTACCATAGTAAGATTTTTGAAATCTCGAAAACATCTCGTAAAATAACGCCATGTCACCATGGGTATTGTCATAAGGATAGTATTGTGAGTTTAAGTATAGTTTTACATTCGTCAAGTCACAGTGATCAAAAACTGACATATCTTTTTTCATCTGATTTTTTCTATCTGTTTGAAATGCTAGTACGACATAGCGTGGTTTTTCAATTTGTGACGTAGATTTGACAGTCCAAGACTGACGATCGTTTTGCGGGAGGATGGGAAATTCATGGAGTTCCCAAGATCGAAACGGTAAATGAACAGGTGTGTCTTTTTCAATCATTCGCAAAAGTTTTAAACGAAAAGTATCGACAACCGATACGTGGGGCATCCGCCAGTATAAACTTGTTATTTCTATTTCACAAGATGTTGCGTCAGCAGAGGTTATAGCGTTAAGGTCAGAGGCTGACCTCAACAAGATAAGTTCTTGCTTAACGTTCACTAAAATTCTTTTGTAATCTTCGGCAAAACCGAGTAGCATTCGTAGTGGTATTGAAAAATTAAATTTATCAGTTTGCAATGTTTGCCCGGCACCTAACCAACAGGCATTTTTTAAAATGTCTTTTTCCGCTTCACGAGTGGACAGGAGGCCTTTGATTGTAGTCGTTATGCCCGGATTTTTCGTATGATCCACCTCAATGCCCCCGATTTCATATCTGATATCATCAAAAAGATAAGCTATAGCATTGTTAACAAGTAATGCATTAGTGGCAACATTGTCTCCTTTCTTCGCAGTAATTTTACCCGCAATATATAGTGTACTCTCAAATGGAGCAGTAATAATATCTTGTTGACTGACGGATATCCTGATTTCATCGTTATTTTTAAACGTACACGATGCATATGGTTTATATGTGTGGTATTCGTAGCCTATCACTGTATTTTCATACTCGGCTGTTCTTTCTATGGCGAACATTTTCTACTTTAAACCCTAGAGCTTCCAAAAATTTAATATTAAACGATGTTAATCGTTCAGTTTCCTTTCGCACAATGAGTGGTGTCGAATCTGTCACAGGTCTAAATACTAAACCCATTCTACCGCTTTCGTAGATGTAATCTTAGTGATATTGTCTCGTCCCTAAAATTTACAAAATTTCCGTCCTGATCTTTGAGCTGAATAGAAATGTTACTTATCCGCTGAACGTTCACCGGCAAATAAATGATTGGATTTGGTATGACTAGGATTTTATACCCTGGCTCGACAGTGGGATAAAACTCGTGGATTGTATGACCCTCAACGCCATTCTGAAACGAACCCCGCACAATATTACATTCAACTCTGATTGTATTTACCTTTATAATGTTGACCGTGTTTGTCGATACATGTTGCTTATTCTTAGGGTACAATTTTTGTTCAAATCCTAAAAGTTTGGCTATCGTATTTTCTTTCTCAAAGTGTACATCTTCCACACACTTCATCTCTGCCTTTAATGTATTATTATTAGCGTGTAATCTAATATGTACATGCTTTTTAATCACCTCTTCTAAATTTTCAATTTCATAAGACCCTTCCGGGATGGTTATTTCTTCATTTTCGCCATAGTAAAATTTATCATTCACACCCTTTTCTATGTTAGGAATCGAATTATATGTAGACAGGTCTACCAGCCCTATCTCCCAACTGCCTGTGCTCACATCAACAGGAGGGAAGATTTCACAACTAATGGTGGAACCGCAACCGCTAAGGCAAAACATTGGTTAGAAACTTTAAACACAAATGTCCGCAAATAACTGAGTTAAAGTTTTGCTGTCGATCGTAATTATACCTAATTTCAGCTGAGGGTCCGAAATATTTAAGCATTTCTACAGGAGGACGAAGGTTACCAAAACTATCAAAATAAAAAACTCGATTGCCTTGTTTTTTATAACACACCCAATGTGTACCAGCCCCGTTGATAGAATCTAAATTCACTATAGCTGTCTCGTAATTTCTCGGACGAACGGGTAGAGTATCTCTCATGAAAACACCTCTAAAGTTTGGAATGTTTAATTTGCCTGCATAGTACTCGAGCTCGTGGTTAGTAAGAGATTTTAATGGGATGAACGTTTTTTTTTTACCTCCGCCTCTTTTCTTTTTACCAGCTCCTCTCTTTGGATATGGTCTTAGGTACAATCCCTTGCCTTTCTTAACAGGCTTTCTTACACAGCGTCTTCGTTTCTTGCTAGTCCCACCACCAAACTTTGTTTTTGCCTTCATCGCTGTTGTCACGGTCCAAGCAGCCGCTTTTTCAGCTAAACTCGCGTCTCTTGCCTTAAATCTATGCCAAGCTCGTTCTGCAAGCTCTTTATCAGCTTGTTGTCTCCTTTCCGCGTCGGAAAATTTCGAATAGGCAATGTCGTGAATTTTACACGCTTCGTCTAAAGGATTTACTCCTCGATCACCTCTAGCTAATCTCTTTTTTAATTTAGTTCCTGGTCCACAAAAATTATAACCCGGAATATGAAGTTCAATGGGTAGCAAATCTATTGCTTTGTTGACGGCAGAACTTAAAATACCTCCTCCTGTGACGAGAGCTGGCTTTCGACTGTTTGATGTTTCTTTAACCCCTGCCATTTTATTACTAAGTAATTAACCACAATGCATCATCGCTAAATAGATCTTCCCATGATGATTCTAAAACCTTTTGCTTCCATACATCAGCCGGTACAATGGAAGATCTATCTTTGTGCATGCCTTTATACACAACATATGCTAAATCACCCAATGCCATTTTTAGGTATTGTTTATTAACAGCATCATCTAATTCAATCGGTTTTCCAAGATTAACTATTCTTTTTTTGTTGGCACTAAAAGTATATCCCCTTCTTACAAGCGTATTGTCTGTTAAATATTTTAAATTAACTGCATCACCTCCAGCCATTGGGGGGCCAACATCTTGAATTATATATTGATGAAATGAATAACTTTTCAAAGGATCTATTTTAATGGGTATTCGTGAATGTAGATACTTTTTTATTACAACATCATTATTGTCTACCGGATCAATAGCGTTAGTGATTCTTTTACCGTTAACATCAAATACGTTTTCATCATTTAATTTCAAACAAGAACTTGTTTGTGTCAGCAGAGTTTTTAAGTTCACTCCATCATTTTCATGAAGCGGATCTGCTATGTTAGTTAGTCTTTTATCGCCTATGTCATACCCACTTTTATTATTTAATTTCAAACAAGGACTTGTATGTGTCTGCAGTGTTTTTAAGTTCACTCCATCGTTTTCACTAAGTGGATCAGCTACATTAGTTAGTCTTTTGTTGTCTATGTCATACCCACTTTTATCTTCTATCATTTTAAACCCCTCGCCCTTTGGACCTCTAAGTCTTTCCGTAGACGTATGACGACCGAATTTATCGATGCTCATACCTGTATAGGTATATCGACCGAACTTGTCCACGTTCATTTTAACAATGATTTAAATCTGTTGTTACCAGAACCTTTTATATACCCACCTTCTCGCAGTTCTTCGATAATATTTATAATTTCGTTACTATGTGAGTTATTCCCCGTTTCTGCGGACATTACAAGTAAACGTAATCTATCAACAAGTTCATTCGGATCATCCCAGTGCAATATGTCACGTGAAACCGGGGACTTCCACTGCATTCCTGAGCCTTGCTTTGTATTTGGAAATAGTTTCTCTATGATGCTTTTATATTTTGTGGAAGTATTTCTATTAATATTAGCCGTACTTTTATAGCCTTTCTTATGTGCGTTAGTTTTTTCTAATATTTCCTTATAAATTTCTTTGTCGTTTTCGTCATACCCATACGGTGTTCTTTTGAATATTAGTTCGTAGAGACCTTCTGTACCGTTATAAGCAGTGCCATCTATAATTATTGAACCATCTTCATCAAACTCTAACTTTTTATTTCCAATCATAAGAAGTTCTCCTTTTTCATTAAGTCTTGGGCCGTATGTATGATCAATCATAGTTTTTCTACCACCACGATCTCTCATAAATAAGTCCATATACTGTTTAGTTAAATCGTTCTGAAACTGTTCATTTATGTACATTGAAACAGTGTTCCTTCCTTGCGGTGTAGAAAGAAGGGTATCAATCTGACTTGTATCCCCCGGTGGACTAAAATCTTTACTTTCCTCCTCCTGCTCCTCCTCATCCTGTTCCATTTCGTGATATTCCTCCTCCTCCTCCTCATTTGGTTCTTCTTTTTTAATTGTCAACTCATTTTTAGGTGTAAAACTGGCCTTTTTAATTTCTGATATTATTGGTTTATATTTCTTTTCAAAAAACCTTTCACTTTCACTAACGCCCGTCTTGAAACTGTTATACTTTCGACGAATAGCTTCTTTGAGCTTGGCTATACGTAAAATTAGATGTTTCTTGTTCGACTTCATGATAACGACTGTTTTTACGACACAAATAATGGATAATTAATAGTTTAAGGCATCTCAACCTGTCTGAAAAACATAGCACGCCTCTTATATCTTTTTATATAATTGATAACGTCCAAAAGTGAAACCCCCTTACTAAAATCTAACCCTCTGAAATACCTATGTTCCCTCGCATCAAATCGCGGTATCACGTAAGGACGCGTAAAACTTTTAAACACCCAAGCTCTCTTTACGTCATCTCTCCATTCCGAAACATGCGTTACAATATACTTATCACTTTCCACAGTTTTCTCCATGTACTTTTTCAACATTGCCATCGGTTTGTCATGACATCTGTTATACATGAGATAAGAATTCAAAAGCCAAAACTCACACGGATTGGTCCCTGTAAAAGTGCGCCACTGTTCAAACAGCTTTCTATTTGATACAGAGTATACACCTTTATTTTGTGTTATACCGAATCCCTCACATTGTGATGGGACTGTCGGTAATGCTTGTTTCAAAAACTCAACCGTGTATAAGCCTTGACAGTAGTTATTGACAGCTGCAAACGGTTTTCCTCTAGGTCCTCTTGGTGTACCATCGGGAATTGGTCCCCAAGCAGTATTATAACTAATATCAATGTAACAATTAAGCGACATGGATGTACGATAAATTTCCAGGGGTGGTCTGATCGGAATAGTCCTTTCGGTCAACACAATACATCTTGACGCATGCGGTATTTTACATCCATAGTCCAGCATTTTCAAGACTATTTGAGCAAAATTAATACTTCCATGTAGGTTTCGCAGTGGTAGTACACTGCCAAACATGTCTGGAAACGGTCTAAATCGAGATATCAAATTCTGAGGGTTTCTAACTGTGGAATTAATCATATCTTCATGATAAATAACCAACTCCAGTGGAACTTTATTATCTTCGCATTTATTTAAGAAACGAATCCAAATATCGCGGTTATAGATCCTTTCACCTGCAGAAATCATAAGCAACACCACCGGCGGAGTTAATGCCGAACTCGCGGGTTTTCTATGTCTCCAACACCTTCGGCTGAACGGATGTCCATGTTTACCCTTCCTACTGCAGTAGTTACCACAAAACCTTTTCTTTTCCCGATAGTAAAAGTTACATAAGTTGGACTTAACATTATGCAATTTACTGTTAAATCCTCTAAGATCAGAGTATGTATAGATGCGCACCATTATAAGTCTTGTATAAAACTGTCCAAACCCACCCGGTATCTCCCCTTATCAATTTCACTATCTTTATTGTAAAGTATTTGTTCAAAATGTAAATTATAATTCTAGTTAGTCAGTAGGCCTACAGAGACCCAGACAACGACACAGCAAATCACATTTCATAAAAATTAGGTATAGTGTTGCTGGGAACCAAAATGGCGGATTACCGCGAACTGTAACAGGAGTGGCACGTGATAAAATGCGCCACGATATAAGTTCAATACCTTCATTCCCACGAGAACGAAATCAGAAACTTGTCAACGCTGCACCACGCCGCCATGATGGTCACCCGTGGGGGCAACTAACGGTGACGACATCATCGGCAAATCAAAATAAGGGGCGTGGTCAGAAAATCAACTGATTGGCTAATGTGATGTCTCGTGGGGGATGACAAAATTTTAGGGAAGGGGAAGCGAGAGCCGAGCGGCCGAAAAGGAAGAGAAGAGAACCTTAGTCTGGAAGAAGTTAGGATTTGGAGAGGATCAACCTGCGGGACAAGGTAGTAAGCCACCCCCAGCGTCCGAACCACCTATCTCCAAGACTCCAACATCCATCACCCCGAACAACGAAGACTTACTGAAGACATCAAGCACTTCAACGAAGAAACTCAAAACCGGAGATCAACACTCATCGTATCTTTGGAGACAAATCTTCCTGCTCCCTCCCAAAATTCGACGGCATCCCACGGCACAACACGGACTTCGGGGACCAAAGAGGACATCACCAGACGGCCCGGAGGACCACCCAGGAGCGGAGGCGGCCTACCAACACCGCATCCACGGACCAGGGTTGCAGCCGTACGACCACACCAGGGAGCTCCATCTTCGAGACCACCGTCCCGGAGGATCATCCCTTGGTGAACAACGTCGCCGCGCCCAGGAAAACACCCGCCGGATGAATAGGGTATGTGCCCTCCAAATTATGAGAAAAGGCCCAAGACAAAGTTAACCAAAGGCAACAGTAAATTAAACACAAAAACTTAATTTCGATTCTATTTAACCCTTGCTAAATATGAAAACAAACAAGAGGATATAATTAGGGTGTATTTAAACTAATTAAATAAAAGAGTTTTAGGGTTTGAACATAGGGAGAAACAGCTCGCGGGATATTCATTTGTAAATATTACTTTTAAATAGATAGCTTATATTAATTCTTGTACAGATCATTTTTATTAACATTAAGTCTTTGTTTCCGTTATTATCTAACCAAAGTAAATGTGTCTTAAACTGGGTTGGAGGTTCTAAATATTTTAATGGACTTTATTTTTATTGGGAACCTTATCAGTATAATTAAATCAATTTATTCGATGGTCATAGTTAATTACTGATTTTGACGAACGGTTGTAAATATAACCTAAGTAATAAAACTGATTTAAAGCATAGGACTCTGAACTCCATAGATCACTTGTAAATGTAAATATAATTATAATTATTGTCTTTTTGAATTTCTGGTGACGAATATTTCGACCAAAGTGCTCATTGAGAGACAAAAGGTGTAAAGACTTTCGGTAATCCGGATCCAGTGAAACTACGATTTGTGATTTGAACTATAACAAAGGACTCCAGTGCTTCTGTGAGATTTTGAATAATATTATATGTATTTAATCATTGAAGGGCAATCTCATTTATTAGGTTAAGTTTATGGTGTACATTAAACATATATTTTACTTACATTTGTGTTTGTTCAATCCCGGTCCTTAACCTCTTGCATTAAGCCAAGCGAGTCAAGATTAGTTTACCCTTTTATTTATTTATTATTTTAATTCAAATATTAAATTTCAGTAGCCTAACCAACTTTACACACACACTTTACATGGTGTCAGGCGCTTTTGATTGATTTAAATATCAAGGATTGAACAATCACAGTGGAAGTATATTGTGTTAGAATAAGACTTGTTAGTATAAGGATTGCAATTCGAGTGTTGGTTTGCGTAAAAAAAATCGGGAATATAGGAGTGAATCTTAGGTTAAATTTAAAAGGAATTAAACCATAAGTAGGTGTTGAGAGTACCGTAATTAATAAAGAAAAACTTTAGACTAAAAATTATAATATAACTTTAAACATTTTTGAAAGGACAATTTTAACAGGGACTAATAATTAACAAAACAAAATGAAATGAGTTTAAATTTAAACAGCGCCCAAAAATTTCCTTTAGACATTTACCGCGTAAATAAAGAAGGACTTCAAGGGATTCTAACTAAATATAGAATCAAGTTTAACGAGACAGATACCGTAGCGGAATTAAGACCTGTTGTAGCTAACCTTAAACAATATTTAAAAAGTAACTTATCTGAAGAGAAAAAGCACATATTTAGGAAGCTAGTTGTCAAGAGAGAGCATTTAACTGACACCGAGTTAATTAAATATCCTGCCTTAAAAAATATTCAAGAGTTTATAAGGGATAGGGAAGACTTGTACGACACAGCGAACTCAGCAGCGGGGTCGGATAACGAATACGAGGAACCGAAACACACGTACGAGGAAATAGACAACGAAGACGAGGGAGTAGACCACGTATACGCCGAGATCTTCAACCTTCCACCTCTTTACCAAAACATACAACCTCAAAACATGGCGGTTAGAGAAAAGTTACCTTTAATATCTGCTGGAACCTATCATGGGCTTCCCACAGAAAATCCTAACGACTTTATTGATAAATATGACATAGCGTCAATTTCAAACCATTGGCAGAATGAAACAAAACTGAAATTATTTGCAGCACACCTTACAGGCACTGCACTAGCTTGGTATAAACACTACACTAAAGACAGGGTTGTTGACGATTGGGATGAATTAAAAAGGGTTTTTATCCAAACTTTCACACCGGCAGCACAAGCACACAATATACAAACGTTATTAGAAAATAAGGTTCAGGGGAAAAATCAATCAGCACTAAGCTACTTTCTTGAAATATTGACCTTATGCAGACGACACGATCCGGAAATTACGGATAAACAAATCATTAATCACGTTATTCAAGGCCTTCAGCCAGAAATATGCGAACGCATCCTAAACGAAAAAACGGACACACTTCAAAATTTAGAATCGAGCTTGAGAAAGGTAGAATTAATGCTAGAAACACAAAGACACAATAGGGAAAAATTTGCAAGAGCTTCAAACAGGGAAGAAAAATGCTTAACGAATCTAACATCTAGCAAACAAGAAGACGAAATTAAAAGTCTCAGAACGGATGTTAAAACTTTAACAGACATTGTAGCAAACCTTAACATGCGATTAAGTAATTCTAACAGCCAACGAACTGCTTACCACACACAAGAGGATAGGAGAAGGCATCCGACCACAGATGACTCACCGGAAGGAAGAGGACTTTACCAGGGACGACCCAACAACAGAGGATGGTACAGTGAAGGAGACAGGCGATACCAGAGGCAAGCTTACCACAATCAATCGAGGAACTACCAACCCATGGGCAGACCACTACCGAATTCATCAACACCAAGACACAACCAGAACTATCCTAGAAAATTCTGTAACTACTGTAAAAGAGAAAATCATAATATTCAAGAATGCTTTTTAAGACCAAGACCTGAGCCAAGGAAACCATCTATGTTCTGCAAACACTGCAACATGTCGAACCACAGTGATAGTAATTGTTATAAACAGAAGAAAGGCAACACTGAGACAAAAAACGCCTAAGGTGGGGGCCTCCTTATAACAAATACAGTGGGAGTGCTCCCCTCTTCAAGAAACAAGAATATCGATCTCAAGAAAAAGGTTTTAAAATACAAAATTACCACAAAGAATTCCCAACCTTGGAAGATTCAGCGAAACGAAGACCAACGAAAAAGTATAAAAATAGAGGATGGAAGAGGAAAGAGGAAGAAGAAAAAGGAAGATCCACGACAAAGGAGAAGACTTCAAGATCCAATTGTACACAAACTAACAGGGCAATGAACACTAGAGTGGGGAATGATACAAAATTTGATAAGGAAAATAAGGAAAATAAGAATAAAAATTATTCCATCTCGCGTCATAAGGAAAATGGTCAGGAAGGAAAAATTTTGGAAGAGGAGGAAAAGAGGAAAATTTGTAACACACTTCGAGAACAAGAGGACATTCATGAGATTCACAGCTGTAACATCTCGAAAAAATCGGATGGAAGGATTTCAAGACCACGCAGAGGAAAAAATTTAGGGAAGGAAGAAATCCACAAAACATTATTTAAATCCGAAACACAAGAGGAACAATCAATGCCCGTTTTAACGATCAATGCTAAATTAACGAACAACCCATCTAAGATCTTAACATGTATATTAGACACTGGCTGCAACATAAATTTGATCCAAGCGGAACTAGTCCCAAACAAAAATTTATCGAATAATAATGTACCAGAAGTAGTTGCCGCAAACGGTCTACCGCTAAACATTTTAGGCCACGCTGATCTCTCATTAGAAATTGACAACATAATCTTAAGGGGAAAATTTTTCGTCACACCAGACATCAGCACCAACGTGATTTTGGGGAATAAATTTTTGAACGAGAACAGAGTTGAAATAAACTTTAAAACCAAAGAAATAATATTTAACCTTGGGGAATATAAACACAAAATAAAAATGAACAGGAAATGGCTCATCGAAATTGAGAATATTAACACGGTTCAAAATACCAAAGACCCTGTAATTAAGGACTTTAGAACAAGTGAGGACATAGTAATAGCTCCCCACCAACACAGAAAATTAACACTGGGATATTCTATTAAGCCGAACACTCATTTTGAGGCAGAAAAGGCTCTTCAGGAGAAAAAGAAATGTCATGCGTTTTTAGTACACGAAGGTGAAAATGGAAATAGCTATATTAATATTTATAATGCATCTAAATTTCCTAAACACATTAATAAAAACACGGTCATAGGATTTTTAACTGAATACGGAGAAGAAAGCACAATTCCTAAAGTTCAAAATGAAGTTTTTAAACAATGTGATCCAAACAAACAAATTATTAAAGATAAAGATGGAATTGAATTTGATATTTCACCACATTTGACACCTAACCAACACAATCAAGTAGTAGAAATGTTAACTAAGTATAAATCCATGTTTACAACCAAGACGGAAGATTTAGAACCAGCTAAATTACCCCCTGTGAAATTAGAGACTGTGCCAAATCACAAACCGGTTAATTCTCCCCCTTATAAGCAAAGTACTCAAGAGAGGGAAGAACTAAATAAAATTTTGGACGACTTACTTAAAGCAGACATTTTAGAAGAGGCGCCAGATTATTGCGAATACTCAAGCCCAGTATTCATTACAAGAAACAGAGATAATTCACCAAGATTAGTTGGGGATATGAGGAAAATTAATAATATTTTGAAAACAACTGTACATCCAACGCCATCGGTTGGCCTAGTTTTAAATTGTCTCAATAAAGCCAACAGCTTCACAAAATTAGATTTAAAAGGTGCTTATCATCAACTTTTGGTTAGGCCCGAGGATCGTCACCTGCTTACAATTAAAACACAAGACAGACTGTTGCGCTACAAAAGACTCACTATGGGACTGAAAGTATCTTCAACTCTTTTTAGCAAAGCATTATTAGCCCTACTAAATAAACATTTATATAACAAAGTAATATGTTACATAGATGATGTGATTGTCTACGGATCGTCATTTGAAACAGATCTTGAAAATTTGGAAATCATTTTAAAAATTTTGCAAGAAGCCAATCTAAAACTTAACACGAAGAAATGCAAATTTCTCTATGAAAAGGTTGATATTTTAGGTTACCAAGTATCAAAGACCGGGATACTTCCTCAAGAATCAACTGTAAAGGCAATACTTGATTTCAAACGACCCAAATGCGTGCGGCAAGTACGACAATTTTTGGGAGCTTCATCCTTCTTTAGAAAACATATTAAGAACTATGCAGAAATAACACTGCCACTAACAGAACTGATAAAACAATCTAATCAAAATTTACCATTTAAGTGGGATGAAAATTGTGAACAGGCCTTTAAGAAAATAAAAGAAATTTTAACCAATCCACCAATTTTGGCGCATTGGCGAGATGAATTTGAAAGTATTATTTTTGTGGATAGCTCTCAGTTTGCCCTAGGAGGTTGTTTATTACAAAGAGACCCAGACACAAACAAATTACACCCAATTGCTTACCTCAGTAAAAAGTATAATGATATACAGAAGAGGTATTCCAACTCCGAGAGGGAAATGTTAGCCTTGGTGTATACAGTAAATTACTTCAGAGAATTCACTTTAGGACGACAAACGACAGTTTACACTGACTGCCAAGCCCTAGTTTATTATAAAAATTTTAAAAACACATCGTCCCGCCTAAATCGATTAGCGCTATCACTAGTCGACTATGACATTGTTGTAAAATACAAAAAAGGAACAAGCAATTTGTTAGCGGACAGCTTATCAAGAAATCCATTAGATGAAAACATAGATGAAGATTTATTCGAAGTAGCATTGAATATTCAACAGAGTGGAGGAGAAAACTTTGAGGTATTGCAGGCTCAAGATCCATATTTGAAAGAAATAAAGTTAGCAAAAATTGCACCGGAAGCTGTAAATAAGAAAATTAGAAGTGCATCAAGGCAATATGAAGAAAAGGACGGTTTACTTTATTACAAACATTTCAATGGTAGGGATACAGACTATTTATTGGCAGTTCCACAAATAAAAGTTCCGGAAATTTTAAAAATGTTTCATGACAACATTTATGCAGGAGGACATTTCTCAAGCTTTAAAACGGGAAGGAAAATTAAAGCAAAATATTATTGGCCTACAATGAACAAAGACATTGAAGAATACACACAAACTTGTGAGGAGTGTCAATTGAAACGAACCAATACTTACAAAACTTACGGGAAATTACAACCACAAATTCCACCCACTCAGCCTTTTGAAAGAATTATAATAGATTTTCTAGGTCCATTAGGTCAAAGCAATGGATATAAATACATTCTAGTCGCTACAGATGCGACGACCCGATTAGCGTTAACGGCACCAGCACGATCAGCGGACGCAAGAACCGTTGCAAAAATATTACTAGAATGGTTTTGTATTTATGGATGCCCTCGCATAATTACACATGATTCAGGAACTCACTTTATGGGTAAAGTTTTACAGGAATTGCTTCAAAATCTAGGAATACAACAAAAAAACAGTCCTCCTTACACTCAGCAAATACAGGGTTTAACAGAACGTACGAACTTAGTTCTTAAGAAAATGATATCTCATTACACGGAAAATCAACCAAGTTCATGGTCAAGAGTACTTAAGTATGTGACATTTGCTTATAATAATTCGGTAAATGCTAGTACCGGATACAGCCCGTTTTATTTAATGTTTGGAAGACAACCAAATCTACCCTTCGATTATTTATGCGTTCAAGAGCCACAAGATTACGATATGTTGCAAGAAATAAAAGCAATTAAAATGGTGAGGAAAGATATACCAAAAATTTTAGAACCGGCACAGCAAAGACAGAAATATTATTACGACAAAACCAGAAGAGATTTGAATTTAAACGTAGGGGACGAAGTTTTAGTAAGCTTTCCAAAAGATGGTACCAACAAATATAATAAATTTCAAGATGTTTTTAGAGGCCCGTATCATGTCACTGAAAAATTAAATGATTTAACGTACAAAGTAAACTTGTTTAAGAAAGGGAAGTTTCAAGAGGAACCAGTTCATGTTTCAAGGTTAAAACCATTTTATAGAAGATGAAAATATTTCAACATCACACTTCAGAAAAATATCTACAGTGCTGTACTTCATATTCCAAAATAAGAGTTATTTGACCTATAGGCTAGTATGAAAAACATGGATTGTTAGGGGAAACAAAATGACGCAGAAATAGTGATGAATTATAGACTACAAAGAAAACAATTTAGGTACCTGGGAAAAACGATTATCCAACATAATCCCAAAGATCACATGACACTAAACAATTGAACTTCACTGCAAAATTCACTGCGAACTTCACTTCAAACTTCACTTAAACTTTAATAAAAACTTCACTCATATAACCAAACACTTCACTCGTGGCGCCACATCACTCTCGAATATATACGGAACCACAGCACTACGAGGACGGTCACAACATAAACCGACGACGAGAAATCTCTAACTGACTACAGTGGTTAGGAGCAGTTCAAGAGAAACATACATAAAGGGTCAGCATAATCCAAGCAACACCCGTGGGACGTGGGACACATGTGGCAAAGATAAGAAATCCAGGAATAAGTAGGTCATCATTGTCGGAATCTCCAAGCTGAGGCACTAGAACTGCACGTACATGTAACACTCGTGCGAAGGAAAATAGACCTCAGACAGTCAGTTTAATGCACTACATGAAAAAGGTTTTCTGCATTACAAAAGGAATTAAATTACAAGTGAACTCCAGAGTTAAACGTTAATATTAATTAATAATGTTCATGGCTCATTAAACTTGTGAGCATTGGAGTATATGATGGCCAGATATATTCCCTCATGACTTTAATGGAAACCAAAGAATTTCAGAATACTTTTGGTTAAGAAAATTCTTCCCAAATATTTCAAAAATCATGGCATTTTCTTAAAATTTTTAAAAACTAATCTGTAAACAAATAATTAGTAAAATCATTTTAAAGACGACTTAAAAGAGAAACCATTTAAAATAAATTTATATAGGTTACAAAACAATATAAATTTTAAATAAATTCATCTCTAACATATTATTATGTGGTCCAGATTGATGCCAAGGAGTTATCGGCCCACAGAAAGAATAAGAAGATGGAAAAACTTTTACTACTGTCGACATTAATCGTGCTGAACCTACTATCAGAAGGCAACTGTGAAGATAATAACTATCAATTTTTCAATGGATTTCATTTGGAGCGAAAAACCGGATTAATTCCATACGAAGGAACGATTCCACTTTTATTCACCACTTCACTAATGAACACTCCCACACCATTGGTATCTTATAAAACATTCTTAAATTGCAATAATACAACCAATCATACTCAAATCTATTGTGACTTAGAAAAAAATGTGAAAACTCTTCAAAATTTGATTAATGAACAAATAAACAATCAAATTTCTGATACGTCATTGACCAATTCAACAAAAGTTAGAGGAAAAAGGGGACTTATATTTCTAGAAGAATTTTTCAGCTGGTGTTGCAATTTAGCTTCACAACAAGAAGTATCAGGTGTTTACGAGAACCAAAAACAATTACAGGACCATGCAAATGAAATTATAGATTCCGTTGGTACACAATATAAGGACTTGGTGAAAACTACTCAAAATCTCAACAACTTCACCCACGATGTGAAACGGCTCTCAGAAAATATCCATCAAAGTTTCGCAGCTTTGAATGATTTACAAGCCACGTCATACTCCGATATACTTGATCAAATTTATGCCTTAAATCAACAATCACTAGTGTACATATTATACAATTATCATCAAGATACGATAACTGAAATTCTGGAGCGATGTCATTTAAATCTGTTATCAGACAAACTTTTAAATACAAGAAATCTATCTAATCATTTAGAAGCTTTGAAACAAAAGGCGCAAAGCAAAAATCTGGTTTTAGCCATTCCTAGTGACAAAATATTTCTGTATTATAAATTACCAATTACAAAATGCACAATTTTCAACGGAACTCTGCTACTAAAAATCAATATTCCTCTAAAGACTGCGAATCAAAAATATCAAGCCTACAAATCAATTACTTCACCAGTAATGTGGAAAGATACGATTTGCCGTTTACAAATAAATAGTAAATATATTTTCAAATCAGAGACCTATTCTAAAGTTGTTTATGAGAACGATGATGATTGTAATGGAAAAACGTATCCTCTATGCCTATTACCTAGGCAAACGCTTGTATCTACGGAACAACAGGAATGTTTGCATCTAATTTTAAACTCTGAAAGCATCACAAAACTACAAGAAAACTGTCATTATATTTGTGAAAAGCCACCAAAATATCCTATTATAACTAAACTCTTGCCAAATAAATATCTGATAACAAACATAAAGAACACTTTAACACTAAAATGCGATAACAATGAAGTACACCAGATAGAACCCATTACAGCGGGAACGTTGGAAGTTACAATACCCTGCGACTGTGAACTGCATCAACCTGACACAATATTGATAACAAAAATTCGCCCTTGTGATTCTAAAGACATTCCCATGATCAACATTATTAATTTGATACCAGTAACTTGGTCAAAACTACAAACAATCCAATTATTCCCAGTTACCTCAGGAGTTACGTACAAATTTAAAAATTTATCCGAAATCATAAATGCGAATTGGACAATCAACAATCCAACGTTTGAAGTGACAGCACTTAAGAAAATTGAACACATAACCTTGAAGAATGACGAATTCGAAATTTTTGGAAATACGAAATTGTTATTTTACATAATGTTTGGCTGGACACTAATATTAACAATTATCACATTAGTAATCATTTATTGCGTACATATTCAATCGATCAAGATCAATATGAAACTTCCAGACAAAGATTACAAGAATTAGCAACAAGAACGATCCACAAGAGACACCAGACGGCCACGACCTCGACACACACACGCACACGAGAGTAGCAACGTAAACAAACAGCCGTCAGCAGCATGCAACACTGGCGTACAATGCACCGCGTCAGCTTAGCGGGGCCCAGGCTAGATGGAGTAAAGCTTCAACCCCGCTGTTGAGGAGCACTCACTATGTTCAACCCAACCTGAAATTGTCTTTAATTAAAACTTATTGTTCGGGTGGAACGAACAATTTCCCCGAGTAGGGCCATGTAAAGTATTTGTTCAAAATGTAAATTATAATTCTAGTTAGTCAGTAGGCCTACAGAGACCCAGACAACGACACAGCAAATCACATTTCATAAAAATTAGGTATAGTGTTGCTGGGAACCAAAATGGCGGATTACCGCGAACTGTAACAGGAGTGGCACGTGATAAAATGCGCCACGATATAAGTTCAATACCTTCATTCCCACGAGAACGAAATCAGAAACTTGTCAACGCTGCACCACGCCGCCATGATGGTCACCCGTGGGGGCAACTAACGGTGACGACATCATCGGCAAATCAAAATAAGGGGCGTGGTCAGAAAATCAACTGATTGGCTAATGTGATGTCTCGTGGGGGATGACAAAATTTTAGGGAAGGGGAAGCGAGAGCCGAGCGGCCGAAAAGGAAGAGAAGAGAACCTTAGTCTGGAAGAAGTTAGGATTTGGAGAGGATCAACCTGCGGGACAAGGTAGTAAGCCACCCCCAGCGTCCGAACCACCTATCTCCAAGACTCCAACATCCATCACCCCGAACAACGAAGACTTACTGAAGACATCAAGCACTTCAACGAAGAAACTCAAAACCGGAGATCAACACTCATCGTATCTTTGGAGACAAATCTTCCTGCTCCCTCCCAAAATTCGACGGCATCCCACGGCACAACACGGACTTCGGGGACCAAAGAGGACATCACCAGACGGCCCGGAGGACCACCCAGGAGCGGAGGCGGCCTACCAACACCGCATCCACGGACCAGGGTTGTTGACGATTGGGATGAATTAAAAAGGGTTTTTATCCAAACTTTCACACCGGCAGCACAAGCACACAATATACAAACGTTATTAGAAAATAAGGTTCAGGGGAAAAATCAATCAGCACTAAGCTACTTTCTTGAAATATTGACCTTATGCAGACGACACGATCCGGAAATTACGGATAAACAAATCATTAATCACGTTATTCAAGGCCTTGACGATAAACCCAATGCAATAACGACGATAACGCAATAACGACGATAAGGCAATGACGATAAACCCATGATCATTTTTCCACGCTACGCTACATATTTCTTTAAACTTTTCTAATTTCATGTCTGTGTTGACATGATCGTAATATATATGCCGAAGATTCATATCATCTTGTTTGAAAATTATCAATAAATTACAGTTATCCCTAATCAACTGTTTCGGAATACGACTATACGTCTGAACCAAGTAAAATGTATCTATTTCGTTGTGACGCCCCATAGTAAAATAATTTCTAATGTTGTTATGTTTTTCACATGCGATATCATCAAATATCATAATAGAATAGGGTTTAGCATCATTTGGCAGGGGGACCTTAGCATTTTCATTAAATGCAAAATATCCAACTTCGTTGGGCATTGTTTTGACTAAAAATTTATATTTTGGCTGATAAAGGGATTTTGAAAAAACATATATATTTTTAAATCGAAGACCGTTTGGGTCAAAAAGCATGTTGAAAAGCACGTTTGTTTTGCCACAGTTTGACGGTCCACAAATAATACACCGTATAGTGTTTGGAAGAAGCGTCCCATGTCTCTTCTCTGTGCCCATACCTGAACCGATAAAAGAATCAAAATTTTTAATTGGTATCTGTATGGTATGTTTTACTATACGCATCTTGTGAAAAAGTGAAAGTATTTTCAGTATGTACTACTATTTTATAGAACTCTTTTGCACCCATGAGTCGTGTGATTTATCAAAACCCAACCAACGCACCTTAACTCTATCCCCCTTGCGTTGTAACACTTTTTCAACTAGGTAAACGTTACCAGTTTTTGATGGATTCAGTTCTTGTTCGTAAAACCCACCTTTAAGTATTTCCCCCTTATAGTCCTGTAAAATATAAGTAACAGGTTTCGTAGGTTTAATTGCGTGTATTTTAAAAACTTCATTCGTCCAATTAGGAAGGTAGCCTTTCGTAAAAACCCTTTTATACTTACTTATCCTGACACTATCGCCTACTTTAAACTTTGGTTTATACTTGACCACTTTTGACTTCTTATTAATCCTAGCCAGTATATCTTTAACGTGTTTTTGCCTCACGTCTTTAGGTTTCATACCAATTGTTCTATGTTTTGAATTATTATAAGATTTTACAATATCTGGTAATATCTTTAACCATTCGTGAGTCCCCCTAGCTGTAAACTCTTTCCACATTCGCGATTTTAATGTTCGGTTTAACCTTTCCACAATGCTTGCTTTCATATCTGAAAATGTCGCATAATGATTTATTCCGTGTTTTTTATTAACTCTTGGACATTTTTATTAAACCATTCCTTACCATCGTCTGTTTGAAAGTGTTTCATTTTGTGCTTTGCGAAAATAGGTTCTAAAGCTTTGGCCACTTCAGCACCTGTCTTATTTTTTATCGGAACTGCAAACGCGTATTTAGTTAAACAATTAATCATCGTCATTATATATTTGAAACCTTTGTTTATTCGAGCATAAGGTTGCATTTCAACTAAATCCGCTTGATAGAGATCATTAATCCCCTTAAGGGTAACTTGTCGCCGAGGATATCTTATACGTGCCTGTTTATGCAACTCTTCAGCTATTGTATTTCTGACATTCATTGTTAAAATGATAGACTAAGAAGGGTTTTCATCAATTTATATTTACCCCGGGATGCTATGGCCCCACTACCGCCGACGACCTCCAAAAACAAACTAGTGGTTGCCTACGTTCCCCTCTGTGCTTACGGATTTACTTGGATCAGCAGTCCAGCTTGTTCTATATTTACATAGGTTTATGTAACAATTGCAAAATTCATCAGCATGCGTATAACATTTTCTGCAATGGAGAAGATTTTCAAGATGGAACTTGACACATCGTTGGGGACAGCAGGTGTGGAAAAACTTTGACTTGTACACTTTCAATGATTTGAGTTCAGGTGTCGGCAGCTGGTAGGTTTTACATCGACACATGCAAAAGCTAAAACGCTCACAAGTTCTACATGCAATTCCGTCAACTTGCATTGTAGGTATTACAAAACATTTCGCTTCACAGCAGTAGGTATCCATCGTGTAGATGTTTACAGTCCTGCTATGCAGAGGAAACTAACACGTACGTTACAAAATCACTTTATATACTGGACTAACAACCAATACTTTTTTTTACCCCCCGAGATTCTGCGGCCCCTACCACCGCCGCAGACTGTGACGACCTCCAAAAACTAGTTGTCGCCTCCATTTCCCCCTTGATATCCCCCAAAGATCACCGGTGCATGACCGATGATCATTTGTGGAATACCCATACAGCCCCTGCCTTCGCTGCATGCCGTGGTGAGCTACCTCACCTCCCTTCTGACCGTAGGGGCCGTCAGCAACCATGATTGCCGGCGACCTGCCCAAGATCAGGAACTTCCGTCAAAGTACCAACACGACGTTTCACAAGGATTAAAGGGTCGTTCCAAAGAGTCACTCGGGCTACTCAGTCGACTAAACCCCCATTCACACACACATTCACACAAAGTCATTGCCTGTTCCGTTCAGTATATTTGACTCGCTCCATACATGGTTTACGGGCTTTTTAGTTCCACGCCAGGGACCTTCATTCACTCACACCTTTCACACCATTCATTCAAACATTCTCACAGACAAAGTCGTTGCGTGAATTTTCAACGCATTTGACTCGCTCCATACATGGTTTACGGGCTTTTTAGTTCCACGCCAGTGACCTTCATTCACTCACATCTTTCACACCATTCATTCAAACATTCTCACAAACAAAGTCATCAACTGAACATCCCAGTGCAAATGACTCGCTCCACACATGGTTTACGGGCTTTTTAGTTCCACGCCAGTGACCTTCATTCACTCGTATATCCCGGTGAAACGTCGTGATGGTATAAATAATCTGATTTTATAAAAGTCATAAATGACTACTCTAAATTTGGGCTAAATGTACAAATACGCGAGTTTAATTTTTCAAACATTTATTTTTTAATCAAAAAGCAATGGCTGTTATGTAAAACGTTAAAAATTTCATCAGCATTAATAGTGATAATACTTGATGTGCTGTTGTGTAAGAGAGCAAAAGTACAAATGTTACACCACGGGGTTAGAGAATGATGATAACACGGTGCAATCTTATCACGCGCTCTCCCTACCGGCTCTCCTTCAGTAATACGAAAGTTTTCAACAAGACAACATGTTTCTCACAGTATTCTCCCTAATGCAGTGGCTACACGGACCTTATACAGAGTGCAACTACGATTTGTTCGAGTACAGAGAGCTGGAACGCGCAATAGCAAGGATGAGGAAGAGACTAGACGAGCTGGAGGAGAGGATTGACTGGTGGGATTAGGTGAGTTTGGATTTTTTGTAGCCGAAAGGCAAGGTATCATATTCTCCCTCATGTCGTCTTTTAGGACCTGTTATTCTGAAAAATTTGGTTTCCTTTACAGTAATAACATCTTTATTTTTAGTTCTCCTAATTCGATTTTCTGAGGTCTCTACTGTCAGTTTTGCTTCACTCAAGACCATTTCCTTAAGTTGGGCAAAATTTAGTTTTTTGGAAGTGTTGAGGTTTAGTGTGAGCCCCTTGATTTTGCAAACTTCAACTATTGCATTCCGATGAGTTGACCATACCAGATATGCGTACGTCTTAGGGCCGCCAGATACAAATTCCAAAATATAAGAGCCTGGACCGTATTCCGCCAGTTCGTCGGTCATCTCACCCAAGTAGTCACCTGTAGAAATCCTATACAACCCGTTTTTGTACACGTAGAGGACCGAGTCTGTGTCGTAATAAAGCACCTGACCACCGAGAGCTTCAAGGTGTTCGTAGAGTTTTAAACGAGCCTGTGCTGTGGTGAACGCTGCCAGAACAACATTCACTGTCCGCAGTGATTCACCGACCTCATCAATATTTTGCCAGTTCACCAAGATAACATCTTCATTCAACTCTCTGATAGTGTTCACTTGAATCGTAGGGTTCGTCATCAGGCTGAAAAATTCTTTGGGATCCCTGATTAGTGACGCTTTTGTCTGGTTTTCGCGTTGGCCAAACTTGCCCCAGAACGAGTTCAACATTAATTTTGCCAAAGATCTAAGGCCGCTGTTCTTTTCAATCTTGGTAGGGTCCAAACTTATGCCTTCATGATCGAAATATTCCTTCACATATCTCTCTTTATCCTCTTGTGTTACACACCAAGAAGGGTAACCCGACGCCTCTTGTTTAATTTTCAAAAATTTGTTGATGAAATCCGTGAAAAGCCCTCCGTCCTCATACGTCGCCATTTTGTATTCCCATATTTCAAAAATATCTAGGATCACATAGCCTTTAGCCACAGCTTTCCGTATCTCATCCATCGTCCATGTACCGGTCAGGGCTCTTTCATCACTTCTATGAATACAATCTTCTTGGTTCATCTGTTCCCCGCATTTACGACACAGTACAAACATCAATTTATCATTCATTCTTGTCGGTAGAACTGGGTGGTAGAGGTCAAGTGGGGGCAGCACTTTACATTTCATTAGGCCGTTTACATTCAACCCAAGCTCTCGACAGACTCTGTCTCCTACGTGTACGGTGGGGTGTCCTAGGGGGTAGTGTCCTCTTTTGCATACGTAGGGGTATAAGGAGCAGACATCAACATATTGTATCGTCTCTCCTTCTCCGCACTTGTGGTAGGTCTTGGCATTGCCTGTCCTTCCTCCAAAAAAGGCGTTTCGCGGTTCAAGCGGGAGAGAGTTAAGGATCGGTAGGGAATTTAAATATGTTAGTTTGTTGTCGTGTTTAATTTTCCTAAAATCGCACTCCCACATCTCAACTATCTCGTAAGGGGTCTCAGAGAGTTTTTGAATTTTTGCTTTCGTTTTTTCATATCTGAGATGTAGGCTGTCAGAGGGGTCCTCCTTCAGAGGCTCCTCCCGTTTGTAGGGAAAGCATTTAGGACATCCATGGAAGTAACAACCATGGAACTCGTAAATGCGATCACCATCAAACCCGTCTACTTTCATTCCTTCAATTTTCTTCTCTCTCCCGCGCCCAGCGTGCTGAATTGAAACGTTTCGCTGGTCTTCCTCCCAGGTCAACCATTGCAGTGCAATGGCAGACTGGTTATCAGCCATACGATAACCATTTTTGGGAACAAGACCAATCGTGCTGGGTTTCAAAAAATTACGCCTGAACGCCAAGTTACAAGCGCTCGCGATCGTAACGGACTCTAAGAAGGGCTCTACGTTGCATTCCTGCATAAAAAGCTGTCTGAATTTTATGCACGCTTGGGCTAGAATTTCAACATCGGAAATACAATATTCAATAAGTTCCTTTTGAAAATCAAAAATGTAATTTTGAGCCATCTGTTCGTTGTGCCAATTTTCGAAGTCTTTATAGGTTTTCTCAAACATTGTGTCAGGACAGTAAAATTGTTTAGCGGGAATGGGTCCGACATAGTTCTGATTTGCAAGCGTGTTGAACAGATGGGGGAAATAACCCTTCTTACGCTCTGGAGGAAGGTCAAAGGCTTTCGGCAATGCAGAGAGGGCCATTGGAAAGTAGTTCAACGAGTCGACGAAGCGCACCTTGTCAAACTTCAGGAGTACTACTTTCGTGCCACGCATGATTAACTCGGGCGTGAATTTGGTTTCTTCAATGATATACTTTAGGATGAATTGAAAGTCAAATCCTTGGCCGTTGTGAGCAATCACGCATACATTCTTGAATTTTTTGCGGGACTCCATTACGTAGTCAACAAATCTAGCGATAGGCTCCTCTCTGAATATTCTGGTGCGATCCGTACAAGTGTCACACTCTTGTGCCTCGATACATTTCCAACAGTACTGCTGTGAGACACACAAATTAACCTTGTGAACCTTTGTCTCGGGATCGTCAGCCGTTAGAGGTTCATCTTGGCGTGTCTCCAAGTCAAAGAATATGTACAGCGAATTTTCTGTCTTGGGACGGTTTTCATCTACTTTCATAAAACACTGATGTTCCGGTGGCATAAACTCTGTACAGATCACACAATAGACTTCACCACAGACATGAGGGGATTTTCTGATTCTCAGGTTAATCATTTTGTTGCAGTCCAAACATTTTTTAACAGATTTGCAGCGCTCCTTTTTGTGGGCCAGAAAACATATGCGGTTCTTCAAAGTCAGGTTACATTCAGGACACAGTACCCCCTCGTTGTCTTGAACACAAGGTGGAGAGACAGTTTGACATTCGGGACAGATGTTTGCACATCTGTGTGCTCCCTTATTGCTGTAAGGTGTATGGCAGGGCTCACAATAGAAGGCACAAGCAAAGGCAGCCGTTAAAGAAGTGATCACATTGAAGTGCCCATCATGGAATAGCAAATTAATATTGTACTTCGCTTCGGGGTTGTTTCCTTCATAGTATACATCCCTGCCTCTGGCGTCATAATTGTACACTGTTATTTTGTACTTTTTAAGGTGTTCTTGAAATTTAACTAGCTCCTGGATACCTGCCCCCTCTTCAAGTATTTCCACCCTGGCCTTTTGCATCAGTTTTGTTGCCTTGTTAAGCTGAATATTCCGTCTATCTTGAAGAATGGCTTTATAGTCAGGACTTCCTTTAGCTTTAGCTTTAGCCACAACGATTGCTCTGGGTAGGCAGAATCGGTCTTTATTATTTATTGCAACTATGCCCCGCCGTTTGTGACATTCTTCATTGAAATTCCTAAACATCCCTGGGCGGATTCTACCGGTGCCAACGGGGAGATTGACACGAGTACATTCGACTTGGAACGTATCGGCTGAGGTAATGGAATCGGCGTTACTCTGGAGAATCCCGCCAAAAATCTCCCAGAGCACATCACCATCCACCTCAGAAGCTGGACGGAAATTTACAAACCCAGGCTCTTTACTTTTTAAATTTAAACTGCGTAGTGTGAACCCCAACTGATCCCCATCGGATGCATCGGCTTTCATTTTTTCAACCAAACTAGAAAACCCACGTCTCAACCATTCAATCTCGGTTAACCCCTCTGGAGGAGCGTTAAATTTAAAAACAGTTTTTTGTCCATGAACTCTAAAACGACGGACGTACGTTTCGCTGGTATGGGCAACATTGATCGGGTCCATTTAAATTAAAAATAGTTTTTTAAACAATATTATCAAAAATCACCAGAAAGACGTTCTCACACGAGAGCTCGAAAATAAAGAGAAATTCACAGCTCAATTCAAGCTTTATATATTGGTGACCTTTATGACCTTTCCGTCGGTTATTTGATAAAATTTAAAAATTCAAACCAACTGACAAAACAGTTGAGATTACGCAACAGGAAGCTATTTGTAGTCAACTTTAATGAACTTAGATTAGCTTAATTATAAGTGGAAAAACTAAAGCGCTATCTTGTGTGCTCACAGGGTCATGAAGATAACGCCTCAACAAAAACACGTGCTGTACCATACAACGATTACCACCGAAAGCAAAGACCAATTAAATAAAATATTTGTAAAATAAACTCTATATTACTTACCTGAAACACCAGAGAAAAACACAAGTTTAACTGAAGAATCGTTACACCGAATAACAAACCAGATGGAGAGTGAATACTGCCGGTGTCCGAAGTACCGTCTTTTATATCCAGCACAGACGAAAACAACAAACACTCTTGACGTCAATATCACACGTATTTTCCTCAAAAATGTTTTTCTCCAAAAATTTCCAAGAATTGATTGACAGGAAAACTGTCATAAATTTAAAAATTCACTAATTGGCATATCCATCTGACCTTATAATTACGGAAAGTCAGTCTACTGTTCTTTGTCCACTTAGTTGGCGTACATGACCAGTTGTTACAACCATTGCCAACCTCTATATAACGTTATCATACTATATAAAATGAATTAAACCTGATTTACTATATAAAATGACATGATTTTGGCTTAAAAAACCTAAAAATCGCTAATATCTCGAAAAGGGTGCGTCCTAGGGGTCTGGAGACCCCAAAAAACTACCTACTACGTATAGTAGGTACCCTCAGGGGGTGGGTACCCATATTAAAAAAATTAACCAAAATGTTGCGGGTTGCATCCAGAAAATGAAGGGGCAATGAAGGGGCAAAACTTTGAAATTCCATATCTTAGGAACGGCTGGACCGATTGACTTCATACTTGGTATGTATGTACACATAATTATTCCCTACAAATGTGTGGCGGGGTGCATCCAAAAAATGAAGGCGCAAAAAAGTTTTATTTTTTATCTTGAGAATGGCACTATGGATTTTCTTCAAACTTGGTATGTGTGTACACGTAATTATTCCCTACAAATGTGTGGTGGGGTGCATCCAAAAAATGAAGGCGTAAAAAGTTTTATTTAATATCTTAGGAACAGCTGGACCAATTCAGACTTGGTATGTACATTATCTCGTGGCGGGGTACACATGCTACGATCTGGTGGAAGAATGTCAAACTGCATGGCCGTATTGGTACTCTAGTGGAGAAACGGCAAACTACAACGCTAATATTCTTCCCAACATTCTGGTAGGCTACACGTGCTACACTCTGGTAGGGAAAAGTCGAATTATTGCGCTCTAAGCAGCCACCGCGGTTGGTGACAATATCATATAACACATCAAGGCCTTGTTAGCTCAACAGACTGGTAGCCTAGTGGTCAGCGTTGCGACGCACCAACTAGACGACCCGGGTTCAAACCCCGGCAGTCCACAGTGAAAATTTTATTCCTGACTCACGTAGTTACAGACGTGGTCAAACACGTGGTAAAAGTGAGGTTAGGAAGCCATCTTGGATCACGTGGTCAAACACGTGGTAAAAGGTAATTTCCCGCCGGGGCCGCCATCTTGGGGGCGTGGCCGCCATCTTGGAAAAGGGGTGTGGCCTGATGACGTCATCGGTCACGTGACCTGCTCTCGACCAATCAGAAGGCGGGGCGTGATGACGTCATCGGTCACGTGACCAGCTCTCGACCAATCAGAGGGCTGGGATATACTCTCAGCATGCCTACTGATAACAATTTTATCATTCAAAATCAGCGATTATTAATTTAACAATTTTAAATTATATATATATATATATATATTAGTTCAGAAAATTAATAAAAATAGAGCCCTAGTAGTATGTAATAGATCACAGGGTATTAGGTACTATAATCATGAAGTCTTAAAGTCTTTATATAGTATTAAAATGAAGAAAGTTATAACTTAAGAACCATAAAATCGGCGTACATTATGCATTTTCAACCAATGGTAGTAAAAAAAACCAATAGTGAAATAATAGCCAAAAAAGGATTATTGGTTAAATTAAAATATACTGAAAGAGTTACAATAATTGATAAGCATAGAATAGTTTTCAATTAAAACAATAATAGGGTTAATCGAGACTTTAGGTGAGAGCACTGCATTGAGGAAGTTTGACGGACAAAGTGGCAGCGAGAAAAATTACTATTGAGTTTAATTCAATTGGTTATTATAATATTTCTCTGCCTGATGGGTCATAAGATATGTAGATGGTCTTAAAAAAACGTAGGAAGTAGGTAAACGTTAGCAAAGGTAAGAATGTAAATTTCAATGGTTCTATAACTTAATATGTTCAATCGTTTCCTAAACTAAAATCTAAGCCTGATTGGACAGCAGCAAATAGGTCAAAGACCGGATGTCAAACGTGTTGGGACACGTTCAACTCTTTAAAGTAAAACTGCACCAGAACTATCAACTGAAGCGCTATATTCAATCTGGGGATTCATAGAGAGACAGCATACAAATAGTAGAAGAAAATTAAGTTATAATTAATGTATTAGGTAATTTTTTGTGCGAAAACCTACAAGAAATTTTCCAGCATGAGAAAACTAAAGTCTAGAAAATGTAATAAGACCTAAAATATTTTTAGCAATTAATATAGAAATCTAAGCGGACATCGCCTGAATGTAAAGATACGCTTTCGATTCAGTAAACTTCATTTTCAATAATAATACAGCAGTCAGAGGGAAAACCATACGCAAACAACTATGCGCCCAAATGAGAATAATTATCGGGAAGAGGTGTAGTTAAAAGATGATATTTAAGTACAAGCGAGAACTAAGCGACTATAATAGAGCTCCAAACGACATCTTTAAGAACCAATGTACTTCCTTACCGACATCTCGTCTTTTTAGAATATTTTATAATTTGAGAGTTGAAAATTTGTAGTTTTTTGGCATTCATACTGTATTATATCGAACGAGTATTACCCTGGTGAATTAACCCGCTCTCAATGCATCGAAACACCGTCGTTTTCACGAAACGTTTATGTTTATATAGATAACAATATTCGTATCAAACACGGGTGTAGTTGAAAGAGATCATTTAAACACGAGCGAAAACTAAACCTGCAAAGTGATCTACGATACCACACGCGGTGATATACGCTGATACGGCTGAAGTACGTTACCTACAAATCTATATTTTTTACCTTTTTATAGTTTAAAAGTAAAAAAGTTGTAGTTTTATGATTTTCCCTAAATTGAAACATCTCAAAGAATGTCCATGCCAAATTTCAAGTCTCTAGCTTAAACGGTGGCTTCAGGACTTTAATATCATAAGTGAGTGAGTCAGTTACACATGGGGTTGTATATATTATCTCATACAATGAACAGGCTAGTTGAGGTCTAAACTCCAACGACAGTAACAGAAGCCGCCAATACACACTACTCACAATAAATAATAATAAGCTTTGAAGTTTGCCCACGGTTCATAGTTTAATCCCACTCCCTAGTTCCACTTAGTTCGTTAAAAAATATAATGGAGTTGTGAAATATTAATGAACTATGTAAATAGTCATGCGCAAAAGTTGTTGTGTAAAAATTTGGAGATATGATTATGATTGCACATGATTGAGGTAATAGCTGTATTCAAAAAAGAAAAAAAGTGGAATAAAATTATAAGTTTATATAGAGGATCGTTGTATGTAATAGAAGAAAAAAGGGACAAAATCAAGATATTTGAAATTTAAAAATATGGTATAGGCTAAGATGCTTCAGTTCCGCCATGGGGTGGCCAAGAAACGCAGGAATCATATATGTACCATATAGAGAAACGATAACAATTTTATCATTCAAAATCAGCGATTATTAATTTAACAATTTTAAATTATATATATATATATATATATATATATATATATATATATATATTAGTTCAGAAAATTAATAAAAATAGAGCCCTAGTAGTATGTAATAGATCACAGGGTATTAGGTACTATAATCATGAAGTCTTAAAGTCTTTATATAGTATTAAAATGAAGAAAGTTATAACTTAAGAACCATAAAATCGGCGTACATTATGCATTTTCAACCAATGGTAGTAAAAAAAACCAATAGTGAAATAATAGCCAAAAAAGGATTATTGGTTAAATTAAAATATACTGAAAGAGTTACAATAATTGATAAGCATAGAATAGTTTTCAATTAAAACAATAATAGGGTTAATCGAGACTTTAGGTGAGAGCACTGCATTGAGGAAGTTTGACGGACAAAGTGGCAGCGAGAAAAATTACTATTGAGTTTAATTCAATTGGTTATTATAATATTTCTCTGCCTGATGGGTCATAAGATATGTAGATGGTCTTAAAAAAACGTAGGAAGTAGGTAAACGTTAGCAAAGGTAAGAATGTAAATTTCAATGGTTCTATGACTTAATATGTTCAATCGTTTCCTAAACTAAAATCTAAGCCTGATTGGACAGCAGCAAATAGGTCAAAGACCGGATGTCAAACGTGTTGGGACACGTTCAACTCTTTAAAGTAAAACTGCACCAGAACTATCAACTGAAGCGCTATATTCAATCTGGGGATTCATAGAGAGACAGCATACAAATAGTAGAAGAAAATTAAGTTATAAATAATGTATTAGGTAATTTTTTGTGCGAAAACCTACAAGAAATTTTCCAGCATGAGAAAACTAAAGTCTAGAAAATGTAATAAGACCTAAAATATTTTTAGCAATTAATATAGAAATCTAAGCGGACATCGCCTGAATGTAAAGATACGCTTTCGATTCAGTAAACTTCATTTTCAATAATAATACAGCAGTCAGAGGGAAAACCATACGCAAACAACTATGCGCCCAAATGAGAATAATTATCGGGAAGAGGTGTAGTTAAAAGATGATATTTAAGTACAAGCGAGAACTAAGCAACTATAATAGAGCTCCAAACGACATCTTTAAGAACCAATGTACTTCCTTACCGACATCTCGTCTTTTTAGAATATTTTATAATTTGAGAGTTGAAAATTTGTAGTTTTTTGGCATTCATACTGTATTATATCGAACGAGTATTACCCTGGTGAATTAACCCGCTCTCAATGCATCGAAACACCGTCGTTTTCACGAAACGTTTATGTTTATATAGATAACAATATTCGTATCAAACACGGGTGTAGTTGAAAGAGATCATTTAAACACGAGCGAGAACTAAACCTGCAAAGTGATCTACGATACCACACGCGGTGATATACGCTGATACGGCTGAAGTACGTTACCTACAAATCTATATTTTTTACCTTTTTATAGTTTAAAAGTAAAAAAGTTGTAGTTTTATGATTTTCCCTAAATTGAAACATCTCAAAGAATGTCCATGCCAAATTTCAAGTCTCTAGCTTAAACGGTGGCTTCAGGACTTTAATATCATAAGTGAGTGAGTCAGTTACACATGGGGTTGTATATATTATCTCATACAATGAACAGGCTAGTTGAGGTCTAAACTCCAACGACAGTAACAGAAGCCGCCAATACACACTACTCACAATAAATAATAATAAGCTTTGAAGTTTGCCCACGGTTCATAGTTTAATCCCACTCCCTAGTTCCCCTTAGTTCGTTAAAAAATATAATGGAGTTGTGAAATATTAATGAACTATGTAAATAGTCATGCGCAAAAGTTGTTGTGTAAAAATTTGGAGATACGATTATGATTGCACATGATTGAGGTAATAGCTGTATTCTGAAAAGATAAAAGTGGAATAAAATTATAAGTTTATACAGAGGATCGTTGTATGTAATAGAAGAAAAAAGGGACAAAATCAAGATATTTGAAATTTAAAAATATGGTATAGGCTAAGATGCTTCAGTTCCGCCATGGGGTGGCCAAGAAACGCAGGAATCATATATGTACCATATAGAGAAACGATAACAATTTTATCATTCAAAATCAGCGATTATTAATTTAACAATTTTAAATTATATATATATATATATTAGTTCAGAAAATTAATAAAAATAGAGCCCTAGTAGTATGTAATAGATCACAGGGTATTAGGTACTATAATCATGAAGTCTTAAAGTCTTTATATAGTATTAAAATGAAGAAAGTTATAACTTAAGAACCATAAAATCGGCGTACATTATGCATTTTCAACCAATGGTAGTAAAAAAAACCAATAGTGAAATAATAGCCAAAAAAGGATTATTGGTTAAATTAAAATATACTGAAAGAGTTACAATAATTGATAAGCATAGAATAGTTTTCAATTAAAACAATAATAGGGTTAATCGAGACTTTAGGTGAGAGCACTGCATTGAGGAAGTTTGACGGACAAAGTGGCAGCGAGAAAAATTACTATTGAGTTTAATTCAATTGGTTATTATAATATTTCTCTGCCTGATGGGTCATAAGATATGTAGATGGTCTTAAAAAAACGTAGGAAGTAGGTAAACGTTAGCAAAGGTAAGAATGTAAAATTCAATGGTTCTATAACTTAATATGTTCAATCGTTTCCTAAACTAAAATCTAAGCCTGATTGGACAGCAGCAAATAGGTCAAAGACCGGATGTCAAACGTGTTGGGACACGTTCAACTCTTTAAAGTAAAACTGCACCAGAACTATCAACTGAAGCGCTATATTCAATCTGGGGATTCATAGAGAGACAGCATACAAATAGTAGAAGAAAATTAAGTTATAATTAATGTATTAGGTAATTTTTTGTGCGAAAACCTACAAGAAATTTTCCAGCATGAGAAAACTAAAGTCTAGAAAATGTAATAAGACCTAAAATATTTTTAGCAATTAATATAGAAATCTAAGCGGACATCGCCTGAATGTAAAGATACGCTTTCGATTCAGTAAACTTCATTTTCAATAATAATACAGCAGTCGGAGGGAAAACCATACGCAAACAACTATGCGCCCAAATGAGAATAATTATCGGGAAGAGGTGTAGTTAAAAGATGATATTTAAGTACAAGCGAGAACTAAGCGACTATAATAGAGCTCCAAACGACATCTTTAAGAACCAATGTACTTCCTTACCGACATCTCGTCTTTTTAGAATATTTTATAATTTGAGAGTTGAAAATTTGTAGTTTTTTGGCATTCATACTGTATTATATCGAACGAGTATTACCCTGGTGAATTAACCCGCTCTCAATGCATCGAAACACCGTCGTTTTCACGAAACGTTTATGTTTATATAGATAACAATATTCGTATCAAACACGGGTGTAGTTGAAAGAGATCATTTAAACACGAGCGAGAACTAAACCTGCAAAGTGATCTACGATACCACACGCGGTGATATACGCTGATACGGCTGAAGTACGTTACCTACAAATCTATATTTTTTACCTTTTTATAGTTTAAAAGTAAAAAAGTTGTAGTTTTATGATTTTCCCTAAATTGAAACATCTCAAAGAATGTCCATGCCAAATTTCAAGTCTCTAGCTTAAACGGTGGCTTCAGGACTTTAATATCATAAGTGAGTGAGTCAGTCAGTTACACATGGGGCTGTATATATTATAGACTCGCCTACGGCTCGATGGGGGCTCCGCCCCCATGCCCCCTTAGGAGTTGCCCCCTAGTTTGAATTAATAAAAAGTCAAGTTTGAAATAGTTTAGTTTTAAACAAGATCTGAACACCCAAGACAGTAACAAAACCATCTAATACTCTAAATTCACAATCAATAGTAAAAAAAACTTTAATAGACTCCTATTAGTAGGTTTTAATACCCCTCCTAAGTAAATAGTTTTAAAAAATTGAGCTGTGACATAAATATTATTTATGTAAATATTCTAGGTGTTATGCTTGATAGAGGGTCCAACCCAATAATTGGTTTCCCCAATTCCGTAAATTACTGTCAAAACCTCATACAATGAACAGGCTAGTTGAGGTCTAAACTCCAACGACAGTAACAGAAGCCGCCAATACACACTACTCACAATAAATAATAATAAGCTTTGAAGTTTGCCCACGGTTCATAGTTTAATCCCACTCCCTAGTTCCCCTTAGTTCGTTAAAAAATATAATGGAGTTGTGAAATATTAATGAACTATGTATATAGTCATGCGCAAAAGTTGTTGTGTAAAAATTTGGAGATACGATTATGATTGCACATGATTGAGGTAATAGCTGTATTCTGAAAAGATAAAAGTGGAATAAAATTATAAGTTTATACAGAGGATCGTTGTATGTAATAGAAGAAAAAAGGGACAAAATCAAGATATTTGAAATTTAAAAATATGGTATAGGCTAAGATGCTTCAGTTCCGCCATGGGGTGGCCAAGAAACGCAGGAATCATATATGTACCATATAGAGAAACGATAACAATTTTATCATTCAAAATCAGCGATTATTAATTTAACAATTTTAAATTATATATATATATATATTAGTTCAGAAAATTAATAAAAATAGAGCCCTAGTAGTATGTAATAGATCACAGGGTATTAGGTACTATAATCATGAAGTCTTAAAGTCTTTATATAGTATTAAAATGAAGAAAGTTATAACTTAAGAACCATAAAATCGGCGTACATTATGCATTTTCAACCAATGGTAGTAAAAAAAACCAATAGTGAAATAATAGCCAAAAAAGGATTATTGGTTAAATTAAAATATACTGAAAGAGTTACAATAATTGATAAGCATAGAATAGTTTTCAATTAAAACAATAATAGGGTTAATCGAGACTTTAGGTGAGAGCACTGCATTGAGGAAGTTTGACGGACAAAGTGGCAGCGAGAAAAATTACTATTGAGTTTAATTCAATTGGTTATTATAATATTTCTCTGCCTGATGGGTCATAAGATATGTAGATGGTCTTAAAAAAACGTAGGAAGTAGGTAAACGTTAGCAAAGGTAAGAATGTAAATTTCAATGGTTCTATGACTTAATATGTTCAATCGTTTCCTAAACTAAAATCTAAGCCTGATTGGATAGCAGCAAATAGGTCAAAGACCGGATGTCAAACGTGTTGGGACACATTCAACTCTTTAAAGTAAAACTGCACCAGAACTATCAACTGAAGCGCTATATTCAATCTGGGGATTCATAGAGAGACAGCATACAAATAGTAGAAGAAAATTAAGTTATAATTAATGTATTAGGTAATTTTTTGTGCGAAAACCTACAAGAAATTTTCCAGCATGAGAAAACTAAAGTCTAGAAAATGTAATAAGACCTAAAATATTTTTAGCAATTAATATAGAAATCTAAGCGGACATCGCCTGAATGTAAAGATACGCTTTCGATTCAGTAAACTTCATTTTCAATAATAATACAGCAGTCAGAGGGAAAACCATACGCAAACAACTATGCGCCCAAATGAGAATAATTATCGGGAAGAGGTGTAGTTAAAAGATGATATTTAAGTACAAGCGAGAACTAAGCGACTATAATAGAGCTCCAAACGACATCTTTAAGAACCAATGTACTTCCTTACCGACATCTCGTCTTTTTAGAATATTTTATAATTTGAGAGTTGAAAATTTGTAGTTTTTTGGCATTCATACTGTATTATATCGAACGAGTATTACCCTGGTGAATTAACCCGCTCTCAATGCATCGAAACACCGTCGTTTTCACGAAACGTTTATGTTTATATAGATAACAATATTCGTATCAAACACGGGTGTAGTTGAAAGAGATCATTTAAACACGAGCGAGAACTAAACCTGCAAAGTGATCTACGATACCACACGCGGTGATATACGCTGATACGGCTGAAGTACGTTACCTACAAATCTATATTTTTTACCTTTTTATAGTTTAAAAGTAAAAAAGTTGTAGTTTTATGATTTTCCCTAAATTGAAACATCTCAAAGAATGTCCATGCCAAATTTCAAGTCTCTAGCTTAAACGGTGGCTTCAGGACTTTAATATCATAAGTGAGTGAGTCAGTCAGTTACACATGGGGCTGTATATATTATAGACTCGCCTACGGCTCGATGGGGGCTCCGCCCCCATGCCCCCTTAGGAGTTGCCCCCTAGTTTGAATTAATAAAAAGTCAAGTTTGAAATAGTTTAGTTTTAAACAAGATCTGAACACCCAAGACAGTAACAAAACCATCTAATACTCTAAATTCACAATCAATAGTAAAAAAAACTTTAATAGACTCCTATTAGTAGGTTTTAATACCCCTCCTAAGTAAATAGTTTTAAAAAATTGAGCTGTGACATAAATATTATTTATGTAAATATTCTAGGTGTTATGCTTGATAGAGGGTCCAACCCAATAATTGGTTTCCCCAATTCCGTAAATTACTGTCAAAACCTCATACAATGAACAGGCTAGTTGAGGTCTAAACTCCAACGACAGTAACAGAAGCCGCCAATACACACTACTCACAATAAATAATAATAAGCTTTGAAGTTTGCCCACGGTTCATAGTTTAATCCCACTCCCTAGTTCCCCTTAGTTCGTTAAAAAATATAATGGAGTTGTGAAATATTAATGAACTATGTATATAGTCATGCGCAAAAGTTGTTGTGTAAAAATTTGGAGATACGATTATGATTGCACATGATTGAGGTAATAGCTGTATTCTGAAAAGATAAAAGTGGAATAAAATTATAAGTTTATACAGAGGATCGTTGTATGTAATAGAAGAAAAAAGGGACAAAATCAAGATATTTGAAATTTAAAAATATGGTATAGGCTAAGATGCTTCAGTTCCGCCATGGGGTGGCCAAGAAACGCAGGAATCATATATGTACCATATAGAGAAACGATAACAATTTTATCATTCAAAATCAGCGATTATTAATTTAACAATTTTAAATTATATATATATATATATTAGTTCAGAAAATTAATAAAAATAGAGCCCTAGTAGTATGTAATAGATCACAGGGTATTAGGTACTATAATCATTAAGTCTTAAAGTCTTTATATAGTATTAAAATGAAGAAAGTTATAACTTAAGAACCATAAAATCGGCGTACATTATGCATTTTCAACCAATGGTAGTAAAAAAAACCAATAGTGAAATAATAGCCAAAAAAGGATTATTGGTTAAATTAAAATATACTGAAAGAGTTACAATAATTGATAAGCATAGAATAGTTTTCAATTAAAACAATAATAGGGTTAATCGAGACTTTAGGTGAGAGCACTGCATTGAGGAAGTTTGACGGACAAAGTGGCAGCGAGAAAAATTACTATTGAGTTTAATTCAATTGGTTATTATAATATTTCTCTGCCTGATGGGTCATAAGATATGTAGATGGTCTTAAAAAAACGTAGGAAGTAGGTAAACGTTAGCAAAGGTAAGAATGTAAATTTCAATGGTTCTATGACTTAATATGTTCAATCGTTTCCTAAACTAAAATCTAAGCCTGATTGGATAGCAGCAAATAGGTCAAAGACCGGATGTCAAACGTGTTGGGACACATTCAACTCTTTAAAGTAAAACTGCACCAGAACTATCAACTGAAGCGCTATATTCAATCTGGGGATTCATAGAGAGACAGCATACAAATAGTAGAAGAAAATTAAGTTATAATTAATGTATTAGGTAATTTTTTGTGCGAAAACCTACAAGAAATTTTCCAGCATGAGAAAACTAAAGTCTAGAAAATGTAATAAGACCTAAAATATTTTTAGCAATTAATATAGAAATCTAAGCGGATATCGCCTGAATGTAAAGATACGCTTTCGATTCAGTAAACTTCATTTTCAATAATAATACAGCAGTCAGAGGGAAAACCATACGCAAACAACTATGCGCCCAAATGAGAATAATTATCGGGAAGAGGTGTAGTTAAAAGATGATATTTAAGTACAAGCGAGAACTAAGCGACTATAATAGAGCTCCAAACGACATCTTTAAGAACCAATGTACTTCCTTACCGACATCTCGTCTTTTTAGAATATTTTATAATTTGAGAGTTGAAAATTTGTAGTTTTTTGGCATTCATACTGTATTATATCGAACGAGTATTACCCTGGTGAATTAACCCGCTCTCAATGCATCGAAACACCGTCGTTTTAACGAAACGTTTATGTTTATATAGATAACAATATTCGTATCAAACACGGGTGTAGTTGAAAGAGATCATTTAAACACGAGCGAGAACTAAACCTGCAAAGTGATCTACGATACCACACGCGGTGATATACGCTGATACGGCTGAAGTACGTTACCTACAAATCTATATTTTTTACCTTTTTATAGTTTAAAAGTAAAAAAGTTGTAGTTTTATGATTTTCCCTAAATTGAAACATCTCAAAGAATGTCCATGCCAAATTTCAAGTCTCTAGCTTAAACGGTGGCTTCAGGACTTAAATATCATAAGTGAGTGAGTCAGTTACACATGGGGTTGTATATATTATCTCATACAATGAACAGGCTAGTTGAGGTCTAAACTCCAACGACAGTAACAGAAGCCGCCAATACACACTACTCACAATAAATAATAATAAGCTTTGAAGTTTGCCCACGGTTCATAGTTTAATCCCACTCCCTAGTTCCCCTTAGTTCGTTAAAAAATATAATGGAGTTGGGAAATATTAATGAACTATGTAAATAGTCATGCGCAAAAGTTGTTGTGTAAAAATTTGGAGATACGATTATGATTGCACATGATTGAGGTAATAGCTGTATTCTGAAAAGATAAAAGTGGAATAAAATTATAAGTTTATACAGAGGATCGTTGTATGTAATAGAAGAAAAAAGGGACAAAATCAAGATATTTGAAATTTAAAAATATGGTATAGGCTAAGATGCTTCAGTTCCGCCATGGGGTGGCCAAGAAACGCAGGAATCATATATGTACCATATAGAGAAACGATAACAATTTTATCATTCAAAATCAGCGATTATTAATTTAACAATTTTGAATTATATATATATATATATATATATATATATATATTAGTTCAGAAAATTAATAAAAATAGAGCCCTAGTAGTATGTAATAGATCACAGGGTATTAGGTACTATAATCATGAAGTCTTAAAGTCTTTATATAGTATTAAAATGAAGAAAGTTATAACTTAAGAACCATAAAATCGGCGTACATTATGCATTTTCAACCAATGGTAGTAAAAAAAACCAATAGTGAAATAATAGCCAAAAAAGGATTATTGGTTAAATTAAAATATACTGAAAGAGTTACAATAATTGATAAGCATAGAATAGTTTTCAATTAAAACAATAATAGGGTTAATCGAGACTTTAGGTGAGAGCACTGCATTGAGGAAGTTTGACGGACAAAGTGGCAGCGAGAAAAATTACTATTGAGTTTAATTCAATTGGTTATTATAATATTTCTCTGCCTGATGGGTCATAAGATATGTAGATGGTCTTAAAAAAACGTAGGAAGTAGGTAAACGTTAGCAAAGGTAAGAATGTAAATTTCAATGGTTCTATGACTTAATATGTTCAATCGTTTCCTAAACTAAAATCTAAGCCTGATTGGACAGCAGCAAATAGGTCAAAGACCGGATGTCAAACGTGTTGGGACACGTTCAACTCTTTAAAGTAAAACTGCACCAGAACTATCAACTGAAGCGCTATATTCAATCTGGGGATTCATAGAGAGACAGCATACAAATAGTAGAAGAAAATTAAGTTATAATTAATGTATTAGGTAATTTTTTGTGCGAAAACCTACAAGAAATTTTCCAGCATGAGAAAACTAAAGTCTAGAAAATGTAATAAGACCTAAAATATTTTTAGCAATTAATATAGAAATCTAAGCGGACATCGCCTGAATGTAAAGATACGCTTTCGATTCAGTAAACTTCATTTTCAATAATAATACAGCAGTCAGAGGGAAAACCATACGCAAACAACTATGCGCCCAAATGAGAATAATTATCGGGAAGAGGTGTAGTTAAAAGATGATATTTAAGTACAAGCGAGAACTAAGCGACTATAATAGAGCTCCAAACGACATCTTTAAGAACCAATGTACTTCCTTACCGACATCTCGTCTTTTTAGAATATTTTATAATTTGAGAGTTGAAAATTTGTAGTTTTTTGGCATTCATACTGTATTATATCGAACGAGTATTACCCTGGTGAATTAACCCGCTCTCAATGCATCGAAACACCGTCGTTTTCACGAAACGTTTATGTTTATATAGATAACAATATTCGTATCAAACACGGGTGTAGTTGAAAGAGATCATTTAAACACGAGTGAGAACTAAACCTGCAAAGTGATCTACGATACCACACGCGGTGATATACGCTGATACGGCTGAAGTACGTTACCTACAAATCTATATTTTTTACCTTTTTATAGTTTAAAAGTAAAAAAGTTGTAGTTTTATGATTTTCCCTAAATTGAAACATCTCAAAGAATGTCCATGCCAAATTTCAAGTCTCTAGCTTAAACGGTGGCTTCAGGACTTTAATATCATAAGTGAGTGAGTCAGTTACACATGGGGTTGTATATATTATCTCATACAATGAACAGGCTAGTTGAGGTCTAAACTCCAACGACAGTAACAGAAGCCGCCAATACACACTACTCACAATAAATAATAATAAGCTTTGAAGTTTGCCCACGGTTCATAGTTTAATCCCACTCCCTAGTTCCCCTTAGTTCGTTAAAAAATATAATGGAGTTGGGAAATATTAATGAACTATGTAAATAGTCATGCGCAAAAGTTGTTGTGTAAAAATTTGGAGATACGATTATGATTGCACATGATTGAGGTAATAGCTGTATTCTGAAAAGATAAAAGTGGAATAAAATTATAAGTTTATACAGAGGATCGTTGTATGTAATAGAAGAAAAAAGGGACAAAATCAAGATATTTGAAATTTAAAAATATGGTATAGGCTAAGATGCTTCAGTTCCGCCATGGGGTGGCCAAGAAACGCAGGAATCATATATGTACCATATAGAGAAACGATAACAATTTTATCATTCAAAATCAGCGATTATTAATTTAACAATTTTAAATTATATATATATATATATATATATATATATATATATATATATTAGTTCAGAAAATTAATAAAAATAGAGCCCTAGTAGTATGTAATAGATCACAGGGTATTAGGTACTATAATCATGAAGTCTTAAAGTCTTTATATAGTATTAAAATGAAGAAAGTTATAACTTAAGAACCATAAAATCGGCGTACATTATGCATTTTCAACCAATGGTAGTAAAAAAAACCAATAGTGAAATAATAGCCAAAAAAGGATTATTGGTTAAATTAAAATATACTGAAAGAGTTACAATAATTGATAAGCATAGAATAGTTTTCAATTAAAACAATAATAGGGTTAATCGAGACTTTAGGTGAGAGCACTGCATTGAGGAAGTTTGACGGACAAAGTGGCAGCGAGAAAAATTACTATTGAGTTTAATTCAATTGGTTATTATAATATTTCTCTGCCTGATGGGTCATAAGATATGTAGATGGTCTTAAAAAAACGTAGGAAGTAGGTAAACGTTAGCAAAGGTAAGAATGTAAATTTCAATGGTTCTATGACTTAATATGTTCAATCGTTTCCTAAACTAAAATCTAAGCCTGATTGGACAGCAGCAAATAGGTCAAAGACCGGATGTCAAACGTGTTGGGACACGTTCAACTCTTTAAAGTAAAACTGCACCAGAACTATCAACTGAAGCGCTATATTCAATCTGGGGATTCATAGAGAGACAGCATACAAATAGTAGAAGAAAATTAAGTTATAATTAATGTATTAGGTAATTTTTTGTGCGAAAACCTACAAGAAATTTTCCAGCATGAGAAAACTAAAGTCTAGAAAATGTAATAAGACCTAAAATATTTTTAGCAATTAATATAGAAATCTAAGCGGACATCGCCTGAATGTAAAGATACGCTTTCGATTCAGTAAACTTCATTTTCAATAATAATACAGCAGTCAGAGGGAAAACCATACGCAAACAACTATGCGCCCAAATGAGAATAATTATCGGGAAGAGGTGTAGTTAAAAGATGATATTTAAGTACAAGCGAGAACTAAGCGACTATAATAGCGCTCCAAACGACATCTTTAAGAACCAATGTACTTCCTTACCGACATCTCGTCTTTTTAGAATATTTTATAATTTGAGAGTTGAAAATTTGTAGTTTTTTGGCATTCATACTGTATTATATCGAACGAGTATTACCCTGGTGAATTAACCCGCTCTCAATGCATCGAAACACCGTCGTTTTCACGAAACGTTTATGTTTATATAGATAACAATATTCGTATCAAACACGGGTGTAGTTGAAAGAGATCATTTAAACACGAGCGAGAACTAAACCTGCAAAGTGATCTACGATACCACACGCGGTGATATACGCTGATACGGCTGAAGTACGTTACCTACAAATCTATATTTTTTACCTTTTTATAGTTTAAAAGTAAAAAAGTTGTAGTTTTATGATTGTCCCTAAATTGAAACATCTCAAAGAACGTCCATGCCAAATTTCAAGTCTCTAGCTTAAACGGTGGCTTCAGGACTTTAATATCATAAGTGAGTGAGTCAGTCAGTTACACATGGGGCTGTATATATTATAGACTCGCCTACGGCTCGATGGGGGCTCCGCCCCCATGCCCCCTTAGGAGTTGCCCCCTAGTTTGAATTAATAAAAAGTCAAGTTTGAAATAGTTTAGTTTTAAACAAGATCTGAACACCCAAGACAGTAACAAAACCATCTAATACTCTAAATTCACAATCAATAGTAAAAAAAACTTTAATAGACTCCTATTAGTAGGTTTTAATACCCCTCCTAAGTAAATAGTTTTAAAAAATTGAGCTGTGACATAAATATTATTTATGTAAATATTCTAGGTGTTATGCTTGATAGAGGGTCCAACCCAATAATTGGTTTCCCCAATTCCGTAAATTACTGTCAAAACCTCATACAATGAACATGCTAGTTGAGGTCTAAACTCCAACGACAGTAACAGAAGCCGCCAATACACACTACTCACAATAAATAATAATAAGCTTTGAAGTTTGCCCACGGTTCATAGTTTAATCCCACTCCCTAGTTCCCCTTAGTTCGTTAAAAAATATAATGGAGTTGGGAAATATTAATGAACTATGTAAATAGTCATGCGCAAAAGTTGTTGTGTAAAAATTTGGAGATACGATTATGATTGCACATGATTGAGGTAATAGCTGTATTCTGAAAAGATAAAAGTGGAATAAAATTATAAGTTTATACAGAGGATCGTTGTATGTAATAGAAGAAAAAAGGGACAAAATCAAGATATTTGAAATTTAAAAATATGGTATAGGCTAAGATGCTTCAGTTCCGCCATGGGGTGGCCAAGAAACGCAGGAATCATATATGTACCATATAGAGAAACGATAACAATTTTATCATTCAAAATCAGCGATTATTAATTTAACAATTTTAAATTATATATATATATATATATATATTAGTTCAGAAAATTAATAAAAATAGAGCCCTAGTAGTATGTAATAGATCACAGGGTATTAGGTACTATAATCATGAAGTCTTAAAGTCTTTATATAGTATTAAAATGAAGAAAGTTATAACTTAAGAACCATAAAATCGGCGTACATTATGCATTTTCAACCAATGGTAGTAAAAAAAACCAATAGTGAAATAATAGCCAAAAAAGGATTATTGGTTAAATTAAAATATACTGAAAGAGTTACAATAATTGATAAGCATAGAATAGTTTTCAATTAAAACAATAATAGGGTTAATCGAGACTTTAGGTGAGAGCACTGCATTGAGGAAGTTTGACGGACAAAGTGGCAGCGAGAAAAATTACTATTGAGTTTAATTCAATTGGTTATTATAATATTTCTCTGCCTGATGGGTCATAAGATATGTAGATGGTCTTAAAAAAACGTAGGAAGTAGGTAAACGTTAGCAAAGGTAAGAATGTAAATTTCAATGGTTCTATGACTTAATATGTTCAATCGTTTCCTAAACTAAAATCTAAGCCTGATTGGACAGCAGCAAATAGGTCAAAGACCGGATGTCAAACGTGTTGGGACACGTTCAACTCTTTAAAGTAAAACTGCACCAGAACTATCAACTGAAGCGCTATATTCAATCTGGGGATTCATAGAGAGACAGCATACAAATAGTAGAAGAAAATTAAGTTATAAATAATGTATTAGGTAATTTTTTGTGCGAAAACCTACAAGAAATTTTCCAGCATGAGAAAACTAAAGTCTAGAAAATGTAATAAGACCTAAAATATTTTTAGCAATTAATATAGAAATCTAAGCGGACATCGCCTGAATGTAAAGATACGCTTTCGATTCAGTAAACTTCATTTTCAATAATAATACAGCAGTCAGAGGGAAAACCATACGCAAACAACTATGCGCCCAAATGAGAATAATTATCGGGAAGAGGTGTAGTTAAAAGATGATATTTAAGTACAAGCGAGAACTAAGCGACTATAATAGAGCTCCAAACGACATTTTTAAGAACCAATGCACTTCCTTACTGACATCTCGTCTTTTTAGAATATTTTATAATTTGAGAGTTGAAAATTTGTAGTTTTTTGGCATTCATACTGTATTATATCGAACGAGTATTACCCTGGTGAATTAACCCGCTCTCAATGCATCGAAACACCGTCGTTTTCACGAAACGTTTATGTTTATATAGATAACAATATTCGTATCAAACACGGGTGTAGTTGAAAGAGATCATTTAAACACGAGCGAGAACTAAACCTGCAAAGTGATCTACGATACCACACGCGGTGATATACGCTGATACGGCTGAAGTACGTTACCTACAAATCTATATTTTTTACCTTTTTATAGTTTAAAAGTAAAAAAGTTGTAGTTTTATGATTTTCCCTAAATTGAAACATCTCAAAGAATGTCCATGCCAAATTTCAAGTCTCTAGCTTAAACGGTGGCTTCAGGACTTTAATATCATAAGTGAGTGAGTCAGTTACACATGGGGTTGTATATATTATCTCATACAATGAACAGGCTAGTTGAGGTCTAAACTCCAACGACAGTAACAGAAGCCGCCAATACACACTACTCACAATAAATAATAATAAGCTTTGAAGTTTGCCCACGGTTCATAGTTTAATCCCACTCCCTAGTTCCCCTTAGTTCGTTAAAAAATATAATGGAGTTGTGAAATATTAATGAACTATGTAAATAGTCATGCGCAAAAGTTGTTGTGTAAAAATTTGGAGATACGATTATGATTGCACATGATTGAGGTAATAGCTGTATTCTGAAAAGATAAAAGTGGAATAAAATTATAAGTTTATACAGAGGATCGTTGTATGTAATAGAAGAAAAAAGGGACAAAATCAAGATATTTGAAATTTAAAAATATGGTATAGGCTAAGATGCTTCAGTTCCGCCATGGGGTGGCCAAGAAACGCAGGAATCATATATGTACCATATAGAGAAACGATAACAATTTTATCATTCAAAATCAGCGATTATTAATTTAACAATTTTAAATTATATATATATATATATATATATATATATGTATATTAGTTCAGAAAATTAATAAAAATAGAGCCCTAGTAGTATGTAATAGATCACAGGGTATTAGGTACTATAATCATGAAGTCTTAAAGTCTTTATATAGTATTAAAATGAAGAAAGTTATAACTTAAGAACCATAAAATCGGCGTACATTATGCATTTTCAACCAATGGTAGTAAAAAAAACCAATAGTGAAATAATAGCCAAAAAAGGATTATTGGTTAAATTAAAATATACTGAAAGAGTTACAATAATTGATAAGCATAGAATAGTTTTCAATTAAAACAATAATAGGGTTAATCGAGACTTTAGGTGAGAGCACTGCATTGAGGAAGTTTGACGGACAAAGTGGCAGCGAGAAAAATTACTATTGAGTTTAATTCAATTGGTTATTATAATATTTCTCTGCCTGATGGGTCATAAGATATGTAGATGGTCTTAAAAAAACGTAGGAAGTAGGTAAACGTTAGCAAAGGTAAGAATGTAAATTTCAATGGTTCTATGACTTAATATGTTCAATCGTTTCCTAAACTAAAATCTAAGCCTGATTGGACAGCAGCAAATAGGTCAAAGACCGGATGTCAAACGTGTTGGGACACGTTCAACTCTTTAAAGTAAAACTGCACCAGAACTATCAACTGAAGCGCTATATTCAATCTGGGGATTCATAGAGAGACAGCATACAAATAGTAGAAGAAAATTAAGTTATAAATAATGTATTAGGTAATTTTTTGTGCGAAAACCTACAAGAAATTTTCCAGCATGAGAAAACTAAAGTCTAGAAAATGTAATAAGACCTAAAATATTTTTAGCAATTAATATAGAAATCTAAGCGGACATCGCCTGAATGTAAAGATACGCTTTCGATTCAGTAAACTTCATTTTCAATAATAATACAGCAGTCAGAGGGAAAACCATACGCAAACAACTATGCGCCCAAATGAGAATAATTATCGGGAAGAGGTGTAGTTAAAAGATGATATTTAAGTACAAGCGAGAACTAAGCGACTATAATAGAGCTCCAAACGACATTTTTAAGAACCAATGCACTTCCTTACCGACATCTCGTCTTTTTATAATATTTTATAATTTGAGAGTTGAAAATTTGTAGTTTTTTGGCATTCATACTGTATTATATCGAACGAGTATTACCCTGGTGAATTAACCCGCTCTCAATGCATCGAAACACCGTCGTTTTCACGAAACGTTTATGTTTATATAGATAACAATATTCGTATCAAACACGGGTGTAGTTGAAAGAGATCATTTAAACACGAGCGAGAACTAAACCTGCAAAGTGATCTACGATACCACACGCGGTGATATACGCTGATACGGCTGAAGTACGTTACCTACAAATCTATATTTTTTACCTTTTTATAGTTTAAAAGTAAAAAAGTTGTAGTTTTATGATTTTCCCTAAATTGAAACATCTCAAAGAATGTCCATGCCAAATTTCAAGTCTCTAGCTTAAACGGTGGCTTCAGGACTTTAATATCATAAGTGAGTGAGTCAGTTACACATGGGGTTGTATATATTATCTCATACAATGAACAGGCTAGTTGAGGTCTAAACTCCAACGACAGTAACAGAAGCCGCCAATACACACTACTCACAATAAATAATAATAAGCTTTGAAGTTTGCCCACGGTTCATAGTTTAATCCCACTCCCTAGTTCCCCTTAGTTCGTTAAAAAATATAATGGAGTTGTGAAATATTAATGAACTATGTAAATAGTCATGCGCAAAAGTTGTTGTGTAAAAATTTGGAGATACGATTATGATTGCACATGATTGAGGTAATAGCTGTATTCTGAAAAGATAAAAGTGGAATAAAATTATAAGTTTATACAGAGGATCGTTGTATGTAATAGAAGAAAAAAGGGACAAAATCAAGATATTTGAAATTTAAAAATATGGTATAGGCTAAGATGCTTCAGTTCCGCCATGGGGTGGCCAAGAAACGCAGGAATCATATATGTACCATATAGAGAAACGATAACAATTTTATCATTCAAAATCAGCGATTATTAATTTAACAATTTTAAATTATATATATATATATATATATATTAGTTCAGAAAATTAATAAAAATAGAGCCCTAGTAGTATGTAATAGATCACAGGGTATTAGGTACTATAATCATGAAGTCTTAAAGTCTTTATATAGTATTAAAATGAAGAAAGTTATAACTTAAGAACCATAAAATCGGCGTACATTATGCATTTTCAACCAATGGTAGTAAAAAAAACCAATAGTGAAATAATAGCCAAAAAAGGATTATTGGTTAAATTAAAATATACTGAAAGAGTTACAATAATTGATAAGCATAGAATAGTTTTCAATTAAAACAATAATAGGGTTAATCGAGACTTTAGGTGAGAGCACTGCATTGAGGAAGTTTGACGGACAAAGTGGCAGCGAGAAAAATTACTATTGAGTTTAATTCAATTGGTTATTATAATATTTCTCTGCCTGATGGGTCATAAGATATGTAGATGGTCTTAAAAAAACGTAGGAAGTAGGTAAACGTTAGCAAAGGTAAGAATGTAAAATTCAATGGTTCTATAACTTAATATGTTCAATCGTTTCCTAAACTAAAATCTAAGCCTGATTGGACAGCAGCAAATAGGTCAAAGACCGGATGTCAAACGTGTTGGGACACGTTCAACTCTTTAAAGTAAAACTGCACCAGAACTATCAACTGAAGCGCTATATTCAATCTGGGGATTCATAGAGAGACAGCATACAAATAGTAGAAGAAAATTAAGTTATAATTAATGTATTAGGTAATTTTTTGTGCGAAAACCTACAAGAAATTTTCCAGCATGAGAAAACTAAAGTCTAGAAAATGTAATAAGACCTAAAATATTTTTAGCAATTAATATAGAAATCTAAGCTTACATCGCCTGAATGTAAAGATACGCTTTCGATTCAGTAAACTTCATTTTCAATAATAATACAGCAGTCGGAGGGAAAACCATACGCAAACAACTATGCGCCCAAATGAGAATAATTATCGGGAAGAGGTGTAGTTAAAAGATGATATTTAAGTACAAGCGAGAACTAAGCGACTATAATAGAGCTCCAAACGACATCTTTAAGAACCAATGTACTTCCTTACCGACATCTCGTCTTTTTAGAATATTTTATAATTTGAGAGTTGAAAATTTGTAGTTTTTTGGCATTCATACTGTATTATATCGAACGAGTATTACCCTGGTGAATTAACCCGCTCTCAATGCATCGAAACACCGTCGTTTTCACGAAACGTTTATGTTTATATAGATAACAATATTCGTATCAAATACGGGTGTAGTTGAAAGAGATCATTTAAACACGAGCGAGAACTAAACCTGCAAAGTGATCTACGATACCACACGCGGTGATATACGCTGATACGGCTGAAGTACGTTACCTACAAATCTATATTTTTTACCTTTTTATAGTTTAAAAGTAAAAAAGTTGTAGTTTTATGATTTTCCCTAAATTGAAACATCTCAAAGAATGTCCATGCCAAATTTCAAGTCTCTAGCTTAAACGGTGGCTTCAGGACTTTAATATCATAAGTGAGTGAGTCAGTTACACATGGGGTTGTATATATTATCTCATACAATGAACAGGCTAGTTGAGGTCTAAACTCCAACGACAGTAACAGAAGCCGCCAATACACACTACTCACAATAAATAATAATAAGCTTTGAAGTTTGCCCACGGTTCATAGTTTAATCCCACTCCCTAGTTCCCCTTAGTTCGTTAAAAAATATAATGGAGTTGTGAAATATTAATGAACTATGTAAATAGTCATGCGCAAAAGTTGTTGTGTAAAAATTTGGAGATACGATTATGATTGCACATGATTGAGGTAATAGCTGTATTCTGAAAAGATAAAAGTGGAATAAAATTATAAGTTTATACAGAGGATCGTTGTATGTAATAGAAGAAAAAAGGGACAAAATCAAGATATTTGAAATTTAAAAATATGGTATAGGCTAAGATGCTTCAGTTCCGCCATGGGGTGGCCAAGAAACGCAGGAATCATATATGTACCATATAGAGAAACGATAACAATTTTATCATTCAAAATCAGCGATTATTAATTTAACAATTTTAAATTATATATATATATATATATATATATATATATATATATATATATATATATTAGTTCAGAAAATTAATAAAAATAGAGCCCTAGTAGTATGTAATAGAACACAGGGTATTAGGTACTATAATCATGAAGTCTTAAAGTCTTTATATAGTATTAAAATGAAGAAAGTTATAACTTAAGAACCATAAAATCGGCGTACATTATGCATTTTCAACCAATGGTAGTAAAAAAAACCAATAGTGAAATAATAGCCAAAAAAGGATTATTGGTTAAATTAAAATATACTGAAAGAGTTACAATAATTGATAAGCATAGAATAGTTTTCAATTAAAACAATAATAGGGTTAATCGAGACTTTAGGTGAGAGCACTGCATTGAGGAAGTTTGACGGACAAAGTGGCAGCGAGAAAAATTACTATTGAGTTTAATTCAATTGGTTATTATAATATTTCTCTGCCTGATGGGTCATAAGATATGTAGATGGTCTTAAAAAAACGTAGGAAGTAGGTAAACGTTAGCAAAGGTAAGAATGTAAATTTCAATGGTTCTATGACTTAATATGTTCAATCGTTTCCTAAACTAAAATCTAAGCCTGATTGGACAGCAGCAAATAGGTCAAAGACCGGATGTCAAACGTGTTGGGACACGTTCAACTCTTTAAAGTAAAACTGCACCAGAACTATCAACTGAAGCGCTATATTCAATCTGGGGATTCATAGAGAGACAGCATACAAATAGTAGAAGAAAATTAAGTTATAATTAATGTATTAGGTAATTTTTTGTGCGAAAACCTACAAGAAATTTTCCAGCATGAGAAAACTAAAGTCTAGAAAATGTAATAAGACCTAAAATATTTTTAGCAATTAATATAGAAATCTAAGCGGACATCGCCTGAATGTAAAGATACGCTTTCGATTCAGTAAACTTCATTTTCAATAATAATACAGCAGTCAGAGGGAAAACCATACGCAAACAACTATGCGCCCAAATGAGAATAATTATCGGGAAGAGGTGTAGTTAAAAGATGATATTTAAGTACAAGCGAGAACTAAGCGACTATAATAGAGCTCCAAACGACATCTTTAAGAACCAATGTACTTCCTTACCGACATCTCGTCTTTTTAGAATATTTTATAATTTGAGAGTTGAAAATTTGTAGTTTTTTGGCATTCATACTGTATTATATCGAACGAGTATTACCCTGGTGAATTAACCCGCTCTCAATGCATCGAAACACCGTCGTTTTCACGAAACGTTTATGTTTATATAGATAACAATATTCGTATCAAACACGGGTGTAGTTGAAAGAGATCATTTAAACACGAGCGAGAACTAAACCTGCAAAGTGATCTACGATACCACACGCGGTGATATACGCTGATACGGCTGAAGTACGTTACCTACAAATCTATATTTTTTACCTTTTTATAGTTTAAAAGTAAAAAAGTTGTAGTTTTATGATTTTCCCTAAATTGAAACATCTCAAAGAATGTCCATGCCAAATTTCAAGTCTCTAGCTTAAACGGTGGCTTCAGGACTTTAATATCATAAGTGAGTGAGTCAGTTACACATGGGGTTGTATATATTATCTCATACAATGAACAGGCTAGTTGAGGTCTAAACTCCAACGACAGTAACAGAAGCCGCCAATACACACTACTCACAATAAATAATAATAAGCTTTGAAGTTTGCCCACGGTTCATAGTTTAATCCCACTCCCTAGTTCCCCTTAGTTCGTTAAAAAATATAATGGAGTTGGGAAATATTAATGAACTATGTAAATAGTCATGCGCAAAAGTTGTTGTGTAAAAATTTGGAGATACGATTATGATTGCACATGATTGAGGTAATAGCTGTATTCTGAAAAGATAAAAGTGGAATAAAATTATAAGTTTATACAGAGGATCGTTGTATGTAATAGAAGAAAAAAGGGACAAAATCAAGATATTTGAAATTTAAAAATATGGTATAGGCTAAGATGCTTCAGTTCCGCCATGGGGTGGCCAAGAAACGCAGGAATCATATATGTACCATATAGAGAAACGATAACAATTTTATCATTCAAAATCAGCGATTATTAATTTAACAATTTTGAATATATATATATATATATATATATATATATATATATTAGTTCAGAAAATTAATAAAAATAGAGCCCTAGTAGTATGTAATAGATCACAGGGTATTAGGTACTATAATCATGAAGTCTTAAAGTCTTTATATAGTATTAAAATGAAGAAAGTTATAACTTAAGAACCATAAAATCGGCGTACATTATGCATTTTCAACCAATGGTAGTAAAAAAAACCAATAGTGAAATAATAGCCAAAAAAGGATTATTGGTTAAATTAAAATATACTGAAAGAGTTACAATAATTGATAAGCATAGAATAGTTTTCAATTAAAACAATAATAGGGTTAATCGAGACTTTAGGTGAGAGCACTGCATTGAGGAAGTTTGACGGACAAAGTGGCAGCGAGAAAAATTACTATTGAGTTTAATTCAATTGGTTATTATAATATTTCTCTGCCTGATGGGTCATAAGATATGTAGATGGTCTTAAAAAAACGTAGGAAGTAGGTAAACGTTAGCAAAGGTAAGAATGTAAATTTCAATGGTTCTATAACTTAATATGTTCAATCGTTTCCTAAACTAAAATCTAAGCCTGATTGGACAGCAGCAAATAGGTCAAAGACCGGATGTCAAACGTGTTGGGACACGTTCAACTCTTTAAAGTAAAACTGCACCAGAACTATCAACTGAAGCGCTATATTCAATCTGGGGATTCATAGAGAGACAGCATACAAATAGTAGAAGAAAATTAAGTTATAATTAATGTATTAGGTAATTTTTTGTGCGAAAACCTACAAGAAATTTTCCAGCATGAGAAAACTAAAGTCTAGAAAATGTAATAAGACCTAAAATATTTTTAGCAATTAATATAGAAATCTAAGCGGACATCGCCTGAATGTAAAGATACGCTTTCGATTCAGTAAACTTCATTTTCAATAATAATACAGCAGTCAGAGGGAAAACCATACGCAAACAACTATGCGCCCAAATGAGAATAATTATCGGGAAGAGGTGTAGTTAAAAGATGATATTTAAGTACAAGCGAGAACTAAGCGACTATAATAGCGCTCCAAACGACATCTTTAAGAACCAATGTACTTCCTTACCGACATCTCGTCTTTTTAGAATATTTTATAATTTGAGAGTTGAAAATTTGTAGTTTTTTGGCATTCATACTGTATTATATCGAACGAGTATTACCCTGGTGAATTAACCCGCTCTCAATGCATCGAAACACCGTCGTTTTCACGAAACGTTTATGTTTATATAGATAACAATATTCGTATCAAACACGGGTGTAGTTGAAAGAGATCATTTAAACACGAGCGAGAACTAAACCTGCAAAGTGATCTACGATACCACACGCGGTGATATACGCTGATACGGCTGAACTACGTTACCTACAAATCTATATTTTTTACCTTTTTATAGTTTAAAAGTAAAAAAGTTGTAGTTTTATGATTTTCCCTAAATTGAAACATCTCAAAGAATGTCCATGCCAAATTTCAAGTCTCTAGCTTAAACGGTGGCTTCAGGACTTTAATATCATAAGTGAGTGAGTCAGTTACACATGGGGTTGTATATATTATCTCATACAATGAACAGGCTAGTTGAGGTCTAAACTCCAACGACAGTAACAGAAGCCGCCAATACACACTACTCACAATAAATAATAATAAGCTTTGAAGTTTGCCCACGGTTCATAGTTTAATCCCACTCCCTAGTTCCCCTTAGTTCGTTAAAAAATATAATGGAGTTGTGAAATATTAATGAACTATGTAAATAGTCATGCGCAAAAGTTGTTGTGTAAAAATTTGGAGATACGATTATGATTGCACATGATTGAGGTAATAGCTGTATTCTGAAAAGATAAAAGTGGAATAAAATTATAAGTTTATACAGAGGATCGTTGTATGTAATAGAAGAAAAAAGGGACAAAATCAAGATATTTGAAATTTAAAAATATGGTATAGGCTAAGATGCTTCAGTTCCGCCATGGGGTGGCCAAGAAACGCAGGAATCATATATGTACCATATAGAGAAACGATAACAATTTTATCATTCAAAATCAGCGATTATTAATTTAACAATTTTGAATTATATATATATATATATATATATTAGTTCAGAAAATTAATAAAAATAGAGCCCTAGTAGTATGTAATAGATCACAGGGTATTAGGTACTATAATCATGAAGTCTTAAAGTCTTTATATAGTATTAAAATGAAGAAAGTTATAACTTAAGAACCATAAAATCGGCGTACATTATGCATTTTCAACCAATGGTAGTAAAAAAAACCAATAGTGAAATAATAGCCAAAAAAGGATTATTGGTTAAATTAAAATATACTGAAAGAGTTACAATAATTGATAAGCATAGAATAGTTTTCAATTAAAACAATAATAGGGTTAATCGAGACTTTAGGTGAGAGCACTGCATTGAGGAAGTTTGACGGACAAAGTGGCAGCGAGAAAAATTACTATTGAGTTTAATTCAATTGGTTATTATAATATTTCTCTGCCTGATGGGTCATAAGATATGTAGATGGTCTTAAAAAAACGTAGGAAGTAGGTAAACGTTAGCAAAGGTAAGAATGTAAATTTCAATGGTTCTATAACTTAATATGTTCAATCGTTTCCTAAACTAAAATCTAAGCCTGATTGGACAGCAGCAAATAGGTCAAAGACCGGATGTCAAACGTGTTGGGACACGTTCAACTCTTTAAAGTAAAACTGCACCAGAACTATCAACTGAAGCGCTATATTCAATCTGGGGATTCATAGAGAGACAGCATACAAATAGTAGAAGAAAATTAAGTTATAATTAATGTATTAGGTAATTTTTTGTGCGAAAACCTACAAGAAATTTTCCAGCATGAGAAAACTAAAGTCTAGAAAATGTAATAAGACCTAAAATATTTTTAGCAATTAATATAGAAATCTAAGCGGACATCGCCTGAATGTAAAGATACGCTTTCGATTCAGTAAACTTCATTTTCAATAATAATACAGCAGTCAGAGGGAAAACCATACGCAAACAACTATGCGCCCAAATGAGAATAATTATCGGGAAGAGGTGTAGTTAAAAGATGATATTTAAGTACAAGCGAGAACTAAGCGACTATAATAGCGCTCCAAACGACATCTTTAAGAACCAATGTACTTCCTTACCGACATCTCGTCTTTTTAGAATATTTTATAATTTGAGAGTTGAAAATTTGTAGTTTTTTGGCATTCATACTGTATTATATCGAACGAGTATTACCCTGGTGAATTAACCCGCTCTCAATGCATCGAAACACCGTCGTTTTCACGAAACGTTTATGTTTATATAGATAACAATATTCGTATCAAACACGGGTGTAGTTGAAAGAGATCATTTAAACACGAGCGAGAACTAAACCTGCAAAGTGATCTACGATACCACACGCGGTGATATACGCTGATACGGCTGAACTACGTTACCTACAAATCTATATTTTTTACCTTTTTATAGTTTAAAAGTAAAAAAGTTGTAGTTTTATGATTGTCCCTAAATTGAAACATCTCAAAGAACGTCCATGCCAAATTTCAAGTCTCTAGCTTAAACGGTGGCTTCAGGACTTTAATATCATAAGTGAGTGAGTCAGTCAGTTACACATGGGGCTGTATATATTATAGACTCGCCTACGGCTCGATGGGGGCTCCGCCCCCATGCCCCCTTAGGAGTTGCCCCCTAGTTTGAATTTATAAAAAGTCAAGTTTGAAATAGTTTAGTTTTAAACAAGATCTGAACACCCAAGACAGTAACAAAACCATCTAATACTCTAAATTCACAATCAATAGTAAAAAAAACTTTAATAGACTCCTATTAGTAGGTTTTAATACCCCTCCTAAGTAAATAGTTTTAAAAAATTGAGCTGTGACATAAATATTATTTATGTAAATATTCTAGGTGTTATGCTTGATAGAGGGTCCAACCCAATAATTGGTTTCCCCAATTCCGTAAATTACTGTCAAAACCTCATACAATGAACAGGCTAGTTGAGGTCTAAACTCCAACGACAGTAACAGAAGCCGCCAATACACACTACTCACAATAAATAATAATAAGCTTTGAAGTTTGCCCACGGTTCATAGTTTAATCCCACTCCCTAGTTCCCCTTAGTTCGTTAAAAAATATAATGGAGTTGTGAAATATTAATGAACTATGTATATAGTCATGCGCAAAAGTTGTTGTGTAAAAATTTGGAGATACGATTATGATTGCACATGATTGAGGTAATAGCTGTATTCTGAAAAGATAAAAGTGGAATAAAATTATAAGTTTATACAGAGGATCGTTGTATGTAATAGAAGAAAAAAGGGACAAAATCAAGATATTTGAAATTTAAAAATATGGTATAGGCTAAGATGCTTCAGTTCCGCCATGGGGTGGCCAAGAAACGCAGGAATCATATATGTACCATATAGAGAAACGATAACAATTTTATCATTCAAAATCAGCGATTATTAATTTAACAATTTTAAATTATATATATATATATATATATATATATATATATATATATATATTAGTTCAGAAAATTAATAAAAATAGAGCCCTAGTAGTATGTAATAGATCACAGGGTATTAGGTACTATAATCATGAAGTCTTAAAGTCTTTATATAGTATTAAAATGAAGAAAGTTATAACTTAAGAACCATAAAATCGGCGTACATTATGCATTTTCAACCAATGGTAGTAAAAAAAACCAATAGTGAAATAATAGCCAAAAAAGGATTATTGGTTAAATTAAAATATACTGAAAGAGTTACAATAATTGATAAGCATAGAATAGTTTTCAATTAAAACAATAATAGGGTTAATCGAGACTTTAGGTGAGAGCACTGCATTGAGGAAGTTTGACGGACAAAGTGGCAGCGAGAAAAATTACTATTGAGTTTAATTCAATTGGTTATTATAATATTTCTCTGCCTGATGGGTCATAAGATATGTAGATGGTCTTAAAAAAACGTAGGAAGTAGGTAAACGTTAGCAAAGGTAAGAATGTAAATTTCAATGGTTCTATAACTTAATATGTTCAATCGTTTCCTAAACTAAAATCTAAGCCTGATTGGACAGCAGCAAATAGGTCAAAGACCGGATGTCAAACGTGTTGGGACACGTTCAACTCTTTAAAGTAAAACTGCACCAGAACTATCAACTGAAGCGCTATATTCAATCTGGGGATTCATAGAGAGACAGCATACAAATAGTAGAAGAAAATTAAGTTATAATTAATGTATTAGGTAATTTTTTGTGCGAAAACCTACAAGAAATTTTCCAGCATGAGAAAACTAAAGTCTAGAAAATGTAATAAGACCTAAAATATTTTAGCAATTAATATAGAAATCTAAGCGGACATCGCCTGAATGTAAAGATACGCTTTCGATTCAGTAAACTTCATTTTCAATAATAATACAGCAGTCAGAGGGAAAACCATACGCGAACAACTATGCGCCCAAATGAGAATAATTATCGGGAAGAGGTGTAGTTAAAAGATGATATTTAAGTACAAGCGAGAACTAAGCGACTATAATAGCGCTCCAAACGACATCTTTAAGAACCAATGTACTTCCTTACCGACATCTCGTCTTTTTAGAATATTTTATAATTTGAGAGTTGAAAATTTGTAGTTTTTTGGCATTCATACTGTATTATATCGAACGAGTATTACCCTGGTGAATTAACCCGCTCTCAATGCATCGAAACACCGTCGTTTTCACGAAACGTTTATGTTTATATAGATAACAATATTCGTATCAAACACGGGTGTAGTTGAAAGAGATCATTTAAACACGAGCGAGAACTAAACCTGCAAAGTGATCTACGATACCACACGCGGTGATATACGCTGATACGGCTGAACTACGTTACCTACAAATCTATATTTTTTACCTTTTTATAGTTTAAAAGTAAAAAAGTTGTAGTTTTATGATTGTCCCTAAATTGAAACATCTCAAAGAACGTCCATGCCAAATTTCAAGTCTCTAGCTTAAACGGTGGCTTCAGGACTTTAATATCATAAGTGAGTGAGTCAGTCAGTTACACATGGGGCTGTATATATTATAGACTCGCCTACGGCTCGATGGGGGCTCCGCCCCCATGCCCCCTTAGGAGTTGCCCCCTAGTTTGAATTTATAAAAAGTCAAGTTTGAAATAGTTTAGTTTTAAACAAGATCTGAACACCCAAGACAGTAACAAAACCATCTAATACTCTAAATTCACAATCAATAGTAAAAAAAACTTTAATAGACTCCTATTAGTAGGTTTTAATACCCCTCCTAAGTAAATAGTTTTAAAAAATTGAGCTGTGACATAAATATTATTTATGTAAATATTCTAGGTGTTATGCTTGATAGAGGGTCCAACCCAATAATTGGTTTCCCCAATTCCGTAAATTACTGTCAAAACCTCATACAATGAACAGGCTAGTTGAGGTCTAAACTCCAACGACAGTAACAGAAGCCGCCAATACACACTACTCACAATAAATAATAATAAGCTTTGAAGTTTGCCCACGGTTCATAGTTTAATCCCACTCCCTAGTTCCCCTTAGTTCGTTAAAAAATATAATGGAGTTGTGAAATATTAATGAACTATGTATATAGTCATGCGCAAAAGTTGTTGTGTAAAAATTTGGAGATACGATTATGATTGCACATGATTGAGGTAATAGCTGTATTCTGAAAAGATAAAAGTGGAATAAAATTATAAGTTTATACAGAGGATCGTTGTATGTAATAGAAGAAAAAAGGGACAAAATCAAGATATTTGAAATTTAAAAATATGGTATAGGCTAAGATGCTTCAGTTCCGCCATGGGGTGGCCAAGAAACGCAGGAATCATATATGTACCATATAGAGAAACGATAACAATTTTATCATTCAAAATCAGCGATTATTAATTTAACAATTTTAAATTATATATATATATATATATATATATATATATATATATATATATATATTAGTTCAGAAAATTAATAAAAATAGAGCCCTAGTAGTATGTAATAGATCACAGGGTATTAGGTACTATAATCATGAAGTCTTAAAGTCTTTATATAGTATTAAAATGAAGAAAGTTATAACTTAAGAACCATAAAATCGGCGTACATTATGCATTTTCAACCAATGGTAGTAAAAAAAACCAATAGTGAAATAATAGCCAAAAAAGGATTATTGGTTAAATTAAAATATACTGAAAGAGTTACAATAATTGATAAGCATAGAATAGTTTTCAATTAAAACAATAATAGGGTTAATCGAGACTTTAGGTGAGAGCACTGCATTGAGGAAGTTTGACGGACAAAGTGGCAGCGAGAAAAATTACTATTGAGTTTAATTCAATTGGTTATTATAATATTTCTCTGCCTGATGGGTCATAAGATATGTAGATGGTCTTAAAAAAACGTAGGAAGTAGGTAAACGTTAGCAAAGGTAAGAATGTAAATTTCAATGGTTCTATAACTTAATATGTTCAATCGTTTCCTAAACTAAAATCTAAGCCTGATTGGACAGCAGCAAATAGGTCAAAGACCGGATGTCAAACGTGTTGGGACACGTTCAACTCTTTAAAGTAAAACTGCACCAGAACTATCAACTGAAGCGCTATATTCAATCTGGGGATTCATAGAGAGACAGCATACAAATAGTAGAAGAAAATTAAGTTATAATTAATGTATTAGGTAATTTTTTGTGCGAAAACCTACAAGAAATTTTCCAGCATGAGAAAACTAAAGTCTAGAAAATGTAATAAGACCTAAAATATTTTTAGCAATTAATATAGAAATCTAAGCGGACATCGCCTGAATGTAAAGATACGCTTTCGATTCAGTAAACTTCATTTTCAATAATAATACAGCAGTCAGAGGGAAAACCATACGCAAACAACTATGCGCCCAAATGAGAATAATTATCGGGAAGAGGTGTAGTTAAAAGATGATATTTAAGTACAAGCGAGAACTAAGCGACTATAATAGCGCTCCAAACGACATCTTTAAGAACCAATGTACTTCCTTACCGACATCTCGTCTTTTTAGAATATTTTATAATTTGAGAGTTGAAAATTTGTAGTTTTTTGGCATTCATACTGTATTATATCGAACGAGTATTACCCTGGTGAATTAACCCGCTCTCAATGCATCGAAACACCGTCGTTTTCACGAAACGTTTATGTTTATATAGATAACAATATTCGTATCAAACACGGGTGTAGTTGAAAGAGATCATTTAAACACGAGCGAGAACTAAACCTGCAAAGTGATCTACGATACCACACGCGGTGATATACGCTGATACGGCTGAACTACGTTACCTACAAATCTATATTTTTTACCTTTTTATAGTTTAAAAGTAAAAAAGTTGTAGTTTTATGATTGTCCCTAAATTGAAACATCTCAAAGAACGTCCATGCCAAATTTCAAGTCTCTAGCTTAAACGGTGGCTTCAGGACTTTAATATCATAAGTGAGTGAGTCAGTCAGTTACACATGGGGCTGTATATATTATAGACTCGCCTACGGCTCGATGGGGGCTCCGCCCCCATGCCCCCTTAGGAGTTGCCCCCTAGTTTGAATTTATAAAAAGTCAAGTTTGAAATAGTTTAGTTTTAAACAAGATCTGAACACCCAAGACAGTAACAAAACCATCTAATACTCTAAATTCACAATCAATAGTAAAAAAAACTTTAATAGACTCCTATTAGTAGGTTTTAATACCCCTCCTAAGTAAATAGTTTTAAAAAATTGAGCTGTGACATAAATATTATTTATGTAAATATTCTAGGTGTTATGCTTGATAGAGGGTCCAACCCAATAATTGGTTTCCCCAATTCCGTAAATTACTGTCAAAACCTCATACAATGAACAGGCTAGTTGAGGTCTAAACTCCAACGACAGTAACAGAAGCCGCCAATACACACTACTCACAATAAATAATAATAAGCTTTGAAGTTGCCCACGGTTCATAGTTTAATCCCACTCCCTAGTTCCCCTTAGTTCGTTAAAAAATATAATGGAGTTGTGAAATATTAATGAACTATGTATATAGTCATGCGCAAAAGTTGTTGTGTAAAAATTTGGAGATACGATTATGATTGCACATGATTTGAGGTAATAGCTGTATTCTGAAAAGATAAAAGTGGAATAAAATTATAAGTTTATACAGAGGATCGTTGTATGTACTAGAGAAAAAAGGACAAAATCAAGATATTTGAAATTTAAAAATATGGTATAGGCTAAGATGCTTCAGTTCCGCCATGGGGTGGCCAAGAAACGCAGGAATCATATATGTACCATATAGAGAAACGATAACAATTTTATCATTCAAAATCAGCGATTATTAATTTAACATTTTAAATTATATATATATATATAATATATATATATATATATATATATATATATATATATATATATATATATATATATATATATATATATATTAGTTCAGAAAATTAATAAAAATAGAGCCCTAGTAGTATGTAATAGATCACAGGGTATTAGGTACTATAATCATGAAGTCTTAAAGTCTTTATATAGTATTAAATGAAGAAAGTTATAACTTAAGAACCATAAAATCGGCGTACATTATGCATTTTCAACCAATGGTAGTAAAAAAACCAATAGTGAAATAATAGCCAAAAAAGGATTATTGGTTAAATTAAAATATACTGAAAGAGTTACAATAATTGATAAGCATAGAATAGTTTTCAATTAAAACAATAATAGGGTTAATCGAGACTTTAGGTGAGAGCACTGCATTGAGGAAGTTTGACGGACAAAGTGGCAGCGAGAAAAATTACTATTGAGTTTAATTCAATTGGTTATTATAATATTTCTCTGCCTGATGGGTCATAAGATATGTAGATGGTCTTAAAAAACGTAGGAAGTAGGTAAACGTTAGCAAAGGTAAGAATGTAAATTTCAATGGTTCTATAACTTAATATGTTCAATCGTTTCCTAAACTAAAATCTAAGCCTGATTGGACAGCAGCAAATAGGTCAAAGACCGGATGTCAAACGTGTTGGGACACGTTCAACTCTTTTAAAGTAAAACTGCACCAGAACTATCAACTGAAGCGCTATATTCAATCTGGGGATTCATAGAGAGACAGCATACAAATAGTAGAAGAAAATTAAGTTATAAATAATGTATTAGGTAATTTTTTGTGCGAAAACCTACAAGAAATTTTCCAGCATGAGAAAACTAAAGTCTAGAAAATGTAATAAGACCTAAAATATTTTTTAGCAATTAATATAGAAATCTAAGCGGACATCGCCTGAATGTAAAGATACGCTTTCGATTCAGTAAACTTCATTTTCAATAATAATACAGCAGTCAGAGGGAAAACCATACGCAAACAACTATGCGCCCAAATGAGAATAATTATCGGGAAGAGGTGTAGTTAAAAGATGATATTTAAGTACAAGCGAGAACTAAGCGACTATAATAGAGCTCCAAACGACATCTTTAAGAACCAATGCACTTCCTTACCGACATCTCGAGAATATTTTATAATTTGAGAGTTGAAAATTTGTAGTTTTTTGGCATTCATACTGTATTATATCGAACGAGTATTACCCTGGTGAATTAACCCGCTCTCAATGCATCGAAACACCGTCGTTTTCACGAAACGTTTATGTTTATATAGATAACAATATTCGTATCAAACACGGGTGTAGTTGAAAGAGATCATTTAAACACGAGCGAGAACTAAACCTGCAAAGTGATCTACGATACCACACGCGGTGATATACGCTGATACGGCTGAAGTACGTTACCTACAAATCTATATTTTTTACCTTTTTATAGTTTAAAAGTAAAAAAGTTGTAGTTTTATGATTTTCCCTAAATTGAAACATCTCAAAGAATGTCCATGCCAAATTTCAAGTCTCTAGCTTAAACGGTGGCTTCAGGACTTTAATATCATAAGTGAGTGAGTCAGTTACACATGGGGTTGTATATATTATCTCATACAATGAACAGGCTAGTTGAGGTCTAAACTCCAACGACAGTAACAGAAGCCGCCAATACACACTACTCACAATAAATAATAATAAGCTTTGAAGTTTGCCCACGGTTCATAGTTTAATCCCACTCCCTAGTTCCCCTTAGTTCGTTAAAAAATATAATGGAGTTGTGAAATATTAATGAACTATGTAAATAGTCATGCGCAAAAGTTGTTGTGTAAAAATTTGGAGATATGATTATGATTGCACATGATTGAGGTAATAGCTGTATTCTGAAAAGAAAAAAAGTGGAATAAAATTATAAGTTTATATAGAGGATCGTTGTATGTAATAGAAGAAAAAAGGGACAAAATCAAGATATTTGAAATTTAAAAATATGGTATAGGCTAAGATGCTTCAGTTCCGCCATGGGGTGGCCAAGAAACGCAGGAATCATATATGTACCATATAGAGAAACGATAACAATTTTATCATTCAAAATCAGCGATTATTAATTTAACAATTTTAAATTATATATATATATATATATATATATATATATATATATATATATATATATATATATATATATATATATAGTTCAGAAAATTAATAAAAATAGAGCCCTAGTAGTATGTAATAGATCACAGGGTATTAGGTACTATAATCATGAAGTCTTTAAGTCTTTATATAGTATTAAAATGAAGAAAGTTATAACTTAAGAACCATAAAATCGGCGTACATTATGCATTTTCAACCAATGGTAGTAAAAAAAACCAATAGTGAAATAATAGCCAAAAAAGGATTATTGGTTAAATTAAAATATACTGAAAGAGTTACAATAATTGATAAGCATAGAATAGTTTTCAATTAAAACAATAATAGGGTTAATCGAGACTTTAGGTGAGAGCACTGCATTGAGGAAGTTTGACGGACAAAGTGGCAGCGAGAAAAATTACTATTGAGTTTAATTCAATTGGTTATTATAATATTTCTCTGCCTGATGGGTCATAAGATATGTAGATGGTCTTAAAAAAACGTAGGAAGTAGGTAAACGTTAGCAAAGGTAAGAATGTAAATTTCAATGGTTCTATGACTTAATATGTTCAATCGTTTCCTAAACTAAAATCTAAGCCTGATTGGACAGCAGCAAATAGGTCAAAGACCGGATGTCAAACGTGTTGGGACACGTTCAACTCTTTAAAGTAAAACTGCACCAGAACTATCAACTGAAGCGCTATATTCAATCTGGGGATTCATAGAGAGACAGCATACAAATAGTAGAAGAAAATTAAGTTATAATTAATGTATTAGGTAATTTTTTGTGCGAAAACCTACAAGAAATTTTCCAGCATGAGAAAACTAAAGTCTAGAAAATGTAATAAGACCTAAAATATTTTTAGCAATTAATATAGAAATCTAAGCGGACATCGCCTGAATGTAAAGATACGCTTTCGATTCAGTAAACTTCATTTTCAATAATAATACAGCAGTCAGAGGGAAAACCATACGCAAACAACTATGCGCCCAAATGAGAATAATTATCGGGAAGAGGTGTAGTTAAAAGATGATATTTAAGTACAAGCGAGAACTAAGCGACTATAATAGAGCTCCAAACGACATCTTTAAGAACCAATGTACTTCCTTACCGACATCTCGTCTTTTTAGAATATTTTATAATTTGAGAGTTGAAAATTTGTAGTTTTTTGGCATTCATACTGTATTATATCGAACGAGTATTGCCCTGGTGAATTAACCCGCTCTCAATGCATCGAAACACCGTCGTTTTCACGAAACGTTTATGTTTATATAGATAACAATATTCGTATCAAACACGGGTGTAGTTGAAAGAGATCATTTAAACACGAGCGAGAACTAAACCTGCAAAGTGATCTACGATACCACACGCGGTGATATACGCTGATACGGCTGAAGTACGTTACCTACAAATCTATATTTTTTACCTTTTTATAGTTTAAAAGTAAAAAAGTTGTAGTTTTATGATTTTCCCTAAATTGAAACATCTCAAAGAATGTCCATGCCAAATTTCAAGTCTCTAGCTTAAACGGTGGCTTCAGGACTTTAATATCATAAGTGAGTGAGTCAGTTACACATGGGGTTGTATATATTATCTCATACAATGAACAGGCTAGTTGAGGTCTAAACTCCAACGACAGTAACAGAAGCCGCCAATACACACTACTCACAATAAATAATAATAAGCTTTGAAGTTTGCCCACGGTTCATAGTTTAATCCCACTCCCTAGTTCCCCTTAGTTCGTTAAAAAATATAATGGAGTTGTGAAATATTAATGAACTATGTATATAGTCATGCGCAAAAGTTGTTGTGTAAAAATTTGGAGATACGATTATGATTGCACATGATTGAGGTAATAGCTGTATTCTGAAAAGATAAAAGTGGAATAAAATTATAAGTTTATACAGAGGATCGTTGTATGTAATAGAAGAAAAAAGGGACAAAATCAAGATATTTGAAATTTAAAAATATGGTATAGGCTAAGATGCTTCAGTTCCGCCATGGGGTGGCCAAGAAACGCAGGAATCATATATGTACCATATAGAGAAACGATAACAATTTTATCATTCAAAATCAGCGATTATTAATTTAACAATTTTAAATTATATATATATATATATATATATATATATATATATATATATATATATATATATATATATATATTAGTTCAGAAAATTAATAAAAATAGAGCCCTAGTAGTATGTAATAGATCACAGGGTATTAGGTACTATAATCATGAAGTCTTAAAGTCTTTATATAGTATTAAAATGAAGAAAGTTATAACTTAAGAACCATAAAATCGGCGTACATTATGCATTTTCAACCAATGGTAGTAAAAAAAACCAATAGTGAAATAATAGCCAAAAAAGGATTATTGGTTAAATTAAAATATACTGAAAGAGTTACAATAATTGATAAGCATAGAATAGTTTTCAATTAAAACAATAATAGGGTTAATCGAGACTTTAGGTGAGAGCACTGCATTGAGGAAGTTTGACGGACAAAGTGGCAGCGAGAAAAATTACTATTGAGTTTAATTCAATTGGTTATTATAATATTTCTCTGCCTGATGGGTCATAAGATATGTAGATGGTCTTAAAAAAACGTAGGAAGTAGGTAAACGTTAGCAAAGGTAAGAATGTAAATTTCAATGGTTCTATAACTTAATATGTTCAATCGTTTCCTAAACTAAAATCTAAGCCTGATTGGACAGCAGCAAATAGGTCAAAGACCGGATGTCAAACGTGTTGGGACACGTTCAACTCTTTAAAGTAAAACTGCACCAGAACTATCAACTGAAGCGCTATATTCAATCTGGGGATTCATAGAGAGACAGCATACAAATAGTAGAAGAAAATTAAGTTATAAATAATGTATTAGGTAATTTTTTGTGCGAAAACCTACAAGAAATTTTCCAGCATGAGAAAACTAAAGTCTAGAAAATGTAATAAGACCTAAAATATTTTTTAGCAATTAATATAGAAATCTAAGCGGACATCGCCTGAATGTAAAGATACGCTTTCGATTCAGTAAACTTCATTTTCAATAATAATACAGCAGTCAGAGGGAAAACCATACGCAAACAACTATGCGCCCAAATGAGAATAATTATCGGGAAGAGGTGTAGTTAAAAGATGATATTTAAGTACAAGCGAGAACTAAGCGACTATAATAGAGCTCCAAACGACATCTTTAAGAACCAATGCACTTCCTTACCGACATCTCGTCTTTTTAGAATATTTTATAATTTGAGAGTTGAAAATTTGTAGTTTTTTGGCATTCATACTGTATTATATCGAACGAGTATTACCCTAGTGAATTAACCCGCTCTCAATGCATCGAAACACCGTCGTTTTCACGAAACGTTTATGTTTATATAGATAACAATATTCGTATCAAACACGGGTGTAGTTGAAAGAGATCATTTAAACACGAGCGAGAACTAAACCTGCAAAGTGATCTACGATACCACACGCGGTGATATACGCTGATACGGCTGAACTACGTTACCTACAAATCTATATTTTTTACCTTTTTATAGTTTAAAAGTAAAAAAGTTGTAGTTTTATGATTTTCCCTAAATTGAAACATCTCAAAGAATGTCCATGCCAAATTTCAAGTCTCTAGCTTAAACGGTGGCTTCAGGACTTTAATATCATAAGTGAGTGAGTCAGTTACACATGGGGTTGTATATATTATCTCATACAATGAACAGGCTAGTTGAGGTCTAAACTCCAACGACAGTAACAGAAGCCGCCAATACACACTACTCACAATAAATAATAATAAGCTTTGAAGTTTGCCCACGGTTCATAGTTTAATCCCACTCCCTAGTTCCCCTTAGTTCGTTAAAAAATATAATGGAGTTGTGAAATATTAATGAACTATGTAAATAGTCATGCGCAAAAGTTGTTGTGTAAAAATTTGGAGATATGATTATGATTGCACATGATTGAGGTAATAGCTGTATTCTGAAAAGAAAAAAAGTGGAATAAAATTATAAGTTTATATAGAGGATCGTTGTATGTAATAGAAGAAAAAAGGGACAAAATCAAGATATTTGAAATTTAAAAATATGGTATAGGCTAAGATGCTTCAGTTCCGCCATGGGGTGGCCAAGAAACGCAGGAATCATATATGTACCATATAGAGAAACGATAACAATTTTATCATTCAAAATCAGCGATTATTAATTTAACAATTTTAAATTATATATATATATATATATATATATATATATATATATATATTAGTTCAGAAAATTAATAAAAATAGAGCCCTAGTAGTATGTAATAGATCACAGGGTATTAGGTACTATAATCATGAAGTCTTTAAGTCTTTATATAGTATTAAAATGAAGAAAGTTATAACTTAAGAACCATAAAATCGGCGTACATTATGCATTTTCAACCAATGGTAGTAAAAAAAACCAATAGTGAAATAATAGCCAAAAAAGGATTATTGGTTAAATTAAAATATACTGAAAGAGTTACAATAATTGATAAGCATAGAATAGTTTTCAATTAAAACAATAATAGGGTTAATCGAGACTTTAGGTGAGAGCACTGCATTGAGGAAGTTTGACGGACAAAGTGGCAGCGAGAAAAATTACTATTGAGTTTAATTCAATTGGTTATTATAATATTTCTCTGCCTGATGGGTCATAAGATATGTAGATGGTCTTAAAAAAACGTAGGAAGTAGGTAAACGTTAGCAAAGGTAAGAATGTAAATTTCAATGGTTCTATGACTTAATATGTTCAATCGTTTCCTAAACTAAAATCTAAGCCTGATTGGACAGCAGCAAATAGGTCAAAGACCGGATGTCAAACGTGTTGGGACACGTTCAACTCTTTAAAGTAAAACTGCACCAGAACTATCAACTGAAGCGCTATATTCAATCTGGGGATTCATAGAGAGACAGCATACAAATAGTAGAAGAAAATTAAGTTATAATTAATGTATTAGGTAATTTTTTGTGCGAAAACCTACAAGAAATTTTCCAGCATGAGAAAACTAAAGTCTAGAAAATGTAATAAGACCTAAAATATTTTTAGCAATTAATATAGAAATCTAAGCGGACATCGCCTGAATGTAAAGATACGCTTTCGATTCAGTAAACTTCATTTTCAATAATAATACAGCAGTCAGAGGGAAAACCATACGCAAACAACTATGCGCCCAAATGAGAATAATTATCGGGAAGAGGTGTAGTTAAAAGATGATATTTAAGTACAAGCGAGAACTAAGCGACTATAATAGAGCTCCAAACGACATCTTTAAGAACCAATGTACTTCCTTACCGACATCTCGTCTTTTTAGAATATTTTATAATTTGAGAGTTGAAAATTTGTAGTTTTTTGGCATTCATACTGTATTATATCGAACGAGTATTGCCCTGGTGAATTAACCCGCTCTCAATGCATCGAAACACCGTCGTTTTCACGAAACGTTTATGTTTATATAGATAACAATATTCGTATCAAACACGGGTGTAGTTGAAAGAGATCATTTAAACACGAGCGAGAACTAAACCTGCAAAGTGATCTACGATACCACACGCGGTGATATACGCTGATACGGCTGAAGTACGTTACCTACAAATCTATATTTTTTACCTTTTTATAGTTTAAAAGTAAAAAAGTTGTAGTTTTATGATTTTCCCTAAATTGAAACATCTCAAAGAATGTCCATGCCAAATTTCAAGTCTCTAGCTTAAACGGTGGCTTCAGGACTTTAATATCATAAGTGAGTGAGTCAGTTACACATGGGGTTGTATATATTATCTCATACAATGAACAGGCTAGTTGAGGTCTAAACTCCAACGACAGTAACAGAAGCCGCCAATACACACTACTCACAATAAATAATAATAAGCTTTGAAGTTTGCCCACGGTTCATAGTTTAATCCCACTCCCTAGTTCCCCTTAGTTCGTTAAAAAATATAATGGAGTTGTGAAATATTAATGAACTATGTATATAGTCATGCGCAAAAGTTGTGTAAAAATTTGGAGATACGATTATGATTGCACATGATTGAGGTAATAGCTGTATTCTGAAAAGATAAAAGTGGAATAAAATTATAAGTTTATACAGAGGATCGTTGTATGTAATAGAAGAAAAAAGGGACAAAATCAAGATATTTGAAATTTAAAAATATGGTATAGGCTAAGATGCTTCAGTTCCGCCATGGGGTGGCCAAGAAACGCAGGAATCATATATGTACCATATAGAGAAACGATAACAATTTTATCATTCAAAATCAGCGATTATTAATTTAACAATTTTAAATTATATATATATATATATATTAGTTCAGAAAATTAATAAAAATAGAGCCCTAGTAGTATGTAATAGATCACAGGGTATTAGGTACTATAATCATGAAGTCTTAAAGTCTTTATATAGTATTAAAATGAAGAAAGTTATAACTTAAGAACCATAAAATCGGCGTACATTATGCATTTTCAACCAATGGTAGTAAAAAAAACCAATAGTGAAATAATAGCCAAAAAAGGATTATTGGTTAAATTAAAATATACTGAAAGAGTTACAATAATTGATAAGCATAGAATAGTTTTCAATTAAAACAATAATAGGGTTAATCGAGACTTTAGGTGAGAGCACTGCATTGAGGAAGTTTGACGGACAAAGTGGCAGCGAGAAAAATTACTATTGAGTTTAATTCAATTGGTTATTATAATATTTCTCTGCCTGATGGGTCATAAGATATGTAGATGGTCTTAAAAAAACGTAGGAAGTAGGTAAACGTTAGCAAAGGTAAGAATGTAAATTTCAATGGTTCTATAACTTAATATGTTCAATCGTTTCCTAAACTAAAATCTAAGCCTGATTGGACAGCAGCAAATAGGTCAAAGACCGGATGTCAAACGTGTTGGGACACGTTCAACTCTTTAAAGTAAAACTGCACCAGAACTATCAACTGAAGCGCTATATTCAATCTGGGGATTCATAGAGAGACAGCATACAAATAGTAGAAGAAAATTAAGTTATAAATAATGTATTAGGTAATTTTTTGTGCGAAAACCTACAAGAAATTTTCCAGCATGAGAAAACTAAAGTCTAGAAAATGTAATAAGACCTAAAATATTTTTTAGCAATTAATATAGAAATCTAAGCGGACATCGCCTGAATGTAAAGATACGCTTTCGATTCAGTAAACTTCATTTTCAATAATAATACAGCAGTCAGAGGGAAAACCATACGCAAACAACTATGCGCCCAAATGAGAATAATTATCGGGAAGAGGTGTAGTTAAAAGATGATATTTAAGTACAAGCGAGAACTAAGCGACTATAATAGAGCTCCAAACGACATCTTTAAGAACCAATGCACTTCCTTACCGACATCTCGTCTTTTTAGAATATTTTATAATTTGAGAGTTGAAAATTTGTAGTTTTTTGGCATTCATACTGTATTATATCGAACGAGTATTACCCTGGTGAATTAACCCGCTCTCAATGCATCGAAACACCGTCGTTTTCACGAAACGTTTATGTTTATATAGATAACAATATTCGTATCAAACACGGGTGTAGTTGAAAGAGATCATTTAAACACGAGCGAGAACTAAACCTGCAAAGTGATCTACGATACCACACGCGGTGATATACGCTGATACGGCTGAACTACGTTACCTACAAATCTATATTTTTTACCTTTTTATAGTTTAAAAGTAAAAAAGTTGTAGTTTTATGATTTTCCCTAAATTGAAACATCTCAAAGAATGTCCATGCCAAATTTCAAGTCTCTAGCTTAAACGGTGGCTTCAGGACTTTAATATCATAAGTGAGTGAGTCAGTTACACATGGGGTTGTATATATTATCTCATACAATGAACAGGCTAGTTGAGGTCTAAACTCCAACGACAGTAACAGAAGCCGCCAATACACACTACTCACAATAAATAATAATAAGCTTTGAAGTTTGCCCACGGTTCATAGTTTAATCCCACTCCCTAGTTCCCCTTAGTTCGTTAAAAAATATAATGGAGTTGTGAAATATTAATGAACTATGTAAATAGTCATGCGCAAAAGTTGTTGTGTAAAAATTTGGAGATATGATTATGATTGCACATGATTGAGGTAATAGCTGTATTCTGAAAAGAAAAAAAGTGGAATAAAATTATAAGTTTATATAGAGGATCGTTGTATGTAATAGAAGAAAAAAGGGACAAAATCAAGATATTTGAAATTTAAAAATATGGTATAGGCTAAGATGCTTCAGTTCCGCCATGGGGTGGCCAAGAAACGCAGGAATCATATATGTACCATATAGAGAAACGATAACAATTTTATCATTCAAAATCAGCGATTATTAATTTAACAATTTTAAATTATATATATATATATATATATATATTAGTTCAGAAAATTAATAAAAATAGAGCCCTAGTAGTATGTAATAGATCACAGGGTATTAGGTACTATAATCATGAAGTCTTTAAGTCTTTATATAGTATTAAAATGAAGAAAGTTATAACTTAAGAACCATAAAATCGGCGTACATTATGCATTTTCAACCAATGGTAGTAAAAAAAACCAATAGTGAAATAATAGCCAAAAAAGGATTATTGGTTAAATTAAAATATACTGAAAGAGTTACAATAATTGATAAGCATAGAATAGTTTTCAATTAAAACAATAATAGGGTTAATCGAGACTTTAGGTGAGAGCACTGCATTGAGGAAGTTTGACGGACAAAGTGGCAGCGAGAAAAATTACTATTGAGTTTAATTCAATTGGTTATTATAATATTTCTCTGCCTGATGGGTCATAAGATATGTAGATGGTCTTAAAAAAACGTAGGAAGTAGGTAAACGTTAGCAAAGGTAAGAATGTAAATTTCAATGGTTCTATGACTTAATATGTTCAATCGTTTCCTAAACTAAAATCTAAGCCTGATTGGACAGCAGCAAATAGGTCAAAGACCGGATGTCAAACGTGTTGGGACACGTTCAACTCTTTAAAGTAAAACTGCACCAGAACTATCAACTGAAGCGCTATATTCAATCTGGGGATTCATAGAGAGACAGCATACAAATAGTAGAAGAAAATTAAGTTATAATTAATGTATTAGGTAATTTTTTGTGCGAAAACCTACAAGAAATTTTCCAGCATGAGAAAACTAAAGTCTAGAAAATGTAATAAGACCTAAAATATTTTTAGCAATTAATATAGAAATCTAAGCGGACATCGCCTGAATGTAAAGATACGCTTTCGATTCAGTAAACTTCATTTTCAATAATAATACAGCAGTCAGAGGGAAAACCATACGCAAACAACTATGCGCCCAAATGAGAATAATTATCGGGAAGAGGTGTAGTTAAAAGATGATATTTAAGTACAAGCGAGAACTAAGCGACTATAATAGAGCTCCAAACGACATCTTTAAGAACCAATGTACTTCCTTACCGACATCTCGTCTTTTTAGAATATTTTATAATTTGAGAGTTGAAAATTTGTAGTTTTTTGGCATTCATACTGTATTATATCGAACGAGTATTGCCCTGGTGAATTAACCCGCTCTCAATGCATCGAAACACCGTCGTTTTCACGAAACGTTTATGTTTATATAGATAACAATATTCGTATCAAACACGGGTGTAGTTGAAAGAGATCATTTAAACACGAGCGAGAACTAAACCTGCAAAGTGATCTACGATACCACACGCGGTGATATACGCTGATACGGCTGAAGTACGTTACCTACAAATCTATATTTTTTACCTTTTTATAGTTTAAAAGTAAAAAAGTTGTAGTTTTATGATTTTCCCTAAATTGAAACATCTCAAAGAATGTCCATGCCAAATTTCAAGTCTCTAGCTTAAACGGTGGCTTCAGGACTTTAATATCATAAGTGAGTGAGTCAGTTACACATGGGGTTGTATATATTATCTCATACAATGAACAGGCTAGTTGAGGTCTAAACTCCAACGACAGTAACAGAAGCCGCCAATACACACTACTCACAATAAATAATAATAAGCTTTGAAGTTTGCCCACGGTTCATAGTTTAATCCCACTCCATAGTTCCCCTTAGTTCGTTAAAAAATATAATGGAGTTGGGAAATATTAATGAACTATGTAAATAGTCATGCGCAAAAGTTGTTGTGTAAAAATTTGGAGATACGATTATGATTGCACATGATTGAGGTAATAGCTGTATTCTGAAAAGATAAAAGTGGAATAAAATTATAAGTTTATACAGAGGATCGTTGTATGTAATAGAAGAAAAAAGGGACAAAATCAAGATATTTGAAATTTAAAAATATGGTATAGGCTAAGATGCTTCAGTTCCGCCATGGGGTGGCCAAGAAACGCAGGAATCATATATGTACCATATAGAGAAACGATAACAATTTTATCATTCAAAATCAGCGATTATTAATTTAACAATTTTAAATTATATATATATATATATATATATATATATATATATATATATATTAGTTCAGAAAATTAATAAAAATAGAGCCCTAGTAGTATGTAATAGATCACAGGGTATTAGGTACTATAATCATGAAGTCTTAAAGTCTTTATATAGTATTAAAATGAAGAAAGTTATAACTTAAGAACCATAAAATCGGCGTACATTATGCATTTTCAACCAATGGTAGTAAAAAAAACCAATAGTGAAATAATAGCCAAAAAAGGATTATTGGTTAAATTAAAATATACTGAAAGAGTTACAATAATTGATAAGCATAGAATAGTTTTCAATTAAAACAATAATAGGGTTAATCGAGACTTTAGGTGAGAGCACTGCATTGAGGAAGTTTGACGGACAAAGTGGCAGCGAGAAAAATTACTATTGAGTTTAATTCAATTGGTTATTATAATATTTCTCTGCCTGATGGGTCATAAGATATGTAGATGGTCTTAAAAAAACGTAGGAAGTAGGTAAACGTTAGCAAAGGTAAGAATGTAAATTTCAATGGTTCTATAACTTAATATGTTCAATCGTTTCCTAAACTAAAATCTAAGCCTGATTGGACAGCAGCAAATAGGTCAAAGACCGGATGTCAAACGTGTTGGGACACGTTCAACTCTTTAAAGTAAAACTGCACCAGAACTATCAACTGAAGCGCTATATTCAATCTGGGGATTCATAGAGAGACAGCATACAAATAGTAGAAGAAAATTAAGTTATAATTAATGTATTAGGTAATTTTTTGTGCGAAAACCTACAAGAAATTTTCCAGCATGAGAAAACTAAAGTCTAGAAAATGTAATAAGACCTAAAATATTTTTAGCAATTAATATAGAAATCTAAGCGGACATCGCCTGAATGTAAAGATACGCTTTCGATTCAGTAAACTTCATTTTCAATAATAATACAGCAGTCAGAGGGAAAACCATACGCAAACAACTATGCGCCCAAATGAGAATAATTATCGGGAAGAGGTGTAGTTAAAAGATGATATTTAAGTACAAGCGAGAACTAAGCGACTATAATAGAGCTCCAAACGACATCTTTAAGAACCAATGCACTTCCTTACCGACATCTCGTCTTTTTAGAATATTTTATAATTTGAGAGTTGAAAATTTGTAGTTTTTTGGCATTCATACTGTATTATATCGAACGAGTATTACCCTGGTGAATTAACCCGCTCTCAATGCATCGAAACACCGTCGTTTTCACGAAACGTTTATGTTTATATAGATAACAATATTCGTATCAAACACGGGTGTAGTTGAAAGAGATCATTTAAACACGAGCGAGAACTAAACCTGCAAAGTGATCTACGATACCACACGCGGTGATATACGCTGATACGGCTGAACTACGTTACCTACAAATCTATATTTTTTACCTTTTTATAGTTTAAAAGTAAAAAAGTTGTAGTTTTATGATTTTCCCTAAATTGAAACATCTCAAAGAATGTCCATGCCAAATTTCAAGTCTCTAGCTTAAACGGTGGCTTCAGGACTTTAATATCATAAGTGAGTGAGTCAGTTACACATGGGGTTGTATATATTATCTCATACAATGAACAGGCTAGTTGAGGTCTAAACTCCAACGACAGTAACAGAAGCCGCCAATACACACTACTCACAATAAATAATAATAAGCTTTGAAGTTTGCCACGGTTCATAGTTTAATCCACTCCCTAGTTCCCCTTAGTTCGTTAAAAAATATAATGGAGTTGGGAAATATTAATGAACTATGTAAATAGTCATGCGCAAAAGTTGTTGTGTAAAAATTTGGAGATATGATTATGATTGCACATGATTGAGGTAATAGCTGTATTCTGAAAAGAAAAAAAGTGGAATAAAATTATAAGTTTATATAGAGGATCGTTGTATGTAATAGAAGAAAAAAGGGACAAAATCAAGATATTTGAAATTTAAAAATATGGTATAGGCTAAGATGCTTCAGTTCCGCCATGGGGTGGCCAAGAAACGCAGGAATCATATATGTACCATATAGAGAAACGATAACAATTTTATCATTCAAAATCAGCGATTATTAATTTAACAATTTTAAATTATATATATATATATATATATATATATATATTAGTTCAGAAAATTAATAAAAATAGAGCCCTAGTAGTAAGTAATAGATCACAGGGTATTAGGTACTATAATCATGAAGTCTTAAAGTCTTTATATAGTATTAAAATGAAGAAAGTTATAACTTAAGAACCATAAAATCGGCGTACATTATGCATTTTCAACCAATGGTAGTAAAAAAAACCAATAGTGAAATAATAGCCAAAAAAGGATTATTGGTTAAATTAAAATATACTGAAAGAGTTACAATAATTGATAAGCATAGAATAGTTTTCAATTAAAACAATAATAGGGTTAATCGAGACTTTAGGTGAGAGCACTGCATTGAGGAAGTTTGACGGACAAAGTGGCAGCGAGAAAAATTACTATTGAGTTTAATTCAATTGGTTATTATAATATTTCTCTGCCTGATGGGTCATAAGATATGTAGATGGTCTTAAAAAAACGTAGGAAGTAGGTAAACGTTAGCAAAGGTAAGAATGTAAATTTCAATGGTTCTATGACTTAATATGTTCAATCGTTTCCTAAACTAAAATCTAAGCCTGATTGGACAGCAGCAAATAGGTCAATGACCGGATGTCAAACGTGTTGGGACACGTTCAACTCTTTAAAGTAAAACTGCACCAGAACTATCAACTGAAGCGCTATATTCAATCTGGGGATTCATAGAGAGACAGCATACAAATAGTAGAAGAAAATTAAGTTATAAATAATGTATTAGGTTATTTTTTGTGCGAAAACCTACAAGAAATTTTCCAGCATGAGAAAACTAAAGTCTAGAAAATGTAATAAGACCTAAAATATTTTTAGCAATTAATATAGAAATCTAAGCGGACATCGCCTGAATGTAAAAATACGCTTTCGATTCAGTAAACTTCATTTTCAATAATAATACAGCAGTCAGAGGGAAAACCATACGCAAACAACTATGCGCCCAAATGAGAATAATTATCGGGAAGAGGTGTAGTTAAAAGATGATATTTAAGTACAAGCGAGAACTAAGCGACTATAATAGAGCTCCAAACGACATCTTTAAGAACCAATGTACTTCCTTACCGACATCTCGTCTTTTTAGAATATTTTATAATTTGAGAGTTGAAAATTTGTAGTTTTTTGGCATTCATACTGTATTATATCGAACGAGTATTACCCTGGTGAATTAACCCGCTCTCAATGCATCGAAACACCGTCGTTTTCACGAAACGTTTATGTTTATATAGATAACAATATTCGTATCAAACACGGGTGTAGTTGAAAGAGATCATTTAAACACGAGCGAGAACTAAACCTGCAAAGTGATCTACGATATCACACGCGGTGATATACGCTGATACGGCTGAACTACGTTACCTACAAATCTATATTTTTTACCTTTTTATAGTTTAAAAGTAAAAAAGTTGTAGTTTTATGATTTTCCCTAAATTGAAACATCTCAAAGAATGTCCATGCCAAATTTCAAGTCTCTAGCTTAAACGGTGGCTTCAGGACTTTAATATCATAAGTGAGTGAGTCAGTTACACATGGGGTTGTATATATTATCTCATACAATGAACAGGCTAGTTGAGGTCTAAACTCCAACGACAGTAACAGAAGCCGCCAATACACACTACTCACAATAAATAATAATAAGCTTTGAAGTTTGCCCACGGTTCATAGTTTAATCCCACTCCCTAGTTCCCCTTAGTTCGTTAAAAAATATAATGGAGTTGTGAAATATTAATGAACTATGTAAATAGTCATGCGCAAAAGTTGTTGTGTAAAAATTTGGAGATACGATTATGATTGCACATGATTGAGGTAATAGCTGTATTCTGAAAAGATAAAAGTGGAATAAAATTATAAGTTTATACAGAGGATCGTTGTATGTAATAGAAGAAAAAAGGGACAAAATCAAGATATTTGAAATTTAAAAATATGGTATAGGCTAAGATGCTTCAGTTCCGCCATGGGGTGGCCAAGAAACGCAGGAATCATATATGTACCATATAGAGAAACGATAACAATTTTATCATTCAAAATCAGCGATTATTAATTTAACAATTTTAAATTATATATATATATATATATATATATATATATATATATATATATATATATATATATATATATATATATATATATATATATATATATATATTAGTTCAGAAAATTAATAAAAATAGAGCCCTAGTAGTATGTAATAGATCACAGGGTATTAGGTACTATAATCATGAAGTCTTAAAGTCTTTATATAGTATTAAAATGAAGAAAGTTATAACTTAAGAACCATAAAATCGGCGTACATTATGCATTTTCAACCAATGGTAGTAAAAAAAACCAATAGTGAAATAATAGCCAAAAAAGGATTATTGGTTAAATTAAAATATACTGAAAGAGTTACAATAATTGATAAGCATAGAATAGTTTTCAATTAAAACAATAATAGGGTTAATCGAGACTTTAGGTGAGAGCACTGCATTGAGGAAGTTTGACGGACAAAGTGGCAGCGAGAAAAATTACTATTGAGTTTAATTCAATTGGTTATTATAATATTTCTCTGCCTGATGGGTCATAAGATATGTAGATGGTCTTAAAAAAACGTAGGAAGTAGGTAAACGTTAGCAAAGGTAAGAATGTAAATTTCAATGGTTCTATAACTTAATATGTTCAATCGTTTCCTAAACTAAAATCTAAGCCTGATTGGACAGCAGCAAATAGGTCAAAGACCGGATGTCAAACGTGTTGGGACACGTTCAACTCTTTAAAGTAAAACTGCACCAGAACTATCAACTGAAGCGCTATATTCAATCTGGGGATTCATAGAGAGACAGCATTCAAATAGTAGAAGAAAATTAAGTTATAATTAATGTATTAGGTAATTTTTTGTGCGAAAACCTACAAGAAATTTTCCAGCATGAGAAAACTAAAGTCTAGAAAATGTAATAAGACCTAAAATATTTTTAGCAATTAATATAGAAATCTAAGCGGACATCGCCTGAATGTAAAGATACGCTTTCGATTCAGTAAACTTCATTTTCAATAATAATACAGCAGTCAGAGGGAAAACCATACGCAAACAACTATGCGCCCAAATGAGAATAATTATCGGGAAGAGGTGTAGTTAAAAGATGATATTTAAGTACAAGCGAGAACTAAGCGACTATAATAGAGCTCCAAACGACATCTTTAAGAACCAATGTACTTCCTTACCGACATCTCGTCTTTTTAGAATATTTTATAATTTGAGAGTTGAAAATTTGTAGTTTTTTGGCATTCATACTGTATTATATCGAACGAGTATTACCCTGGTGAATTAACCCGCTCTCAATGCATCGAAACACCGTCGTTTTCACGAAACGTTTATGTTTATATAGATAACAATATTCGTATCAAACACGGGTGTAGTTGAAAGAGATCATTTAAACACGAGCGAGAACTAAACCTGCAAAGTGATCTACGATACCACACGCGGTGATATACGCTGATACGGCTGAACTACGTTACCTACAAATCTATATTTTTTACCTTTTTATAGTTTAAAAGTAAAAAAGTTGTAGTTTTATGATTTTCCCTAAATTGAAACATCTCAAAGAATGTCCATGCCAAATTTCAAGTCTCTAGCTTAAACGGTGGCTTCAGGACTTTAATATCATAAGTGAGTGAGTCAGTTACACATGGGGTTGTATATATTATCTCATACAATGAACAGGCTAGTTGAGGTCTAAACTCCAACGACAGTAACAGAAGCCGCCAATACACACTACTCACAATAAATAATAATAAGCTTTGAAGTTTGCCCACGGTTCATAGTTTAATCCCACTCCCTAGTTCCCCTTAGTTCGTTAAAAAATATAATGGAGTTGTGAAATATTAATGAACTATGTAAATAGTCATGCGCAAAAGTTGTTGTGTAAAAATTTGGAGATATGATTATGATTGCACATGATTGAGGTAATAGCTGTATTCTGAAAAGAAAAAAAGTGTAATAAAATTATAAGTTTATATAATTATATAGATAATCGTTGTATGTAATAGAAGAAAAAAGGGACAAAATCAAGATATTTGAAATTTAAAAATATGTTATAGGCTAAGATGCTTCAGTTCCGCCATGGGGTGGCCAAGAAACGCAGGAATCATATATGTACCATATAGAGAAACGATAACAATTTTATCATTCAAAATCAGCGATTATTAATTTAACAATTTTAAATTATATATATATATATATATATATATATATATTAGTTCAGAAAATTAATAAAAATAGAGCCCTAGTAGTATGTAATAGATCACAGGGTATTAGGTACTATAATCATGAAGTATTAAAGTCTTTATATAGTATTAAAATGAAGAAAGTTATAACTTAAGAACCATAAAATCGGCGTACATTATGCATTTTCAACCAATGGTAGTAAAAAAAACCAATAGTGAAATAATAGCCAAAAAAGGATTATTGGTTAAATTAAAATATACTGAAAGAGTTACAATAATTGATAAGCATAGAATAGTTTTCAATTAAAACAATAATAGGGTTAATCGAGACTTTAGGTGAGAGCACTGCATTGAGGAAGTTTGACGGACAAAGTGGCAGCGAGAAAAATTACTATTGAGTTTAATTCAATTGGTTATTATAATATTTCTCTGCCTGATGGGTCATAAGATATGTAGATGGTCTTAAAAAAACGTAGGAAGTAGGTAAACGTTAGCAAAGGTAAGAATGTAAATTTCAATGGTTCTATGACTTAATATGTTCAATCGTTTCCTAAACTAAAATCTAAGCCTGATTGGACAGCAGCAAATAGGTCAAAGACCGGATGTCAAACGTGTTGGGACACGTTCAACTCTTTAAAGTAAAACTGCACCAGAACTATCAACTGAAGCGCTATATTCAATCTGGGGATTCATAGAGAGACAGCATACAAATAGTAGAAGAAAATTAAGTTATAATTAATGTATTAGGTAATTTTTTGTGCGAAAACCTACAAGAAATTTTCCAGCATGAGAAAACTAAAGTCTAGAAAATGTAATAAGACCTAAAATATTTTTAGCAATTAATATAGAAATCTAAGCGGACATCGCCTGAATGTAAAGATACGCTTTCGATTCAGTAAACTTCATTTTCAATAATAATACAGCAGTCAGAGGGAAAACCATACGCAAACAACTATGCGCCCAAATGAGAATAATTATCGGGAAGAGGTGTAGTTAAAAGATGATATTTAAGTACAAGCGAGAACTAAGCGACTATAATAGAGCTCCAAACGACATCTTTAAGAACCAATGTACTTCCTTACCGACATCTCGTCTTTTTAGAATATTTTATAATTTGAGAGTTGAAAATTTGTAGTTTTTTGGCATTCATACTGTATTATATCGAACGAGTATTACCCTGGTGAATTAACCCGCTCTCAATGCATCGAAACACCGTCGTTTTCACGAAACGTTTATGTTTATATAGATAACAATATTCGTATCAAACACGGGTGTAGTTGAAAGAGATCATTTAAACACGAGCGAGAACTAAACCTGCAAAGTGATCTACGATACCACACGCGGTGATATACGCTGATACGGCTGAAGTACGTTACCTACAAATCTATATTTTTTACCTTTTTATAGTTTAAAAGTAAAAAAGTTGTAGTTTTATGTTTTTCCCTAAATTGAAACATCTCAAAGAACGTCCATGCCAAATTTCAAGTCTCTAGCTTAAACGGTGGCTTCAGGACTTTAATATCATAAGTGAGTGAGTGAGTCAGTTACACATGGGGCTGTATATATTATAGACTCGCCTACGGCTCGATGGAGCTCCGCCCCCATGCCTCCTTAGGAGTTGCCCCCTAGTTTGAATTAATAAAAAGTCAAGTTTGAAATAGTTTAGTTTTAAACAAGATCTGATCACCCAAGACAGTAACAAAACCATCTAATACTCTAAATTCACAATCAATAGTAAAAAAAAATTTAATAGACTCCTATTAGTAGGTTTTAATACCCCTCCTAAGTAAATAGTTTTAAAAAATTGAGCTGTGACATAAATATTATTTATGTAAATATTCTAGGTGTTATGCTTGATAGAGGGTCCAACCCAATAATTGGTTTCCCCAATTCCGTAAATTACTGTCAAAACCTCATACAATGAACAGGCTAGTTGAGGTCTAAACTCCAACGACAGTAACAGAAGCCGACAATACACACTACTCACAATAAATAATAATAAGCTTTGAAGTTTGCCCACGGTTCATAGTTTAATCCCACTCCCTAGTTCCCCTTAGGTCGTTAAAAAATATAATGGAGTTGTGAAATATTAATGAACTATGTAAATAGTCATGCGCAAAAGTTGTTGTGTAAAAATTTGGAGATACGATTATGATTGCACATGATTGAGGTAATAGCTGTATTCTGAAAAGATAAAAGTGGAATAAAATTAAAGTTTATACAGAGGATCGTTGTATGTAATAGAAGAAAAAAGGGACAAAATCAAGATATTTGAAATTTAAAAATATGGTATAGGCTAAGATGCTTCAGTTCCGCCATGGGGTGGCCAAGAAACGCAGGAATCATATATGTACCATATAGAGAAACGATAACAATTTTATCATTCAAAATCAGCGATTATTAATTTAACAATTTTAAATTATATATATATATATATATTAGTTCAGAAAATTAATAAAAATAGAGCCCTAGTAGTATGTAATAGATCACAGGGTATTAGGTACTATAATCATGAAGTCTTAAAGTCTTTATATAGTATTAAAATGAAGAAAGTTATAACTTAAGAACCATAAAATCGGCGTACATTATGCATTTTCAACCAATGGTAGTAAAAAAAACCAATAGTGAAATAATAGCCAAAAAAGGATTATTGGTTAAATTAAAATATACTGAAAGAGTTACAATAATTGATAAGCATAGAATAGTTTTAAATTAAAACAATAATAGGGTTAATCGAGACTTTAGGTGAGAGCACTGCATTGAGGAAGTTTGACGGACAAAGTGGCAGCGAGAAAAATTACTATTGAGTTTAATTCAATTGGTTATTATAATATTTCTCTGCCTGATGGGTCATAAGATATGTAGATGGTCTTAAAAAAACGTAGGAAGTAGGTAAACGTTAGCAAAGGTAAGAATGTAAATTTCAATGGTTCTATAACTTAATATGTTCAATCGTTTCCTAAACTAAAATCTAAGCCTGATTGGACAGCAGCAAATAGGTCAAAGACCGGATGTCAAACGTGTTGGGACACGTTCAACTCTTTAAAGTAAAACTGCACCAGAACTATCAACTGAAGCGCTATATTCAATCTGGGGATTCATAGAGAGACAGCATACAAATAGTAGAAGAAAATTAAGTTATAATTAATGTATTAGGTAATTTTTTGTGCGAAAACCTACAAGAAATTTTCCAGCATAAGTAAACTAAAGTCTAGAAAATGTAATAAGACCTAAAATATTTTTAGCAATTAATATAGAAATCTAAGCGGACGTCGCCTGAATGTAAAGATACGCTTTCGATTCAGTAAACTTCATTTTCAATAATAATACAGCAGTCAGAGGGAAAACCATACGCAAACAACTATGCGCCCAAATGAGAATAATTATCGGGAAGAGGTGTAGTTAAAAGATGATATTTAAGTACAAGCGAGAACCAAGCGACTATAATAGAGCTCCAAACGACATCTTTAAGAACCAATGTACTTCCTTACCGACATCTCGTCTTTTTAGAATATTTTATAATTTGAGAGTTGAAAATTTGTAGTTTTTTGGCATTCATACTGTATTATATCGAACGAGTATTACCCTGGTGAATTAACCCGCTCTCAATGCATCGAAACACCGTCGTTTTCACGAAACGTTTATGTTTATATAGATAACAATATTCGTATCAAACACGGGTGTAGTTGAAAGAGATCATTTAAACACGAGCGAGAACTAAACCTGCAAAGTGATCTACGATACCACACGCGGTGATATACGCTGATACGGCTGAACTACGTTACCTACAAATCTATATTTTTTACCTTTTTATAGTTTAAAAGTAAAAAAGTTGTAGTTTTATGATTTTCCCTAAATTGAAACATCTCAAAGAATGTCCATGCCAAATTTCAAGTCTCTAGCTTAAACGGTGGCTTCAGGACTTTAATATCATAAGTGAGTGAGTCAGTTACACATGGGGTTGTATATATTATCTCATACAATGAACAGGCTAGTTGAGGTCTAAACTCCAACGACAGTAACAGAAGCCGCCAATACACACTACTCACAATAAATAATAATAAGCTTTGAAGTTTGCCCACGGTTCATAGTTTAATCCCACTCCCTAGTTCCCCTTAGTTCGTTAAAAAATATAATGGAGTTGTGAAATATTAATGAACTATGTAAATAGTCATGCGCAAAAGTTGTTGTGTAAAAATTTGGAGATACGATTATGATTGCACATGATTGAGGTAATAGCTGTATTCTGAAAAGATAAAAGTGGAATAAAATTATAAGTTTATACAGAGGATCGTTGTATGTAATAGAAGAAAAAAGGGTCAAAATCAAGATATTTAAAATTTAAAAATATGGTATAGGCTAAGATGCTTCAGTTCCGCCAGGGGTTGGCCAAGAAACGCAGGAATCATATATGTACCATAAAGAGAAACGATAACAATTTTATCATTCAAAATCAGCTATTATTAATTTAACAATTTTAAATTATATATATATATATATATATATATATATATATATATATATATATATATATATATATATATTAGTTCAGAAAATTAATAAAAATAGAGCCCTAGTAGTATGTAATAGATCACAGGGTATTAGGTACTATAATCATGAAGTCTTAAAGTCTTTATATAGTATTAAAATGAAGAAAGTTATAACTTAAGAACCATAAAATCGGCGTACATTATGCATTTTCAACCAATGGTAGTAAAAAAAACCAATAGTGAAATAATAGCCAAAAAAGGATTATTGGTTAAATTAAAATATACTGAAAGAGTTACAATAATTGATAAGCATAGAATAGTTTTCAATTAAAACAATAATAGGGTTAATCGAGACTTTAGGTGAGAGCACTGCATTGAGGAAGTTTGACGGACAAAGTGGCAGCGAGAAAAATTACTATTGAGTTTAATTCAATTGGTTATTATAATATTTCTCTGCCTGATGGGTCATAAGATATGTAGATGGTCTTAAAAAAACGTAGGAAGTAGGTAAACGTTAGCAAAGGTAAGAATGTAAATTTCAATGGTTCTATAACTTAATATGTTCAATCGTTTCCTAAACTAAAATCTAAGCCTGATTGGACAGCAGCAAATAGGTCAAAGACCGGATGTCAAACGTGTTGGGACACGTTCAACTCTTTAAAGTAAAACTGCACCAGAACTATCAACTGAAGCGCTATATTCAATCTGGGGATTCATAGAGAGACAGCATACAAATAGTAGAAGAAAATTAAGTTATAATTAATGTATTAGGTAATTTTTTGTGCGAAAACCTACAAGAAATTTTCCAGCATGAGAAAACTAAAGTCTAGAAAATGTAATAAGACCTAAAATATTTTTAGCAATTAATATAGAAATCTAAGCGGACATCGCCTGAATGTAAAGATACGCTTTCGATTCAGTAAACTTCATTTTCAATAATAATACAGCAGTCAGAGGGAAAACCATACGCAAACAACTATGCGCCCAAATGAGAATAATTATCGGGAAGAGGTGTAGTTAAAAGATGATATTTAAGTACAAGCGAGAACTAAGCGACTATAATAGAGCTCCAAACGACATCTTTAAGAACCAATGTACTTCCTTACCGACATCTCGTCTTTTTAGAATATTTTATAATTTGAGAGTTGAAAATTTGTAGTTTTTTGGCATTCATACTGTATTATATCGAACGAGTATTACCCTGGTGAATTAACCCGCTCTCAATGCATCGAAACACCGTCGTTTTCACGAAACGTTTATGTTTATATAGATAACAATATTCGTATCAAACACGGGTGTAGTTGAAAGAGATCATTTAAACACGAGCGAGAACTAAACCTGCAAAGTGATCTACGATACCACACGCGGTGATATACGCTGATACGGCTGAACTACGTTACCTACAAATCTATATTTTTTACCTTTTTATAGTTTAAAAGTAAAAAAGTTGTAGTTTTATGATTTTCCCTAAATTGAAACATCTCAAAGAATGTCCATGCCAAATTTCAAGTCTCTAGCTTAAACGGTGGCTTCAGGACTTTAATATCATAAGTGAGTGAGTCAGTTACACATGGGGTTGTATATATTATCTCATACAATGAACAGGCTAGTTGAGGTCTAAACTCCAACGACAGTAACAGAAGCCGCCAATACACACTACTCACAATAAATAATAATAAGCTTTGAAGTTTGCCCACGGTTCATAGTTTAATCCCACTCCCTAGTTCCCCTTAGTTCGTTAAAAAATATAATGGAGTTGTGAAATATTAATGAACTATGTAAATAGTCATGCGCAAAAGTTGTTGTGTAAAAATTTGGAGATACGATTATGATTGCACATGATTGAGGTAATAGCTGTATTCTGAAAAGATAAAAGTGGAATAAAATTATAAGTTTATACAGAGGATCGTTGTATGTAATAGAAGAAAAAAGGGACAAAATCAAGATATTTGAAATTTAAAAATATGGTATAGGCTAAGATGCTTCAGTTCCGCCATGGGGTGGCCAAGAAACGCAGGAATCATATATGTACCATATAGAGAAACGATAACAATTTTATCATTCAAAATCAGCGATTATTAATTTAACAATTTTAAATTTTATATATATATATATATATATATATATATTAGTTCAGAAAATTAATAAAAATAGAGCCCTAGTAGTATGTAATAGATCACAGGGTATTAGGTACTATAATCATGAAGTCTTAAAGTCTTTATATAGTATTAAAATGAAGAAAGTTATAACTTAAGAACCATAAAATCGGCGTACATTATGCATTTTCAACCAATGGTAGTAAAAAAAACCAATAGTGAAATAATAGCCAAAAAAGGATTATTGGTTAAATTAAAATATACTGAAAGAGTTACAATAATTGATAAGCATAGAATAGTTTTAAATTAAAACAATAATAGGGTTAATCGAGACTTTAGGTGAGAGCACTGCATTGAGGAAGTTTGACGGACAAAGTGGCAGCGAGAAAAATTACTATTGAGTTTAATTCAATTGGTTATTATAATATTTCTCTGCCTGATGGGTCATAAGATATGTAGATGGTCTTAAAAAAACGTAGGAAGTAGGTAAACGTTAGCAAAGGTAAGAATGTAAATTTCAATGGTTCTATAACTTAATATGTTCAATCGTTTCCTAAACTAAAATCTAAGCCTGATTGGACAGCAGCAAATAGGTCAAAGACCGGATGTCAAACGTGTTGGGACACGTTCAACTCTTTAAAGTAAAACTGCACCAGAACTATCAACTGAAGCGCTATATTCAATCTGGGGATTCATAGAGAGACAGCATACAAATAGTAGAAGAAAATTAAGTTATAATTAATGTATTAGGTAATTTTTTGTGCGAAAACCTACAAGAAATTTTCCAGCATGAGAAAACTAAAGTCTAGAAAATGTAATAAGACCTAAAATATTTTTAGCAATTAATATAGAAATCTAAGCGGACATCGCCTGAATGTAATGATACGCTTTCGATTCAGTAAACTTCATTTTCAATAATAATACAGCAGTCAGAGGGAAAACCATACGCAAACAACTATGCGCCCAAATGAGAATAATTATCGGGAAGAGGTGTAGTTAAAAGATGATATTTAAGTACAAGCGAGAACTAAGCGACTATAATAGCGCTCCAAACGACATCTTTAAGAACCAATGTACTTCCTTACCGACATCTCGTCTTTTTAGAATATTTTATAATTTGAGAGTTGAAAATTTGTAGTTTTTTGGCATTCATACTGTATTATATCGAACGAGTATTACCCTGGTGAATTAACCCGCTCTCAATGCATCGAAACACCGTCGTTTTCACGAAACGTTTATGTTTATATAGATAGCAATATTCGTATCAAACACGGGTGTAGTTGAAAGAGATCATTTAAACACGAGCGAGAACTAAACCTGCAAAGTGATCTACGATACCACACGCGGTGATATACGCTGATACGGCTGAACTACGTTACCTACAAATCTATATTTTTTACCTTTTTATAGTTTAAAAGTAAAAAAGTTGTAGTTTTATGATTTTCCCTAAATTGAAACATCTCAAAGAACGTCCATGCCAAATTTCAAGTCTCTAGCTTAAACGGTGGCTTCAGGACTTTAATATCATAAGTGAGTGAGTCAGTCAGTTACACATGGGGCTGTATATATTATAGACTCGCCTACGGCTCGATGGGGCTCCGCCCCATGCCCCCTTAGGGGTTGCCCTAAATTCGTAAATTAATAAGAAGTCAAGTCGTTAAACAGGTTAGTTCCAACCGAAGAACGGGTCAGCCAAGACAGTAACTTAAGTGTCTTATACACACTACTCACAATCAATAATAATAAAAACACGCTTTGAAAATCGTCTACGGTTTTTTTTAAACCCCCTTCCTAATTCATCTTAATTTGTAAACAAATATAATTGATAGTCGTGAAATAATAAATAACTATGTAAATAATCTAAGTATTATGCTCAATATCGGTACTGTTGAAAAGTTTTTGATGCGAATATGACTGAATTAGTTGGTGTATCATGAAAAAAAGAATAGTCCTAGAAAGACCCCTACTATTAGAAAACTACAATTTGTTAAAATATGAAATTGAGAGTTGTGAAATAATAGTTATTAAATAAAGTTATTAAATAAATATTCTAGTTATTGATGTGGCTTTTATGAAAATTTAGGTGATATGATATTTTAATTAAGGAGTTGTGGAAAGAACAGGAGTGGAATCAAAGTTTATTTTATGAGTTGCAAAATAGTTGAAATTTGTTTCAAAGTATAGTTTAAGTCAAGATAATTCGAACTCAGGTGTTATGAGTTCATTGTAGTACTTCAAGTGACAATGTTTCTCTGTTAGTTAGCCAGCGCTTAATGTTGCAATCTGGCGTATCCAGTTCCGCCACGGGGAGGCCGAGAAACGTAGGAACCATATATGTACATATTTACAAATCAATATTAAATATAAACACCGGGCAGTTTGATACGCAGCAACCCTAGCCTCTGCGATATATTTACAAATCTTAAAACTAAAATCACACCGGGGAGTGATCTGCTCACAAACCTTAAAACTACTGTACAAAAAACTAAACAGGGACTTTTGATGGGCAGGCCCCCTATCGTACTGCCATAAAATGTCTAAATCCAACGGGGAATTTTGATAATGCAGGCCCCCTGGCTTACTGCTGAGTCAAATAAGGATTTATCGAAGGAGTTCGTCATATACAATGTTCTTTGCATATGCGACTCCTTCGCGGATCCTATCGGGATTTACCAGAACAGCAATGTTGTCTGGATGTCGAACTCTACTGAGTAAGACGTACAACTGACCATGCGTGAAACAGTCCGTCCAAAGATCAACACCAACTGACTCTATTGTTTGACCTTGGCTCTTGTGCCCTGTCATACAATAGGCCAACATCAACGGAAATTGACGTCGACGAACTTGTAACGGCGATCCCTCGACAAAGGGAAAAGTGAATTGTATTCGGGGGATACAAATCGGTTCCCTTTGTCCAGGAAGTCGGACTGTGACCAAGCGGTTGCTGATCGCAGTCACAATGACTTTTGTGCCGTTAACAAGTCCTTCAGCGATGTTTAGGTTCCGCATAACGAGGCACACGGAACCAATCTTCAGACGGAGGACATGGTCAGGGACGCCTTTCCCAGTAGCCTGGTTCAGAAGTTGAATATCGACATCCAGTCCATCATCGCCTTCTTTGTCAGCAGAGTCAGCGCTTCTCAGCTCGTAAATGTGGCCGTCTAAGGAGTTTAAGACGATATTGTTAATCTCCTTGACATTCACAATTACAGTCGAGAGAATCGCTCTCTGTGCACAAAGATCCGGATCCAATAGGCAGTTTGGAGGAAAAACAAAATTGATCAAATCGGGCAGGGTAACAAAATGTCGAATGCCAGTCAAAGGGATAAGCATTTGACAATCCCTACCCTCACCAAAAGAGCTGGAACGAATAGTTCCGTTGCCCACCTCAAGGAGAAACTCTGAGTAGGCAGAGGATTGACAAGTCCTAAGAGGTGTCGTCAAAGAGAAAATTTGAAAGTGTCGCCAAAGATGCGACGCCCGGAGTGATACACAGGCAACGTCAGATGGTGTACGAGCCTTCACCACGACGGGCGCGATCTGGCGGAAGTCTCCCGAGCAGAGTACGATCTTACCTCCAAATGGCACATTTGAGTTCATTAAATCCCTCAGAGAACGGTCAATGATCTCAAAGATAAACCTATGTGCCATTGGAGCCTCATCAAAAACTATGAGCTGTGCGGCTCTGATGAGGTCTGCTCGTTGAGACCCGTTGGTGACACTCCAATAGCCGGTGCCATCCCCAAGATCGAGTGGAATCTTGAACATGCTATGGGCAGTTGTACCCCCCGACATGTTTCCAGCAGCGATCCCGGAGCTGGCCACAGCAAGAGCCACTTGACGGCAACCTCGAACATAAGCGAGAATGACGCGGATAAGCGACGTCTTCCCATACCCACCAGGACCATCGAGGAAAATGAGTTTGGACTGTCTGTTTTCCTGACGATTTTGGAGGAGGGAACTCACATAGTCAAATACGCGCCTTTGGTCCTCTGACAGTTTGGGGAGCCACTCTTCGACAATTGACCGCTGAATATTGTCCCCGTACATAAGGAGTTCTCTCCCCAACTCCGTCGTGTCGTCACGAACATCTGGGAGGCCGTGATCTACTAAACAAGAGCCCTGACGCCTAAGCTTACGGTCAATTTCGATAAGAGCCAGTTTGACTGCCAGGTCCGAATCGTGCGGGTTCCGTTCTAAGTGGTCTTCGCAAAGTGAATCTCGGAAAACATCCCACAAAAGAGCAGCGGGAGCTCCCATATTGCAAAGGATCACAAAGAACGAACGCAATCTGGGGCCAATCATAAATTGGGCTGCTTCACGCAAGGCATACTGATACTCTTCCTCATCCTCAACCAGGCCGAGATTTCGAGCTACTTCCTGGAAAGTATGACAATTTCCACCACGAGAAAGAAGATCAGCATACCCACGGCAAGGAATTAGCATAAGAAGTAAACGAAGGTAGTACTGCTCACTTCTGGTGGGAGAGACCCAAAATAGACGACACACTTTTTCTCCACGCTGGCGCGCTGTGATAAAGTGTTTACCGTCGGGATGGTCGAATATTTCGCCGTTGGCAGGACGTTTCGTGTGCACAATGTACTTTTCATAAAAAGACTGATAAGTAAGATTGTCAAATTCGGGGTTCTGAGGACGATCGAAGTAAACAATTAACTTAGAGCTAGCTCTGGAAGTAGCATCTTCCAGCTGGTCTGGTCGAAAACAGACAGCCTGTTTCCCTTCCAGGTGAACTGGGAGACACTCAACCGTTGGTTCAGACACTGAAATAGGAAACCCCAGAAGTCTCCAACATGCGTCACTAGCACCAACCATTCTCTTCGTCACGTAATGATCTACCTCATCATCTTGCTTACTGAAGGGAGTCACAGTGACGTTCTGCAGGGAACCTCCCTTCATAAGATATTTGAAGAGGTATTTTATCACGCGGCGAGTAGAAGCTAGCTCCAAGTTAATGTGTGCTTCGTATTTAAGCAACAGGGCCGGGTTATATGGTACAACCCATCCGTCATGTACGCCAACTTGTCTTTTACGTGACGTTATGAAGCCCTTATTACTATAATCCCGTTTATATTGGACGAACCCTCTTTCATCAACGTGTGTAGTTTCACACGAGGGCTTAGGGAAGAACTTTGTGCAGTAACCCTTCGCAGAGTCCCAGCAAGGAAAGTCAGTTCGATGATCAGTACCACATGGGCCGTGAACCATGTGTTTCAGAACCAACTCTCTTAGCCGGCCTCCGGCTTCTTCCTCCGAGGGAATATCTGCGCGGATTAGTGAGTCAATGTCGGATGCTTGGACTGGTCCGTCTCCGTTAATCTTGAATACGATGTGGGCATGAGGAAGGCCCCTCATCTGCATCTCGATAACGTAGACGAAATAGACCGCACGACCGAACATTGCCCCACTTCGCAGATCTCGGAGAAGTTCCAGAAGTTTAATCCGGAAGACTCTGCAAGCAGTGCTAGGGTCACTGCGCCCACCCCCGCGGGGACAAGCTTTCTTGTTTTCCTCCCAAGTCGCGCTGTATGTAAATGTTAGAAAGAAAGTGGGGGAGCCCAGACGACAAACAAGAGCCATGGCGTGCTCATAATGAACTTTCATGTATCTGGGACCCCCTGTAAATGTACTTGGGAGGTAAACTTTTCCAGCTTGTGCCCCACCCTCGCCCTGGACAGTTTCGTCATTGGCTATGTCTTCCAAGACTTGTCTACCTGTACGACTACCACGTTGAACATCAAGGAGTTCATCCAATGGCCCTATCCGCATGGCATTGGAAGTTGGTTTGGTCTGGGAAAATTTTATGAAACGAAGTTTTTCTTCCTCATACCTCGCATACATCTCAACCTGCCAAGCTTGAGAAAGACGGCCGATATGAGAAAAGCGAGGTTCGGAAAGGAGAAGACAACGTGTGTAGTTGTATTGAGTGAGCTTTTTCCCATTATTGTCAAGAAGACCAATATGCCAACCCAATGTACCTTGCGGATAGAGCAAAGGATATTGGAAGGGTTCCATCAACGGACTTAACAGGTCTATGGACGTTGGCCTATCGTCACCTATTTTCCAGATGGTTAATTTCCTGGGTTCATTAACTGTTTCTTCTGTGCTGAGGACAGCGTGGACCTCAACGCCCGTTTGTCGGTCACCAAGAACTGGGCCATGAGTCGCTCGGGTGGTCAGTTCGAAATCCAAATGAGCAGCGACAGACGGCTCATTGGCTAATCGACGAAAATCTTGGACGAATGGATTAGAAGAATCTAGGAAACTGGTAATCTCATCGATCACTTCGCCATCGAGAGACCTGCCCATAGCAATATTTCTACGTTCCTCACCGTCATCTATGTACAGTCGAGAACGATTAACTAACTGGATATGCCGAGACTTAGTAACGAACTTCTGACCCGGAGCGGACAAATTGTATACATGATGGTACATACGACCTTCAATTTTGAAGAAAGCGAGACCACTTGGATGCCGGTATCCACCGGGCACCTCAAGAGCACAGAAAGCGAAAAGGTCGTTGTAAGCCCTTGCCCGTTCAAGAAATCGACGGTTAGAATAGAATGCTGCTTGAAGGGGAGGCAATCGAAGGACATTGTAAGCTCCATCTCCACAGCACCATTTTTTTCTATCACGTTCTTCATCAAACAACCTAGCTCCACATAGAGGACATTTGGAGATATCTTCCGAACAAAGACTAACTTTGTTTAATTTATAAGCGATAATGTGATCGCATAAATTTCCATTCCAGGTGGCCATTGGACCATGTTTGTTGATGAGATGACTAAGTGAAACAAGCAAATGTCTAAGCTCTTTGACTATTGGATTTTTCAATCGAAAAACCTGAACTCTCTGACGTGAAGCTTCGGGATGAAGCTGGTCATATCGCTTCACAGAATTCCGATGTACTTCAGGATGCTGTTGAGTGTATTGACTAACAGCAGCCCTGTGTACATCGGGATTCCGTTGGGAATACCGTTCAACAGCAGCCCTGTTAACTTCAGGGTGTTGTTGACTGTATTTCTTGACCGCATCCCTACGCTTCTCATGATTTTTCTCGACATATCTTTTCTTTGCCTGCTGCAATTGTTCTTCACGGGTGGTCGAGAGAACTTTAGGCCGCCCACGCTTAGTTTTCTTAGGTCGCCCTGGTCCCCTTTTAACGACTGGGTGGTCAACTGGAATATCTTCCGATTGAAGAACTGCATGTGCTGTTGAATCAGTCCGCTCTATAGATCTTTGGAATGTAAGTTTAGTAATATTATACTGACTTTCAATTCCACCGAGTGCAGAATTAGCAAGAAGAAGAGAAGCGAGTGATAAATAACTGTCGCAGACAAAGAGGCGTGCACGGTTTTCACCATCAATTGAGCTGTGACGACGCTCCTCGTCTACTCCATGAGAGTCAAAAACAAACAACATTCCATCATCACGCCAAAAGGCTACTGTATTCATCTGTCCCGTAAACAGAAAACCGCCAATCGAATCAGTAGATAAAATGTCTTCCAAAATATTTGACAAATGACGGGCCGAGTTAGACAACTCATTCGCAGATAGTGGATAAAGACCATTGCATACGTACGATATGTCAGCAATGTGGATTTTTTCGCCCATGATAATAACATCTCTAACTAGGTCTTCGGGAAACAGATACCTATTACTGATGCAATTCACACGACGAGACTGTCTGTATAAACTGTCACCCGCCATGAGAATTCCATCAATAATAGGTGAAGAGAATTCCCCGTGTAAATAATTCCAAGCAAGCGCACAAGCTGCATTGGCAACACACTGTGCGTTGTTGCTATAGGAATCAAAGCGGACATCACCTTGGTGAAAGGAACCACTTTCAATGCAATAAAATTTCATTGCCATTACAATACGAAGGAAAACAAAACAAACAATTAAAGGAAAACGATTTGCAAAATACTCAAATATTAGAGAGAACAATCGGACATCAGTGAGAGGTGTAGTTAAAAGACATCATTTAAATACAAGCGAGAACTAAATAGCGCTCCAAGCGACATCTTTAAGAACTAACGTACTTCCTTACCGACACCTCGTCTTTTTAGCATTTTTTATAATTTGAAAGTTGAAAATTTGTAGTTTGATGATTTTCCCTAAATTGAAACATCTCAAAGAATGTTCGTTCCAAATTTCAAGTCTCTAGCTTAAACGGTCGCTTCAGGACTTTAAGATCATCAGTGAGTCAGTCAGTTACACATAGGGCTGTATATATTATAGACTCGCCTGCGGCTCGATGGGGGCTTCGCCCCCATGCCCCTTTAGAGGGTTGCCCCAAATTTGTTAATTGCTCTCAAGTACCGACAGGCTAGACCCCCCCCCTCAAAGGGTTGCCCTAAATTCGTAAATTAATAAAAAGTTGAGTTTAAAATACGTTAGTTCCACGAAAGAACTGCACAGTCAAGACAGTAACAAAACCGTCAAATACACAACGTTGGTCTAAATTTAAGTTAACAAAATCGTTATTTTTAACATTGGTCTTATAGGTTGCTATTTTGGTAACGAAAGAACAACTAAAAGTAAACAAAAATAAAGGAACATAAATTTTAAGCAGTTTTTTAACAGCTGTTAGCTGTGAAGAGTCTGGTGTAGATTTAATAGCTTGATTACCATGACACTATAACAAAAGTCAATTAAAACCAACGAGCAAGGCTCGGTTAACCTGGTACTAAATAGAGATACAATTATGGGAAAATTGACATAATCCAATGCCTCACCCGTCTCAAATAAAAACTTGTAAATTTCAGGAGATAGAAGAAAAACGTTTAAATCACTGAAATAGCAAATAACATTCAAATCAATAAGCGAAAACAAGAATTAAATAACATGAAAACAAAATCATAGGAAATAATAAAAACGGGGTATATCCACAAAAAAAACCCCTACTATTACAAACTACTAATTATAAGAATATAAAATCGAGACCTGTGAAATAATAATTTATTCATAAAAACCTGTTTGTTTAGTTCAATAGTCATTTAAAAATTTTCAAAAACATATTTTAAGTGTGTATTAAAATATAATGTAAAACACTGAATATAAATAAAACAGAAAGATAATAATTACCTGTCTATTAATTATCATACAAAGTAATAGAAGTTAAGGTCACGGCACGAGCAACACAGTAAATTCATTGAATGCGAAATTCGGCCGAAAGCTTAACTTGGGGTGAATTTGAATTAGTAATCTGGAATGAGGTGAAAATGAAACGAGAACCTAACATTTAAATGTGTTCATTTTGTTCAATACTTATTTAAACATTCTCAAAAACATATTTATAAGTGTGAAAAAATATCTAATATAAGACACTGAATACAAATCAAAGAAAAAGATAATAAATATCTGTCTATTAATTACTGTACAAAGTAATCGAAGTATGTTACGTTAAGATCACAGCTCAAGCTTCACAGCAAAATTCATAACGTTAAGATCACGGCACGAGCTACACAGAAAATTCATTGAATGCGTAATTCGGCTGAGGGGTTCTCATGGGGTGAATTTGAATAAGTAATCTAAAATAAATTGAAATTAAACGAAAACCTAACATTTAAATCTATTACTTTTGTTCAACACTTATTTAAACATTCTCAAAAACAAATTTTAAGTGTGAAAAATTCAAATATAAGACACTGAATATAAATCAAACAGAAAGATAATAATAAACTGTCTATTAAGTATTGTACAAAGTAATCGAAGTATGTTACGTTAAGATCACGGCTCAAGCTTCACAGAAAATCTATTCAATGCGAAGTTCGGCGGAGAATAATCCCGTGTGAATTTGAATAAGTAATCTAAAATAAATTGAAACAAAACGAGAACCTACATTTAAATATGTTAGTTCAGCTAAACAGTTATTTAAAAATTCCCCTAAAACATACGATATTTATGATGTGTGTAATATATAAAGGAAACGAGCCTTTCAATGCAGCATAATCTCATTGCTATTTTGAAGTCAAATGGATAACGGTTTGTTATATATGAGGGATACTAACGTTGCCAACAGCAAGGAATGCAGGTGTAGTTAAAAGACATGATTTAAATACAAGCGAGAACTAAGCGACCTATTCACCCGCCATGGGAAATTAATTCATAGTAGGAGAAGAAAATTCACCTTGGTAAACATTCAAGATAGCGCATATGCTGCATTAAGCTACAAATTAGGGAATTATCACTGTATATATTATCTAGTATAACCCTGGGTCCCTGGTGAAATAACCCGCTCTCAATACAAAATAACGCCGTAGTTTACAATATATATTAGAGTCTATCCATCGAAGGATACAATGAGTATATCAAACACGGGTGTAGTTGAAAGAGATCATTTAAACGCGAGCGAGAACTAAACCTGAAGAGTGATCTACGATACCACGCGGTGATATACGCTGATACGGCTGAACTACGTTACCGACAAATCTATATTTATTACCTTTTTTATAGTTTAAAAGTAAAAAAGTTGTAGTTTTATGATTTTTCCTAAATTGAAACATCTCAATGAATGTCCATGCCAAATTTCAAGTCTCTATCTTAAACGGTCGCTTCAGGAATTTAAGATCATCAGTGAGTCAGTCAGTTACACATGGGGCTGTATATATTATGGACTCGCCTACGGCTCGATGGGGGCTCCGCCCCCATGCCCCCTTAATAGTTGCCCCCCTAGTTTGAATTAATAAAAAGTCAAGTTTGAAATAGTTCCAAAATAACTGGACAAACAAGACAGTAACAAAACCGTCTTATACAAACAATTCACAATCAATAGTAAAAAAGTTTTAATAATCTAATATGAATCGGGTTAAATACACCTTCTTAGTAAATATTTAAAAAAATTGAGCTCTGAAATGATAATTATTTATGTAAATATTCTAGGTGTTACCGCTGCATGGAGGTTCCACCCCAATAATTGGTTGCCCCAGTTCCGTAAATTTCTGTCAAAACCTCATACAATGAACAGGCTAGTTGAGGGCTCAACTCCCATAACAGTAACAGAAGCCGCCAATACACTCTACTCCAATTGATAATAATAAGCTTTGAAAATTGCCCACGGCTCATGGTTTAATCCCACTCCCTAGTTCCCCTTAATTCGTTAAAAAATATAATGGAGTTATGAACTATTGATGAACTATGTATAGTCATGCTCAAAAACTTTTGTGTTAAGATTTTAGAGATACGATTATGATTGCTCATGATTGAGGTAATATGTGTATTCAGAAAAATTAAAAGTGAAATAAAATTATAAGTTTATATAGAGGATTGTATGTAATAGCAAAAAAAAATAAAAAAAAAAATAAATAAAAAAAATAAACACAACAAAGATATTTGAAATTTTAAAAAATATAGTATAGGCTAAGATGCTTCAGTTCCGCCACGGGGAGGCCAAGAAACTCAGGAATCATGTATGAACCATATATAAAAACGATAAAAATTTTATCTTTCAAAATCAGCAATTATTAAATTAACAATTTTAAATACTATATAATTTGGTTCAGAAAATTAATAAAAATAGAGCCCTAGTAGTATGTAAACGATCACAGGGTAATATGTACTATAATCATAAAGTCTTTATAAAGTCTTAAAATGTAGAAAGTTGCAACTTAAGAACCATAAAATCAGGGTACAGTATGCATTTTCAACCAATAGTAGTGAATAAAAAAAAATTATGAAATAACAGCCAAAAAAGGATTATTAGTTAAATTAAAATATACTAAAAGAGTTATAATAATTGAAAAACATTGAATAGTTTTAAATTACAACAATAATAGAGGTAATCAAGACTTTAGGTGATAGCACTACATTAGGGAAGTTTGAAGGACAAGTGACAGCGGAAAAAATACTATTGAGTTTAATTCTATTGGTTATTATAATATTTCTCAGCCTGATGGGTAATCAGATATGTAGATGGTTAAAAAACGTCTGAATTAGGTAAACGTTAGCGAAGGTAATATACCAGCCAAGAGAATGAAAGTTCAATCGTTCAATAACTCTATATGTTCTATTTAATCGTTTCTTAAACTAAAATCTAAGCCTGATTGGACAGCAGCAAATAGGTCAAAGACGGGATGTCAAACGAGTGGGACACATTCAACTCTTCAAATTAAAACTGCACCAGACAATATGCAGTACTAAAATAATATGTTGGAAGTATTCAAACATGCTTCGTATAGCTCACCCCTCCCCCTAGGGGTAGCCTTAAATTCGTAAATTTAAAAAAAAGTCGAGTTTAAAATATGTTAGTTCTACGGAAGAACTGCACAGTCAAGACAGTAACAAAACCGTCAAATACAAGAAAATCACAATCAATAGTAAACAAAGCTTTAAAAAACTCATATGAATCGGTTTTTTAATACCCCTTCGTAATTAGAATTATTTTAAAAGTTTTGAGCTGTGAAATTATAATTATTTATGTAAATATTTAAGGTATTATGCTGGTAAAAATATATACTTTAGATTAGACAATTTTTGCTGTGTTAGATGAAAAGAAATTTCAATTAAAAGAGTTATAGTTGTTGTTGTATCTATCATTATATTTAATTGTAGTAGTTATGGAAACAAATATTTCTCTGTTCGGTAGCTAAATATAAAGTTTTAAATTTATATAAATTTTATATATAAATAGAGATAAAATTTAAGAAAGATAATAATTAACTGTCTATTAAGTATTGTACAAAGTAATCGAAGTATGTTACGTTAAGATCACGGATCAAGCTTCACAGCAAATTTATGTAATGCGAAATTCGGCCGAAAGAAAAACCCAGTGTGAATTTGAATTAGTAATCTAAAATAAATGGAAAACGAAACGAGAACCTAACATTTAAATCACTGTTCGATTTGTTCAGTGGTTATTAAAAAATCTCAAGAACATATTTTTAATGTGTGTAAAACTATATTAAGGAACATGCTTTCAATGCAGCAAAATATGATTCCTATTGAAATGAAAGTCAGATGGACTACAATATGATTACAGTGAGGAAAACTAATGAAATCATCATCAAGATCGCAGGTGTAGTTAAAAAACATAAATTAAATACAAGCGAGAACTAAGCGACTATAATAGCGCTCCAAGCGACATCTTTAAGAACTAACGATAGGTGAAGAAATTTCACCATTAAATGAACTTCCAAATTAGCGCGCATGAAGCATTAGCTGCACACTGGGCGTTAACTACTGCAAGAATCAAAGCGGGGATCACTCAGATGAAAAAACCCACTCATTTCGGTGATACACCATTGTAAACATTGAAAATGATCTAAAAGGTATTGTGTTACAAACACGGGTGTAGTTTACAGAGATCATTTAAACACGAGCGAGAACTAAACCTGCAAAGTGATCTACGATACCACGCGGTGATATAGGCTGATACGGCTGAACTACGTTACCGACAAATCTATATTTTTTACCTTTTTTATAGTTTAAAAGTAAAAAAGTTGTGGTTTTATGATTTTCTCTAAATTGAAACATCTCAAAGAATGTCCATGCCAAATTTCAAGTCTCTAGCTTAAACGGTCGCTTCAGGACTTTACTATCATCAGTGAGTGAGTGAGTCAGTTACACATGGGGCTGTATATATTATAGACTCGCCTACGGCTCGATGGGGGCTCCGCCCCCATGCCCCCTTAGGGGTTGCCCTAAATTTGTAGAATAATTTAAAGTCAAGTATTGAACAGGCTAGTTTCACCAACTAACTGGACAGCGAAGACAGTAACAAAACGGGCTAATACTACTCACAATCAATAATAATAATAATAACAATAATATCCTTTGAAAATATTTCACGGGGCTCAGCCCCCATGCCCCCTAGTTGATTTTACTAATTTCGTTAATAATTCACAAAGTCTCAAATAATGAACTGTCTAGTTCCACCAAAGTACTGAACAGGCTAGATCCATCGAAGTTTTGAAAAGCTAAGTTTTAAATTACGTGTAACTCTACTACAAAAATGTGTGATACTAACTCCTCCACGTTACCAACCACTTGGTCTAGAACGTCAACGATTTTAGATGCGGCACAGAAAAATTGCAATGGGGCAAAATTAATCCAAATTAAGTATCTTTAAATTAAATTTTCATAGATAAAAAAAAATGTAATGTGCCCACTATAGCAAAACAATAATGCTAAAAAATAGAAAATAATTGATTATGTGAAAATAACTATTAAAATAATAAAATAATCAAGCTATAATAATGCATAAACTGAAAGAAATTGAAAGTAACACTTAAACCAAATCTAGCATCGCCGACCACGATATTAAAAAAATCGGAAAATAAAAACTAATAAAAATCGAAGTTTTGAAAAGCTAAGTTATTAATTTACTTGTAACTCTACTAAAATGTGTAATGCTAACTATTCCACGTTACCAACTACTTAGTCTGAAACGTCAACGAGTTAACATGAGTCACATTAAAATTGAAATGGGTCAAAATTATTCCAAATTAAGTATTTTTAAATGAGATTTCCGTACATTTTAAAAATAATGTAATATGCCCATTACAGTAAAACAATAATGCTAAAAAATAGAAAATAACCAATAATAATTGTAAAAATTACTATTAAAATAATAAAAAATCAAGCTATGCTAGTTAATAAACTTAAGAAATTAAAAATACAATTTGAACTAAATATAGTATTGCCAACCACGATATTAAAAGAATCGGCTGATACAAACTAATTAAAAATAAAAAATTGAAAATTTCAGGATATAGAAGAAAAACGTTTAAATTACTGAAATAGCAAATAACATTCAAATCAATAAGCGAAAACAAGAATTAAATAACATGAAAACAAAATCATAGGAAATAATAAAAACGGGGTATATCCACAAAAAAAACCCCTACTATTACAAACTACTAATTATAAGAATATAAAATCTAGACCTGTGAAATAATAATTTATTCATAAAAACCTGTTAGTTTTGTTCAATAGCCGTTTACAAATTCTTAAAAAAACATATTTTAAGTGTGTATTAAAATAAAATATAAAACAATGAATATAAATAATGCAGAAAGATAATAATTAACTGTATATTAAGTATCGTACTAAGTAATAGAAGTATATAACGTTAAGATCAAGGCACGAGCTACACAGAAAATTCATTGAATGAGAAATTCGGCTGAGAGGTTCACATGGGGTGAATTTGAATAAGTAATCTAAAATAAATTGAAATGAAACGAGAACCTAACATTTAACAGAAAGATAATAATTAACTGTCTATTAAGTATTGTACAAAGTAATCGAAGTATATTACGTTAAGATCACGGCTCAAGTTTCACAGAAAATCCATTCAATGCGGAATTCGGTCTGAAGAATAATCCCGTGTGAATTTGAATAAGTAATCGAAAATAAATTGAAACAAAACGAGAACCTAACATTTAAATCTGTTGGTTGTGCATAACAGTTATTTAAAAATTCCCTAAGACATATTTATGATGTGGGTAAAAATATAAAAGAACGAGCTTTCAATGCGGCACAATCTCATTGCTATTTTGATGTCAAATGGATAACGGTTTGTAAAATATGTGGGATACTAACTTTGCCAACAGCAAGAAAGCAGGTGTAGTTAAATGACATGATTTAAATACAAGCGAGAACTAAGCGACTATTCACCCGCCATGGGAATTTAATCCATAGTGGGAAAAGAAAAGTCGCCTTTGGTAAACATTCAAGATAGCGCACATACTGCATTAGCTACAAATTAGGCATTATCACTGTATATATCATAAAACGTATATAACCCTGAATCCCTGGTGAAATGACCCTCTCTCAATGCAGCAAACACCGTAGTTCATATGAATTTAGAGTCTATCCATCAAAGGATACAATGCTCATATCAAACACGGATGTAGTTAAAAGAGATCATTTAAACAAGAGCGAGAACTAAACCTGAAGAGTGATCTACGATACCACGCGGTGATATACGCTGATACGGCTGAACTACGTTACCGACAAATCTATATTTTTTACCTTTTTTATAGTTTAAAAGTAAAAAAGATGTAGTTTTATGATTTTCCCTAAATTGAAACATCTCAAAGAATGTCCATGCCAAATTTCAAGTCTCTAGCTTCAACGGTCGATTCAGGGATTTAAGATCATCAGTGAGTCAGTCAGTTACACATGGGGCTGTATATATTATAGATTAGATTTCCGTAAAGGATCATTATAATATAAAGTTAATATTTTGCATGAACCTTTATCATACCAATGTTCATTTTCAGGGGAAATTTTTTTCCGATGTGTATTTTCAAAATGGCGGGCATTTAAAATGTTTTAACTCAAATATCTAAAAAACGGCAAATTTTACAAGAGGCAAAAAAGTTTTCAATTTAAATTATCTAATCAATATTACCACATTTTAAGGGTCCAACGACAAATAATGGACTTATTGAAATTTGTATGTAAAACAATTTTCATTTTCATTATAAAGAGTGATTCACGACGAAGTGCAGAAATTTCGGGAGCTGATTCTTCACATAAAAATGAACCAAAAGTACCATGTAAACATATGTCCTAAAATCCTTCGTTTAGCCGCTAGCCACAATTTTGTTTTTACACGTAATAATTTTTATTTCCGTAACGGATTGATGGATTTACTTCATATTTTGGCATGGACCTTTATCACAACAATATTTATTTTCGAAAACAATTATTTTTTTCCGATGCGTATTTTCAAAATGGCGGCCATTTTAAAATTTTAAAACAAATTTCTCAAAAAACGGAAAATTTCATCAAGTTTTTAATTGCGACAAAAAAGTTGGCAAATCAAATTATCTAAACAATTATACCAAGTTTGTAAATATTAGACAACAAATAACGGAGTTATTAAAAATTTTCTGAAAAAAAAAACAGATTTTGCATTATAATCAATCCAAATTTACGTTATTTTAATAGAAAAATCTCAATAACTCCGTTATTTTTGTCAGAATTAAAAATGTGTTGAAATATACAGTTTTTGATCAATTTAAGTTTAAAATGTTAAAACAGCCGCCATTTTGAAAATACAAATCGGAAAATAATATTTTTTCTGAAAATTACCATTATCGTGATAAAGGTCCATACCAAATATGAAGTAAATCTATCAATCGGTTAAGGAAATTAAAATTATTACGCGCAAAAAAACAAAATGGCGGCTAGCGGCTAATCGACGGATTTTAGGACATATGTTTACATGGCCTTTTTTGTTTATTTTCATGTGTAGAATTATCTCCTGAAATTTCTGCACTTCATCGTGAATCACCCTGAATGCAATTTAAGATAATTTTTATAGGAAAATCTCTATTACCCCTTTTTTATGTCACATCATGGCAAATTCAGTATCATTGGTTAGATAATTTAATTTATCAATATTTTTGTCTTATATAAAACTTTTGTAAAATTTACCGTTTTTGAGATATTTGAGTTTAAAAATTTATATTGTCCGCAATTTTGAAAATACTCATAAAAACCATTTTCACTGAAAATTAACATTGGCGTGATAAAGGTTCATGCCAAAATATGATCTTCATATAATGATCCGTTTCGGAAATAAAAATTATTTAGTATACAAAACAAAGTGGCGACTAGCGACTAAGCGAAAGATTTTTGACATGTATCAAGACGAAATTATTTGTTCAAACTAACGAGTTCTACCAGCCCCCACAGTTTGTGAAATTTTTATGAACATCCTGTATTTACAGGTGAGTCTCTACTGACTACATTAATTTTAACGGTCAATTCTAGTTATCAAAATGAACCAAAAATAAGTATAGAATCCTATATATTATTTTAAAAGTATAGCTGCACTAGCGTGTTTTGTGAAGTTTTAAAATTACACGACTTGTTACTATTGGTTTGGTGGTACAGTAAAAACCAAACTGATGTACTGTATTTATGACTTGGGGAAAGTAATGACATTTGAAAAAGTATTAAATTTCCTATGAATTAAACATTTTTCTTAAATAATAACCCTTTATAACTTACAGAGTTTTTTTTAAATAACTTGAGAGTTCAATATTATTTTACAGACTTTTTTGTAAAAACTTAAAGGCTATATTAAACCAGTAAAATTGTTTTTCTTCTTATGTTCTTATGTTGTTTTTATTTATGTTCTTATGTTCTTATGTTCAGTTCCTTTAAAATCTTCCTTTTTCATCTTAAAAATGATGTGTAACTAACTATTACGGGTTATACGAGGAATAAATTAAGACATTTCATAAACATTTTGGCAAGGTACAGCATTAAGATTAATTGGTTTGGTTCTAAACACTAAAGTCATTAATTACTGTATCCGTAATTTATTTACCAGCTAAATTACTGATTACTGAGCTGTTGATTAAAATCAGGTGATTGGAATCAAAATGGTCATAGTTAGCTGATTATTATAAGAAAAAGAAATAATTTTTTTACAGGATTTGTTTTTATTGTAGGTTTTATTAATACAGTAAACACAAAAAATAACTAGTAAATATCAATAATTTAAAGGAGTTGTTTTTATTAAATTGAAAAACTGAACGAAGTCTTGAGTTAAAGACAGACGAAAATGTAACAAATTATACTGCTCTAAACCGGTTTCATCATTTAAGAAGATTTTCAAACTTACCACCATTGTCTGATACACATGCGAAGTATTTTTCACAGTCACCTTCAAGTTCAGTTCATCGCGTAGAAATTCAAAACAACATTCCTTAACTCATCCACGTTTCGAACTGGTGTGCGATAAAAATTTTCCTTTAGGTGACCCCAAACATAGTAGTGGAGGGCTGTGAGTCTGTAGACCGTGAGGGCCAAGCAATTGCCCCTCCTCTTCCGATCATATCAAAAGTATCACTGATGTGCTGGCGGAACTCGATGTTGACGTGTGGGGTGTGCCACAAGCTTGGAAGACAATGCGCTGACGCAAATCCAACGGCAAGTCTTGAAGGAGCAGCGGTAAGGTTTCAGTAAGAAAATCCAAGTTTATTTAAAATAACATTGATTATTTTACAAAAGTTCTTCTAACGCTTTTTCGGCAAAAAAGTAACATGGAATCATAGTTTAGGATATCAAATTATTTGTTTTTTTAAGGTCTTTAACAAGGTTTGAAGTAAAATTTTATAAAATAGATGGCGGCGTTCGTGTTTTGCTTTTTTCTGTGTTTCGGCAAGTGGCATTTAGGTAGTGTGACTCAAACGCTTTTAGGGAAAGCGGTCCAAGCCCAAACCGTTATACAAGCAAGACACCCAAAATACTAATTTAAGTACTACTTTTCTGGTCAAGCATCCAAGTTTTTCCTGATTACTTGACCCTAAGTAACAACTTACAACAGCGTGCTTCTCTGATAAACGGATGACCCCCAGAACCCATGACAGCGGTTGGAGTATGGACTGTTGTTATGGGTTTAAGTTAAGATAAGGACAGAGTGTTCGAAAGGAAGGTTTAGTACATTGAGGAATTTAGGAAAAGAGTTAGAGAGGTTATTGGAGGCCTAACTTTAGCACAGTTTAGAAAAAAAAAAAACATTTTCAGAGATTGAATCCAGACTACAAACAGCGTGCAAACCATAAAGAGCCGGTGGAAATGGTTTAGTTTACTTCTAAAAATTATTATGAAACAGTAATTTTTTCTTATATTGTGATAAAAACTGTTTAAAATATACTATTTAATAAAACAATTCCCAAGTCTCTCTTCCCAAGTTGCTTGGTTAGCTATTTATTCAATATTAAAATGTGTCTAATAATTTATAACCAGCCAGTAATTTAACTAAAATAAGGAATGAAGAAGATTGACCTATCTATGCTCACCTGACCTAACAGGTGAAGCACTCTTCTCTCTCCTTGCCGTTATTGCCGCTTTTTGTAAGTCTGTCGCAAAAACGTCTCCTGATTAATATCGGAAATGAGTGAAAAACTATTAACAAAATACTTTTGAATTATGAATATGGAAGTGTTTCCCTATTTCATTATTTTAACCATATCGATTTTAAATTAGTGGGTGGTGCCTCTAACTGACAATTACCGGAAATGTAGTACTGTTGATGTTACAAAAGTCACAGTTTATCTTTTACATCACAAAGTAAATAAGCTGTGTTAAGAGTCATCTTCACCCCTGGGCCAGTAACCCATTGTTGCCCAGTCGGCAATGTTAATCATACGGGTTTTATGTTAAAACGTGGTCTGGCATTCCCCTGTTTCGGACGCCGTTTTTCAACCGATTTTCTTGAAATTTGGTAAGTGTTTAGTTGAATAGTTATACTAGGTTTCTCATACCTCGGAATTTTGAAAATTTAACAAAAAATACTCTCTATGACGTCGCAAAGTAACTCGATTTTCCTTAGTTAATATTTCAAAATTTAGTAAAATTTTCAAAATTTCGAGGTATGAGAAACTTAATATAAGTATTCATCTAAACACTTACCAACTTTCAAGAAAATCGGTTTAAAAACGGCGTCCGAAACAGGGGAATACAAAACCATGTTTTAGCATAAAAGCCGTATGATTAACATTGCCGATTGCGCAACAATGGGCTACTGGACCAGGGGTGAAGATGACTCTTAAACAACGAGGTGTTGGGGAATAGAGTCTTTGATAAATTAAGTGATCTAATAATTGTCTTAAAAACCACCCAAAACTTAGTTTATTAAGAATTTTAAGAAAACCCCCTTTTCCAAATTGTAATACGATAACCTCGGATTAGCAGATTGTTAAAATAAAATCATTGGCATTGTGTTACAAAACTGAAGATCGAATCGTATGACTTAGTTAAAATAACAGCAATGTTGAAGACGATAATCTCTTAATGCAGATTCCCTATTTAAGTCAGGCTGGTCAAAGCTCAGGAATCAAAATTGAGCAGAGAAATAGTAGATTTCACGCACTACGAGTGATATGTATGGACCTAAAAGGAAACATACAAATTCGATCTGCTTTTCAAAGTGAAATCAGAGAAAGTACAAATATTTCAGAAATTACTTTTCATCTTAACAGACGAAACAATATTAAATCACCAGTTTTGACTACTTTCAAGCTTTAAAAGACCGATACTACCAACAAGTAATCAATCTCTATTACGACGGCGCTGTCAGAGTTTGGCTTATATTGACTGCCTCCTCATCTTCTATGTAGAAAACTTTAACTTTATTAACATATGCGTCACTCATCGACCTCGTTTTAAACTTGCAACTCATCGTCAGACAATAGCCCTTGTTCACTGTATCGTCAGTTGTAAGGAATTTTTAACTAACAATTTTTTATGACATTGTATTTTATTTAAAGTACTGTAGAAGAATTCATTTGTTTACTCTTAATCCACCATAGTAATCAACTAACTGCTTCTAAAGTATATTTTAGAAATCATATTTTTACTCTACATTTTGCCTGATTGAGTAGGTAGTCTTATGATACTTGTAAACAAAGAATGTAATTAGTAATGAGGTGCCTATAGTATTAAAATGATAAGCCATTTTGAGCGTCAGAGTTAAGTAAATTTAAAAGAAAGAATGTTAAAAATTAGATGTAATTTTTCTTAGTCGCATGTGCTAGTTAGTTAAATGACTGATAGATGAATCTGTCAGTTTATTACCTGGTCCCGCAATTTTTTAGTTTCATGACCGTTTAATGGTTTCCATTTGGTATTGTGTTGAAATAAAATACGTTTAACTTCAATTATTCATTTTCAAACTCTTTTAATGAAGATCTCACGCCGGCTGGTTAAAGCTAAATCTCATTGTGTAGGAGTGATAAGATTGGACAGAAGAAAAATTAAAACTACATACAGTTTAGATAATGGTAAACATATTTAAATTTAAGACAAGTCTAAAAATAATCATCCATCTTACTTACATTAAGAACCACTAAGTTTTGCTTTATGGTGGAGGCAATGAAAGGAAACCAAATACCAGAAAATTTTCCAGAGAATGAAAAAAATTTAATACATATTAAATTAACCGTAAACAAATAAATAAAATGCTACTAATTGTGTGGCTATTTTCTTATTTGTTTTTAAAGGACAGGTTCAAAAGAAAAGAGTATATTTTGTTTAACTTATTACACTTATAAGTAAGTACAAAAATTGCAATGACTATAAAGTCTAAATCAGAACCGTAATGAGAATAGCTGACAAACCGGACAAACAGAATCCCCATTGTGAACCGTTTCATTTAAATGGAAATTGTTTTCAATTCGGGTCAGGCCAATACAAACTAACTGGATCGCTGAATTTAACGTTGGTGTTATAGAAAGGAAATCGTGTTTGCTTCTCAGAAATCTTACCTGCAAACGTTGAGTCCGGAACAGACTGTGAGTTATTCTGTCAAAATCAGTATTGTTGAAATGATTTTTTTTCCTCAGAAACCTTGTGATATGTGATACTTGTAATTCTCTTCTGATGCATGTGTCCAGGAGAAGGCGTGTACGTAACATTTGGTTTGAAGTTAACGAAATACCAATTTCGGTTATAGTTTACAGTAAAGTTGCTCTCTTTAACCTGGTACAAATTTAATAAGGTTTCACTTATAAAAGTTGGTCATCAGTAAGCTATATTAACTTGCTGACGTAAAGAGCTCACCAAGATAAACTGAAAGATATTTTCAGTACACCAGATAAAGTAACTACAAATTATAATTTGCATTTCCCCTTTACGGCTATAGTCACCATAAACAGTAAATCACATGAATCAGTGATAAGTTTCATAGAAAAAAAGTAATCACAATACAAGTAATCATATTTAACATATAATATTAAATATGATACTTTTTGTGATAATTTTCTGTCATTATAAAAGTTACCAATAAAGGTAACTTACACACAGTGTCCGACTATTGAAAAAAGAACACAAAAATCAAGGAAATTGATTACAACATAACATGTGTCCTACCTGAATTAACTTTTACCGGATTTAATTTTAAATTTAACATTTATATCTTTTAAATCTAAACATTATAAATTTAAAATTATTTAAGGTACAAAATTGTAACTTTGCACCATGATAAGACCAAAATTCAAATGAATTATGATATTTATTAATTTTACTATTTACGAGTAGTTGTTCAAAATTTAGAAATATATTCACTAAAAAACTACGAATTAAAATACATTTACATGGTATAAAAAGTTGCTCGATTTAACCATCTACCTAAGAATACTAAGAATGTAAAGGTCGAACGACAAACAATTGAGGAAATAGGATTTTCCTTGTCAAAGACATTTATATCTTGTTTGTCATTCGATGTGAGCCATCTAGGTATTTTTGGGTAGATTTATTAAATTGAGCAGCTTGTTTGCATCTGGTATTAATACCTCACATGCAGTTTTTTTTCTATATATTTGGCTCTTTTATTAACCACCATTTTTTAAGTCCATCAGAATTTGATTTTAACGATACTATTTTACCAAGTTTTCAATTACTGCCCAAAAAACGCTTAAAACAAAATAAATTAAATAAAATTGCATACAGGCAGACTAAATGAAAGCTAATCGAGGTAGATATCTATTTTAGATAACACACATTAATTGTCTTAAAACCGTGGGGGGGGGAGGGGTTACAGTATATTTTCTTTGTAAACTTGTAAAACTTGTGAGACGAGCTCGTTCGCTCCGCTCACTAGTTATTCAAAATGGTGCGGTACTCTATTTCAAATTTAATGAATCACGAAATGAAATTATAATACGTTGGTTGATTTTTTAAAGTTTCCACCAGATGGTTTTTCAAATTAGTAGTTACAAAAAATGTCCATAACATTTAGTTTAACATGAGCACTTCAAATTGATGTAAGACGCAAACCGGATATTTCCCAGAATCAGGATGCTCCAATAAATTCTTCGTAGCCATAAGCCCCATTAAGAAAAAAAAACTTAGGAATGAACAAAAAAATTTTCCGCACAAGCATTGCTTGTTTTAGAGTAAACCATAGTTCCAGGGGGACCGGCATTTGCTCCTTAAACTTGTAAAACTTTTAAGACGTGCTCATTTTCTCCGCTCACACGCCCCGTGAAGAGCTCGTTCGCTTTGATCATCAGGCCTGAGAATGTTATTTATTTATTTATTTATTACAACGGCTTGTTGCCAGTTTACAATATAAAACAATCTGAGAAAAAACAAATCAATCAATTTTACATTAAAGTTGGCCAAAAATAATTGTGTGGAATAAATAAAGTTCGTGAGTTGCAATATGACTATACAGTACTGCATTCAATAACTCTAGAAAAACACACAAAAGACAATAACCATCATTCTACTATAAATAACAAAGCAATAATACGTATAATTTGTACAATACTGATTGATGCATGCATATACAATAAATGAGTTAGTGAATTGTGTTTGACTATTCAGTAGTAAGCATCCAAGTAATTTCAAACATAAAAGACAAATAAACACAATCATTCACTATAATAACAATGCAATAATAAAAGAAACTATAACAAGACTAATTGATGCTTGCAAATAATAATTTCACAGATGTGGAGTAACAAAAACCGTAACAAATAAATAACAATTGAATACCTAGACTACCTCAAGAACAAACATGCTATAGAATGTCACTGTAAATTGAGTTCAATCTCGGCATTTGATGATGATCGGAGTATCAGGAAAACTGGAGCTCACCAGCCAAAGCCAATGAAGTAAGGACCCTCTTGGTTCGTGGAAGGCTGTCGTTGAAGAAGTCGACTGCTTCAGACACCAGGTTGCCAAATCTTTGGGTGCGGACCATTGTTTCTGTTGTAGCTGTAGCTCCGTGCATGTCCATCTCTAGCAAACCGCACTAGTGACCTGGTGCCAGTGGGTACGCGTAAACGCACAATTTCCAGCAGGTCTGGACAGTCAATGTTTCCCCGCAGTAACTTACACAGGAACATGTCATCTTGTATGCGCCTCCTAGATTGAGAAGAAAGCATGCCCAACTAGTCCACAACAGTCTCTACCAGGACCTCACGATAGGGTGTCTACTACCAAAGAGATATAAAAATCAGTGACTTTTGGGAGTGAAAAATGTAAAAAAATCAGCCACTTTTCCGATTTTGAGATAGAAAATGTTGAGGGAAAATTGTAAAAGTTGCAAAACCTTTGCTCACAATCACATTATTTTCGCAATTTATACTAAAAATTTTGGACTTTTCTTGCATTTTAAGGAAAAATCTGTGACTTTTGGTGACTTCAGTGACCATTAACTCAAATCAGTGACTTTCGGTGACTTTTGGTGACTTCGGTGACCAGTACACACCCTGGGTGTTCCCTGTGAAACCTCAACCACTCTGAGGAATCAATCCTGAATACACTGCATTGCCATCATATGCCCCTGCTGATACGGAGACCAAGCCACAACAGAGAACTCCGGAAGCTCCTTCACTAGCGCACAATGAACTGTTCTCAAATCGTTCTGCTTTAGTATATAAATATGTTGACCACATGATGAAAATGTAACATTTTGGTTTATTTCTACAGTTAACAGCTGATTATGGTTACTACCTCAAAGGTAACATGGGGACCTCAAATCGCTGTGTAATGAATTTCTGTAAAAAGATTTTTAAATAAGCACGCATTCGAAAAAGTCTATATAAGTTATTGAAAGCGTACATTTTTTAAACATGTAAACAACAAACTGTAAACACAATGTACTAGAATATTTAATAACAACTGAAACATATTATCAGCTGATTATAAAATATACAACAGGCTGTAGGACGGAAACCCAGGATTTCCCTAGCCACGGAACCAGCTCTTACCGTTTCCTCATGGTAAAACCCTCATATAAATCAAAAACTCAAAATTCCTGGACGGAAAAAATTACACATGCAAACAGTGCTTATTTTACAATACAAGCACCGTGTGGGAAGGGCGTTTTCTCGGTGAACTTGTAAGGCGAGCTCGTTCTTTCGCTCACTCGCATAGGCCAAAGTGTCCTGCACTGTGAATAATATTGCTGCGTTGTTGGCTGCAGTTTTAAATTTAACAGACCACAGGTTGAAAACGTAATACGGAGGTTTATATCTACAGTTGTCAGTTGATTTTTTTCAATTTAGTAGCTACATAAATTTCGTAAGGATAACATTAAAGAGCACTTTAAAGGGGTGAGGACACAACTCTTATTTTTTTCCAGATTTTATGACCAGTTCTAATTGATTTACCGTGACCAAAAACCCATACCGAAAAAAAAACAAAAAACATAGGACCTAAAACATATTGTCTGAACTAATAGTGCTTATTTTAGAGTGTAAGATATATACGATTTGTTTTTTCCTCTTTTCAATAATCTAGTAAATTGTTGTTCAATAAATGCTAGATACCATAAAATAGATGCGATTCAATTATTATTCACTTTTATGCATAAACCTACGTACGCCATTAAAAATGAGTGAAAACTATAATTCTCTAATAAAAGGTGCTTAGTACTAGTAGGTAAATTTTGAAGAAAGTACTGGTATATCTTTTCAAGTACATTAAAAAAATTACTCATTCTTCTCCTCGTTCGTATCCTCTGAAGCCAACATCTCAATACGGAATCTTTGGTGAAGGGGAGGAACAAATCTAATTTAAAAGTCATTGCCTGTAAAAGCGGCCTGATAAGCCCAACTGATTGGAGCAGCAGCTTCTTCCTTGCCGCTACACTTCGTAAACACCACTTTCATCACCTTTTTTACATATCTAAATCTGTCTTGAATAGTTTCCTTTATTATTAGTTTTTTGAGGATAATTTTAATTAGAATCGAATAATTAATTTAAATAAAATATGTTGTTTTAAAGGATTTTTTATAATTTTACGAGTAATCTTGGAATACAAGTAATTTGAAAGAGAAATAGGTTTTAAGTTTTGTTTATTTATTTATTTATTTTTGTAATGACAATTTTTTTACCAAAGTAGCTAGCTATCCACAATCTATTTTGGTTCTTAAAAAATGTATATTTCGCAAGAATTGTTTATTATATACTAGTAGTGTAAAATTGCGGCCGCTGGCCCAGTTCAAGGTCACCTGAGGGATGACGTCATCGAGGTCAATGACCTCACCGATGACGTCATCGATGACGTCATCGATGACGCAATCGATGACGTCATCACTAATGACGTCATTTCGATGACGTCACACCCATGACGTCACAGAAATGACGTGCTGATGACGTCATCACCCCTTACGTCATCAAAACGACGTCACCGACGCCACTAAGGTCAAGGTCACGCAGAAACTTAAAATTTTTTAGCACTTTTGCCGTTTCTCGCACTACGCTCCGAGTTTCAGTCAGAGTCCCCGTGACCTTGACCACTTGGAGCGAATTTTCGACAAGAAACGCAAAAGTGCCAAGTTAAACTCGAGTTTCTGACATGACTCTGCCTAAATGGGCAATCGGTTATCCCTCAGGTGACCTTGAACCAGTACAACGCCCGCAATTTTATGTTACTGTGACCTTGAACACTTAACAACGGAGCGCCGACACCGATGCGCACCCCACGACAGCCATCGAGTGACTGACTGTCAGGCTCTGTGTACTCTAGGTATATGGGGAAGTGGAGGGGGAAATCTCAAGGTCATCCAAATTGAGTTTTAAAAAAGTTGAAGAGTAGAAAGACTACTCTTGTGCTTCCTGGGCGACCTCATCAATTTCCAACGGATCTGTAAACCAATCCGATCTGTAGCGGCAGGAGTCTAGAAAACAGGTGCACCACCCATCAGGTTGTCCGTAGCACTTCCGACAATTGGTAAGATTGGAGAAGTGAAATTTAATACACCGCTGCGGACAACAAGTATAAAAGTATTTGGATTTGTAGATTTTGAAAGTTTGTAGTACCGGTGGTGGCAGCTGTTGGTTCTTGCATCTACACCTGCAACATCCGAAGCATTCACATTGCCGGCAGGCCAGCCCATCCACTTGCCACTTTGGTAAGAGGAAACACTTATCCTCACAGCAATAGGTTGTCCCCGTCTCTTCCTCCCAACGCTTCTTTGCACAATATGTGACGCCTTGTATCTCCAAACACCTATGCTCGCAACATGAGATGCGCTTACTTTCCATAGCTGATGTTGCTTTGACGAGGGAGCACGATGAAGTGATGCTGTGGTCAGTGGGAATGGGGTTTATATAAACTAAGGTGGGTGGAGGGGGAAAGGTCAAGGTCATCCAAATGGAGTTTTAAAAAAGAAAAGAGTAGAAAGACTACTCTTGTGTATCTATAGCGATTTCATTGATAGTGAGTGCTTCTGTATGCCAAGTTGATCTGTACTGACAGGCTCCTAAATAATGTTTGCAAAAACCTGCAAAATGATTGTTGCACAATTTGCAGCCAGTTAGCTGTTTTAGTGTGAATTCAATGCAACGTTCAGGGCAACAAGTGTACTTATGCCCTCTCATCTGGTACACATGGAAATGTCTTTAACTCCGGTTTCAGCTTCTTCCAAGACTTGCACTTACACATGCATTGACCAAAAGCTTCACATTTTCTACACGCCAGGCCATCCGCAACATCAATGTCATTCGGCCATGAAAAACATTTCCGTTCGCAACAGTAGTTGAGTTGACTCTCCATGTTGCTGTGGTGAAGGTGCGCGATGAAATGATGCTGCAGTCATTGAGAGTGCACCTTAAATAAACTCAGTGGAGGGGGAAAGGTCAAGGCCATCCAAACGGAGTTTTAAAAAAGATAACTAGTCGTCCTCCTCCTCCTCCTCATCCGTTGTACTTAGAGAGCTGTCAGACGAAGAGCCCCGTGCAGGTGCTCCCCAGATGAAAAACAAATCAATTTTAAAACGAAGACCAGGATCTTGCATCATCAATTCCTTTAATTTGTCACATACTAAGTCGACCTTGTGTAAGGTGTCAACAACAAGCTTCCAATTCGTTGGTTCAATATAACTTGTAGTAGAGTCCGCCTCGCTGATAACCACATCCTCCGGCCGTATTGGAGTGTAAAGATGTGTAAAGTTCTTTGGCTGTAGCTGAGGTTCAGGCTGGCTGGAAGTGGAAGGTTGAGTGTGGACCCCTGTCGCATCGAAATCCATAGTCATTCTACATTCAATGTTGGGGTTTTCGTTTAATACATACACCAATTTCTCATGCAACATATCCACTTCTGCCGAGTCTTGCAGATGAACATTCCAGGAAAATGGCCATTCTTCATCCGTAGTGGAGTCAACCTCGAGAAAGAGTGCTGTCCGCCATGATAGCTAAGCAAGGAATGATGTGAGCTACAGACTGTGGTAACAGTATTGAAAAGTAGAGGGGGTAAACCAAAAGTACGTGGAGGGGGTATTTTCAAGGTCATTTAATTTGGGTTTTAAAAAAAAGGAAATAGTGGAGGGGGAATTCTCAAGGTCATCCAATTTAGGTTTTAAAAAAAAGGAATGAAGCTTACTCCTCTTCAGCCTCGTTGTCCCCTGCATCTTCATCAGCCTCATCTTCATCGACGTCAGACTCGCCGTAAGGATAGATCGGGGACATGGGCGAATATTGTGGAGATTGTTGACCGTTGTTGTCGTCCCCTTGCATTCTAACTTGGGACCAATCATAATTTAAATTCATTTGTATTATGATCCCAGGGTTGTCCCGCAGTATTTCCTTCATACGTTCGCAAATTGACTCCAAATAGTGTACACTATCGATCGACAGTGTCCAACCCGTACTTGTACCGACATCAGTAGTGGAGTCAGCTTGGCTGATGGTGTTGTTGTCTGCCATGGTTGCTTGTCGGACAAGGAATGACGGTTGATGTGATGCTCATGCAGGAACATGGTGAAGTGGTGGGGGTGTGGTGGAGTAGTGGGGGAATTTTCAAGGTCATCCAAACGGAGTTTTAAAAAAAAAGGAAAACTTACAAAGTAACATTGAAACTTTCCAATTGATGGTGGCGAGCGTTTTCTTCTGCAACCTTGCCGACACATGTGACTATGCCGTACAGTATGAAAAGTACAACCATAATAAGGCCGAACAATAAAAGATAGCCGTTGACTATCATGATATTTTCTGAGTGGATCTGTTTTCTTCTTATCGCCCTCTCCTGCATCCTCTTCTCCAACTCGTGGACGAAGTCACAACATGCGTGAGGACATCTTTCATCTGTTGGTAGGTTTGCCATTGTTGATGTTGTCGGTGTGGCTGTTGAAGATGGAATGAGGTTTCCAATTGCGATGTGCCATGTACACCAATAGTCAAGTGGTGGGGGTAACAAAGCAGTGGAGGGGGAAGTTTCAAGGTCATCCAAATTGTGTTTTAAAAAACCTATCTTGTTACTGAGCTTATATGTCAGTAACAAGATAGGTGTTTTTGCTCTTTACTTCTTTAATATAATGAAAAAATATACATATTCTACAATGGTTAGGACAAGAAATACAACTGCTAGTCAGCTGAAGTAGTCCAAGTTGTCTGGCTCGGTCTTCATGGACGCTGGTGAGGAAGCCGTCGAGGAGTGTCCAGGCTCTTCCTTTGACTGCCGGGTGTTCCGTATATTGCAAGCGTAAACTTGCACATTTATACGGTAGCCTCGTGCCACCATCAGCTGCAACTCCTTGTATAAGTCGTTTAGCTCCTGCTGAGTCTTGATGCTCACCTCCTCGTAACTTGCGCAACTAACGTTGAGGGACATCCTGATGTTGCTAGGTTGGCTGCTGGAGTAGAAATGAAGCCGAGGCACAGCGTTTGGAGGTACATGGAAAAGTGGTTGGGGTGATGGTGGTGGGGGTATGGAAGATGCAATTAAACACTTCTAAACTTTTTCCATTGATACAAAGGGATGGAACAAATAGCACAGGTGTCCTTGTAGTTTTCAAATCTAAACATTGGGGCTAGAAATCCAAACTGTTTTCTACCACCTTCCTGTACGAACCGTCGAAGGTCTCTGACGGCAGCATTGCCACAAGGCCTACAAAACTTTTCCCCGTCTTGGAACCTATACCAGGAGTATCCCGAATACCCTCTATTATCTTTCTTGTACTCCTCGATATCCTGCTTTACTGTTATAGGGATATTATCTCGTAAAGCCGTCTGGAATAAAGATGCGTCAGTTATAACTCGTTGTAAGCAAAGCTCGTACAAGGTGCTCATCGTTTGCTAGTTGGCAACAGACTGACCGTTCTTTGCATCCAAGCAGGTTTGAATCCTAGTGCGGTAGTGGGGGTAATTACGGTAGTGGGGGTAGTTGTGAAATGCAAAGGTCAAAGGTCAAGGTCACCCGCGAAGTTTAAAAAAAAATGCAACATATCAATACGTGAAGTCTGTCACATATTGATATGTTGCATTTTTTGTTTTTTTTTTTTTATTTTTTTTTTGTCTTTTATGATTCGTTTATTTATAAAACATTACAACAACAACATATGTACAACATTAAAACTTAAATCTACACTGCTGCTTGTCAGCGATGTGGATGGTCAACTCTGTAGAATTGCTACCCGTGCAGCCGTGGGACACCAGGTATAGACACCCGGGTTGAATAGAGCGAAGATCCTCGTTTTGTAGAAGATGGACGAATCTCTTGGGCAGGTACACCTGGAACTTTGGTTCATCCCCCGGAGTAAACGGTGCCTCGCTGAGACTGCAGCAGATGGCCTCCCCAACTGTAGTCTCCATCTTCTTCATAGCATGGATTATGTAGTGCTTCTCGTCTTTTAGTTCCGAGCACTTCTTTACAGGTCATATTGTTGACTTGGAGTGAGCATTGAACTGCTCGACCAAAGTCTGAAGGAACTGGTGAGATGCCATGGTCAGGTTACAGATCGTCTTCTTGCTCGGAGATGTTGTCGTCTCGGAATCTCGAGTAATACTCATGCCAGGTCCCTGTCTGCTCCCCACTTATATACTCTCCGTTACCCCCACCACTCCCCAATTCCCCACTTTGAAGGTAAGAGGCGAGTTTATAGGCATTTTTCAAAGCGCAATGTTCTATCTTTATCATGTTCTGGGCTTTTGTACAAATACATATGGTTTCAGCATGTATTGATAATTCTTATCCAATTCCACATCATTAACCGGAACATGAGTAAAATCCTTCGATCCATCTTTTCTTTTCCAGCCCCTTTGTGTAAATATTGGTAAACTTGTCTGAAAAGTGATGCATAATGTGATACAAGTCCGTGTAACTTGTAAAACCATCATACCAATCGATATGATGGAAGTGTTTTGAAATCCATCTGTTGGTAGTAGCGGCTTTACTAGTTAAAGACGAATAAGAACATGGTGGTTTAAATAAAAACGAATAAGGAACACTTGTATTCCATGTCCAAAAACACAAGTTCTTTTATAATGAATCTATCATCATTACCACGAAACGCTTGAAACTCAATAATACCAGGCTTGGACTTTACTTGTTGTTCTTCTCCCTTGTCCATTTTGAAGGTCACACGTCTGCTCATTACGAAGTCAGGAGGTCAACTGATTTCCACACCACGGTAGGTACTACTTTTATACCAGGCCGTACAGTTGTTGGCGCGTTGGTGTATATTTAACGTGGGCACCGTCCCCAATAGGCCTAACCCCACAAAAATGTTGGTTATTGTTTTAAAAACTAACCATTGTCATTTAAATTTCCATCTTTATATTTTCCTTATTTTCATTTTCATCACTAACACTTGATTCTTCTCCTCCATCTTCCTCTTCTTCCTGTTTTACTGATTTCTTATGTAGTTGAGCGTACTTTTCCATTTGTCTCCACATCTGTACTTCATGAGGAACTCTATTAAATATAGAAGTATCCACAGGTCCGTATAATATAGGTGCGTCCGGTTGTTTGTCCAAAGTGTCTTCCAGATAATCTTTAATAATCGAACTTGAAAACACCAGTTGTCTCAAGTATCTTGTTATAGGTTCAGTAGCACAAGTTAAATGAAAAACTCCTCTCGATTAAGTTGAATTTTGTTATCATGTCTTGTTGTGTCTCTAAACCGTAGCTGATGATCACCACGTTGTTTAATGATATCAATTTCCACATTTGAATCCAAAAGTCCTACCCTTGTCTTTCTTCCAAACATGTTACTACTTAAATAGCATTCTAGCAGATGCAAATGTTTCATAAACGATTCCCAAGCACTGTCCGTAAACAAAATCATTTTGGGTCCATGAGTTAAAATTACAGTAGGGGAATAATCTGTAGATTTCATAACACCGATTAAAACACTTTTATCCAAACTGGAAGAGATTGGGTAAAATATTCGCAAAAATACCTCACTCAATATGTTTGGAGAAATATTATCTTCAATATCCCTTTTTCTCTTTTGTATAGTCTTTCTTCTTTTACCTTTTTCTTCAACAGTATTACTGGCGTGAAGTTGTCCGCAAACGTTTTGTTCACCTCCTTCTGGTGACCTTGAGGATCTAAAAACTCAGATATCTCCTTCTCAATATCTACCACATTTTCAGGTGTACCACTAGGAGAAGCCATATTGAATACGATGCTACCCATACAACAGTAGGCAACAAACTGATGAGGAGCGGTCTGTACGCTCTGCTTTTATACTCGCGGAATGAAACAAAACCGGTTCTTACAATACATTTTTAACAATTCCAGTTAAAGGTGTGTATGTTACGATTTTATCATGTAGAATTAAACAGTATGCAGTTGTATTAGCCGGTATAGCATCGTTGAATTCCATTTCTATTTTTTATATCCACACTTGAAGACTTTACTGATTCATTTTGTTTAGAACAATCGATTACAACTATTGGGTAGGCATCGAAATATTTGTCAGGTGGTAATAAAGGTGTATTTGTTTTACCGTAATATGAACTTTGGAATCTCGCGTACATATCGTACAATATACTGTATTTCTTCTTAGTGAATGACACATTTAAATTGTCGTATGGAAAAAATTGTGAATTTAAATAACTTTAATATTTTTCAAGTCACAATGATCAAATTGTCCTGCATGTTTAGTAATGGCGTCTCTTCTACCTGTTTGTAAACCAAATATAATATACCTGGCTCGTTCTACATAATTCGATGTTTTAACAGTCCAAGTGTGTCGATCCGTAGTAGGTAAACTGGGATGCTCATGAAATTCCCAACTTCTAAATGGAATAACAATATCACGATCGGCTTTTAATTTTCTAAAAAGTAGCATTCTATGCTCGTCAGCCAATTTAACATGTGGAACTCTCCATACAATTTTGTCTAATTTTAATTTCCATTCTAAAGTCGCATCTGTAGTAGCATCTGCAGCTTTAATAATGTCTTTATCGTTAGAAGATCTCAACAAAACTAATTCTTGTTTAACGTTTAATATTATTTTCCTATAATCTTCAGCAAAACCAAGCAGCAAACGTAATGGAATATGAAAATCAAAATATCCATTTGGATTTGGAGTGATCGTGTCAATCGTAGGTAATACCCATCCGGCAGGTTTAAGTAAATTGGTTTCATTGGGTGTTATAGATGTTAATCCTTTTAAAGTTGTCGTAATACCTACTTTTTTAGTGGAATCAACTGTTACACCTGATATTTCATATCTAATTTCATCAAATAGGAAAGCCATAGGATTATTTATAAATGGAACTGTGTACCAACAGTAGTACCGTCCTTTTAGTAACTTGTCCTTCAATATACAAGTAACTTTCACATGGTAGTGTGTAAATGTCTTGATTTTGTATGGGAATACGAATTTCATCGTTATTGTTTAATTTCGATGAAGTGTAAGGGTTGTGGGTGTGATATTCTTTTTCCCATAGGGTTTCGTCGAATGTTGGACCCTGCGCTATATCCAGTATATCCATACTCGGTTAATTTTAATCCAATTCTCTCTAAGAAACGAATGTTCTCGGGTGTTAACTCCTCCACAGCTGAAGAGCTACTAATGCGGTTCCCGCAGGTTGTTCGCTTTTAAATGTTAAACCCATGGTTTTGTATTAAAGTGTCGATTTTAAATGTAATCTAATCGTAATAGGCTCTTCTCTGAAGTCTACCAAGTTACCGTCTTGATCCAATACGCTCAACACGATGTCTGAAATGAAAGTGGTGTTCAACGGTAGATATACCAGGTTTTGTGGCTTTTCAACAATTTTAAATCCAGGTGGTACACTTGGGTAAAAAGTATGTATGATGTGGGTGTTAGCCCCATCCCTGTAAGCACCTTGTATAATGTTACAAGTTAAGTCTATACTATTGACTTTTAATATTGTTACTGTTTTCTTACCGGAATGTGTTACATCTGGTTCTAAAACAGGCTCATCGTTGGAAAATCCTAATAAATCACCAATTGAGTTTGGTTGAGTGAAATCTATATAATATTGGAAGTAATTTCAGCTTTCATCGTATTATTTATTACCTTTTAATGTTATATTGTCTTTTCCCATTTTAGTTTGCAAAAATTCATTTATATGATCAATTCATAAGAACCTGTGGGTAACCTGCACTCTTGTAAGTCTGTAAATTTTCCACTGGCATCCTTTCCCTTATAATAATGCAATACGTTATTTTTACCTTCCGTAACATTGGGGATAGAGTTGTAAGTTGTAAAATCCAATAGTGCCGCCTCCCAAAACCTTCCTTTTGCAAGCGTAACGCTGGAAAAAGGATACTTCGTAAAGTGGACGATTTTCTGTTAATGATACCGTATAGGAAGACATC